>CM029132.1:8273119-8873119 GCA_016859345.1 Istiophorus platypterus | reverse complement strand
GTGAAGATATAAATCTTTTCAACTGGAAAAGAAAAGGGAGCTGAAGGTGAGCTGCTCTTTTCATATCGTTAATGAACTTTGCCAGGAAAGGGCTCTGTTTCACAGAGGTAATATATCGTATTTCTGCAGTGCTACTAAGGCACTGAAATGGGACTCTTTTAACATGGCAAGAAAAATGTACATGAAGATCATCTGCTAAAGCGTCAAGTTTATCACTGCTCCAAAAAACAGTTTGCCTTGGGGATTCCCATTAAACCACCTCTTTCCTTGCATATTGACTGTAGAGCCTTGATGACTGAGTAATCTCTTCAGTTCCTTAGATGTTGTCTGCTTTCAGCCACAGAGGAGCAACCGGAGGATTTTTTTTTAGCTGCCAATAGAACATTTTGTTTCAGGGGTCTGACATGGTCAGAGTTCGTAACTGAACCGGTGATAAGTGGTTGTCTTTCATTCTAACAAGATTTTATAAATTGTTTATATAGATATATAAAAGGGTAAGTACCTTCTTTTTTTTTTAATGACATTTATCCTTGATAACGCAGAGTCCTCCGCGTGTCTTTGTGCAGCAACACAATAAAATGGTCTGACGGACCCATTTTTTGGCTTGGTCAGTGAAAAAATAAAACAGCTTGTGTTGGGTGATTATCATGGGCCTAAGCCCATATAGCGATGACAGTGACCTTCCAAAATAGTGCTGAGGGAAAATGTTTTATGTATATTAGAAAAGAGCTGTTTCAAGGTGTTATTGAAAATGACAGAATAAGTCTGATTTATCACAACATTTTGACCATCAGTTCTGATAACATCATATGAAGCAAAGTATTTGCCTGAGACTTTGGAACTCAGAGACGCGGACATAACAAAGTCTGACAGTACAAAAAATAGAGGGGTTGCAAAAAAAGCTAAGAGTTTATCCAGATTATCTAAACCACTCACAGGTACAGGTGATTGTACCTATAATAGAGGCAGCAAGGCTTCATTATTCTAAATAAATGCAAAGAAAATTGTACATGTATCCCAACACTATACTAAATACAAATCCAATGTGATTTTTGAGAACGACCGCAAAACTAAGCACATCCCCAAAGGTGAACCTTGCCTGTCCCCGCCCCTCATTTTGATCACTGAAACACACAAGTCACGGTCCATAATGTCGGCCAGGCAAATTCTCTATGAGGCTACTATGACTGGAACCACTCAGTGCTCGGTGAAGTTGTTTATATCACAACCTGACATGGCGAACAGATTTAGATTAACTTTCCCTTTAAGACCCACTACATTTGTGCCTCCAGTCCTCTGCAGAGAACCTTAGTCCCCGGAATGAATAGGCTGTGTCTTTGAAACAGATGTGCAACAAGATAATGGAGGAACTGTGAAAAATGTTTCCAGAGTTTGCACATTGTGTTAAGCCACCATTTAAAGTCCTGTCAATACCTGCAGCAAAGTATTGATCTCCTGAGTCTTCTTGAAGGCCCAAAGCTTTACAGCATATTGATAGATTATGTAGATTCATTTTGCGGCGTTTGGATGAGCTGTCTGTGTCATGATATAAGACCATAACAACAATCTCATCTATTTACGCGACTTGGGTTGTTGTTGTGAATTTCAAAATAAGCTCCTGGGCTGCCATAGGCAAACTGCAAATACATTTTGATTGTGGAGAAAAGAGGCCGATAAAGGAGACTCTGTATACAGTATATCTGACTCAATATAGACTTAAATTTACAGTCATAAACCAAAATATCAGATTTCATACAAAAATGTTTCAAAGTTACTGAGAATACTTTCTCCGTTTCCTTTAAGTGATGCAGGTGTTGATGCTTCTTTGAGGGGGGAAAACAGGATTAGGGGGTAAAGTAAATTGCACTGTCACTTGGTGATGGGTACCGAGGCTGTATTTCACTGTGACACTACCGCTACACAGACTGAGTTAAACACAGATGACAAGGTGTTGCTATGGAGACCTTAGCGGGGAACCTGCAGCAGCCTATCCATGGACAGTTTATGCAAACACGGAGACGAGTGTATCTATAGCACTGTTTAATGGAAAACATCAGAGGCAGGCAGGTTAAACACTGTCTCAGCAACACTGAGTGTGTCAATTAAAATAAAGGAGTAATTGGATAAGATGGGTTTATGAGATATATTTTAAATTGATAACAGCGAGTAGCGTTCACAGATGACCACGTGAAATTCCATGTGATTAACACGGCCTTCGACTGTGAAGTGACTGAATCAGGACGAATAGTTATGAGGCGGCATGTGGTGGTTACGCGTGAAGTCATTTGTGTCAGGAGGTCTGATCTGTATAAATAATAGCGGCTATTACAGACTTGAAATTCTGTTCCTTTTTCAGTCACAACTAGAGCTTGACCAGCAAATTGGCCCTCCGATGTTACTGGCAGATATTTGCTTATCTCGGATTAATAAAGATGTTTGCCTTTGGTTGTATTTCCTGGAAACTTGGTACAGATATTCATATACCCAGAGGATAAATCCTAATGACTTTTAGTAGAACCGCTAGGTTGAGATTTGTGGTATCAAGCGAGACATCTGGACAAGCGTGGAGTGGATAGTCGTGAAATTTGTCACGCACATTAATGTCCCCTTCAGAATGAATTGTAGTCATATCGCTGATCCCCTGACTTTCTATGTAGCGCCATCATTAGTTCAAAATTTGAATCTGTCCAATACGTTGGTTTGTGACCAATGCCTGCAAAATTAATGACATTCCCATCGGCCTCTGCACTTTGCGTGTGTAGTGCTAATTAACAAGCGTTAGCGTGATAACAACCTAAATTACAAAGGTAACCATGTTGAGTAATATGACCGCTAAATATGAGACTGTTATCACTGTCATTGTGAGCACGTTAGCATGCTGATTTTAGCATTTAGTTAAAGGTGCCACTGTGCCTAATACAGCCTCTCGGTTGCAGTTATCTGATAACCTATTTAAGGTGAGGATCGAAAAGGTTTGTTTTATGTCTTTCTTTTATCCAGAGAAAAAAGAAGAATCTAGATCGTTGCATGTCATCAAATTTCGTAACCCTCAAAAAAAGATCCAGAATTGGGTAGGATCCAGTCACATTCTTAGAAAATATCAATTTACTTTTACAGTTAAGCAGATCTGTTTGCATTTGCAATTGATGATTGGCGCCTACAGGCCTGTGATTTTGGATGAGCTTGAATCCCATAACCCTTTTGTGTAGGGATACATGTCCTTCTGCTGATGCTCGCTGATATCGATAGCTGGAAATGATGGTTTGTCCATATTAGTGGTGATGACAAGGGCGAGAATCCTTTGAAGCTTCCAACCTGCACACACAGCCAGATGTGCGTTTCTCATCGTATCCCACACTGGAAAATCAAACCTGGGTCTTTTCGGTGTTGGAGTGGAACTTGAGAGTATTTAAACAATTAATCAAACATTACTACATTAGTGGTGTACTACTGACGTACTCTGCCAAATGTTTATGGCAGATTGAGACAAGATCCAAAGGCACGTTCGTGTATGGTTGGTCTCTCACAGCTCCTATGTGAGGTTGTTTACAAGGAATACTTCATGTTGGCTTAAGAATACATATACATACAGTGTGTATCTTATCACTTCTTTGTGTTTCACATCACCTATGTTGACATGATATTGAACTCCGGATACACTTTTAACAATGGATCTCTTGTGAATAGTTATGTTGTAGTTATAGTTAGCTACAGTATTTAGTAGTCACAAAACACTGTTAAGTATAATTAGCTTGCGTAAGAATTTGTTGCCAGAGTTTGAACAAATATGTCTTTGTCAAGTCAGGAACACAATTAAAACCCTGTTATGCGCACAATTTGTGTGATTTTCAAGTCCGCAGTTGTCGATGGATGAGAAAAGGCAGGTCACTGTGGCCAGTTGGAACATGTCATCTTGTCGTTTGTGGAGGTTTTGGATTCTGGATATGTCACCTGTTAAATGAGCTTCAGTCAGCCAGAGCAGTTGTGAATATCTCAATCATGTTTGATTTCTCTGACACAAAATCTGAATCTGCAGTTTGAAGCGGTTAGTGGCAGAAGTCGGAGCGGCGCGTTTGCCAGTTTTCCTAACCTGCAGAAGTCAGCCATTAAACTTTCGATTCAGATTCTTGTCATAGTGAGTTATCATTTCAAAAAAATTCTTGCATTGTGTTCACGGCTTCAGGTCTACTGCAGCAAGCGATAGTTTGTGACATGTAAGCATGGCCCACAGAAAAACATGCTTTCTGTCATCATTTCTCTTTGTTGGTAAAATGACCTAAAAATTGAATAATTCTGGGAACTATGCAAATAGGCAAAGCAAATGACCATTATGATTATGCATCATTGAAATTCAGATGAAAAAGATGAAGCCCCTATTTTGTAACATCCATCAATATGGTAATTTTAACATTTACTCCCCCTGTTCTCTATTTCTTGGTTCTGTACTTTCTACTCTGAGACTTGAAAGCACTGCAGCTGCTTGAAAGCACACAGCAATGAACTACACTCACACAACACACATGCACACACCATCCACACAAACACACGCTGCGGCGGCAATAGTTACACTATGTAGGTAAAGTCATCGATTTTTTTCTCTTTACCTACTTAATCTGATATTAACATTCCAAAAGTATTAATCACTGAATTATCTTTGGCGCGAGATTTCATGTAATTCGCTTCAGGCGCTCTGGTCTCTAGACAATCCCTGACGCTCAACCTAAGTATGCAAATAGCGAAGGAGTCTTTGTAATAATTTAAGAGTTTTAATTAAAAAAAAAAAAAAACAAAAACAGACCATATCCATTACCATAGCATGTTTCTACTAGCATGTTGTTGTCTAAATTGGACTGAGGAGATTTAACAGTAACATTATCAGAGACAAACAGATGTTCTCTCACTCTTTGGGACCGGGGGAATTTGGTCACATGGATGTTGCTTTGAATGATGAGGCCGGTTTTATTCTACACTGTTCTATGTGTCAACCATCCGATAAAGAAAAAAGACCAAAGTCAACGTTCTGTTAGTCCGTCTCTAAATACTCCTTTACCCTGTCTATTCAGCTCCTGGCCTATTTGTTCCTGGTGAAGACATAGATCTTTAAAAAAACAGGTCACAAGGCTCAATAATTTCCTATAAAACACTATTCAAATAGAGGGAAACTGTGTATTTGTTGGAGACTATTTTCAGCTACGGGTTTATACACATTTTGTTCACTAGTGACTATTTACCGTAGACGGTGTCTATGGGACTGAACCAAAATTAACTACAGTTCGGGGTAATGAAGAAACCTGTCACCCTGTGCAATTCTGTGGCCCATTGGTCTGTTTTAGCAGGATTTTAACAAGCATATTGCTAATTTGTAAACAGTACAGCGTGATATGACTTACCTTTGTCGCAGTGGTTCATGACCACTGCGACATTATTAAGCATGATTGTTATATGTGTTATTTTGTCTACCCCCAGTATGTTTATAACAGACAGTGTCCGTGCACTTTCATCGGGGAGATATGGAGCAATTCTGAGTTATACATAGAAGTTTATGCTTCATGCAACAAAATCACTAATTTCTTGCTATTCATCAAAATAAAAGCAATTATAGGGTGGAGTGCTGCTGGGAAAATTGTTGCAGTGCTTTCTGCATCAACAATACAGAGTTAGGTTTCTCCTCTTCAGCCTGACTAAAAATAAAGCTGAATTGCAGCCAGGGAAGGTCAGTATGGATTATGGAGCACTGCGCTCCCTGTGGAAAAGAGTTGTTTGTTGTCCGTCCCAATGTCAGATCGAGAATCAGGAGGGAAAGTGCCTCTCTCAGCAGGTCCAGACTTCCTGTCAATGATAATCCGATGGAATGGCTGATCTGGGCCGGATGGACGGAGGCCAGCATGGAAGAGACAAGCCGGACAGTCAGGATGAAGCTTGTAGAGTGCTCAGAAACTGTCCGGGCTGATAAAGCAAGTAGAATAAATCGATTGTTTACACAGATTGCATTCTGGATATGGCCAATCTTAAAGTAGTCCAAAATAATGCAGTTAAGCAACGGAACATTTGTTATATTCAGCATGTACGCAGCGCTTTAATTAGGCATTAAATCTTTAAATAAAGTGATAGATGAAATCAGAATTTCACCGTGCTTTAGAGAACAAAGTCACTTCTGCCCTCTCAGTCAGTTCAGGAAAGTAATGCTTATTCACCATGGGACAGGAGCATATCAAAGCTCTAGCGTGAAATCTTTACACCTATTGTGCTTTGTACAACAGCTGGGGGAGCCCAGCTTTACAATCATTTATACAGTCCTTCAAGTTAATTCTAGGCCAATCAGAGTTGTGGAAGAACTATAATCTATTCTAAGAACTATTTTCTGAATTTGGCAAAAGAGAAAGCTCCTCGTTATGGGACATAACACCAGGAAGAGCTTGGCAGGGATTGGGGTCACACCTGTGTTTGTTGACAGGACAGCATGTTCCGCACTCGGGGCCATCACATCCAGATGGTGAGATCTCACGGAGGTACGAGGTGAGTTCCAAATACTGGAGCTAGAGTAAATCTTCTTCATCGCTATGCATTTAAACAGGGTCCGCAGTCTATCTCTGCGTTTTGTGGAATGAGCACCATCAACACCTGGCGGTTCAATCCTATTTGCTTCAGCGAGTAACTGCGCCCAGGTAAATGAGCTTGCTTTGTGCTACCATCCAATGGTCACTGCGGGCCCTTGCCACCCCCAGTGTAAAACAGGGCGTGGTCCCAAGTGCAACAGGCCACAACCTGCCCACACTGAGCTTTGATTATGGACATGGTAACAGACTGATACCTTTAACTTTTGTGGATCAGCGGCAAAAGCACTATGTTATTACCTGTTGTCATTGCAGAAGGGACTGAACAGGAGAGGATAATTATAGAAGAGCCAGAGGGAGTTGAATTATTATTGTGTTATTATTGTGTTATATAGAGCTGGAGTAACTTTTCCCCGCATGGTATCTTGACGTCCTGACATGTAGTTACACTTCTGAGGATGTGTGTGTCAGCTACATCGTATCTGACGGTGTGTAACCATGGTGACTTTGGCACAGAAGTATAAAGTCTCCAGCTGGGACAGCAAAGCAATTAATGATGAGTAGACGACCTCCTAGTCAAAAAGATGAGGTTAGGGTAGATATCCCACCTGTTGTGGAAAGAGCTCTCAACCGACGGTCAGATGACTTATGCCTCCAGTGCTCCTGCTTTGGAAAACTAAGTTTATAATCACAGACTTACAAAACGAGGCATTGAAAATTCACCGTGTTGATGCTTAGAATGGAGACTCATATACGTGTGCCGAATCTGCCGTGTACGAGTGAGTCACTGAATAAATTATGTGCCGAGCACCCTTCGCTCAGACAAATGAATCCACGCATACACTCATATTCATCTCATTTCATCATTGTCCCTATTGCTTTTGTCAGACTGACTTCTCAGCATGACAAAGCAGTAATGTCCAACGTTACCGACAGTGACACCAAAGGTGATGCTGCCCAATCGTGTTTACTTCTGTGTGATTTGGCCACTTAAGCGGTTGCAACCAATGTCCTTGGGGGAGAATGAGAGAGGGTGTGATCGCGTCCTTGACTAATGCTAATGCATGATTGATTGATGCATTAAGTAGAAATCAATAAGTAAGCCTGTTCAAAATGAAACAATGATGTGCCTTGTGCTTTTTTGTACTGTATACTAATTTGCAGCATAGCCACTTCTGTTGTTGATGATTGTGAGCAGAATTGTAAAAGAGTTGCCACAGTCAAAATACCCCTATGGAGAAGAATAATACGGCAGAAATGATTGGTTACCTAATGTCCGTGGCCAATTTTCCACTCTGCCTATGTGCCTCATGTTCCTTGCATTGCATAAACAGCTTCTGCAATGTGAATTATACTAGTGGACTGGTGTGTTCCACCAGATGTCAAATGAGACATGAGCTGCGTCCAAATTCGCTCATTCTCTCAACTCCCAGTCTTCTTAGACTCTGTTGTGCTGTAAATTCTGTTGTCATAGAATTGTAAATGAACTTACAATTTTAATTACCGTGTCTGGGTTGTGTTTGCCTTAGATCCCTGCTCAGCTTTTATACTTATTTCAAGTTTTTAGTGATTGGAGATTAATTTAATCTCTGCATATAAAAATTCTTCATAAAATAATAAATGTAGCTCAGCTGAGGCAACAACTGAATTAATTAGAATGCCCTTCTTCTAACTTCTTCTCCTTCCTTAATTTGTTTTCAGGTATAACAGGTATAATGATTATGAAGCATCAATAAAAACGTCTATATATCATGTAAACATCCTAGTTTAAACTAAACAATGCAGCACAGGATTCAATATTGTTTTTCAATATTGGACAGTTCCATACCTCAGAATTTATGTACAATGCCAATGTTCATTGTCAGTGTTCCCTTTATAGCCAAGATCTTTCCCAAACCTCAGCCAAGTTTATTAGTTGCCTAAACCTAACCACAATCTTTCCTTAACTTTGACGATACTACTACTTTTACCATAGCTGCTTTTTGCAGATATTATAGATCATAAGATCTTTATAGATTTTTAATCTTTAAAACATCAGCATTAAACTAAAAAAAAAAAACAAAAAACAGTGTAACTCTCTTATCTAGTAATAGGATTAAAAAGATAAGTTAAGTTATTAAATAGTTGAATATCTTGTCTCAAAATTAAGAATAAGACAAATTCCTACCAAAAACTACTGCTTCAAAAAGTCAATGGACGCCTGCCATGGTGTCTGTATGTTTTTATTATTTTGACCACCCCACTTATACCAATAAAAGTATGTTGAATAACAGACACACCTCTCTGTATAATGCAATACAGCTCACTAGTACCATACAATAAATCCTCCAAAATGATCATACAGTTCTTTCAACGACTCTAAAGCAATTCTAATAAAAACTGATCATTACGACATTCATGAAGGGAGAATTTATTGCACAACTGTTGTATTAGACTACACTAGTTTTAGCTAGTTGTACCTAATAAACCTACAACTGAGAGTCTTTAATTATCAGTTTTATGCACAGGCTCCAAAGTGCCTGACTGGGTAGTTTTATAATATATCATTATTATCACCATCTCACATTTTTTAATCTCCCCACCCCCCTTTTAAAGATTTGTACCTGTAAATGAGTACTTCCCTACACAGGTAGTTTTACCGCTACTTAGGTAGAAGTAACCATAGTAAGTGGCCATTCACTTGCTGACACGCTGTGTTGTGCATATTGTCTCATCTGTTTGCCTGCGTTTTTGTTTTACTGGCAGCGTTTTTTGCTGCTTCACTATTGGATACACGCCATTCAGATCTGCTAATTACTTTAGCTTAGCAGTCAGCGATGGTTTCTCTCTCTCCCCCTCTCTCTCTCTTGCTCAATGTGTCTTGGGTAAACAAATTAACTTGTCCATAAGATTGTGGTGTTTTTGAAGCTTCAGCCTGGAGGACTGTGATGTTTATTGCAGCTTCAGCAGTACCTGCTGCCCTAAGGTTTGGACGTACTTTATGCGCACAGCGCCGCTCGCTCGCCGGCGCGACTCCATGACTTCTGTAAAGTATTACATAGACAGTGAGAAAAAAAAAAAAGCCAAAAAAGGAAAAGCATAACTACCGTACACACAGTACGTGTTCCCAGTGTCATAAAACACAAATCTTGGAAATCTGCCGATAACACAGACGTGTGGGTTTGGCCCCCTGATAGAACCTTTGTCTAATATCAGTGGCATCCACAATGGCAAAGAGGTCCAACATAATGACAGCCAGCCTAACTCCACAGGACAGCCTTCATGACATTAGCCTTCGCCTGTGAAGGGTATTGAAATTACACCGACCCATGATGACCAATCCTTTATGTCTGTTGTAATTGTGCATTCACGTTTCCTCAGGTGGCAGCCTTAATTGCGGACCAAGAAAAAAACCTGCGAAAGGACAAAAGTTGAATAATTTCTGGAAAGCGGGCCATTAATTATGATGTACTGTAATTGAGGATCTGTGGGGCAGGCCAGTTAATAGATTGAAGTGGAAGCTGGCAGCCCAGGTCCCTTGTGTTTTGGAAATAACTGACACTACTAACTGCTAGATTGCCACTGTTGTGACTCAGTCACATCAGATCAGATCATGTTTACCATAAATAGAGGCAGGGTCACGTTGGAGGTATAAGGTTGGAAATGAACACATGGAATGTCAAGACATTTCAGGGAATTATACGATGATCATTTCAATAACTCATTTTTCGTAGTTTCACATAGTATTTTTAATAGATTTTAATGGCCATTCTACAGGGTTGATGCATCCATCTTTGTCGCATGTGTTAAAAAAGTTTAGAGTCAAAACTTGAAATATGTTTCAAATATCTTTTTTCAGCCATTTCTCATCCTTTTAAATGAATCCGGGCATTAGATATTATATAGCCCTGCCAAATCCTTTAGAAGAAGATCATTGGACTAAGGTCACATAGTGAGCATTAAAAATCCAATTAATCTGGATCAACTAAGTGTCCAATCAACAACTATATATTAGCCTTAGATACATAGGTTGGAAAAAAAAAGAATTATGTGTGTGTGTATTTTGAATAATTCTTGAAATATTATGCAGGGAGCTGTATAGTTGGAGGCGTGTGTTTAAAACTACTGTAGAACTACTAAAGAACTTCTGGTGAGTACTTTCCACTTCTACTATTTAGGTTGGCAGCATATTAGACGCAGAAAATACCAACCAGAAATTCTGACTTAAAGACCAATGAAATAGTGGGTGACTGCACAGCGACGTATGTGTAATGGCAAGGTTGCACTAGGAAAGGTTTCACGAAAGGTCATCACATTCACAGTTTCTAGGTAAGCGGCAGGATGCAACAATGCTTTGTCAGAAACTTTTTCTTCCAATGGGCGTCTTCAGTCTGATCACCAGCGTACATGACTGGCTTAGCGGGGCCATGTCCGACGATATCACATTGCGTTGCAGATTTTTTTTTTTTTTAATTGGATTAAATTAATGAAAATCATGAATATAGAATATGTTTGTCATTTTACTCCCTCGCGGAAGGGTGCAGGTTCCCGTAACCTATGCGTCCAAATGTCAGTAACTTTGTGTTGAGAACAATTGCCGATCTCTAATACGTAGTATCTGACTGAGAGACCCAGAGATGTGCTATAATTTATGAGTTCTGATTCATATCAATAATGCTAAAAGTGTCACAGTCACACAAATCCCATATGTTTATACTTCTACCATCTCAGACACAAAACCTGGTTTTCAGATCTTTTTGAGTAAGCAGATGGTTGCTTCATGCTGTGCTTTGAGTGTTTTTGAATGAAAGCTGGTTGCAGGTTGAGTATATTCCCAGTTCATTATTTCCTCTTACTATTTTCCCCGTAATTTGATTTGCTCTTAAAAGAAGCAAACAATGCATCTCAAGAAAAACATAGAGACCTTGGGAGGATTCTTACTTTTTTGATATTCTTCAGACCTTCGACAGTTTCTTTCTGCACCCCCCCCCCGACACACACACACACACATACACACACACACACCAATTACAATTCCTCAGTGTGTCTCATCTGTTTTCATTTAGCTATGCATAAGCTTTATCATCCCCCACATGACCTGACTCGAGGTCTTGCTCACACCATCCATAATGGGAATCAATTGTCCTGAGTCACTAAACAATTATTGCCACCTATTTGAAAATTCTTATGTGTTCATAAAAAAAATAAAAATAGGGGGTCCGCCTCCGTTGGCTGATTAATTTGCTGTGTGCCATGGACTTCCTATCCAATGCGTTAGTTAACCCACATAGATCCCGCATGGGGTTGGTCACACAATCAAACGCTGCCACAGGCCCCCCTGTCCTTTACCATTCCTTCTGGACACACATCAGTGACAGGGTGATGAGAGGGAGGCATGACTGCCCTTTCCTCTACATCTTTGTGACCTTTTTAAAATTTGGAAATAGTGCTCTGGGCTTTCAGTTGCCAAAGATGGGCCTGTGGTGCTCAGAAATGAGCTGGTTTCAAAGAAAATTATACAGCACTTAAAAGAAAGGCCTTGGTACTGCATTCAGCCAAAGAAATGATGGGTATAATGAAATGCATGAAAAACAAACCACACTGTGAAAACATAAAACCCCTTTTTATAGCCAAGCAAAAAAATTGTGCTCTCCTTCAGTTTTTTTTGTGCGGTGCAATACAAACAATAACGATTAGATTTTTCAGAGAGGATAATACCTTTTTCGAACATATTTGTGGAAACGGTGTTTAAGCTGCACACCTCTGGGGGGGGGGGGGGGGGGGCACGGCAGCAGCTGACTGACATTTGAGTGCTGGTGTTGCTAGGAGATGTGAAGTCAACTTCTGTGGTGCGCTGCCATCTGGGCAAAGTCATAGCCCTTCCTACAAATGTCGATACAGTACGTTACCCTAAATACTGATGTACCGGCACACAGAAGCGGTCGCTATTTAGGACGTCTGTCCCTTTGCATCTTTTGGACCCACCCAGAAAGTGGGAGCTGGTTAGCTTTGCTGAATTAATGTTAGCATGTTATTTAAAACCTGCTGAGTCGGTAGAAGCTCCGCAGGTCAATAGGTCAACAGGTCAGCGCCGTGTTCATCCTTCCTCATGGAAGGGAGGGGGGTGGCTAGTGTTAACAACCTCTCTTACATGGCTCCAGTTGTGATGTTGGTAAATGACCAGACTGTCAAATCTCAAAACAAAAGTTAGTCCCGTAGTCAAAAGGAACCAAAAGTCACACCCCCCTGGCGACCAGTAATTTAAAGGGTGCCATCATGGCACAGCTTTAATTTGTTTGTTTTGGTGATTCCAACTTTGATGATATAAGCGCACGAGTTCAAACGAATGGCAAGCTCATATATAACTGCTATATAACCTATTTCTCAGCAAAAGTCAACACTTTGGATATGTGGGCAGCTCGTAATGTGCTTATCATGGCCAGCGTCTTCTGGTTGATGTGACCCTGTGCATCGTGGCTGTAAACACACCACCACTCGCTAACCTCGATGCCGATGTTCCACTTCAGCGACGGAAACCACGCTTCCCCTTGTGGCCCACTTGAACACACTTGCCCTTTCAGCCCCACTTACCTAATAGCTGTCAGCACATTGATCAACCCCTATGCTGTGTCTGTCACCTCCCGTGTGCCAACCCCAAGCGCTGATGAGTTCGGACAGACAGCGTCTCTCGCGTGTCATTCCTCACAAGGTACCGTGATCCATGACCTTTGCAAGTTTGGACCACAATTTGATGAAAATTAGTTGAGTCCAACATGTAAATTATCTGGAGAAAGGGCAGAAGAATCAATTTCTCTTTGGTTTGAATATTACTGTATCTTCTGGGGGTAGGAACCACTGGGACAGAACAGAAAACAATTACCGTGATTTAAAAGCAAAACGAGGAGGAAGATAAGCAAAACCGAGATACGGAGACATGACCTTTTTAGTTCGAAAAATAAAGTGCGGGAGTCCTTTTAAGAACTGTGCACTTATAAGTGATCACTATGCATAATTCTTCAAAGTCTCCTAGTAGGGAAATTTGCAAACTTAAGAGGTTTTCCGATATATTATTATTATGTATATCATCTTAACATATGAGGTTTTTTAGCTCTTTTCTGCAAAGCTTTGCCTTCCATTTAAGTTAGTTTAATATGCAAATAAATAGTTTAATCAGTACATATGCTCTCCTCTTAAATTATGTCATCTCCATAATAATACGTATGCTTCTAAAGACGTTGACCTATGCCACAAGATGTCCTTTAAAGAGGCATCATTTATATCCATATTCATAGAGCTCTCTCCTTGTGTTCTCCTCTTGGGGCCTCGGCCTTAATATCTCTCTAGTTAGGTTTGGATATCAAGCATTGATATGCTCTCCCTGATGGCACAATACTTTTTAAACTAATTAGGTGGCCCTGCCTCCCAAGACATCACCATTGACAAGTAGCCAATGCAATTTCCATAACAGAGCGATTGGCACCCTCAAGGCCAGTCCAGCAGCATTCGGGAAGGCGCTGCCATGCATCTTAGCATTGTTCTCAATTTACTAGTTTGGAAAGTCACATCATCAACCAGCCAAAGACTTAAATGTCTGAAAAGATTAGAGTCAGCAAAGTTTCTGACTTTAATTGCCAGTCCGTAATAATGTCGTCAGTATAACTAGCGACTGGCTTGATGCTCATTACTCTACCTCTAGTGTTTCTCAAGGACAATTACCGGTTTTCCTCCTCTCCCAGCATCTGAGAACACTGCGACCCCATATCACAGCAACACAGTGAATCAGCTTTATTGGATTACCTCCCAACCTTGACCCCCTCTGTCTGAGTAGGAGACCATCTCAATGTGGGAACTCATCTCCCACTAAACTACTTCAACCTGACTCCATGCTCCAGTAATGTATTAGATCCTTTGGACTCCCGGGGGGTTGTTTATGTTGACCTCTGATCAGGATAAGTTGAGATAAAGGATGTGAGAAACATCGAACAAAGAGGATACAGAAGAATTAGTACGAGGTGGTCAAATATTTAATCATTAGAAGGCTTAGTAATTGATACTGTTTTAGCTTAAATATTATTATAGATGCTTCAAGCTTTTCTGCATGTCCTGAACCTTTAAGGTATATTTTGCCTTTTTAATTGAAATGGGTAAAAAATATTGTTCACTGAAGCAGAGCAATGACCCCCTGGTGAAGTATAAGAAAATCAAAAGTAGCTTTACCTCTTCAAGCCTCTGAAATGATTCAAATTACAATCAAAGAAGCTACAGAAAAATCATATTTCCTATGGTACATTTTTTAAGACATATTAGAAACTACTATGGGTTTCACATGCGCATACATTACCATAGTGTTTTTTCCAGCGTTTTGGTGTGATAGCGCGAGTGAAATCAAGCAGACACAGCCCACAAAGTTGTCTTTTATGTCACGAATTGTCATGAAATGTCACGATTCAAACATGCCTTCACATCTCCATGGTCACTGCTGCCCTTTAGAAAGCCTACAACACGTTGCATTCACAGACGCAGACCACCACATGAATAGATGTCAAGAGATGTTATCACAAACATTTCAACCTTTTTGAAGTATCAAAAGCCTGCCTAAACATGTCTGAACATGCGGCTGAATTACTTAAGCCTGTCAGGACCCCACTGATGTCCTTGATGAGATGTGATATCCATGTAATCAATCCCAAATGGATGCCTCATTCTCTGAACACTTCTTGCATTATAATCTTTATAGATACATAATCAGGGTGACACAGACAGCGGGGCAATAGGGGAGATGAATGTGCAGCATATGAAATTTTACATGCTTTGTCCCCTTTAAAGATCTGCTTTGTGATAAAAGTCTGTCTTATCACTGCTGGATGCTGTGATAACAGGGGGCTATGTAAAATCAGTCTATTGGTAAAACACTAAAGGGACTTTTAAGGCAGCTTTTCTCTGACTGTTGTGAAAGACGCATGATTTAAACGGGCAGAAAGAGGTGTATCATTTTGACTCGGAGCCAGGGGTTTGTAAAAGAGCAAAGGAAAGCAGAAAAAAGTTGCCTCCTGTTAAAGAATAAAATGGGATTAGTCATATCGGAAATGTCAAAGTTCATCATTCACTACATCCAGGATCATCTGAATGCTCCAGTTCAGAAAAACATAAAAATCCTCGGCGGACAAACATTTAGTCGATACTGAAACAACCATCTAAAAAAACATCAAAACAGACATTTTGCAGCCACATAGTCACTGAAAAATAGGCTCACTGTAACACTGGTCAGGGCATGTCGCTCTGCTACTGACACAAAACCAAAAATCCTCAATTGAAAATCATTTCAAAACAGCAGGAGAGCAGTTTAACAGACTTCCAAGGCAGCAGCAGCGGCGGCAGCAAGAGCTGCTGCATTCACAGTCTCTGGCTCTTCAATTGAGTCTCTCTAGTCACGTAAGGTGCGTGGGCGAGTGAAGGCTCTGGTTTCGTTTCTATGTCTTTGCCGGCCTGTCGGTTTCATCAGCGGTGCACTGCTCTGTTACTCGACATCCTCCTCCAGAGAAGACACCTGCTGTTTTCATCTTGAAATCTCATGTCGGTCTGTGATCAATCACTCCCTGTCAGGAGAAAGCAATATTGATCCATAGCTGCAGCGTTTGGCTGTTCTGAGTGTGCTGGTTGCACCGCACCCTACAGTACTTGAGTTGTTCATCATTTTCATGTGGCTTTCCTGTATCAATAACAGATGATAATATCACAAATTGTCATGCTCAAGGGGCAAAAGTAGCTTTCAGTGTTGTTCCATTTAACAAATCAGCGACGCTTTTAAGGCAACTCATGTCTAAAGATAGAAAAATGTTTGATTTATGGTAACACAAAGCTTCAGATGTGCCATAAGAAAGAAAAAAGAACGTCAGTGGCCCTTAAAGTGGGTGACTTTCCTAGCTAATGGCGCTGTCATTGTCTAATCAGACTGTCAGCTACTATTACAGTTAAGGCGTCCATCTTGTCTCCGTATTCAGCTTCAATCTGAACTTCCGGTGCTTGAATTCCTAGATGGACACAATAACCAAAACACCTCTTAAAATGGTCTCCCTTGAGAAAACAATACATTGGAATGTCCTTTTGCAGGTTATTTCTCTCTTTTCATATGCAGTTATTTCGGTATATTTTTTGCTTTTTGGTTCCTTTGCGTTGCTCTGTGGGCGCTTTGTATGTCGGCTAATGTTCAAGTTAAGTTATAGGTTTTAAATTGTGCTGCAATAAGCCCCGTGGGGAAATTTGTTCTGTGCGTTTGACCCTTCCTAACTATGTAGGAGCATTGTGCAGCCACAGTGCAGCGCCTGGGGAGCAACTCCAGTTCTGAGGCCGGCATCTTGGTCAAGGGCAAAGACCAAACATGTCCTTAGGGTGGAAAGGAACCCACACAGACACGTGGAGAACATGTGACCTCCATACAGAATGGCCCAAGCCAACCTTACCGAGGTTTAAGCCCAGTAACTCCTTGCTGTTACACAACGACCGACGTGCCACCTGCCATATACACTAATAAATAAGGATAAGGTTGTAGTAACAGTCTCCAGTGGGCGGTTATGGTGTCATCACAGTTGACGATCAACATTTTCATCAGTGATTTGTGCACATGTATGTGTGAAAGAGAGTGAGAAATGGAGAGTGACAACATGCATGTAAAGATTTTTTTCATTACCGACCAAACTGCATGATTTTTTTTCCGACAGATGAAGGAATAGTCTACAAAATGTTAGAAAACTGTAGAAAAAAAAAAAATCTTATCACAGTTTCTCAGAACACAAACATCTTTGAATTGCTTGGTTTTTCTGTCTAACAGTCCAAATCCCAAAGATATTCAATATATAATCATATAAAATAAAAAAATTTAAAAAGGAGGTAATCTTCACATTTCTGAAGCTGGAACTAATGAATAACGGTCCGACTAAAGCTTTGGTCCAAACTGAAATATCTCAGAAACTCCTCAACAGATTGCTAGGAAATTTTCTACAGACATTCATTGTGTCATGGGGATCAATCTGTACTGACTCTGATGATCCCTTTAACTCTTCATCTGTCATCATCATATCAACGTTCTAGATCTAACTTGATAATACTCTGGTGCATGAACAAATACCTGAAAAACTAATGAAATATCCATCTGTCTCAACTTTACTATGTGTTTGATACTATTAGAATGTTAGCATCCTAATATGCTAAAGTGGTGAGCATTATAAATTGTACACAAACCAATTGTAAAATTGAAAACAATTTGACCTGTACTCTTTTGCATTGCGATCTAGCGACACACCTTAATGAATCTCCAATTGCTTCTCATGGACAAAAATCTGAATTCTTTCACTGCGACTGCAGCTGACACGATCATTCAATGAACGTTTTCCTTCAGGATGCTGCACACATTTTCCCTCGGCTCTAATGTTTTCCAACAGTGACTGATGCATGGTTGTTGAAAACTATTTTCATTCCCAATTAGTTAAATTAGATCAACTGAACCCACTTTTTCAGGGGACTGCGTGTTGAATTTCACTGCCCCTTTGTATGCCACATCAAAGCGGCTCATAAATAGATTCCTCCCCGAAATCCATGCAAATCAAACATGGCCGTCGTTGTTTGTCAGCGTGCCGATGTTTGTGCGCTCTTATTAATCTCTGTAATTTCAACAGACATAAGTGGGAAGGCTATCATTTTTGTGTCACAGGCTGAGCGCTTGAACATTTGCTTATTGGTTATGGTTGAATAATTCATTTGAACCACAGGGTTCCCGCCTGGCTATACGGTCCATGTCAATGACTGTCTTGGGGCTGACGGGCTGAGTGCCGGGAACGGCACGATGACGGGAGACTAAAAGCGATCCATGCTCTGTCCAGTCAATTTTCTTCATCAGCAGAAATACAGCACTTGGTTTGGGTTTTTTTTGTGGTTGTTGTTGTTTTTTTTACCAGCACAATTCATCTTGGCCCTACATTGCTTTTTTTCGTCACCAAACCATACCGCACAATAAAATAGTTTCCACATGCTCAGATATCTGCTGATGAATTGATCTCTGCTGCTGCAGCAACATAGTAGTATGTCATGATGATGCATGTTTTGGTGGAATTGATCATCTCAAACTGCTAAGGGCTAAGGCAATTTATGCCAACTGTTTGACAGCAGCATATATCCAGAGGTCTTCTTTGCACAGGAAAAAGTTCCAGACAAGGTGAAGCTGTCATTATTTTTGAGATGAAACTTTTATTGAGCTGGTTTCCTTTCATACTTTCCCAATTTTTTTGAGTGTTGCGATCAAAAGTCAGAAACATCTCTTTTGTTACAGTAACCTTAATTTCGGTACATTATAGATTACTTTATTACAAGAATATTTGGTACTGAATTCTAATAGGCACCTTTAATAAAAGGGTTTTCAGGTGTAATTAATGGCTTGTCGGTAAATCATTTGAAGAAGATTAGTAGTAGCCATTAAGAGGAAGAGTGTTTGAGTTTTCAGGTTGTGAAAATATCTGTAGCTGATGAGTTTTTTGTTTTGTTTTTTCAAAGGTATTTTCTCTGGGCCTTTTTCTGTCATTTCTTGTGATGGAGACAGTGGAGGGAAACAGAAAAGTTAGGGGAGGGAGAGTGGATGTCATGCAGCGAGAGCCCGGGCTGGATTCAAACCCAGGCTGCTGCAGTAAGGACTCTGGCTGAATGCTACCAGGTGAGCTACCAGGGCGCGCAGAGCTGGTGGGTTTTTAATTGTGAAGTCACTGAAGGGTCATGAATTCCTCAGAAATCTGCATTTATGAATAAACGTTAGTGAGTCAGTAATAAGGTTTTCATATAATAATCCATTAATACTGTAGCTCTAAGTTTTAACAAGTTGTCAATAAATTGATTCTTACCCAGATTTTCCATATTTTTAGAAGGTGAGTAGTCATACAGACAATAATTAACTGCAGATTTAGTTTTCTTTTGTCATTTATGATTTAAAAAGTGAATGTATTCGGTCTTTTCATGTTTTGTTTTGTTTTTTTCAAACCAAAAAAAATATGAAAAGATATAAGCTTGGGATGGGGGAATCTGTGATGGGCATTTTCCACAAATTGGACCAACTGATTTATAACCAGCAGGAAATTGAAATAATAGAGACCCAGATTCTTCACTGCCCAAAAGTTATGCCAATTAATGGGCTCGTAACTGATCAATAAAAATAGTTTTTAGCATTATACACAATTCAAAAACCCTTTACGGAGCACGCCGTATAAGAAAATGGAAACAAATATTTTTCAGCTCTGTCTCTTCCACCACCCTGATGGTCATATATTTAGCCATCATTTTTGCACAGCCAGTTCTGTAATGGACATCTACATTTGTGCCAGATATGTTTGGCAACATCATAAGAGTCTGCACGGAACTTCTATTCCATATGTTGACTAAACAGAAGGATTGCTGGGCTGTTAAGCCCACCAATGATAATTCCAAATAAAATGTAATAGCCCCAGAGCCTATGATTCATGTCTTGATCCCTGCAGCTACATTAAACAAGCATTGATCGTCCCCAACGCCCACCCTAATCCTAATGCAAAAAATAAATACCGTGTAAATTCCCACAGCAGATATTCCTCCGCTTTCTCTGAGAGACCGTGCCGAGTGCGTGCAATCAATACATGCTTTTGGGTGTAAAATAACCTTTTGATGACCAGTGAGGAAATGCAAGCCATTCACACTGTTTCTCACACACCCTTATTGATTTCCCCATCTGTGCTTTTTTCTTTTTTTTCTTCTCCCCCTCTCTCCTCACTCCAACATGCCGCCGTGGTCTCTTCTTTATTCTGGTGTTCAGTGGGAATGCTCTCTTTCTCCAGCGCATGTGGAGCTGTGAGTTTAACCGCACACGTGGTTGTGAATGCAGGCACAGAGGTGGTGGTGTTCCGCTCCACCCCTTCTCTTTTCCTCTGTGGTTTTAAGGGTTAGTTTGGCTGGTTCGCTTCCCCCTCCGCAGTGAGGGGGAAATCTGTCCTGCTGTGCTTACTCAGCTGAGCAACCATCACCACAGTCCACTTAGTCATTTCTTTTCCTATTCAGTGCTCTTTTTTATAATGCTTTTCTTTTTCTTTTTTTTTTTGGAAAGTGGGGAGGGTTGTGGAGCTTTTGGCTAATCTGTTTGTGAGACAGATCAAAAAATGGTAAAAGCATTATTTAGAACAGGAGGAAGTTGGATATGTAAATAAAGGTGATTGTACCTGAGAGGAAATTGAATCAAACTGAGTTTTTGACTGAGAAGAACGACATTAGTCATTGGTATTTTCACCTCCCTGACCTTTAACAATTCCTTATATTCTTATTCACATGCATGAATTATACATCTATATGTATGTCTTTTGCTTTTAATATTCTGCCAGGTCCTGACATTTCTTTATTTTTTATGATTTTCCGACATTTCTTTATTTTTTATGATTTTCTAATTTTTGTATTCAATGTGGTGTTGCACAAGAAAAAAAAAAATATAATTGCCTTTTGATAATAATGATGTTTTAAATTCTCTGAAAAAAATCTGGACTCAATTTCTACCATTTAGATCTAATTCCCCCTGAAAGATATTTCATTCATCCAAATATTTGAACCTCATGGTCTCTGCTTGCTCAATATATTTAATGAAATATGTTAATAAATCTCCCTTTTCTACCGGAGTAAGCAGCCCCACTGCAGACTCAGCTTTCTTTGTGGACTCTGGCGCCGGCCAAATAAGATTTGTGCCCTACGTCGTGGGCATTTACTTTGTCTGACGGCTTATTACCGTGCCCGTGTTGCAGCATAATCTACAATGGGATGGAAAGCTAAGACTAATTTGCTAGGTCGTTAGGTTAAGGGTAAAGTTATCACAGGGAATGAGGGTCTATTGCAGATAAGCCAGTGAAAAATACAGATGCTATAGCGTGAATGGGGAAAAAATAAGTATCAGGGAGACGAAAGCAGAGTTGTATTTTCCTTTTTTTTTTTGCAGTTTTAAAGATTCAGACATACCTAATTATTAATTTTGTTTATACAGTGAAGCATAGGTTCTTGTGAATTTTCAGCTCTTCTTGAAATGGCCGAGAAAGAGTGACTGATAATTTACAAACAGGTGTTGAATAAAACCTGCAGGTAAACTAATCAATCCCCTCATCACTTGGATGTGTCGGTGTAACCGTGCGTGGGCCCCGTTGTTCATGTAAGAGTCGATATCAGCCATTGATCGTACATGTGCGGAGTGCAGGAACCTTTGTTTGAGATAGGTAATGAACATCTTAAGTGCTTCGTGTCAAGTGGTTTGGTTTTAGCTAGTGTCATAATGTATGCAGGCTTCTCTTTTATCAATTTGTGGTTATTTCTGAATGGTTTTCTACGTGTGTTTGCGGCACAGGATATCATAGCTCACATACCCGAGAGCCTGGCCGTACATGGCTACGTGTCAAGGATTCTTTTAGCACATTGGCGGGGAGGCTTGCCTCCCATCTCTTGGCGGAGCCTTCCCTGCAGCAGCTGCTCCAAGACATTGTCATCACTCTCCCTATAATGAGCCCAGGGTGAGATGGGAAGGCTGGGCGGTAGGGGTGGGGAGGGCCACTCTGTGTTGAGGGAAAAACCCTGCAGTGACACAAGCTGTCTACATGGACACGCGTGAGCGCCAGACTCACTGAGGCTCCTCAGGTGAGCGGATGAAGCGCACTGATTAATTGAGTTTTCGTAAAGTCTGAACTTCAAAAGACTAGACCTGATCCATTCTGTCTGTCTGTCTGTCTATCTATCTATCTACCTATCTATCCATCTATCTATCTATCCATCTATCTATCTATCTATCTATCCATCTATCTATCGATATATTTGTCTATTTATGTTTATCTATCTACCTATCTATCTATCTATCTATCTATCTATCTATCTATCTAATACTTGTCATATAGCTAAATCTCATGCAAAGTAATATACTTTACTGATGATCTCATTGTAAGTGAGAACGTAGTTGCAATTAATAAACCTTTAAAAGTGTTTGACAATTTTGCCACAGCATATCATCATTTCATGCCCTCTCGCCTCGAATCACTTCATGGCAAGGCCATGACACCTAATCGGTCACAATTGTTGTTAATCAGTGTAAAGATCCCTGCAATTTTTTTTTAGCCGCGACCGCTCCTTTTTTCCCTTCGCCTTCTGTTTCTCAGGGCCCAAGAACCTGGGCAGAGAAAAAGGCAATTAAGCTAATGCAGTATGGGTGTCATAAGGTTGTAGATATTTCAAGAGCCAAAGCAATTTACCACTTGAAAAAAGAGGAGAGGGCTTGCATAAACCATTCCACTCTCCCCCAGATTTATTATGCTTTTAGTTGTGTTTTATGTGATACAATTAGTGGTAGGTGCCAATAAGGCTCGCAGCTCAAGGACGTGGTCATCGCCTGGCCATCTGTCATTAATTGCGTTCCCCTGTTATGCGGCAGGCGGGCCGGCTAGCGGGCAGGCCCAAGGGGGAAGAGTTGAGCTGTGTGTCACGAGGCACATCGCACCACAGGTGTGGATTTTACATTTATGTCAGTGTGGATCTGTGCTTTAGTGGATGAAAAATTGGATGGCGGACTGGTCCCAAAACAGTTTTAAAGTTAAAGAAATGAGCTCTGAGCGTTCTCATGATTGCAATGTAACTTGGTTGAGCAGATTTTGAAGAATTTAATTTTTAGACTTAGGAGGAATTAAAATGTAAGACGTGCAGAGAATATGTAGAGCTGATATCTTATCATTATAAATGACTGTTTTATATTTATAAGAATATATTAACGATTCTTTCCACAAAAATCCCAACATAGGACAGCAAAAGCCTACTCGATTTATAAATTCAGCGTTGTCATACAGAAAGCCCATTATAGCCTTATCAGCTCCTTTAGCTGTGTCATCTTAATTAAGAAGCAAATGGGTGTAGAACTGCAGAGGGCAGCAATGATACTACATGTAAAGGGATGGCCCCCAAGTGCCATGTTATCTGAGAAAAAGGGAGGGGAGACCTGACTGCAAATTTTCCCATAGTGCTCACACACAGTGGTGGCGCATATGACTTATGTGTGTGGAGCAGCCAAGTTGGTGCTTAATCTACCTTTTTTAATCAAGAATCTGGGACTAGTTTTCTTTATGGGTTCCATTTTATGGGCATTACATTACCGTGTAGTCTGATATCTGAGCGCAAACAGGACATCACAACACCCAGAGAATACAAAGCACCTGATCTTATTTTCACTGCCGTAGTAATGACATGTTTCTTTTTCGTTTCTGGAGAATGCCTGCTGATATTGGTGGTTCTAGTGCTTTTTAACAGCTTGTTTCGATGCCCCAGCACCGTGACAGTAACACCCTTTATCAAGAGCTGTTAAGGTGCACTGTGAAAATTTAAAAGCAGGTGTGAAAAGCTTCCTATAGGTCAAAAAAACCCGGTGTCAGACTGATGTGCTCTACTCTACACAGTCTTTTAATGTAAAATAAGTACATTTTGCTTACCTATAGCAAAGAAATGGAAGAATATTACCAATTACATGAGTACGTTCCCTGCATACATCAATATCCAAGGAATTCTGGGAATGTGAGTCATATAATATATTTTTCTGTTGGGATTTTTTAAAAAAATTTCACAAAAACATAAATTTGCCACATTAGAAACCATACTGAAAATTGTCCCCGATCAAGAGCCGTACAGTTAACTCTTATGTTTTCCATCCCCTACCTTAGCTCAAAAATCCACAAAATAACTCAACATGATGGACCACAACTTTACAAGAAAATACACAAAATAAAAAGTAGCTGCTAAAGATTTCAGTGCATGAACATCTTATATTAGACTTAGTCCACACCCTCCACCAGTGTGTCACTGATGTTTGCAAGCTTAATGGGATTTGATCTAAATTTAGAGGGATCATGTCTCGCTTGTATTTGGAAATTTGGATTGCAGATACCTGGGCAAATTGCTACTTTGCACAGCTTTCTGACAGCGTGTCATGACAAGGAAGACTCACTGCTGCCATGAAGGACACGAGACATGGCGTCTATTTTTGGGGGAACCGGTAGGGGAATGGCGCCATGTCCCCCTCTCATCAGCAGGAGCGGGTAAAAGCGAGACGGCACCCTGTGGCATTGTTGAAGGACAGGTGGGGAGATGAGTTCCAGACACACTTTGGCATGTGTGCGCAAAATCACCCGTCATGTCGGGGCTTGACAGCGTTCATTTTGTTGGTGAGGGTTTGACTTGACAGGTTGGCAGAGATGCAAATGATCATTTCCTGCTTATATTTTTTTTTTTTTTTTTTTTTGGGTATGTGTTTTATTTATTTATTTTTTGGTTCCATGAAAGCCAAAGGTTGGCAGGTGAAAGTTACTTAAGCATTCAGGGCTGTAAGACTGGATGTCTGGTCCATCTTTGGGTGGGTTGATGGACTTGTGATTGACAGATTTTTATGACTGAAATGGGAGTGTAGCTGCAAGTAAACAGATAAGGGCAAAGTCAACATGGTTGAAATCTTGGAGGTCTGGTGAAAATGCGAATCCCACTCTTTTGATTGGCTCAGCGTTAAGCAGAAAAGCTAATGAATATCAGCATTTGCATCACATCTTGTACATTTAAACATATAGTCAAAAAGCCCTGAAACTGTGATATGAAAAAATGTGGAGTTTGTCACACTGTTCGAATTATGAATTAATTCAATAAATGTGCAAATCGGTTCATCTGTGGCATCTTGAGATTTGTAAATATTTTGAAAGTATTTGTTAAAGGGGGTGCAGAAGAATAGGCACAGAAAGGGCTCGCTGGGCTAGGGAATAGCAGGCTGGGATACACCATCTGGCCTATTCTGCATATTCTTTGCATTTGAATTGCAGATTGGAGGTAGATGGAAATTTTGGATTGTGAGCGGTGGCAGACTTCACAGGGAAACAACCGAAGCAGGCACAACAAACTGTTTCAAGGCATCGTTTTAGTGAAAAATAATGACAACAAAGACTAAGGCCGTGACTTTTGTTGCTCATTTTGAACAACATGCCTTTACTTGTTGCCTTGATGTTCAGGAGAAAATGAAGTGCTGTCAGTGCTGTAAAGTGAAGAGAGTGTGTAAACATTGTAGTCGTAACCTGGAGCCTCATCAAACTGAATGGAAATTCAATTCTAATCACAAGGCCATGTTTTAAGAGTTTGCTATTTCTTCCTAAAGGAATAGCTGAATTTTTTTTGATATATCCTTAATTTTTTGGCTGTAATATTCTCATCTAACTTTCTATAAGTCATGCATTAATTCATTACCATGTGATAACTGGTTTTACCCTACATAGGTGAGTAGTAACCTCTCTCTGCTCAGAGGTGGTCCCGAGCATTAAATGGCCATGATTCTTTTGTCGGAGCAGTGTTTCAAAGGTCAAGTTTGTGATTATTTTTGCACATGCCTTTCCATGAAAATAGCACTTTTAAATGCACTGATTCATTTTCAGTGAAAGTGATGCAATTTAAGTAGCCTCAAGTTAGTGCACATCATTGCTGTGGTTATAAACTGCTGCACTGTTATCATTGTCCATGATAATTACAGCCATTCCATTCCCAAGGATTTCAGTTTCACATATCTGAGATGTGTGTGTACCCAAGCACCCCCATTGTAGACAATTTCAAGGACTTTGTTTTACTTAACACTTTAAAAATGTCGACCATAATGTGTAACTGTGGTCAATGTTTATGAACAGCCATAAAGGCAAACTTAGTGTAGCGTCACAGCCAAGCTATTATACAATAAAAGTTAATGTCCATGAAGAGAGGAGAAGAGAAGAGAGGACAATGCAATCATTAAATAGGAAATTACTGCTGTGTCACTCAAATGAATGCAGTGCATAATAACAGCACTGTAAGATTTAGTGCAATGGCAAATGCAGCACAAAACTTTAAACTGGATTGACAAAATGGGAAAATAGCTGTTTTTGTATGGCCAGAAAGAAGAAGACAATGATGGGATTTGAGACGTAAGACAAACCGAAAGTACATATTGTGATTTCTCAGAAGTGAAAACACTTAATAACACCCCAAGGCATCGAAAAACAGATCTGCAGAGTAGTTTTGAGATGGAGCCAGAATATATGGAACTCTCAAAACTTGGCCACTGACTCAGAGCAGACATAGGAAAAATCAATAGAAGCAGATGCCCTATTTTCCCTTTGTCTTGAAAACACATATAAAAAAAACCCTATCCTCAAAGGTTAATGCCTGTTCTCCTGGTCCATGTAGGGGCACTTGAGCCTGGGAAGACTGTTTCTGATGAAAACAGGAACCGGGATGGAGTGTACATGCTATGAAAACATGTCTGGCATTTCATCCTCCTCTGGAAAGTGATGCAACGTTTCCCTGACATACTCAGCCTTGAGAAGATGAATCAGGTACAGAAAGAGCGCAAGCCACGAAGCAATATCTGGTTTTTTTCAGGCCAAAAAGTGCCAGTATATTGAGGGTGTCAAGTGGATTTAAATTACACACATGGATTTATGACTGATCGATGAAAATACCTTAAACTGAGGTGAGGGAAAGTCAGCCAGGATCACAGAACAGTCCTGATTACTTAGTCTGTGGTGAAAAAGTTCATTTACAAAACACATTCAAGAGCAGAACACTAAGATAATGGAGAGTCCTTGGTGGGTCAAAGAATATAAACGTTTTCTTGCTTTTGAACCTAAAGCTATGTTGTATATTCTTGCCGGAGGTCGACGTTATAAGAAATGTCATCTGAGTATTATTGGGTTCCAAGTTGGTTGTGGCCACTTGATGTGGGTGGCTTTCAAGAGGCGCCACTATGAAAATGCAGCGTGGCTGCACACATCAGGTGTCAACGTTAAATCTTTCTCGCCTCGGTTCAAGGTCCCAGCCACCGCGCGCCTTTGTGTTGACAGTAACTTCATCAAAAGAGCTTTGCATAGCATATTTTTACATCCCACGCTTCCCAGTGGCAGCTTCAGACCACCTACTTGTTAGCGCATGCTTTTTGGAGCAGCACTTTTAGAAGAGCAATTATTAGGCACCTTTAATTTGCAGGAAATTTTTTCGCAGATCATCAACAAGTCATATTTTGGACTTTGATTTCAGAAAATTTCTGGAAAGACTCGCTGGAGACAAAGGCGGAGGAGCAAGCTGACCCCAAGAAAGGACACTCAGCTAGCTGCCACAGACAGCAGATTACACTTTATCACATTTAAAGGACTGGGACCTTGAAATAATGCACCTTTAATATAATTACCAGCCAGTAGCTCAAGAAGGGAAAAAACACACACACATCTTTTGAGTGTCACCTCATATCTGGCCTGACCTTCGGTGAGCCACTTAGAATTTCTGCTGGCGTAAAATCTTTTGTCCTCCTAAACTTGATTTTAGTTTGAATTGGGTACAGAGGCTTTTAATCCAAGGCCTGAACAGTTTAATTAAGTCTTCCCCTTATCAGTATTTTTTTGATAAGGTGTGTAGAATAGGTTCAAAAGGTACAGTATATTGATTAAGGTAACTATAGAGAAGTGATAATGTAGGGTATTTCAATTCTCAAACTTTCCCAAAGAAGATTAGAAATCGTCGAGATCGAGAGTGAAAATTTGGTGAAGCCTCACTAAGTATGAGTGAAAAAAAATACACTTGCATCACAACATTTAATTGTGGCCAGTGCCTCTATTTTCATAAGAACAAAATATTTTTCCTAGCAACTCTAGTCTCCAGCCTGATAATCAGAACGATCTGCCATTTTGCCTGACAGTGTGTTCATGCTATCTCGTGTCTTTTTGTAACCAACCACTAGCAAGCAGTTTATTGAAGTCATTATAACGTCATTTTCAATCAACAGGAAATCTGCGATAGCGACTGCTATGAGCAGTTAACTCACTGTTTGCTAAAAAAAAATAAAGTTTCTTCGTAAATTGAAGGATTTAAGGTCTTAATTTGAGGATCATTACTTCTGTGAGTCATTTGACAGCTTTGTCAACCTCATCCATGCTTGTTAACATACTTTTGTTGCTATATTTATGGATTTCACCATTGCTATTTAGCTACTTAGAAAGAGGATGTCACCATTCTTAATCCTGTCTACATAGATCTGAATTTTTTTTCCATCACCTTGGACAAATACCCAGCAATGAGCACATTACCTGTCCGAACAGCTGAAGAAGTCTGAGATATTGCCGGCAATTCAGAGGTCCAGAGCCAAAAACCTGTTGATCTCCATTCATAGATTATCTTGGAATCCTGCGCAGTTCTTTATATTAAAAGAACAACGAATTGCCAAGAACAAAAGCAGCATTTCGCTGTCTTCTTTGGTTGAAAGTATCAAGTCTGTGAACCTCTGAACAAACCCTGTTTCACCGATGGGTACGGGTCAGAGGTTTGATCTGTTGCACCTGTAGCGACGCCCAACAGTGATGTCACGGTGCACCGACGCACCCCGCGGTAAACCTCACTGCAGCAGTGTGGGGAGAGTCGAACACGTTACGGTCAGACAAAACTTCTTTAGCTTTAGTGAAAATGCCCTTCAATCTTACGATCCTTAAGATTTTCATTGCATCGAAGCCTATTTCTGGTTCTGTCTATGCTTGAAATTTTTTCAGCAACGGCAATTCAATGCATTTGCGTTCAGTGACCGTCTGTCCATATACTAGTTTATCATTGTTACTAGCAAGGGCTGCCTTTCTGCACTGAATTCAAACTATTTAACTACGCATCTGCAATTAAGGGTAAATTATCTGTGCACTGAACGAAATGCAAAAGACGACTTCCAGTGCATGCACACATTTCAAGTAAGATGGAAGATGACATTCAAGCGTTAACAAGTATTTCTTTGTTAGACCACAGTCTTTAGTTTTTCCTGTGAACACAATGGGCTTTGATGAATCCTTACAGAACCACGGTTTGTTTGGGTGAAAATAGATTTGTTGCTCCGCTTCTTCTCAAGACAGGTTTGCTGCCCGAATGTAAGATACATGTGTCTCTTCAAATCGAACTCAGGAGCCTGTATTATTACAATGCCTTTGTCATCACTGCCAGTAAGAGCGTATAACGGCAAATTAAACCGGACTGGATTTTTCAGGCTTGTAACTTCTTTCAAATACACCTATTTTGAGGTGCTTCTATGACGAAGCACTAAAATAAAGAAATTTATTTCCGAAAGAGTCTGTGGAAGATGGAACCTCCAACATTAATCAAGCCTTACGAGACATTAGCTTGCAGCATCCTTTCCTCATGTGCGTTAGCTATTGCTATTCTTGTTGGGGTCAGCTGGTTGTGTTTGCCCGGCCAGATTTTAACTTGATTGGTTCCATTGGTAATGATCTGCATTAGCTCCATTATTGGAAACTATAAAACTCAGCAGAGAATGGACTCAATTATGTTAATATCAATTTCCTTAATGTTAAAAGCACTGAAGTAGGTATCTGAGGGGAGATGTAGCGGAGAGGGAGAGAGAAGGGGAAAAGACATGTTCTGATGCACTATAGCAAAGCAAATGTGTATCTAATCTGACACCTAGCACTCCTGGCTAATGTCTTGATAGGGCATAAGTGGATCATTTCTGCCCTTAGAAAAATTTCCCTGGTGCAGCTTAAAAGAAAGAGACTGAATATTATCTGCCTTTTCACTGAACTGTGGCCCCTGTTCTCATACTGTTTGTGTAATATTTTCTCTGTCTCCAGCCTTATTGATTTTGGATTACAGTCGCTTTATGTTTCCCTGTATCCCGTGCTGTGGTACAGTGAGATGCCTCACAATGCTGCCTACTGCGGTGTAGGTTTCCAGCTCATCGAGCCCAAAGGCTGTTTATATTCCTGTGTTACACTGTTTCAAATGTCAACGCAAAACCTCAACTCTGCACCGTGCTGCAGTGTATAGGAAGTCTGTTTTTACATGAAAGATATGTCCAGGTTGGTGCAGGAGGTAGGAGGAGCACGGACATCAGTCACATCTTTGCTTTGTCATGGCTGAAATGAAAGTGTGTCGCTGGGTGGAGCTTGTTGCAGTGTTGTGTTAACCTGCTTGCCAGCAGTGGTGCAAATGTCCCCCATTGCACCGTAGTAATCTGCCTCTGTTATACTCTACAAGGCTGTTATAAACAAATTGCTATGCTTTTACAGTTTATAGAACATTAGCTGCGCTGTGGATGTTGGAGTAAAGATCAATTACCAACTTATTCTCCTTATGAAACCGCGTTGACCATGGAGCAAAGCGAGAGCGAATGCTTCATCAAGAACGTGACCCACCCCTTAATGTATGCTTTCGTATGTAAATGTTTGACCCATAGATCATTTTTGGAAATGGTAACCACTCCTTTCAGTGTTTGGCTGACTAATCGCATATAGGAGGCGATAGGAGACAGTGCGGCGATGCTGTAAATCAACAATTACCCAACGGATGTTGGAAATGACAGGGCAGACGTCAGCCGTTCCCGTCTCCACACTCGCCACAATTGATGAGTTCATTTATCTCTCCCTCGCCTGTCTTTTGCCTTTTCCTCCCTCTGTTGCTATGAAAATGAATAGTCCATTTAAAATGGAGAAATCATGCCCTGAAAAAAAACCTGTCTTTACAATACCATAGAGGCATATTTATTTCATCTTAAAGGGGCGGTTTGAGGTCACCCTCCAGTCCTTCCCTAGTGACATTTTCCGACTTGACATTCTGTGACATTTCCAGTTAAATATTGCTGATACTCCTGCAGAGGAATTAAAAGCATGTCTAAAAGGGACACCAGCATTAAAGCTCTTTCTCTCCCTCTCCATCTCCCTCCCTCGCTCCATCCTTCTCTCTCCCTCTCTGCATCTTCATCCCAAACGCTCCGTCTCCCTCCTCTTCACACAGCAACACAGGCTTACATGCACTACCTACTAAGTGTAGTTGACTTGCATCACCAGGTATTAGAAGAAGTCTTTTTAATCCAAGGGGATTACCAAAAATTCTATCACCCAGAAAATACAGGCGACAGACACAAAGTGTCTGACTGGGGAAAGCTTATGATGCTATTTTGAGCAAAAATTCTAAGATTAAGATGCAATAACATGCCAAGAAGCACGCATGCAAGAGGGAAATGATGGCCTTAACAAGTGCTCTACATATGTAAAAATGGATCGGATGAAGAATATGAAGAATCTGAAATCATTCATTGGTGCTAAATGTAGTTTCTATTTATTTTTGTCATTTATACCTAAAAAATGTATCAGAGACCAATACACTTATTTACACCTACTAACTGCCACTTGTGCACACTTCTGAATGGTTAACTGAAAATGCAAGTTTAACTGACAATGCAAACTTTTCACTTGCAGAGGTTCTGTCTGTCCGTACTGAAACCGTATTTTAATCGAATACGTTTACTCTTGAACAATTGTGGCCTCTTTAAAAAGAGATTGCAGTGAGACTCTCTGTTTAAATAAATAAATAAATACCAAAGCCACCTCTAGAGGTTCGAGGTAACGTGGAATATATTCAACGTATCTGACATGACACTTGAATGAAATACTGTTTGATAATGATATATAAGATTATATATATAAGATTATATATATATATATATATATATATATATATATATATATATATATATATATATAAATCTAAGATTATATATATAAAATCTTAGATTATAATCTTATATATAAGATTATATTCAGGTTCATAAAAAAAATAACACAACATACCTTAAATTATGAAACATTTTGAAAATAATATTGAATTAAATGACTGGATTACATCAGCAAGGTTCAGGTATTCTGATATTTTCTTCTCAGTGTAATACTACTACTATTTCTCCATGTATGTATAGATAAGTAAAATCTACATTTAAAAAGGGATGGGCAGCTAATTTTATGGTTATGATTTATACATTGCTTGTGTTGCTACAGTGACTTCCTGTTTGTAGTTGAGGGCGTTTGTTCGGATGCCGCTTGAAGTGTTTCCGAGCCGCCAATTTACACGTTGCTAAAAGTCAGGCGCGGGCACTTTCTTACGTTTTAATGGCCCAACTTGATTTGGTAAACAACTAATTTGAAAATAGCTGGTAGCTACTAAGAACTCAGAAATGACACACAAACCAAGTTAAAGGGCGAAATGCATCAATATCGTTAATCAGTACATGTCATTAAAAAAAAGCAACGCTAATTAAGGTCGACACTCACCTAACGACCATTTTACTTCACTGCCTACGCACAGTTGTGTGATTTTGGTCAGTCACTCGCTGAGCGCTACATCAGTGGGACCTCTGCTCTCAGTGGCACTGTTGTGTGCATATGAGGCCCTTTAAGTGTTTCCTATTGATTCACCATTAGCTCCAATACACCACAGAATCCCTAGAAGTGATCCCTGGCATAATAGTAACTGTCATTAATTTGATTTAACAAAGCAACCTTTTTAGTTTAGTCATCGTGATTCAAGTCTTCTGCCTCGCTAGGGTGGCTGGAGCATGGACGACTGCTTCCTTTGTTAGAGAGAGAAGTGTGCATGTCATAACACATCAGTATATTATGTGTTATCTCACACTAGCAAAGGAGGAAGAAAAAACACTACTCCACATGTTTTATCAGTTATTCAAAGTATCCTCTTTAGACCTCTTTTTTTGGATTGATATTGCGGCTGCTCAAAAATGGAATAAATGTCCTGCTTTGTTTTAGCCCTGAATTTAAACAAACTGAATCAAGATATGTTTGGTTACAAATCCTTTACTCTACCAGGAACCCACCCTAAAAGCTCCCAGTGGAGTGGGGCTCACTGATGTTTGAATATTGATCAGTCAAAGCAAACAATCAGACTGGATGATAATGTAGGAAAAACTTTGGGATGAAATATAAAAATGGAAGTCGTGTTTCTGTGACTGCTTTTTTATATCGATTTTTCTTTTCCTTTTAAACCTGCATTAGCCTCTTTTCTTTTTTGGTCTTTTTGGGGCAGGTCAACAAGCTGTACCTACAAAACTGACATAATATCACCCTATGGAGTTAATATGACAAATGTCATAGGCGAACACTTGCCAATTTAGTGATCCAGCAGGGAGGTGGCAACATTAGCATTAATTTGAGGGTGTGTTTTAGGCAGCTTGATGAATGTAAGTCACATATTTACACATCTTTTAACTCTAATTTGTTTTCAACCCGATTGTTGAAAGTCTTATAAATAAGCATATTTTGTTTTTAAGATTCTACGTTCACCACCCTGTCGCTGAGTTGTCTGTATGCCGTTCGGTATGGCACGGTTTGGTATGATATGGCACGATAAGTGGCAGCTTCCTGCCGTATCTACAAACAAGGTTGGTGACAATGGTAGGAGTGAACCACAACAGTAAAGCTGGGAGCCGCTAAACCAAAACAATGAGCTGAAAAATGCTAAAACACCTCGAGGCTCTCCGAGAGGCTGCAGTCAGGTGATAATTCTCTGCAGGTACCTCACCACAAGCAAACCCCTGTCACATTACACACAGTGATCTGAGCTTTTAGATTTAAATTAATGGGCTAGGCTCGAGTAGTTAGTTGAAAACATTACACTGACATATCCAGTTAGATTCTTGATGTAGGGTTTGGTTTTTTTTCCAGGTTGCAGCTTGACTTTTTCCTGTGGTTTGTCATTATGCTGTTCATGTCCTTGGCAAAGAAGCCGGGCTCTGCATCCAGCTCGGACTGATTCATGTGCCATGTCTCCACTCCCCACACATCATCCGTACTCATCACAGAGAATCTCTGTAAATAATCCATGATAAATATGGTCCTACACCCACCTATAAATCTTTGTCATTAGAGGCCTCTGGATTTCATTTTCTACCTTCATTGCCAACAAGATAATGATTAGTGCCTAGGGTCACTGAGCAAAACCGTGAATGCAAAGAATTTCCAAACCCTGAAATTGTAGCTTCTGTGACTGGCTGAATTTTCACTTTTTGAGACGGCAGTTTCGAGTCTGCAGACTCAAGCATTTTAACATTTGGACGGAACCACGCAATCAGATCTGCAGCAGGAGATGGTAATTGATCGTAATCAAAATGTAAAGTAAGCCCGAGCCATCTCACTAATGGATTTAATAGTTTATTTGACTGGAGAGGTGAATCAATCTTAAGATATTGACCACAGGATCCTGAAGGATTAAGGATGGACCAAAGGGTCGCAGGGCAGACCAGTGTTTTTGCGGCGAGAAGGCTAGTGCTTGGATAAAGTCCCGGGTTCTAAGCAGTTTAGCATATTGAATGGAAATTAACCTTCCTCTGAGGGAGAGCACAAGACAAGCAAATCCTCTTTCATTTGTTAATTCATTCATTAGTCTAGGAATGACAGGACTGCTAAAGATGCTGTGATGCTCAGTTTGCAAAAGTTTGCCAAAAACAACTTACAGTAAACTTACTGTTTACTACATTCTACCCGTAAAACATTATTAATATTGGATATATTTCATTTTGAATGCAAACATGAAAATGAAAGTGTTTATAGCCTCACTGTGGCTGAATAAAGGGCTTCCAATTAAGAGTATGTGTGCTTTCTCCGTTGCCAGGTTCCACTGTGAATATTTCCTTGAGGATAATGCAGGATCAAGTGCTCACGATATTGACATTGTAGGCATGATGGTGATGGAGGTTCTCAGCAGTTAGTAGCCCTCAATGGAGCGCAAACAATAACTTCTCTAGCAGCCAGTGTCAGAACCAATCAATAGCACAGTAAAAAAAAATAAATAAAAAAAACTCTAGTGAATAAAGTATGGATTATGAGTGCTCTCAGCCTTCATCTCACATCCATGGGTATATTTGGCATATTTTCTCAGTAAATGGAGATAAACCACCAGCCTATCTATTTACGTGCTGTTGACACTGGCACCCGACCATGCAATCAGCAGAGAGCAGTCGCTTCAGTTTGCAAAATTAGAAGTGAAATTTTTGATTGTGCCATTAAAGAGGGCCCTCATTATGACTTGGCAAGGACAATTTGCATGCTCTATTCCACAGAATCTGAATGAGGCTCCAATCAATTATACTCATTATCCAGGCAACTGATTGGTATGTGGTCAGACACGCACCCTGCCGAGGTAGTGCCGCGGTTACCGGGCAGGCTAAAAAACACGCACTACGCACAAAATGAAACAGAAGAGGAAAAAACAGAACACAACTTTAGCAGCTGGCCCTTTCCTCTCATGAAACAGTGCATGTGTAATGCATGATGATGCTGTACCAAATTAATTAGCAGCTTAAAGCATTTAGGGTCTATTTGTTTTGTTGTTTCTCCCTCCCAAAAGTTTGTGTGTGTGTGTGTGTGCATGTGTGTTTGTGTAGTATGTAAATTTGTTGATTCACCCAAGACTAGTGCATATTTAAAGTGATGAAAACAAACGTTTTTGACAATGTTCTTTGTGCTCTTCAAATGACCTTGCTTTTGAAATGGTTTTCCATGCCTCTCCGTGTCTGCAGTGCCAATTTGTGATGTCATTTTTATAGCTCAAACAATCAAACAGTTAATGACAGAAAATTAATTGGCAAATGTTTTGATATTTTGCTAATTGTTTGAGTCATTTTCAAGCAAAAGATCCAGCCATTCCCTGCCTGCAGCCTCTCCAGCGTGAGAACTTGCTTTTATTCTTTGTTTTAGATCACTGTAAGCTAAATATCTATGGGGTTTTTTTTTTTACTGCTGATCAGACATAACAGGAAATTTATAGAGGTCACCTTGGTCTCTTGGAAACCGTGATGGGCATTTTTCAAATTTTTCTCTTCGGAAATTAAATGAGTAAAGCACTAAGAAGAAAATAATTATCAGGTTGGCTATTACTCCACCTATGGCTTTGTAGAATAAAATAAAAGTATAAAAGTATTAAAATCAACTAAAAATCATCAAACAGTGTTTTACTAGTATGCATTAAATAAAGCCAAACTCTTTATTCTGTTCATCCAACTCTAGCAAAGACCAAATGCATATGAGCGGGTAATGCACGGTTGTGGGCAGAATAAAGAGCAGCACATAATCCTACAGAGCAGTTAACCTGATATGCTTGCCCTCTCTGGTATTGTCTGTCATTGTCAAGTCCAGGTAGGATTAGAGTGCAGAGCTGCATAACTCTGGGGATTCAGAGATGCACAAGAAATGAATTTTCCTCCATTGTTATATACAGCGAAGCTACTGCCATTGCTTCCACCATTCAATACCGGACTAACGTTGAGGACATAAAGTTGAGTTCAATGTATTCGGGGTCAAATTTTAATTTAGCTGAACTTTTGGCAGTGCCTTTAATGGAAATAATAACAATAATGCCTAAAGCAATGGTGGATTTCAAGGATAAGGAGAAATTAGTAGAACAATAATGTGATAAGATGATATCACAATGTGATGAGCTGATAAATTATATTGAATTACTGCTGGCCAGAGAATTTAACATTATGTCTCTACACTTAAACCTTCCTTCTAGCATGACGCAGGTGTAATTTAAAGTCAGTGAGCAGCAGATAATACAGTCTCCGGATGTAGTCTTGTCAGTCAGGTTTTTTTTTACATCGGTGAGCTTATCGGGAATCTCTCGGCAGTGAGGTACTGTAACTGCAGGCAGACGTTTAAAGGTTGCTTCCGCCCACACACTGTATCTGTTTTGTAGATGAGAGAAGCCTCGCCCACCACCTAGGTTTAAATATTAATAATAACATAGGCGACCTGTGTTTGTCTGAGTTTTTCGTAGCTCCAGAGGAATCCCCCAGTGAGGCTGCCCTAACAGCCAGGAGAAGCGCTTGCGAACATAGTGCCCACCGACAACCTTGCCAGCTAGAGGAATGCCTTGGCATTAGACAAGGTTTCCTTCGCCTTTTGGTAGAAACCAGACTGCTTCACTGCCACGGGCTCAGCTAGGCTGCGGGCGATATTTGCACTTGTGAGTATCTCCAAGATCATGCTGCTATTGGCAGGTTAAATGACTGGACAACAGCCAAGTGCACGATGGCCCGCCACAAATGAGCTCGCCCCTCTGGCAAATATGCCTCCGAACAGAGATACAGTCAGGGGATGGATGCTGCATTACAGTGTTTGTAGGAGAAAAGAAAAAAAACACGGTGGCCTCGGTAATCAATGCTGGATTAACCTCTTTCATCAGACAGATATTCGCAGCCTCAATTTAAGCTACTGCCATTGCTGCCACCATTCGTCAATACCGGACTAACGTTGAGGACATAAAGTTGAGTTCAATGTATTCGGGGTCAAATTTTAATTTAGCTGAACTTTTGGCAGTGCCTTTAATGGAAATAATAACAATAATGCCTAAAGCAATGGTGGATTTCAAGGATAAGGAGAAATTAGTAGAACAATAATGTGATAAGATGATATCACAATGTGATGAGCTGATAAATTATATTGAATTACTGCTGGCCAGAGAATTTAACATTATGTCTCTACACTTAAACCTTCCTTCTAGCATGACGCAGGTGTAATTTAAAGCCAGTGAGCAGCAGATAATACAGTCTCCGGATGTAGTCTTGTCAGTCAGGTTTTTTTTTACATCGGTGAGCTTATCGGGAATCTCTCGGCAGTGAGGTACTGTAACTGCAGGCAGACGTTTAAAGGTTGCTTCCGCCCACACACTGTATCTGTTTTGTAGATGAGAGAAGCCTCGCCCACCACCTAGGTTTAAATATTAATAATAACATAGGCGACCTGTGTTTGTCTGAGTTTTTCGTAGCTCCAGAGGAATCCCCCAGTGAGGCTGCCCTAACAGCCAGGAGAAGCGCTTGCGAACATAGTGCCCACCGACAACCTTGCCAGCTAGAGGAATGCCTTGGCATTAGACAAGGTTTCCTTCGCCTTTTGGTAGAAACCAGACTGCTTCACTGCCACGGGCTCAGCTAGGCTGCGGGCGATATTTGCACTTGTGAGTATCTCCAAGATCATGCTGCTATTGGCAGGTTAAATGACTGGACAACAGCCAAGTGCACGATGGCCCGCCACAAATGAGCTCGCCCCTCTGGCAAATATGCCTCCGAACAGAGATACAGTCAGGGGATGGATGCTGCATTACAGTGTTTGTAGGAGAAAAGAAAAAAAACACGGTGGCCTCGGTAATCAATGCTGGATTAACCTCTTTCATCAGACAGATATTCGCAGCCTCAATTTAAGCTACTGCAGCTCATGTTTTGTGCATTAAACCACAAATACCATGATTGCTTTGCCTATTTGCACTCGTCTATAGAGAGTTGTTCTTGTTGACAGAGCTATTAGTCTGAGAGATACCACAAAATTCATCATAGTCACCCTGCGGTCGTTTCACAAATTCATCATTTCATTACTTTTCCACAGAGGGTGGCGATGGGGAGAGGGCTAGCGGAGACACCATGTTTGTGATAACATCGAACTCCCCGCAGAAAACAAAACTCAGTGGTGCTGTTAGGCTGTTTGGGTGTGGCGTTGGAATAAGAACCCAGTAATCGCCAAAACAAGGGCAGAAATTAAAATGTAAATTCATGAGTGCTTGGTTAGAGGACCTTTTCATTATATCTTGATCAGAAAGCCATTTATCTCAAGGCTCTCAATAAGCCTGGCCCCCTAATCTGTCAGACAGATAATTAATATCTGCTTATTGAGTAAATGAAAGTCATTATCTTGATTTCCTTCGGATAATTTATCTGTCTGTGCTTCACAGTGAGGACATTTTATGGTGTGGGCCACTTTACCTCACCAGGCATTGATTACAGTCTTAATATAATGCTGTTAGGCTTTTTTTGGACATAATCAGCTGGAGGCCAAGGTGCTCTTTGTCAATAAAAACAAATTACACAAACAGCATTAAAACAATACATTAAAACCATTAAGATCTGTGCAGATTAAACAAGCTATTTGTTTCCTTCTTCTGGGCATGCGTCACCATTAAAATGCTCCTCTTTTCCTCTATTACAATGCTGCCACATCACCACAAAGCCCACTCTCAAATGTAGATCACAGCACACATCAGGACAAGAAACCATGGCAACCAACATACATGCATACATTGATTGCTGCATTTCACCCGCTACATACGGGCAGTTAATAAATAGTTTGCTGAATTAAGACAGACACAAAACAGAGGCTGTAATTTGGGAAAAAAAAAATTTAAAAAATGTTGTAATTACTGATTGTCACCTTCCACATTTACATAATAGATCCAGCAATGCCCAACTAGTATATCACAGCTCACACTCTAAATGTCACACACTGATTTGCATGAGTGGCCACTGACTCAAATAATTCTGGACAACTTAAAAGCAGATTTTGGTGAAAGCATAACAAATTCAATTGGTCACTTCCAGCGTATAAGAATACAGTGCTGAATTATGCTTATCGAGCTTATCAAGCTTATCTTTTTCTTTCTTTCTTTCTACAGGATATGTTTAGGAGAATGGAAGAAGATCTGATCCTGGATCCTTTCAGACTTCCACTGTAAAGCAGGTCACTGGAAATTCACAGGTTGGTGCCTTCAAATGCCAGCAGGAGGAGATTTTCATGGAAAAATTTGGGATGAACTCAAACCAAGAAAACCAAATTAGGCAAAACATCATGTGTCGTGTTAAGGGGCTACTTTTTTTCTTTGACAATTCTGCAGTATCTCAGTTAGAAGGGATCGGTTGCTTCTTTCAATCCTAAATCCACTTTGTGATTTAGGCCTAAAGAGGTGTATGCATACACGAAACACTGCCTTGGGTAACATACGTTTGTGCTCTTATTCCCCTCCTCTTACTTGATTTGGTTGAGTCACAACCTGCAGCGACTCTGTATCCATATTCTGCTGTGACACCCCCCCCCCCCCCTCCTCCCAGGGGCAAGTGGAGTCTGTGGTGCTTATTGCCCAGGTGGACACCCAGCCAGAAGTGTTGCCTCAGCCTAGGCCAGGTGCCCCTGCTGGCAATCCTCTGGCCGGGTGCCTCGGCTCAGCTGCTCCCTGTCGTCTGGCTCAGCGGGGGCGGTGGTGGGGGGGCGGTGGTGGTGGGGTTACAGTCGGTGCTCGCTGACAGGGGTTGTCCCTCTGCCCAGTGGAGACACGGCTGAAAAAAAAAAAATAAGCTGTGTGACTTCTCATCTAATGGGCCAAGGCATGAGCATGAGATTGTGCAACCGGTGGTGTAGTTCACACTTGTTTGCGAAGCCAGGCAAACATGCAGTTTGTGGCCGGCAGTGATGTGTGGGATGCTCATGCCTCAGGCTTAAATTTAAACCGACTGTACAGCAGTGGGCATTGTAGCCGTCCTCCTTTATCCTGTGTCTGCGCTACATTAATGCTTCTTTTTTAAACCCGATTAGTACAATGTCAAACAAAACTCAGGTACTCTCGATCAACCACTTGTCAGACCAGACTTTGGTTCCCTTCAAACAGAGCCAGGCTAGCGGGTTCCCTCTGGCTTTGTGCTAAGCTAACTGAATTCTGGCTGTGCCCTTAGATTTAACAGACAGAAATAAGAGCAGCACAATCCTTTTATCTAATCCTTGACAAGAAAACAAATAACCGTATTGCCTAAGTGCCAAGCTATTCCCTTAATCTTGAGCTGGACCCATGAAATGATAAGCCTAGACAAACACAAAGACTGAAAGCAGGGGACAACGGCTCCTGTCTCAAGTCTCCTGTTCAAAAATACACCTGCCGACATGTCTAGACCTGATTACCTGAAAAAACCTGATCAGTTTTACACAAACAGAGATCTGACTCTCAGAACGAAAGATATTAAAAAAAAAAAGTTTATTTTACAAAATGTCCAACTATTTCTGAAAAAAAAAAAAAAAAATGCCCAGAAAATATTATTGACCATTCAGTCAAGTCCATGTTAGAAGAATGAAAATTCTAAGTCAGGGGCATTTTCTGTCACACCACTGTCTCTGTCCTGTCTGCAGAAATCAAAACCTGAACAATAACACAGATTCCTAATAATTCTGTCTTTTTTTTTTTTTTTGAAAAGAAGCAGTCAGGCTGACGGCGAGTATGAAATAGATGAAATAATGAGGAGAGATGCCTGCGTCTCTCTACAGAGCAGATGTTTGGCTTGTCTAATGTCAAGGAGCTATGTGATATATAGGATCTCCTCTGTCCTGTCTGCCAGGCCCCTCAGGGGATGAGGGGCGGTGGGGTGGGGGGGTTGGTGGCGATGGTGGGCAACACTTGCTGGAGACTGACAGGAAGCTTAATCTCGAAATCTCTGTCACTCACCCACATTAGACCTTCCCTCTACGTTCGGAGAGCTGTCATGCCGCGGTTTACCACTCAACTCCTTCGTGTCCCGCCGCCGCCTCCCCCTCCGTTACATAACCTGCCACCCCTGTCACAAAGACCCATCACAAACCCAAGGCCAGACACACAAACACAGACTGCACCCACATCCAGAGCACCGCAGCTGGAATGAGATCTGACGGCTGCGAATGTGCACGGCAAAGGGCCCTATAGAATATGTGGGTGAATGAGGTCCGTTGCGATGATAATACTGATCATACAGTGCTGGAGTCCAAAGCAATTTCCTCCTCTCTCCCCAGCACCTCCGCCTCTGTATCGGACATAACATCCTGAGACGGCGGAGATTGGTGGCCAGGATACTGAATTTTTCATGAGGCAGGAAAGGTTAGATAAGATCCTCCCACGTACTGGAGATAGTGCACTTTACAGATCTGTCTTCGGAGCCGAATGGTGAAAAATAAATTTGAATGGCTCGGATTTTGAATGTGACCCCTTAGCTGAAAGGAAACCCGGAGATGAAATGTTTCTGAGCTCAGAAGTGTTGAAACAGGTATAGAAGTGTTACAAAATATTCACTATCTGCCATGACGACAGAAGCATGACTCATGAAAATATTGAATTTAGTAAAAGAAAAAAGAATATTAACGCTTACATGCTAAATATTGTTAGTAGCTCAATCACAGTGAATGTTTTTTACTTAAAGCTAAAACAAAACTGCCTCTGATGCCTCTGATACTCAACTTCATACTTTTTTTACCTACAAATAACATTAGATTACTCAACAATTAGAGTGATTGTATAGGATAAAGGAAATCTGCCTTTTCAGTTTCCAAAAAAAAAAAAGAAAAATAGCCACTTCAAGGACAAAGGAGGCATAATTCTGATTCTTGTGACTGTTATTGTAATTTTCCATTTGCACAGAGGAGCTATTATAATAAATATAAAATGACCACAAAAGGAATAACAGGCAAAACTGACAATGTGGCTGTATGAGTAGTCCCTTTGTTAAAGCAACAGAAGTTTCTTGATCAAGAAGTGATTTCGTTTTTAATAAATTGAAGAAAAAAAATGTGTTGCCAGAGTTTCAAGGGATTTATTTCAGTTCCCTCAGTCGCCCATTTAATTGAATTTACTTTTGGTCGAGTTTAGCTTAATACGATACTTACTGTTGCAAGAAGTGTTTATGTAGGTACAGCATGCGCTCCGTGATGTGTGGTGGTAAGGAAATGTCATTTAAGACAGAAACATCCCCAAATCATCCCCATTATTACACTTCTGTTTTACTCAAAATGGTTTGTGGGATGGAAGATTACAGGCTAAGGCACAACCACAATGCCACACCCCGAGGAACCCCACGCAGAGATGGGAGCCTGGACGGAGGGGAGGCTTGATGGTAGGCCTGGTAAACGCTCCCCTGGGGCTTTCTCCAGGCAGACAAATCTACAAATATTTCCATAATCACGAAAAAGGCCAGTGATTGCCAGGCCCAAAGCCCAGATGTAGCCAACAACATGTCTGAGCTCTTAGTCGGAAAGGTCAGTAGCTGCTCCTCAGCCACGGATAAAAAGCCACGCTACCATTTCCAGTCTCGTTCTGTTCTCGACAGGAACTGGCTTCTTTCTCCGCAGCCAAGATGAGATAACATCAGAAAGAGCCAGAGCGGTATGAATCTTGTTTTTCACTCAAAGTTCCCAGCAGTGTATAGATCTGTTTTTACTTGGCAGTCATCTGAAGTAATTTTCGTGAGTTTGTTTTGGCCCGAATCATTTAAGAGTTTGTGTGTGAGCGAACGCATCCAAGATAATTATCTTGTGCACGAACGTTGCCAGTGATAGTCAGTCACATCTTTTTTTTTTCTCGCTGGCATACAGTAGCCCACCTAATCAGCTCAATCTCAGCTAAACCTCTCACTGCCTCACTGGAAGCCCTTCAGTGGAGGACATGTTTTGACACAGAGGTCGGCTCTAAATTAAGCTCGCATGACACCAGCAATAATCAAGAAACGCCGTTCCATTTGTGTTAAACCCTGCTTGTTGAGCTGACCATTAACCGACTATGACTCACCACTTGTTTGGAGGCTACGGTGACGTGTGCCGACTCTTTTGCAAAATAACGATTAAAGGACTTTTACTGGAGTGAGCTTTTCATGTTGTGGGATAAAAATGACCTTTGAGTGCTTTTCAGTTCTGAAGAGTTGTCAAAGCATAATGTGGGAGTGTGGGTTGATGGGTATGTAATTTATGGGTATGCTATGAATTTGTTTTCACATTGGTGCCAAAAGAAGTCTGTAAAATTCATGAAAGCTATTCTCCGCAAGAAATTTGTTTTCTCGGAGCATATTGGTATGCGAAAAAACTGCTCCATTTTTAATCACTCTGTTAGACAATTCAGAATTATGTACAATAAATAAATAGATAAAAATTAAAAATATTATTCATGCCACCTAAGCTCATTTTGCCATGTTAAGGATCCCTTTGATAAAGGCTGGAACTGCCAAATCAAGGGCTGCTAAATATTCCAGAAGCACAGGTAGACACATCCTCTGACATTCAAGGGCATATCTGGTATAAGCAGGCAGGGGAGCTGGGCGAGAGTCCACACGGCTCGTTTGATGACCCCTGCAAACGTGTTATGATAGTATGTGTTAGTAGGGGTTTGTGCAGTCAAGCAAGGTAACTGTGCAAAGGTGAGTATTTTGTATTTCCACGATGGACACGGGTCATATTGTAACATACAAGCGATTAGACAGTTTCATTTTTTTTACCGGGCTGAATAAAATGACCTCTGAGAGGTTGAAGTCCTTTGTCACAACCAAGACAGTCCGAGGGTATGGATGGGTTTTATATTGAATGAGGCAGCATGGATTGCACACCGGCGTCCCTGTCTCCTAGACATCGCATGCATGCACAACTAAAATGCAACAGCAAATGTGTTTCGTAGGAAATATAATCCCTGGCTGGGTTGCGGTCAGAGGAATTGTATTTCCTCGAACAAATGAAGCGCTACATTTATTAACAGTTCGGCTGTAAGGAGGTGGTTTGGGTGGATGACGGAGACTGGGGTTCGTGTCTGTAGTCGGGTGTAGGCGTCAAGATTTTTGGTAATGGAGAGATCGTGTTTTTGGTTAAATAGTTTGTTTTGGTTCTGTATTAAACCAGACCATTATCTTTCCAGCCAAGGGTTGTAAGTGCCCAAACACAGCCATTAAAAAGTTAAATAATGCTGTAGACGCTAGACGTTGATATTTTTCAGCAGGATCGTAAAACAAACAAGTTGTCTGCAAATATTTTATTGATATGTCCAGTATCAGCGACTTGCAAAAAAAGTAAAGTAACAACATATTCAAATGATGTTAATAGAAAGTTTATTTTGGTTACAGTTCGGTTTAAAAAGCCAATATGTCGGTTGGTTGGTTTTTGTGGTTTTGTTTTTGTGAAACGATCTTATGGCGATTTGAAAAAATTCATCATCTCCCATTTAAACTATTATTCACATTTATTTGAATTATTAGCCATAGACAAAAAGCATATCAGTGTCTCAAAAAATAAAGTGTGCAAAGGCAATTAGGCTTCTGAGTAAAACCACAGTGATTCTCCTTCCTCAACCATCAGAGGGTGTTTACGGATTAGAGCTTAATTGTTCAGTTTTGGTTTATTATGAATAACTTTACTGTCGCTTACAAACGTTGAAACCTAATCTTTAATATTGAGTGTGAAAAGTTAATTATAATGACCGTGTAAATGGTAGTATACCAATAAATGATAACCCCTTTAGCTACCTCTGGAGCTTTCAGCCACACCTAATGGACTTCCCCAGTGTACTTGTCACGCAGATAATGTAATACACATAATAGACAATAAAACATAATATTGACATCACTGGTGTCCATTATTGCTTGTGACATCACCTGTGTCATCACTGTACTGGCTTCCAGCGTAAGATGTGTTTATGAGTCTGTGTCTGTGTGCGCATGTGGTCGATCTTTTTCCTGCTGCTATCAGCTGTACACTGCTTTAAAAAATAGTATGAATTCTGTAAATAATTTAGGTTCCCTACTAGCAGTCTAATTAATATACATTTATTTAATGTGTATTATATTCCATGTATTTTAGAATATAATAATAGTTATTTTTAGTGTGTGGGCAGAAGAATTCCTCTTTTGATCACTTTGGCTAAACATGGCCTTCTCAAGTCCCAAGGGGGTAATCACTACATTTCCCAGTGATGCCTGCTTGGCTAAGCAGTTTTAATACACAAATCAATTTTGCATTACCCCCTCCTGGCTGTGAGTGCTCATAGTGTTAGAGCCATGAAAAATTGATGGGCCTTAGCATGCAGATTGCAACCCTAGTGAATCTTAAATCTGGCCGGGGCCCTTTTCATTTTTTTTATTTTTTAACAAGACAATGTCAACGGGGTGGGTTGACTGTTTGTTTTTGCTTGAAAAAACTGTTGTTCTGCGTTTTGTACCTGGGTTGAAAAGAGAGGCAGCTGCTTCGAAGGAGAGAAAAAAAAAATGTTAAGAAACACAGCATGAGAAAGTATGATGTGGGAGGGGATGTGAGGAAACAGACAGAGAGCGAAAAAGTTTTCAGTAACCCCGATTGACAAACACATGAAAAGACCCAGACAGTATAAACAAGTGCTCTTCTGCTTAAATATAATGACCAGTATCTTAAAGAGCATTTGTTTTTGCCATAGCAATTATATTGTGTCATTTGGTGAGCTGCTCTGCATTTGACCAGCTGATGACTGCTGAAAGAAATTATAGCGCCCATAATGAGCTTGCACTATGAAATGAAGCTATCATGGGAGAGAATGAGAAAATTTCACACTTTGGAAATTAGATTTTGCAAGGTGCTGTGTCGATGTCCTTGAGTATAGGCACATCAAAAGCCTTTTTGTTCCCTTCTCACTCTGTCCTTTTCTTTGACAAACACAGACAAAAATCTGCAATGAACAGCAAATTGAACAGCGAAGAGGCGTTTTGAGGATCTAACTGCCACATTTGCTAATGTAATGATTTCTTTCAGTCCAACAATACAGGAAATCTCTGCAGTTATTCCTTGCACTTAAAATCTGCAGAACTGGTAATTATAGTTAAGTCTTTTCAAGCATGCTTTGAGATTTTATAAAGTGAAATTTTACTGCATCACATCAACATCAAATTAAGGTTAAATTTACTTAGCTTGTTGTCAACAGTATTTGTCCAATACTGTCCAATAAACAATGTTTGTGGTAAATTTCCAGAAATAAAAAAGGCCTTCAAGATGCCCTATTGAGGGTTTATACAAAAGTTATTGTATTGAATGTCTGAGGCCTTACATTGCAGGACCTTTCTTATTAAACATTTGTAAAGAAAATTTCCTGCACCACATGTACAAAATGGGGATTTGTTAGAAAATAAATAAACAAATAAAAGCACTACCAGTGGTTACAAACTCCACAGGTTCCCTTTAATGTGCAAAGTGAATCAAATTTGCATTAACAAGTCTGCAGGGGGAAAAAAAAAAAACCTATTTACCTTATCTATAGAAAGTGTTAAGGTGTGTAGGCATGGTGAGCAAAATCTGAAGCATGAAATAAGCACCTTTTTTGAACTTTTGTACAAAAGTAATGTGTTTAAAACCATTCATCTCTTAATTCCCCCTTATCACAGCGACAGATGAAGGATTATATGTGTAGAAAACCTACACGATTATCCCTTCCAGTGTAAATGTCAGAACATGACTGTGGACGGGGGTGGCATATGTACAGAGAATGTAGCACATGTAGAGAGAAGGAAACTGTAAATGTGATATACTGTGGTTTTTGTCCAGAGTCCAGTGCAGCTCATATGGACGGTGAAGTGCTTTAGTGATGTCTCAGATGGCTGAAGCCTGTTTTATATGTGATATGAACAGTCTGACATGCTGACTTACATACTCTAGTGGTCATGCACTTTAGTCCTGCGGGTTGATTTGCAACACTTTGGTCTTTCGTGGTAAAAGTCTCGGGCTTTTGTGTGCGCACAGACCTAAATCTGGTATACCTGACTCCAAAAACGGGATGCTGCACTCCACAGTTTCTCTATGGAGAAAGGGGGTTTGTTGCCATGACAATAGTAATGTCACTTCAATGGCAGAGATGTTAAGATGGCGGGTGTGTTGCATTTCATATGCAGGTGCTATGCACAGAGGAGAAGTGATACAGATAATGGAATCAATTTCCTGTGATTTCTGAAGCAGAGAGCTTGCTGAGAAATAATAAAGGAATTAAATGAGCTAGCGCTAAACATCATTCACCAGTTACCTGCGGCTATTTGAGTTCAGATTGCTACTTAGCCGGTAGAATTGAAAAAAGCCAGACTTTGCTTCCTCTCATTATTTGCTGTGATTCCATATAAGCTCACTTTTTTTTTTTTTTTTAACCTCATGAACAAAATGCACAGGGGGCTTTAGCATTTCTCTTTTTTGGCCAAATTCTTTAAAAAAAAAGAAAATGTAGGAGAGAGGCTGTGAAAAGAAAAAGGATCATTTCGAGGGGGAAACTGACTGGAAAGAGCAGAAGGTGGACTTTTACCCCGAGGACCTGAACCGCCTTAAAACAATGAGCTAAAATAAAGATCCGTAATTGACTGCACAAGAATGATAATTTACCATTCAACGCATGGCCGACTTGCAGCTCTTGTTATTGCACATACAATAGCAAGTAATCTGATAGGTTTGCTGCTTTATTTGGCTATCTGATAGTTTGTTTCAGGTCAATGACAACGATTTTTTCTTGCCATCTGCCTGTTCAATACTAACATGCTTATCGTGTACTTTTGACCTGCCCACCCTTGTGAACATCTATGTCCCCAGAAAGACAAGCATCTGTCACCGATTAAATTTTCCGGGGAAAAATAAATTCTCTGAAATCTTGGGCGCACACACCCTTTTTTTTGTTATTGAATCTGCTCTGAGAGGTCAAGGTTTCACTTACATAAACTCACTTCTAAAAGTGATTCTAGGCACCTGTGAGCTGAGAGTGTTTATCTGATTATACCAAATATATACTTATCAAACATAAGTGTGACTTTCAAAATTTTGCAAGGCAATGCCTTCATGAATTTATCATTATGCTAGTGTCCGCTTGTGCCACTTTCTGTCCTCACATCTCAGGCTGTATGCTAGTCACCAAGCTTTAAGCTAAACCGAAAACCATGTACACTGAATGAATAATGATATCGGGATGGTTACATTCTTCACAGAATAAATAGATGAAGAAAATCCTGGTAAAAACATTATTCCATGTTGGGTGCCCTGATTACCAGTGAGATGTAGGCAGTGTAGATAAGGGAAAGCAGATAAATTAAAGCTGCTCCTATTAATATTTTTATATTAACAATGAATTAAATGGCTATGTGTACTGTAAAGGGGGTGGCTCATAGTGGTGTTACAAAGAATTGTCACCCAATCCTGGCTTTTTAATCTCTTTCAGCTATTTGTTTTGGGTTTTGTTTTGGGTTTTTTTGCTCAAGACTTTCAATTTTTGGTTGATTCTCCCTGTTCTCATCAACCTTTTTTTCCAGGCACAGGCAGCTGATGTTTTTTGAAAAAAGGCTGATAAACCCACTGTACCTGCTCAGCAACAGGGAGCAGAAAAACAAAGTTTTGGAACCAGCTGGTGGGCATAGTGGAGCATTTAGCAGCTTCACTGTTTTCACTATCTAATATTTTTTCTCAGAAGTTGGTGGAGACCAAAACAGATGTAAATGGAGAGAGAATATTGGATTTAGATCTAACAGATGGCCAGTAACATGCTAATGTTGCTTTGTGTCACTTTATGAATTGGCAACTGTTGACATCTGACATACATATATAAGGTTATTAATGCAGCTTTAAAGAAAAAAGTAATTTAAGATGTTGATGCTATAAAATGTAAAAAAAAAAAAAAATAGGAAGATTTTCTAAATATTTTGCGCATTCAGTGTATTTCTTAGATAATGAGTCACGAAATATAAAAAAAAAAAAAAAAAAATCAGACGTTTCTCTACAGTCTAACTCAGAGAAAGATTTATGTTTGGTCCTCGGAGTGACAGCACTAATGTAAACCATTTCCATGATCTACTCCTTCATTTTGGTTCTCTTCTTGTCAACACTTTTAGCAACCTTTTCAGCAATTTCATAATCCTCCAACTTCTTTATCAAGCCAATATTACTGAGTGGGTAGTCTGCAGTGTTTTCTTGTCTCCAACACTTTTCAATTATGTTTGTGGTGTCTGGAAATAGCAGACAGAAAACTATCTGCTTCCTCCTCCTCTCAGACTAAATACTGCAAGACCAATTCGTTTGCTGCAATAAATTTAGCTCACCATTATGAAACACCGAATCATTTGGCTACAAGGTGGCTCAGTCTCCCATCGCTGGACAATGCCATTGATTGGACAATCCTCTGATCATAATTTTAGATGTGTTGAAAAGGACATTAGCTGCCTGTGCAAGCTGTTCTGGGGAATATTGGTCCTCTACATCAACTCAAAGAGGTTGGGCAGCCAAGCAAATCTCTCTCAGTCTGTTCAGTGACAGTGAGCCGTATTACAGCAACCTTAATGTATGTCGGTTGTTATGTTTACTGCACTTCCACATTCAATTCCAGGTGTGATCAGTTTGGCAATTAAGCAGTTGACACTAAATGATTCTGCTTTACGTGAAATTGCTCCCTCACCATTATTTTTTTTCTGTCTTGGTGCATTAATGCTTAATTGACTTTTTTTTTCCTAAATAATTGAGAGGTTTCATTGCTTTTATCTTTTAAAAATAAATTTTAAAGCAAATATCCATCAGACTTTGTGTTTACCATGTCAGTCAAAGATATATTAAATCTTCAAAAATCCATGTTGTACCAGCCAATTGACTTCTACATCTTGGCAGACCTGCCAGCAGGCGATATAACAGGCTTATAGTCTGCTCCATATATCGTCTGAGTCAGTAAGCCCGGGATCATCTTTCACGTCATCATATATAAGGGACTGAATTGTATGGGAGGATATTTCCATTTACAAGTAGCACACTTGAAATATGATTGACATATCAAAAAGGTAAATTGTATATGCTTTAAATAAGTCCTGTAGTTATATGACATTTATCTTCAGTGAAATGATATGCCATGTCAAACCTAACAATAAGGTACACAAATTCCCAAGAGTGAAGCTCGAAATTCAAATAATGAATAGTTCTGTATTCAGATCCCCATTAGCCTCCATTGAGTTACTGTTAGTCTTCCCATTTACACAAAATCAGAATAAAAATTAAAATAAATCAAAAATCAAGGTCTAATTAGTCTGTCATTTGTTTGAGTAGTCCAACTGAGATCAGGCTTTCTTTTACAAGTGAGAGCTCATCACATTCGCTAATTAAAATGATTGTGAATATTGCTAAAAATATCAGTAAGTACCTGCTTTAAAAACAGTCACCATTCTTTTCAAAACTACATTGGCTTGCCTGTCAGTCAAATGAATACTACTGATAAACTGCATACAATGCAAATTGAACAGTTTTAACATTGAGAACTGACTGAAGGACTTGTTGGCAATGGAGAGAGCCATTTGCCTCCTGCAGTATTTTTGTTATGGAGGTAATGGATTTTATAAGGACCTACTTTAAAAATAGCAATTTGCCGTTTTGGTTTGTTTTTGTATTTGTTTTTTCTTGGTTTTGGTTTAAGTGTAATAGTTTTATGTTGTTTTTTATTTATATGGTTATTTAGCTCTTTAAATTATAAAAATATACAATGACTTCAGAAATATTTAGACCAGTTTACTTTTGCAGATTTCCATGTAAATGGATACACCATCGACCTACACAAGACAAAACAAAGTTTTTGCAAATTTGTTAGAACTCCATAGCCGAGATCTCACATTTACAAAAGTGTTCAGACTTTTCACTCAGTACTTTTTTTATGGGGTTCATGTCTGGGTTGTCTAATGGGCCACGCAATAACAGTCGGATACTTGTCCTGAAGCCACTCCGGTGTTTTCTTGGCTGTCTGCTTCGGGTCATTGTCGTGCTGAAAGGTGAACCGTCACACCAGCCTCAGGTCGTGTGCAGGGTTTCTTCAAGGACTTATCTTTATTTGGCTGCATTCATCCTTTCCTCTGTTCCGACCAGTCTCCCTGCCCCTGCTGCTTAGCATTATGCTGCCACCACCGTGATTCAAAGCAGGGTTTGGTATAAGCCATGTGATGAGTGGTGCCTGGTGTTCTCCAGAAATAGTGTCTGGAGTTCTGCCCGAAAGGTTTAGTTTTTGTATCATCAGACCAGACAATCTTTTCCTCATGGTCTCAGAGTCCTTTAAACACCATTTGGTAAATTCCAACCATTACTCTGATCTATCTATCTATCTATAACACAATTTTTTTTTGTTGTTGTTGGGTTGTTTGTTTGTTTTCTTATTTGTTTAGAAATCTACTGTTTATAAGATTGTTTCATTCATGTACCAGCAGTGCATTTCCCAGGTAATTCCTTACTTCTAAGTACTGCTAAGGTGATCATAAAGTAATGAAGCATTCCTGATAACAGCTCAGTATAATGCACTACTTTGGAAAATGGTACCCAAAAAAAGTTAACTGAATATGTAGGAAATTAATGATTAATCAGTGGTTATGGGCCATTTAGCAGCTGATTTAGTGTTAATCAGGAGTCACTCATTGAGAAAATGTTCGGTATGTAGAGTCCCATAAGAGAAATTTGTTCATTAACATACCGCAGTATCTAGTAATGTGTTCTCGTGATCTACTATATAATTCTTTGCAAATCACTTACTTACATATAATCATTTAATTAGCACTTAGTTTCTGTTTGTTTATATTCATGCACTGATAACCACTTAAGATTTTGCATATACCATATTAGAAATGGATACCTGACTTGATTTAATGTATCGTTCCCATGAAATGATCCTAAACCTTGTAGAAACATGAAGTCAGTGAGGGGGATAATGTTGCCGCTGTATGTACATGTTGTAAATGTGCTCAATTCCTATGAGTGTCTGCGTGTGTGTGTGTGTTTCTGTCCGTTAGCAAGAAAAAGGGAAGGCGGAAAAAAAAAAAAACGCTGAAGGAGAATAGGAGAGATGCGAGTGGCCCATCTATGAAAGCGCCATTAAATTGTCAGTTATGATGGATGTTCCGCCTTTTCTGCATTAACTGGTACATTAGAAGTCATTAATTCTTCAGGATGTGCACTGGAGATCAGAGCCTCCCAGGGGGGTCTCACTGCCTAGATAAAGAGAGAGAGAGAGAGGGAGGGAGAGGGAGGGAGAGAGGGAGGGAGAGGGAGAGGGATGAAGAGAGAGATAAAGAGGGGGGGGTGGCTGAAAGAATAGAAAAAGAGAGATCCTTGCAGCGTGATGACCATTTATGATTTTGTTGCCTGCTCAGTTTGTTTCAGTGGCCTTGAGCAGTGAGACTGATGCGAGGGTGACCCTTTCGCCGCCTGCAATGGACATCAGAGAAGCAGCCTTTTGTTCTGTCAAGGAGAGGCAGAAAAACACAATTAGCACTGTTTACAGCACTTTTCTCCCGACAACGGCTAGGATACATTCTGTCCCTAACAGCTGAAGTATGCTTTTAAGATCACCGAGCAGCCTTGTCCTCTCTTTACACTCTCGTTATGTTAGAGGCGCAAAATGTCACATCAAACCTCGATAGGTGGTTACTAGCAATTATGTGTTTCTCAATTACACACCAAGGAGGGATGATTTTTGGTAGAAAGCGGTATGTTTTCAGCAAACAGCAATTTATTCACTAAATTTCTCAAAGGCATTAGAGGTGGATATAGTGGAATAGGTTCCCTCCCAGCATCCTCTGTAAATTGTCAGACAAGAAATCAACATTTCACCTCCAATTACTGGACACGGCATACTTTTATGGGTGATTAGGAATTGCTCACAACGCCGCTGATGTGTCTCGCCTTCTCCCACACGTCGGCCTCTCCGATGCTCAAACGAAGCCTGCATGAGTAGACAAGAGCTAAGTTTATACATCACAAAAAGCAACAACAAGAAGCAAACTAGTGGAGATGGAGCATTTCTCTCACCCACCTCTGTGGAGAATTGAATAACCCCCCCCCCTCAGGATTTGAAATCATTCTGGACCTTTTTGAGGTTTTATTTTCATGACCTGCTTTGAACAAGAGTGACCCCGCCAACTGTTGGTTTGAAAAGCAGTAAATATGTTAAACTGAGGGATCAACGGGGACAAGTTGGAGAAGTTAGCGTCTCGTGCAAAGCTGGAACAAAGCTGCCATCAGTGTCCCACAATCTACCATAACCACCGCCAGGTTTTTAACATGCCATGACAGGAGGTCTCATGCAAGTTGCACAACTGTTGTTACTCTCCTGTGTATATACCCTCAAACTTTGTGGCCTGAGGCAACAGCTTCTTTTCTTTCGTTTTTTTGATTTACATAACCCCTCATCATAAAAAGAGAGGTAAATGCAAGTAGTTCTGAAGTTGAAAGATTTGCAGACCGCAAATGTACTGTAAGTTCTATTTTTCTTTTTTTTTCCTGCTTTACTTTGGGTTCTCTTGCCACTTTCCCAGGGTACAATTTTCCATGTAGACATATTAACGGATAAATTACACCTTTTCTGTTTCATGATACTGCTCCTCTCACTTGAATTATTTGAAAATATGTGGATGGCTGAGTCAACATTGTTTTCTTATGCTCACGCATTCTCAAAGTTAGCGATTGGAAGTCAGTGACTGCAAATATTAAAATAAATCATTCAATCTAACCGCTTTTTATGTTATGGAAATGAAAATTGCTGTAGTGCTACATGTATTTCCATTTCATTTCCATTTGACATAAAAATCATGACACAATTCAAATGCAAAAAAGCACAGCTCCCATTTTCTCTCTCAGGCCAAGATGCAGCAATGCATTTCCTACCAATTTGAAAATTGAAATGTAATATCTGTTTCATATTTTAATTTCATTACAACAACGGCAGGTTTATAATTTGGAGGTATTGTTGGGATGTCACTTTTGTCAAATGTCATGTACACATGAATACACACTGTTTCCAGTCCCAATCATTAGTTTTCACCAGTGATAACGGCCGAGTCTGAGTCACACTTGTACTCTCGCTCTCATCAGCAGACAGCCATATGGTTGAGAGCTGAATGTTCCCACCTAATACAAAAGTGTCTTTTTTTATGTCTATAACAGAAGCAGAATAAAAAGTTATCTTCTGAATCTAGCCTGACTGCACACCACGTGTCGATCTTTCCCTCGTCTCTCTCTGCCATATTAAATCCGTCATATCTACAATGTAGTAGCAGCACGACAAAGAAAAGGAAAGACCTCCCAGTGATCATGTGTGAGCGTGTGTTTTTTCCTTGATGGTTCTCGTCTGATGATGATCATGGCTGACCCCGGGGGCGTTAAGCGTGCCGAACCTTCACTCCATTACTCCACTTCAATGCAGCCCACACATTTCAAGCGCAAGAGTTGAATGGAGAGGGGCTCTCTAAGCACTAAACCCTCCACTGAGCTGGCTGACCTGTGGCAGATTTCTCTCATCTCCCAAGACCTTCCTGAAATACACACTGGGCCCGACTAATTACTCTTAAAAACAAGTGGGATGTGGGTGGTTTGTAATTGGCAAGTGTCAGCATCCAGTGAAAGATCACTCGTCTTGAGGGCATGTGTGTCTGAGCCTCCCATTCATGTAGTCTCCCCTCAGCCAGCTGTTTCCTGTGCTGCTGCGCTTTCCCACTGTTTTATTCTGTACCGTGTGAATTTGTAAATCAATGATTTTCGTAAAGGTGAAAAAAATAATTCAGAGTTTCACGTTACGAATCTGCAAAAAAAAAAAACATGAACATGAACATAAACATAATAAAGGCTTTTCTAATTACAGCTACAACCTGTGACAAACACTGATTCAGATGTGAGCTGAAATAAGAGAGAGAGGAAATGCATGGGCAGGTTTTTGAACTCATAGCTGCAAATTGGCCAACCAGTGTGCCCAAGCAATGTGGTAAACAAGCTCAACATTGAGCTGCGGTGTGATATCAAAGTAAGTGGGTGGGATGCCATACATTACAAGTGGCATATCCACTGACTGGAGGCAGCCAGAATAGTGCCACTCTGTTTCAAATTTGAATCCAGCAATGGCCACATAGCTAGTAATTATATCGCTCTATGTTAAGAAAAACTGGACATTTCCTTTATTTCTCTTTTGCAAAACAATTGCAAAAATCCTATACATGGTAGAGCGATGCATCCAAGCGGGGATGTTTTAGTTGGAGAAGGAATTTCTGCTTCATAAATCAACAACACGGATCCTTTGGGAGCTCCTTTGTTTGCTCAAGGTGCAAGTGGAAGTTGTTTTTACTTTGTATGACAAGGACTCGTATCGACGTTCACCGAAAGCAGCTGCCTGAGAATGTGGGACACCATCCGTAGAAAATGTGAACCCCCACGCCCCCGCCCTCACAGCGAGGATACAGGCAGAGGCCTGCTGCCGAAGTCAGCCTCCGTCGGGCTCATCATTCTCAGCAAAGCCGCGCTGCCCGTACCCTTTTCAGGCGTAGTGTAATTACAATGCATTCAGGGCAATTATGCAGAGGCATAAGATGGCAGGCAAATAATAAAGGAGATTTCACTTTAGCTGTCACATGACATGCTGCCGAATGACAAAAGAAAACATAAAAAGAAGGAGAAATAGGTTTCCAAAGACATATATGAGATATGCCAAGTACATCAAGAGCGACCTTAAACTTTTAAAGGAAAAGATATTGGCAGTGGAATTATGAACTGTCATGGGCAAAAGCAGTAAGTCATTTCCTTTTTCCCCCCATGGCCATTCATGGCCTTTGCAGTGACTCTAATATTAGAAAATATTACTGCAAGAATTATTTTCTGACATTCAAATGTTATTGCTTCCACCAGAATGTGTGTGTTGCTGCTCCCTTGTTCATTTGGATACTTGACAAGTCTAATAGGTAGAGAGACGTCTCTGGGGGTGGTGGGGGTGGGGGGGGTGCACTGTTGTTTTTAGCTCCTAACCCCCACACTGTCCCACTGGCCTAACTCTCAGCAGCTTCCTGGGCAGACCATAAATGTATCAATAATTGAGCGTCTCACTGGAGAGGGTGGGGTGCGGGGGCATTAAAAATTTCATGGCGTGTCATTATGCCCCCCTCTAACACCACCGCCATCACCGCACCTCGACCCCCGGCTTCCTTCTCCCCCTCTACCCCAGCGGTGTCTCTCCTCCGCTCCGGCGGGGAGCGCTGTGCCGCGCCTCGGGAGCTGCCGGGCACCGCCGAAAAGCCCCGAGGAAGAAACGGGGGTAAAACAAAGCGGAATTCGTCGAAAGATGTTGTGGGCCAGTGCTCAATCAGAGTGTGATTTGACATCCAATAAAACGTACGTGAAAGTGCATCAATCTTTTCCTATTGCTATTTGTAAAAGTCACGTTAAAGTGAACGTGCGATATATGTATTAATTGGTAAGAACATCTATCCGTGCAGTATTTCTAGTCTTTTTCAAACACCCTGCTGTAAAAATAATCCAGGTGCAATCTCTAGCCCCCCTCCACTCAAAATATGTTTTTCTTATTGTTACTGCCGTCACAATTATCTGCTGAGGTAGCAAAGTTTCCTCGTGCTCAGCTTGAATCCGAGTTTAAGAGTAGAAACACACAACAAGAAGCCAATCACAGTCCAGTGCAGGTAGAGGAGTGGGATGTGGAAACCTTACGTCAGGGCGGTTTATTAAACTTCTCAAATCCATATCAGGCAACTTCTTATTCATGGCAGAGTATTTGTGCCTTAAAATATGTTTCGATGGACCTTTAAAAGTCCAACAATGTGATTAACTTTAAAAAAACCAACAACAACAACATGATGTCCAAATTCATCGCAAGTCTCTGGCGATGTTGAATTAAAATAGGTGGGTGTTAATGGCGTTAAATTCGAATTCATATTCATACTGATGTATTATATGATCAGAGTTTAAGTAGTTTGTTAATCTGAACGAGAACAGTAACTGCTATAAGCAATTACTTTTAAATTACCTAAAAATCCATACAAATACAAAAAAGGAAAAAAAAAGAGAAAGAAAATAAGAAGCATCACTTTAATTGGAAGTGTTCATCAAGCTGAACTAATCATGTAAATACTTGAGAGCTGGTGCATCAACAAGTCAAGCGATAGTAATACAATGTTGTGTCTAGACACAGCATTTTAGGGGTTTTCTTTTTTTTTTTTTCCCCAGCTTTTTCGAGCTGGTGGGGATTGGTTGGTCAGACGTTCAATAATTTATGGCTGTATTTCCATCTTCCCCAGGTGCTGAGTTTCAGAGCTGGCATGCGAGCAGCGCCGTACGTCTTTCCACGCATGTGTTATCATTGGGTTTTTTCGTGTTGGGGGACCTGCGTGAAAACACCTCGCTGTTTTAAAAAAAAAATCGCATAGCCATGACTCACTCCGGCGTCGTCCGCACGGCTGAAGCCGGGTTGTCAATCTGTCCTAATTCGCTAATGGCACAAGCCGTACTCGGTTTACTTGTGCCCCGAGATTTCCGAGGCGTGACGCGGCGGCTCGTGGACGGCCCCGTGCCGCCGACCCGCCCGGACGGGGGGCATCTCGTTCCTCTTGGTATTTGTCAAGTTATCTTCTATTTTCTCGCACTTCACGGTTTCTCTGTGTGTACGCTGTGACATGCCGGTCCTTGCATGTTCACCGGAGCATAAAATTCTGTCGTTACAGACAGCAGGACTCTGGTACAGTACCTGGTGCTTGACAGCCTCTCACACTGGCTCTGCATTTGATGACAGTGCTTTTGTGCCAGTGGTGTTTGGTATTCCACCACGCATGCTGATTGTGACTGGTGCACCCCCATCACCGCCGCCACCACCACCACCGACCCCCCCCCCACCCACCCACCCAGGAAGACTGTCAAATGAGGAGTTTTGTAAGGTTAGACTTGCAAACTCCCACCATCCCCGGGATTGTGTCACATCCGCGGGGACTTTTGTTTTCAAACTGCGGGGGCGGCGCCTCCCAGGGCTCGCGCTGCAGTCGCTCCAGAAACAGCCCCGCCACTGAGTCAGTCGGTCAGGGGGATTCACCGGCAGCCTGTCATGCCACAGCTTCCAATTACTTGTCTTTCACCCGCCCCAGCCCTCCTCTCGTGAAGCTTTGCTTTACCGGCACCATGCTCTGAAACGTATCTCCGCTGCACCGAACCTGTCAGTGGAAGGGCTTTTAGGAAACCGCTTTGCTCTTCCTCTTTCTCTCTTGTTTCTTTCCTCCCCCTTTGCCTTATTCCCAGAATCTCCCTTTCTTCCTACACTGCCTGTGTGTCATCCTTCTCTTCTAATGAGAGGCAGGGATCAACAAGGCAGACCCCTGGAGTTTGACAGAGCTACCTGTTGTGCCTCTACATTTCTTCCTCTCTCGCCTTTCCTCCCACAGTCTCTCTGTCTCTCCAGCTCTTTCTCCCTAAACACCAGAGCTGTCGGCTCCTGGCAGTTTGATTCTAAACTGTTCCCCCGTGTCAGGAGTAGCTGCCATGACAGAGAATAAAACGAGTGAAATGTAGAGTTTGTAGTGAACAATGTGAGGATTGGCTTCCTCTCCACATGATGTGTGGAAGGCCAGAGTATTCTTCTTTTATTCACACAGTCAGTCAGGAGGGATTCTTTTTATTTCCTTGATCTTTGCGAAAGAAATAGTTCAGCATTTTGGGAAATACACCCTATTTGCTTTTCTTCTGAAAATAAGTTGAGAAGATTTATATTAATCTCGTGTCTGTGCATTACGTACGGAGCTGGAGCCAGCCATGTTTAGCCTAGTTTGGGATTAAGACTGAAACCAGGGGGAAACAGCTACTAACACCTCCAAAGCTCGCTTGTTTACATGATGTATCTTATTTATTTAACGTGTAAATAAACAGAAATGTAAAAATGCCCATTTGTGACTTCAAGGGGAGTTTCAAATGCGTCAGCCCTCCCTTCAGACTCCCCGGTTCTTTTTGTAATCTAGTCCCAGATTCCTTCCTGTTGTCTTTCCTCGAACCCTTGACTTCATAAAGCATCAGGCCCAGATTTGTCTCGTCTGTCTAAAGGCCAATTTATGCTCCTGCATTGATCCTACGCTGAATCTACAGCAAACCCGCGGCGCAGCCGTGCACCCTACGCCGCGGCCTACGCTGTAACCTACGCAGTAGCCTGACGTGAACCTCAACAATGCATCAGGGCGACGCAGACCGTGAGAACCGCGATTGGTCGGCTTGTTGGCGACGCGTTTTTCCTGCTTCTCCTTCTTCGTGGCCATCGTACAGGCCACCTCCTCCGACGCCTCCCTTTCGTTGCACAGGCCTACACTTATTTTTAGCAAAAAATAGCTCGTATCCTGAAAACGTTAAAAGCTTTTGAGGCGTTGTAGGCTTTTTTTTTCTTCTTCTTCTTTTTTTTGACTTCTGACAGAGCCAAACTGGTTGTTTCTCCGGTTGCCAGTCGTAACGCTAAGCTAGCCTGAACATGATCTGTACTTGATGCACAGGCATGATACTGATATCAATCCCCTCATCTCACTCACAGTAAAAAAAAAAGACAAACAAACAAAAAAAAAACAAATAAGCATGATTCCCAAAACCAATAAACAATTTCTTTAAGTGCAGGCAGATAAACAAATACATTCAAGTTAGACTGTTAATCAAAAATTAAAGCAAAACTAAGTTGCAAATTAACTGAAAAACCTTGGCATTGTGTAAAACGTGTCAGTTGGATCCGGCTTGTGTGAAATTTCAGAAAAGTCAGCGGCGCGGTGTGAATTCCTAAAAGTAGCATGGAATGCAAACAAACTGTAGGATTCGACTCCCACCTCGACACTTATTCACTCACACGTCGCGGAGACCGCGAAATCACTCCGCGGCACACGTGGCGTCTTTCTTTTAGCGTCAGCCACTAAAGTGCGGCCAAGAAAAAAAAAAAAAAAAAACTTAAATGGACGGAGAAGCGACTTATTTTGTTCCGCACATGTTCAGCTTAAAATTTGTTTAAAGGGGTTTTAGCCTTGCCGGCAGTTACCATGGCAGCCACGAGTGACAGCAAGAGCTTTCGAGTAGCCACTGGTGTGGTGCAGTGATTCAGTTTGGATATTTCCACTATTAATGTAAACCTACATCAGGTCAAGTCAGATTATCTTTATTATGTGAACTGTGAAACCTCACCAGCCAAAGCCTAACCGTCTTAACCATAGCGTGTAATCGCTCGTCGGTGCATTCACTGTGACAGTTTTACATAAGATGGCAGAGGTGTAAATGTGTGCACAACTGCACGGCGTCGCGTTTTCACCGACTTGCTTTCAGTGATGCCCTTGGCGGCGTTTTCTTCTTTTCCTTCATGTGAGCGAGATTTTGTCCCAAAGAATTGTTTTCACTCTACCCAAAGGCTTCTAATTTGATTTCTAAATAAACAAAATAAGAGCTGTAGTATTCAATTAGACTCATGAAATTGGTTTTTATTCAAAGTAAAATGCCACTTTCTCCTTTATGGTAATGAACTTGTTTATTCTGCACTTTTTTCTTTTGCTTTGCTGCACATTGTAAGTTACACTATGCTGCAAAAGGCAAAAATGGAGAAGCGGAAAAGAGGAAGAAGAGATAGTGAGAAAGAAAAAGACAGACACTGACTTCTCAAGCTCTCACTGTTCAGCTCACACACCCCTGTCAAGTAGGTCAATGCAGCAGGCTTGACTGATTTCTCTTCTGTAGTGTTTTTGTTCAGGCTCTCGCTGAGTAGGTGCCAGGGCAGATTCACCTGTTTGATAAAGCTTACACAAATGCAGAGTGAACTGCATGTCTGATCTTGCGTGGCGAGACCTCTGTTGGCTTTCTTTGGCCAAGGCAATGGATTATTTATTAACCTATACAAGCAGAAGAGTTTCCAAATCACCTTAAACACCACAAAATAAAAAACAAAAAAACTTTAATCACTGTGATGAAGTTCATCTGAAGTTCATCGAACGCCGTCGGACATACGGTGATCTTTAAGCTTGGATGCTTTTTTTAGGGACGGATAATCTCCATGGGGACCGACTGAGCCATTCATATTGAAGTCATCTTCCTTCACAGTTGTACACATTGGAAAATGTTGAGCATAATGACTTGTACCCTCCACTTCACGGGCCTTCTTCCCACACACACGGCTGCTTCAAAAAGAACCACATCTGGCTCATAATAGACCTCATTAGACTTGTATTGAATAAGCTCTGAGCCGGCATAACTTATCCTCACTGTCAGCTGCCTTTTTTGCCTCTGTGTATGTTCCATTAGAGAATCAAAGATTAATTGCCAAATTTCTCCAGTTTAAAGCATTGATTAATAACCGTGCAAATCACTGGTGAATCCAGAAGATTAATGTCATGAGATTCGCCCCCTTTAGATAGCTATTGATTTTGATTTGCTCAAAAATGCCTGTCTACTCTTCCCAGGAGGGCAGAGGCTGTATAAAGCAAAAACTATGAGCCAGCCAGCTCCAAATTATATTTTGTGAGAAAAAGCTCAAAATACTAGCCCTGTGAATTAAAATTCACTTAATTGGGCAACAAGTGGTTGTACCAAAGAGGTTACCAATGGCAACAAAGGATCAAATGCTAAGTTACATAAGAAAATTTATATTCAAATCAGGCATAAGAAAGGCACAAAAATAATAGCCTCAGTAACCTTTTGATATCAAGGGACTCTTCCTTATTTTGCAAGGACGATACTGTCTAGTTTCTATGACATTTCTATTTCAAGAATCAAGTCTGTCCCCTCTGTAGCTTCATCTTATGTTGTCTCCTGCTGCCAACAAACCATGCACAGCATATATTAGCGAAAGGCAAAGGAGAGACAAATGTCCTTTTGTGCTTGTCACATTTTTACTGTTCAATCTCAGTCTCAGTCACAACAAATCAGAGCGACTGCAGCATTTCGTCTGTTTTCTACGGGGGGTTCTTTATTATTTGTGCACCACTGGGAGGTAGTCTTCCAAACACGGGATTATGCCCATTGTGATCTGCTTAAGCACACCGTATTAGCCATATTCTCATGGAATCGCATGAAAGGCACTTTGAAACGTAGGATGCTTCTGATATGCCTGTGTCAGGGGAACAGGCGCCATATCTGGGAGCGCGTGATCTCAGATTCAATTATGGTTCCATTTTAAATGAGATATCTTTGCTGTAAAAATCCCAGATTGTAGTGCTTTGAAATGGAAAGGGAGTAATTCACTAGACCTATGTGTGATCTGCAAAAAAGAGTTGTATCAAACGGATTTGCGATGCCAGTCTCTGTAGAATATCCATCGGGTTTTCGTTTTTTTTTTTCACAGCATGTGCAGGTATATTTAACATTGCACAAGAATGGGGGGGGGGGTGATATGAGAGCATATGAGACTATGCACAGCATATGAGCACTAGCTGCTCCGAGCGGAAAATCAGCGCTAAAGCTTGTTTTCGGAGGACCTTGGCACCGGGCTCAGCATGACTGACACTCGCCGGGTGGTTAAGACCCTCACAAATATCTTCTTTCGTTCCCGCTCTTCTATGAGTCTTTTCCTTTTTTTTTTTTTTTTTTTTCTTGTTTCAGTGCTTGAATATAATTCTGCAGCTTCAAAAAAAAGTCTGCCTCCTTTTCCTCGGGTTCTGGGTTACCTGTAAGTTTCTAGTGGACGTCTACGAGGCCCACCATCCCAAACCTATTGAACTCAATCAGTGGCGTTAAGATGGACCATTGGTTGCAGGTCACGTAATCTATGTTGCAGGAATGTTTGTCTCTGCGATTGAACTGTCCCCTGGGTCTACGTTAATTGAGCTCCCCGTAATCACACACAGACCCATATGATCAGCGTCTGCAGCCCTGGAAAAAGCCGGCTGAGATTATCCTCTCACCTGCATGTTCCGTCCTCGGACAGAAATCGAAATAGATTTTTGTCATCATCTTTCACATTTTGACTGACACCTAAAGATCTATGACACACCAAAGCTCTTCCCAAACACGTACGGTGTGATGAATCCTTCAAACTTTTTTGACAAGTTCTCAATAAACGCGTCGAGGTCATTTGTGCATGGTAGCAGCACAGCTCGAGGGATGGCAACCTCCACTAGTGTGGTCTTGACTGAGATTTCTCAACAAATGTACGGAATGAAATCTGTACAGAAATCTATTTTCCCCGCTGGATGAATTTTGACCTTTTCATTTCAAATTGCTACACTTACTTTGCTGCTGGACTATTTTAGCTGTTTGTGTTTTGTTTTGTATGTGTTTTGTTTTGTTTTTTGCTTTGTTTTTCGTTTTGTTTTGTTCTGGGTTTTTGTTTGTTTGTTTTTTTTGCCCCAAAAATCCAGAGTATTAACTGTACAGATATTAGCCCGTCGGCTAGCTAACACGATAAAAATTCCAGTTTTTACTGTCACTGTTTTCTACTGCTTCTCTACTTTTTCCTGCTTTTTCTGTACATTTAATACTTGGAGACATGCAGTCTCAGGATTAGAGCCATTTTTACACTCAACGGGCAAATGTGTGTCTGTTTACGTTGACCTCACATACTATCGGCATACTCCTTAAATTTTTCTTTGTGTTTAGTCTTAGTCTTAAGTCCTTAAGAAATTTTCATTGAATAAATGGAGCTGAGAAAAGCTTCCTTTGCGTCTTTCTCAGTCCCTGTGAGTTCAACATCTACGTTTTCCTGACTTAGAATGGAAGAATGAAAACATACGGGCTATTCTCTACAAACCCTTGGCCCAAAGTAGATCTAAGTGAATGAGCAAGTCCTCTTTGTCCTCTATTGTTGCCTCTCCAATCACATCTCGATAAATCCCTTTGCAATAATGAATGAGATACATGCTCAATTCATCTTCCTAGTAAAGCCGCGCTGTCTAATTCGTACAAACATTTCTTTGGGGCGAGGCAATTAACTGTAGTGATGCGCTAATGTGACACTTTGGATCTGAATCATACCTCAGATGGTGAACCAAAATAGGATCCAACGTATTTCTATTTAGTTAAATTCATTAGGGCAGAGAAGCCATTATCTCAGCAAACTGCCATGGCTGAATAATTAATCATCCCATCACCTGTTTGTTTGACCTGAATATATAACATCTATCCCTCACACTTCTCTTCCTAATGAAATCCTTTCTTTAATTTAAGAAAAATGTTGGCTGTTCGTGTTGCAGTGTCCTGGCCGACTCTTGATTCGGCTACGCGTACTAAATTTGCAATTATCTGGCTCTTCTGCAATACAAGGTCAGGAACACCTTGAGATACACTATAGCAGGAGGCCGTCCGGATCTCACGGATAGGACCACATAATTCTTCTTCTGGGACAAAAACGTAGGGAGCTTCGCATGTTTCCAGCTAGTTACCGCTGCAGGGGGGTCCGTTTTTGTCTAATGTGTCAGGTGATACTTAGACATTTTATCATCTCGATTATTGGCTGGAACATCGCAAAAGTGATAATTCAGCATCTAGCTTCAAGCTCCTGTAGTAGATATTTTAAACATCATGTTATCATTGCAAGGTTACTACTTTGTGATTTAATACCTATAGAGATACAGCATTTTGGCTACTGTGATGTAGTCTTTACACTGTTGGAGGGAATATTTTGATCAATTTATTTAAGTAAAAGTAGCAATGCCACACTACAATAATATCCCATTATAATTAAAAGCCCTGAACTGAAAATGTTGCCTAAGTAAAAGTATGTAAGTAGCAATATATATTTATACTATCAAAAATTAAAGCACTCAGTTGAGAAACAGGCCCCTGTTACTGTTATACTATTATATATTAGATTGTTAGATTGTCATTCTTAGTGACACATTCATTTGAGGGCATAATTTTACTGTTGGGTTTGGTGAGATGAAACTAATAATAGCTAATGATTATTGTCATCAACAATTAATCCGCTTGTTATTTTCTCAATAAATCAGTTACTAGTTTTATCTGTAAAATGTCAGGAAATAGTGAGAAACATCCTTCACTTTTTTGTTTTTTTCTTTTTGTTTTGTTTTTTTTTGTAAAAGCTGACATTTTGGAGTTACAGCGTAAGGGTTTTACATGCCAATGGGCGAAAACACCACAACAACAGCAAGAGGAGCTGGAAATGGATTTTGGCTGACAATAACCACAACTAATAACACACTTGCCTGCGGTACAATGAGGTTTTCATGCTTTTAAGGCCTAATAAAATGAGCATCCCTCATATTCCTGGAATGATTTGTCTGACTGTAACTGATCAGTGGTTGAAATGATACAAGGACTGACTGTGCAGTATGTGGCTGGTAAACAGTTTTAAAAGCACAGATTCTGCTGTAAATTGACCTGTGCTTTTGTCAGCCGGGTTGACGACTGCAAATAAATAGCCTTTTAAAAGACTGTGGTATTCAGTGCAAAAAGGATCCGTAAAGTAGCTTAAAGAAACCACTTCTCTGAAGTGAATTAACTCACGACTAACTTTCCTGTGGTCACAGTTTGACCCCGGTGTTTTCAATGTTGAGCGCACTATGATTCTCTTGATGAAGCAACACACGCCAGTGTCGTCAATTAAGACACAATGTGCTAAAGCATTACTGCTCTAATGGCGTTATAATGAGCATGCACTACAGAAAGCCAAATAAGTGCGGGAGATGCTGAAATGAAACGGCTGCTAATCAAAGAGCTTATTTTCTCAAAAGTTGTGTAATTTCTTGTGTAAAGGCTTGCACCAGAGGCTGAAAACAGAGGCAATTGGCTTTCAATCAGACGAGAGCTCCGAAACTCCCTTTGCTTTGGAGACATTTGGATTTAAAAGGGAGCCAAAGATCAAATTGCACTTAAGAGACAAAGTGTGAGCAGTCTAGAGCTGCTGTTTAATGATGCCCTTTGTTTGTTTTCTGGGAAACTCACTTTCTAATCTCCTGGACTCTGTGAAGGTTTGCCAAGGAGTGGTGCCACATAAAACCCCTTGATTTCTTATTTTATCTGTGGACAACCAAATCGATCGCTGTCTCCCCTGCACCTGCTCACCGCCCCCACCCCTCGCCGCCCCCCCCACCCCTCCCCTGCACCCCCAAAGAGATAGGCCCTCGCTGTCCATCCTGCTCTCCAATAAGACTATTTGGACCAGGCTATTTCGGGGGGAGAATGAGGCACCGGGTGGTCAAGCGCTCCTCGGTGTCTCCCAGAGACAAGTGAGTGTAAAAAAAGCATTGAAATTTCCCAGGATCTTGACACATCTAATTGAGATTTCATGCCCTATTTTCTCAGAGATCGGAAACCTCGCTCTGTTCTACTGCAAGCAGTATTTCCCCAAGGATGGAGATGAAAGAAATTGTTGTCAGGTTTTATTTGTTTTTTTTTTTGTTTGTTTTTTTTGCTTTAAGGTTTTTTGGTTTTTTATCACGCTAGAGCAGCTTTTCAATAAAAGTGCCTTTTTTTTTTGTTCGGTAGACAAAGTGACTGCAGTTGATTTGGTTTATCTGAGGGGTAGTGAAAAAATGAATTCCAATAAACTTTCTGTTTCTTTCATCGTAATAATTCATTTGACTGCGTGCATAGATTTGTCAGCTTTGCTGCAAAAAATTGCCATCGCTTTCGCAGCTGCTCTCATGCTCCTTCATTTTTATTTATCTGACCGTTGTAGAACGCCTTCAGCTGTTCTTCACTGTCAATCATAATTTTTTTTCAAAGAATTTTTAAAAAATCAATAACGCTTCTTTCTGTCTCCTTGACCTTGAATATTTGATCTGTTATATTAAAAAAATAACAAACAACACTTGTCTAGGTTTTCCAAGGTCTGGAGAAAAGCCTAATGTACCTGTTTTTTTGTTTTTTTTTAAATCCTGTAAAAAGCAATTAAATTCACAAAAATAATTAATTTTCAATAAGCCCATTTACATATCGCATATCAGTGCATCTAGCTGTATTACATGCTACTATGTCACACTGACATTTTTGTCTCTATGGTCCCCGTGCTCCTGCAATGACATCACCTAGTCTTGCATTACATAGCCCTAACAGTCACAGTGGGAGCACTCGCTTCCCAGCAGGACCCCTATTAGATGGTCTACAATCAGTGACATCATGCACAAGCATCAACCTCAAATACCATGGGGAAATATACAAAAAGGGGCAGTGATCTCACCCCCCCCACCCAAACTCTGGACCTTTTTATTTTGCCTTATGGTGTAAAGCAGGTGACATGACAGCAAGACATTAGCAGCACAAGAGCAGAGACATTAAGTGATTCTGTTCTCCTGGGTTCTAAATCTGATGTTCTTTCTGTTTTATCCTTTTATTTATCCTTATGCTTCACATCTTCAGTGCTTCCATTAAAAAAGTAGGGAGAAAAAACTACCAAGCTACCTAGAGTGAAACATTTTACATTCAAAAAGTAGTACAATAAGGCCCTATAAAGGAGAAGATAAATACACAACCTTTTCTTTTTTTAGGTTTTTCAATACATTTCTCAGTGCTACTAGTATTTGGTAGAATGAAAGTACCTCTGTAACATGAGGTTCATTATTATATTACATGTTTTAACATGTTTGTTTGTTTGTTTGTTTTTTAAATCCCTTACATAATCACAGTGTTGTCGTACAGTTGTGAGCAGTAGGGTCAAAGTTTTTCACGTCTCTCTTAAAAAAAGAGTCAGGTGTCCACATGGCACAGGTTTCTCTTGCTGTAATCATTCTTCCTGCTCGTCCTGGACATTAAGAGACCCTTTTATAACGCGCTTCCAATGTAAGTGACGGGGGGAATGTGATGATTCAGCAGTCTGGGTTGGACAATAAAGTGGATATCTTTCAAAGTTACGGTCTTTTTATTAGTAGAATCCCTGTTTGTGACTCCACAGACAGTGTTTTCTTGTACTAAGAAGACTGGAAGCTATCCACTGCATTTGTCTGACTCCGACCACTTAAGGCTCATATTAACTTCAGATAAACTCTGGAATGGTACATGGAATACATTTATACACAGAAGGAAACTGTGTAATTTGTCACTAGATACTTACACCAGAAGCATATCAGAAAGAACAGGAGCAAAGATTACAGCAAGCAAAGTCCGTTTCAATGCCCACATGTGCATCTTACTACTTCTTCGAGAAAGATTTTTTTAAAATTGCGAACCTATCCTTTAATCATATATCAGACCAGATATGTATGTACTGCCTCTGCTCTTAATAGCAGTTGTGTGACACCCCTGGATTAGTTGGAGCCCTAATCCTTTCTCCATTGGCCATTTTTTCACATTCACTTCAAAAAATTCTCAGTTTTTCATATAACTGATCAAAGTTTAGTGGACATTTATGAAATTGCATCATTTTCTCTAAAGTCTTGAAATCACAGAAATAATCCTATAGTTGGGATTTCACTCTAATGTAACATCAAAAGCTGCTTCCCATACATTACTCTCAGTAGTCAGATATAAGTTTGTTTGCGACACCAAAATAGAGTTTGGGTTTTAGAATTTACAACAGGAGTTAAAAAGGGTGGTGTGTCCCTTCAGTCTTAAGATTTTAAATTTTAAAATAGCTGTGCTAAAAAAAAAACGGTTGTTCTGCTGAGAAATAATCGGGCAGAGCTTTAGTTTGTCCCCTAGTGTACAGACGAAAAAACTCTAGACATGCCGGATCATAAAGATCTGTACCATCCTGCTCAACATTTTGCTTCTGCTTCCTTCTGATCACAGCAATCTTTGGGCAAAAAGTGGCAAAGACACATTCAAAGAGACATTTTACAGCAATTTTGCTTATTACAGTCTTTTGCAGCCTTTCAGGAAGCTCATCTCCACGTATTTTTGTCCAGTCCCAGCAGGGAGTATTAATAATCACCTCTGTGCAACACTAAGGCCATTGTATCACAAGTGACTCCAGCACAGGGAACATTAATGTCTCAAAGGAACCACTATTGACATCTCAGTCTCTTTGCTAGCATCTATGGGAGAGACAGAACGCCTGTGTGTGATAAAATGCAGGCTCGTCATCCCCGCGGGTTGCCTGTAAGTGTGTAGCGAGGGGCGCGGAGGTCAAGAGCACTCACCCTTGACATTTAATAGCAGGAGGTCGGACCCACCGGATCAATCATACGGATTATCAATGAGCAGAGAGGAGATGAGAGGATCCAAATGGAGAGGGGATCAAAGTGGGGATATTTTACGACTTGCACCTTGGCACTGGAGATGTTTTTGGGTTTTTTTCCAATTGTTTTTTGTTTGGTTTTTTTGCTTCATCAGCATGGTCATCTGTAAAAGACAATATTAACCCTTCATTACTAAAAAATACATTTTTCATCACTATACCTTGCAGTAACACATGACTGGGGTTTCTAGTCATTAATTTTCATTCACTGTTTGTTGTAGGCCACCATTTGGATTAATTATGAGCATTTTCCTTTGAAGTGTGTTGTGGTTGAGAAATATTTTGATCTTTCTTATTTTGATCAGTTTAAAAATACTCCGTTACAAGAAAAAGTCCTGCATTAAACATTTAAGTCCAGTTTTTAAAACAGCATTTTAATTTTATATCTGGTTGAAGTGGAGCTAATGTTAAGTGCTATATACTGTTGGATACATAACTCTAGCTTTAAGATAGAGTAAATGAAATACTAAATAAATATCACTGAATAAATATGACTGAAATGACTAAATATACATAAATAAAACAGTTGGTTAATGTGAATTTCAGGTCAGATTAGCTCACAAGGGGCACATGTGATATGTGACATGGGATATTTTGTGATTTATGAGTCACTCAGGCAGAAAAGAGCGCCCCCTGCTGTGCCCACAGTAATCATTGAACCGGTGCAAGTTGAAAAGGATTCCCTATCTTGACTGGCCAAATGGTTTGAGACCTCGGTGCCCTACTATACATAGATGGATTAGGCTAATGACCCCAGTGTTGACCTGCATACCCTCCGAGGGGGGTATCGATATTACACATGTGTGACCCTGAAGTATAGATGGCTAACTGATCCCTAGTCAGGTTTGGATGCTATTGCTTTCTCTCCATTAGAACTATACGGCGTCTCCTGGTGAACCTGTTTTCCACCTTTTAGCCTATGGGCAGTAAATACTGTGCAGCATTACATATATTTTAGCCCTCAGATGAATATTGAGCTCTTGAGGCCAAAATCCTCATGAATTATTGGAGTTTTTTTTGTTTTTTTTTTAAATACTTTTTCCATATCAGATCATGTGTACCCAATTCCTGTTCAAGAAAAGTCTTTTTTGTTCCAATTTCAGGTTATTTGTTTCATCATGTGGGAACATATAATAAGGTGAATGTCTAAATGTTTGGAGGTTTTATTTATTTCATTTTAGTGGTATCCCTTTAAGGCCACACCCCCTCGGACGGCCTATAATGGGTGTGGTCAGGAAGCTGTTTGCTTCACCACATCAGGGTGCAGCTGAATATTAGAATAGGAAGTTCAGTTGCTGTGAGCAACAAAGAGCGTAATAAACTTACAAAACAACAGCTGCTGCTGTACTAAGGGTAATCACTGTTGTTGGTAAAACAGTGTAGATGCAAAAAAAAAAAAAAATTCTTGCATAGAAGCTAAAGCTGCTTGTTGAATACTTTCTCCTGAGTGGGGAGTTGCAATGTGCTAACCACACTATTGTCAGTTCCACAGGAAAAGTAAAGGGAAGAGGAAGATGCAGAGGAGGAAGGAAGAGGCAGTGAACAGTGGTTTGTTAGCTGGTTCATCACTGTGAAGAGTATTTAAGCCTCAAGAGCCTGCTAAATCACTTTTTATTTGATTCATGTGCGCCATGTTCATAGGATGCATTCAAGCCCTAAAATGATTTGCTCTACTTAATCTTTTATTCCAGCAGCTACAAGGTGCTTCTAACAAAGTCAAATATGCCCATTCCCCCACACTGTGCCGTGGTTCTTTGTCTCCCTGGTGGAATCAAAATGGTTGTTTTCTTACTGTTCCTGGGGTACAGTGTAGCTGGCCAGGAGCATGCTGTGAGGGCCTGACAGGAAGATGGTGCTGGACCAAAGCTCCGGGAGTCTGGTAAGATTTTCCAATGATTGTTGCCTTGGCTGCTACGCAGTGAAATCCCCTGGGTGGCATAATATTTAATACACCATTGCTCGGGGAGTTTTGTATTTGTCCAGCCCCGAGCCTAAATTATTGACTGCTAGACCGTGATAATGTCTCTGGGTGTTTAACTAAATGTAAGTCAGACTTTAAGAGGGAGCCCAGCTGTACCTGTAATGAAATAGTTTGTTGAGATGACAAAAAAAAAAAATAATAAATTAGCAGTCCCTTTTTATTAGGTGTTAATTTGCTGCCTACATATTTTTCCTGTCCAATTCTATTACTGGAAACAAGGTACCCAGAAGTACAGGTGCCCATACATTTCCCTGATTTATCCAGATATATTGACCCTTCCTCAAGTCTGATCTTTTAAATATAATCTCCCTAGCGATTAAGCCTTCCTGACATTCTTTTGAGACCTACTTTCACAAATCACAATTAAAAACAGGGGCAGTAGGTCCATGTTCTCTCATTTTAATAATTCTTTTATGCTATCTAAATGCTAATGATTGAATTGATATTTGTGGGCATGAATAACTTCCCCCAAAGCAAGAAACCAGTCTAGGGAGACTTAAACATCTACTGTCAAGATATAAAGCCTGGAAATACCTATTTATGTGATTTAATTTTGATTTTTCTTTTATCTTTTTTAGATCTTAAAATGTTTGACTTTTGTCATGTAAATTTTAAATAGCACGAGCCAAAAGAATGAGCCCTACATCAAGCTATCTTAACATATTTTCAGTCAAGCTTCAAGCTGGGTACCAACAAAAACCAACATCTCGCTCACATACTTTGTTTCAGATAACGTTTGTGTTCAGTGACACATGCTGCATATCTTTATAGATTATGTACTCATGTTTATAGTACACTATGTTGGCACTTCCAGTTGGAGAAATTTATGTACCTTATCATTTTTGCACTAACGGGAAATGATGCATGGTGTGCGCCAGCAGACTTCATTCAGCTGTGACTGCAGAATGCCTACACCAAATTTAACTTTGAAAGTATCACAGATGGAATAATCTGCATTCCCAAGTCCTTACTGTTTTTTGCTTGGGTTTTTTTTTTTTTTTTTTTTGGTTTGTTTTTTGTTCAGTTTTCCAGCTGTTGCCAAAGCTGAGACTTTATTTCACCTATTTTCAAGTTGTGAGAAGCTTTTTTTGTTTTGTTTTTTGAAGAACTTCAATTAGCACTTTTAGACATTCACCTGGATGACTGAGAATACTAATAGAAAAGTATCACCTCCATTTTTTTTTGATAGAATGAACAAATAAACAGAAGTAGTAGCCTGTAGAGAGGGCAAGGACTACGGGATGAAGCTAAAACACAATGAAATTCAGTGATATTTTATTTAATGTTTGACTCCCTGATCTCCATTTCTAAAAAAAATAGACAACAAATAAAGGGTATTGAAAGTGGAAACATTTTATTCGTGAAATATTAAAGAGTGTTAGTATATTACTTGAGATTAATGTAAATGTTCAAATAAATGCACTAAAGTACAAGTACAATTTGCACATTGATATATCATGTTAGTTATGTTTTCCAGCAGTTTTGATTAGAGTATGTTGCAACACATCTTATTAAATTACTAACCATTACCTCCAGTTATGAACAGGGTCTCCTATGCTGGCAGTGATCATACATGCGTGTTCATTTATGCCTGTCATTGCTTACGATTTGTTGTGGTTGGTCCTAAGGTTAGTGTGGCCTATTTCATAAGATCCTCCAGCAAACTCTCCAGTTTTTATATTATGTCTAAAAATAAGAACATGGATTATAATAAAATAAAAAAAAAAATCCACAGAGACTGTTTCATTTTTTAATTCTAAAGAATTGCTTTTTTTTTTTTTAATTTTATTTTATGTATCCTTAGGAATCCCACTGTACAACTTTTTCTTTACCTGTATCTGCGAGTGGAGACTATTTTTAGCGGAACAGCATCACTTCGGGTTTTCCATTATTTGTGCATTATTTCAAATATGATTGAATGTATGTGGCGACATGACGGATGGCACAGATTTTGCATGCATGCATAACTTTCTCCACCATTCCTTTAATGATTCTGTGCTCTTTGTGTGTTCACATGCCCTCTCGGTGGGTGAACTGTGTTAGCTGTGTTGTGTATGCAGGTGAATGGATACAAGGACATTTACACGCGAACCATTTAACAGCATGTCTTTAATCCTGCCGGGAACTTACATCACTGAGAAAAGCATGCATCTGAACATACATGTATGTTAGACATGTGTCTCTTGGACAGTGTATACGATGTCATTGCATGGAGGGAATACAGGTCCTATTGTGTTGAGGGTTTCCTGCAGCGAGCTTATGAGCGTACAGCCTTTTTGCCAGTGCTACTGTACATCCCTGCATATTGAAACACCCTTTTTCTGCTGAAAGCATCCATCTCCCTTTCCCTTGCATCCATGGAAGCCCTAACTGTTGCTCCACCCTCTGAAAGTAATGGCAAAAGATATGCATGGGATAAAGTCTGCCGGCTCTCCCGGTGTGCAGTGTGCATGGCACTGGCACTGCTGTGATATTCCTCCCGGCTAAGCTCGGAGAAAGCGTTTTCTATTGTTTTCAAATATGTAAAAAAAATTGACGCCCACTTTTCTTTTTTCTGCGGGTCGAGCACTGAGGGCTGACCGTTGACTGCAAGTCTCAGGGGCGGACAGTGAGAAAAGCATGTGGGCTGCTCCACGGCTACTGTACTCGGTGAAGCGCGCTGTCCGCGGTGCTGAAAAACCTGCCGGGTGCACGGATTATCCAGCGCAGGCACACACACACAAAAACAAAAACAAAACAACAACAAAAAACAACAACAACAACAACAACAAAAAACACGGTTTTGCAGCAGAAAACACCGAACGCCGATTTCAGACACCTAACCCCGACGCGAGGGCGCGGAGATGGCGCAGACGGGGCAAAGGGCACGACGCAGCAGAAAAGCACGGGGTCCGGCAGCGAGCGCGGCGCGGCGCGGCCCGTCGGTCGGCGGGCGGCGTCTCGGCGTCGCGTTTCTCGGGGTCGCTCCGTGCGAGAGCCGGAGCCGGAGCACACGCTCCGCACGGAGGACGGAGCGATTCCTTGAACACGTGAACGCAGCACACACGGCCGTAATTTATTTACAGCGGGACCGGATGCCCGTTTCTTGAAGGCGGCGGCGGTGGTGATGGTGATGGTGGTGGTGATGGTGGTGGTGGCATAAAACACATTTGTAAGAAGAGAGGGGTGGAGGGTGGAGGGTGGGGGGTGGATGCGCACAAGCCAAGATGTTATTCCCGCCTGCTGCACTGTGTACGTCTCTGCGAGGCAATGTTTGACTTCAAATGCCATATTTAGGAGGAAAGGAGAAAAAAAAAAGGAAACCAAAAAGAAAAAAGGAAAAAGGCTCGACGGCTTTGAGTGACCGGGGCCGAGGACGAATGGCGTCGCTCGGATCGGGGAGACGGCTGCGCCCCGGCGAGGAGCCGTGCGGGAGCCAATGGCGTCCGAGAGCCCCGGCGATGCGTGAGCGGTGGAAAAAAAGGGAGGCTACTCTAGGTATACTTCCGCGTCCAATGCGTGTCGGCGTGTAGGTTGAATGGATGAAACGGAGGGAGCGGAGAGGTATAGGCGCGCTGTGATGCGGCCCTATATATATTCGCCGGCAGGACTATCTTCCTTTTAAAGACAACCTCCTCCTCGCGTTGGTTTCCACTCAGTGATGTCGCGTATTTGTGTGGCGCACCTGTAAAGAGCGAGACAGGCAGAAGCCGGCTTTTTTTAATTATTTGATTCCTTTTATTTCTTCTGTTCTTTTATTCCTTATGTTCCATGCATTTGCTGAAAGGAAATCATTTCTGTGTTTTGATTTAATAAATATTTCATTTCCTCATTTTATCTTGTTTGTGTTGGCTTTTATGTTTCCAAGTTTGAACTAAGAGAGCGGAATCCATCATTTTACAAGCTATTGGCCAGGTGTTTTCATTCAGAGATTGTTTGCCTAAGGACGTCCATAACTTTCATTTATAGAAACGGTAAGATATTTTTTACACATTTGCTCATTCACCTGAAACATATGAATTCGGTTTTTATTTTTATTTTTTTTTTTCCCCAGCCTGTGTCAGTTTTTCTTGAGGACAGTGTGTAGAGCAGATCATGCATTCGCTGTAAGTCTCAGGCTGTCTCATTGCATGTGAACGCGGCGGGGAAGTCACCGTGATGCATTCATGTGTCCATTGACGGCGGATTTTCAACTCTGGATTGCGGTGCCTTGGCATATCATAGACTTACACGATAGGATAAATAGGCTGTCTCAGCACATGTGCTCGTTTCAAATCCTCCCAAGGTTTCAGACATGGCCGGACGATTTTTTTTTATTTATTTTTTTTTTTGCTCTAGTGTGTAGACATATGGGCCTTGGTAGAAGTGCTTAAATGTGGGATCCGCATAGTAGTCGCTTATTTTACCGCATCTAAAGTAAAAAAAAAAAAAAAAAAATTAAATTAAAAATTAAAAAAAAAAATGTCATCCTCTTGGACGTAGTAGACGAGCAGCGCTGTTTTCACATGTGCACGTTCACAGTGGGATTTGAAATAATAGCTGTAGGAAGCAAACTACCAAAATTTATTGTAATTTAATCTGGGAATTTTATTCCGTGGGAAACGTGGAAAAACTACAAATGTGATTTTAAACCTACTGTAAGGATGAAATCTTAAATTCAAATGTAATATAGCTCATAGAGCTGAAATCCCTAGCTCTAAAAGGAGTAATGATATATAGGTTAAGTGCAGCCTGTGTAGTTGGAGTTGCTGAATGATATTTTCTAAGTTCTGCTGTCATAGGCATTTTTGTATGCTATTTCTGAATTTCAATGCAGGTCTAAATTGTACAGTGGAGACAAGCCTACACTTCCTCGTTTAGAAAAAAAAATCCTACGAGGATATAGATCCTAACCTTTTTTTTTTTTTTTCCCAGGCCAAAGGCAACTTATCAGTGGGCTATTCCCATTTGGTCAGGCTTCGTCTTTTGTAGGCTGCCTATACAAATATATATACGTCTGCACCGTAGGCGCAGAAACAACGGCGAGGCATCTAAAATAGAAAGAGCGAGGCTTATAAATCCCTGTTGTGATTGTAGTGGATCATATTCAACTATTTCTAATTTTGCTGGTTTTCCTCCGAATACCCCCAGGGACCCTTGTGGCACCCAGAGGGGCCTCTGCTCCGGCAGTTTCATCGTTGTAGGCTGTGTTGTTGTTTTTTGTTTTTTTGTTGGTTTGTTTTTTTTTTTTTTGTTTGTTTGTTTGTTTGTTTTTTTTGTGCACTGACACGTTGCCCTGCACCTCACCTGGGGTAGGTAGCAGGAACCACAACGTGCACCTGCATCGAATCAATTAGTTGATGGTCTATTTCCGGGGTAGAGGCGGGGGTCTTCGCTGATTGGCCGAGAGTCTGATTAGTTTACTTAGGGTGGCGGGGTTCCCGCCACCGCCCCCTATTCTACTGCGCCAAGACTGCGACCAAAAGTTTGATGTCCGCAGACTTTACATCAATAAATATCCGCGACGCCGATTCAACACCTCAAGGTAAGACGCCACAGAGGGATAGTGTAAAGAAATATAATCTGCCAAAGTCGACTGTGCCGAGAATTTGCGTGGCAAAACGCTATTTTTAAGGCGTTGTGGTAGCTAGCAAGGCCCGACGGAGGTTTGCGTAGGGAGCCCTCGGGTCGGATACGCAGAACTCCATTGGAAATATTCACGTTTTAACGTGACGTTAGATTTCGTGGGTGTTTTTTTTTTTTTTTTTAGAACAGCGTTTTAAGCTAGCGACGAACCAAGTCGTTACCCTGGCGGCGAGCGAAGAGCTAAAATGTCTGTTGTCGGCCACCACGCAAGACCTAACGCCCGTAGGATGAAAATTTAGCCCCGCACGGCCCGGTTCGATTGACGCCGCGGTCCGCATGGACGCCGTCCGGTTTCCCCCCTCCTGCGGCGGTTTCTGGCGTCGGTCCAAACCGCGTCGGGCTAAACGTCCACGCCGTTTGCTGCTGTACCTTTTTCTTTAAGATTAGCATGAAGCTGCCCTTTAAATGCTAAGCGATCTTTAAAACGGATTTTGGCAAGTCGGGCGTTTGCTACGGGTTAACTCCGATCTCGGGGAATTCACGTAGTTAGTTGGATTTTTATTTATTTTATTTTTTATTGCATGAACCGTGGTTCAGTCGCAGTTTGCGCAGCTTGACCCGCAGTAGCTCAGGTGTGGCTGATTGACCAATTAAACAAGGCCTCTTGACGTTGTCGGTCCACCTGATTAGAAACGCTTTACCTGAGGACGGGTTACCTTTTAAACTCCCTTTTTATTTTATCATTCACCTTTTTTATCTGACATAATGAGTTCAATTCAGACCCAGTTTTACATGAATACATTCATACATATCTGGAGCAAAGCAGCAGGTGTACTTTTTTCTTTTTGAATTTTCAGTGTTTTGCAGATATCTCCACCTATTCCTGATCTTAAAGCCACAAAATTAGCTAAATATATTAAATATGTGAATTTATTCTGCATGCACACAATACCCATACCAAGGAGGATCTGAGGATTTTCATTCAGAACATCAATCCATGTTTTCCGATGTGTTATCTTTGACATTAGTGAAGGTTGTCTTAACCTGATATTGATAAGTGATGCCGTTACTCATACTCATAGTCTTTTCAATGTCCGCTCTTAAATGGTCAAAAAGGACGTGTTCGAATCAATGTAAGACGATGTAAATGAACTGCTTACCCTTCATTGTAGTTTCTTGCTCAAAGGGTTTGAGGACAGTTGTTATATTATAATCTCCAGTATAAACAAAGGCATTACTTTTGTCGTTGGCATTTATGTGCTCGTGGATGTAGTATGTGGTTTTGAATATTGAGCAGGTGAATGTGTTAGTGCCACAGGCATCTGAGTTAGGGTTGGCAGTCTGCGGTGAGTAATCTTCAGTTGGTAGGTCATGAAAAGATTACATATCGTCCAGCCAGCAGCTAAAAGCCTGACCGTTTAATTTACCAGGGGGTTGCCAGAACACAGAACATCTGTGGGTATAGGGGACAGCCCGGCAAAAGAAAATGGAGTTGTTTACTAAGGAGCTTTTTAAATGTGTGATACACTTTTTGCCGTAGTATGAGGGGAGATCTGTGATTTTCCTTTGTTTGATCATAATCTATTAGTAATACAATTGTAAGTTCTAGTGCGTTAATTTATTGTATGTGGTTTCTTAGTTTAAAACTTTACAAAAAATGATCAAGTACTCATTTGGCAAAAAAAATTTTAATGTTTAGGACAGATGAAATACTGTATGATGAACAGACTAGACATGTAATATTTATTGCTGATAATGTAGTTGGCTCTGTCGACTTTTGTCCAATCATCTGAGTAAATATAGTACTTATAATGATAAAATATCACAAGACTACATTATTTGAATTAAAAAAAAAACAAACAGTGCCAGAATAAAGTGTCATTTTGTTCTTGGTATTTTTGGTTTTGAGAGGGCTGTTGCTTGATTAGTGATAAAGTTTTCCTCTAAATATCAGTAATGTTTAGAATACAAGACATCTTAATTCAAATCAAATATCATTGCATGTCTAATGCTAAGTTAAATTTTGGACAAGAGATGCCAACATGTTCTGACTTCTACATATATATCTGCTGTTTTTAGTCATTTTTCCTTTTCAGTGTTCATGCAACTTCCACAATTGCAGCAGCCTCTGTGCTCCTGAGAGGGACAAGAGATAAGAGCGGTTGTCTTTATGTATTATTGAGCCCCCACGTTTGCTTTTCTAAATAAAGGCTGCTGACAGACTGACTAAAATGCAGGACAGTGAGTGAACTTCCAAAGGCCACGTCACACTGCTCTGTACAGCAATGTGTGCCGCTGCTAAAACTGGGTTAGTGTACAGTGGGTGGCTTTAGCAAAAAAAGCAATTTTTTATTTCCTTTGTCCTTCTTAAATGCCCATCCCCCTTTCATCTCTTCGTGGCCTCCCCCTCTACTCCCCCCTCTGCAGTTGATCTAGTCTGGGCTCTGTGGATGGTGCACAGGACTGTTGTCATTTGGTCCTTATTGTCTGTTGACCACAGGGTGGCCCTCCATCTTTATGTGTCGGTCATTACTGGAGGCCAGTGTTGCAGTGTCCCTGAACCCTGTCACTGCATCAGAGGCTTTCATAGATCACCATACCCCATGCTCTGTAGAGGTGTGATGTGAGCACTGTGAAGTTAATGTAATATAGTAATATCTGGCTTTGTTAGTTTGTAGGTCTATGGTGATGAGAAGCAGAGGTAGTCTAAATATGGCCAGTGGTGTCAAACACTCTTTATAATGTTAAATTGTTGGTTTAGACCTACACAGTATGCAACTTTGTTGTAATTTCTAAACCCAGATTTAATTGACAAAATCAAAATGACTTCTTTTGAGGTTAAGATCTCCAGTTGAAATCAAGACTGAAACAACTTCAATGATACCCCCAAATGAACAATTGAAATTTTTACTTTAATTTTAAACACTGACTTCCCAAGTATCATTTGTAGAACTGGTGATGTTCTTACATTTCCAGCTGTTGTCAGGTAATTCTGGAGCACTGGCGTAAGTTTGTGATATCATGCTTATCTTGAGCATCACACTGTCAGCCTTTTTTTATTTTTTAAAATATATATATATATATGCGCATGCATGACTGTGCACTTTTTATATAATGGTAGATAGGCTAGAATCTAATTTTTTTTTGTTAAGGTAAAGGTTTTACACTCAATCCATTCTTTGATGTTGGTACTTTATTCATTGTTTATTAGTAAATTGTCAGATAGTACAATACAGCCTACCCCTAAGTTAATTTTTCGTAACTAATAGTGTTGGTAATTAATCATATTGAACTCTAATTTTTCCCTTTTTTAATGAAATAAAAGAAAATTGTGATAACAGAACAGCAGATATGAAGGGTATTTTTCAAACTGATGACTTGGTGATATTTCTCAACTGGTCTAGAACAGCCAGAAAGAATAATAATAAAAAAAAAAGAAACCACCTCTGGTCAAAAGTCCAGTCATTATTGATGAACATGTGCTGCACTCTCTCTCGTGCAATTCAGCTACCCAAAAGAATTTTTTCAAGCCAAACTGTGTAGTGAGTATGGTTATTCTGTCAACATTGCTGGATTATTCCAAATTGTGCACTTCTGCTTTGGAGGCAGACTGCCAATTATGACTCAGAATTGCATCACTTTTCAGTATTCTGACATGCTCCGGCTGGCACCACCCGACTGTCAACCCTGCCTACTGTAGCTTGGCACCTTCTGGGCAAACTTTATACATTCATGTTGATACGTTTTTGCTAATATTTAAAAGTTTAACTACAAAGAGAGCTGGCTTGGTGGTAGTAGTAGTAGTAATGGTAGAGTAAAGATAGTAAAGAGTGAAACACTAAGCAGTATTTTGAGGTTTGGACTGCTGAGCAATGTGACCCCTAAAAGAAGGGAGTTGTCCTTAAATAACATGTAAACATTGTTCCCTTGCTTTCAGTAATATTAAGATGATTCGAAGAATTCAACAGACAACAAGCGATTAGTCACAGTAGTAAAATCTTGAAATTTTTATTGTTTGAAATACACCAGGTGAGAATTTTATTCCTTTTTTACAAAGAGAATTTAGTTTGTTGTCCATGGTTGGGTGATGCTTGCACCCAAAAATAAAACTTCACTACTGGTTAGTTTTACAGTCTTTCCACCACAAGGCTGGCATCACATTGCAGCCTTGTTTTTTGGGTTGTTGTTTTTTTCATCAAGGTACGGGTGGTCCAGACCTTTTTACAGCATTGTATGTTGTAGCATTTGCTTTTGTACATTTCGGTGTGAGTAGACAAGTCACATCTGTGTTTTCAGCTGGGATATTTTGAACTGTTACTTGTGGGCTTTTAGTTTTCAAGGACAGGCTTTGCATGTCAGTGTGTGCACTCTGGAGTTCTTCACTCTGCAGCTTGTCACGCATACTTGGTCAATTTAATCCTCTGAGGAGCGAGTGGCAGAGATTCGTGCCTCCTCACTTTTAAGTGCTCAGTGTCACAAAAGTACATGCTGATGTCAATGTTGGCTTCAGGTTCAATTTGAAGTTCTGCATTGAATCGGATCAGTACATTTGCTTTTTTTCTCCACTTTAATTATTTGAGTGTTGAAATCTTAGAACTTATTCTACTAAATTTCCCCTAAACAAAGGCCTCTGCAACCAATACAAAATAAAATATAACTGGTTTTGTGCAGCTTTGCTGGCAATGTTTTAAATGTGTGAATTGGTGTGCTCATACCAGAAATGGAAAATAAGCCAGAATCAGCGTGTAGGCTGACATTTGTGGATTCCTTTTGTGCAGTAGTGTTAAGAGTTAATGTGTTTTAACTTTTTTCCTTCCTTCTCTTATAAATCTCAAATCTTTCAAATGGACTGAACCTGTTTTTATAGATCAATACTTGCAAGTATGGCAATTATATAATGTTTCTTAAGTAGAGCGGATTGCTTGATGGCCCTCACTCAAGCTGTCGTTAATTGAAATTGAAATGGCAGTCTAAGTATCCTCAGGTGGGAGTGGTGACTTAAATACATAATTTGGATTGATTAAATTTAGAGCTGAAGGAATTTTGGTATTCTTGGTTGTAAGATACATTCGTCAGAAACCTCTTTATATTTTAGTTATACAAGGGAACAGGATTAGGGCTGCAACAAACAATTATTTTCATTATGTATTAGTCCATTGCTAATTATTTTTATGGTTTGTTTATTCTTCAAAATGGTGAAAAATGCCTGTGACAACTTCCCATAGTCCAATTTAACATCATCCCTTTTGCCTGATTTATCTGAACAACAGTCCGAACCCTAAAGATATTGAGATTACAATGATATAAAATACAGAAAATCCTCACATTGGATAAGAAGGGGCCAGCAAATGGATGTTTTTGCTTGATAAAATAACCTAAATTATTAATCAATGACAAAAATAGTAGTAAGTAATTTCCTTTAGGGTGACTAATCTGAATCTACTAATTGTATGAGCTCTGAACAGAATGCAGGTTTGAACCTTTTGTCAGGTTTCAATTGAGTCCATATCAGTTGATTTACAGCTGTGCTTCAGTCAAGAGTGTGATCAGCTGTAAAATCAGTCAGTGAGCTATTAAAAAGCTCAGATGGTGATAATGTGCACATGTATAGTATATGTGAAGCATTTGTGTGGACTAACGTTTTAATTAGTTTTTAATGTCCCTTATGGTATTGCGTACTCTCATAGTGACAGTATAGGTAACTTCAGCTTTTGTGAAGTCAAGTGTTCACTATATATATATATATATATATATATATATATATATATATATATATATATATATATATATATATATATATATATAATGGAATCACTGTCTTCTCTTCATAGTAGCACTGCGTGCGGAGGCTTTCCTCCCTCTTGTGAGACGCCTGTGGGATCTGAGAGTACCAATAACTAAATACGCTACACTTTAATGAGTCCTAAAAGGCCCACTGCTCAGTGGGGTAAAATTGTAGAGGTGGATGGTTTATCTTAGCAGTGACAGGAAAACAAAAAAGAACCTTGTGGTCTCTATCTGGGGTTTGATTTCTTGAGGAAAAGTGTGAGGCAAGGCCACTAGGGGAAACAGGATGCTCTGCACTGAAATGCCTGCTCTAAGAGGAAGCTGCTGGCTAGCTGCACACAGCTAAAACCTTGACTGAAATTTTTTGGGGAGAGGCGTTTTGCCAAGCTTCCTCTTCCAAGTGTTTATCTAATGAAATATTTCTGCCTTGTGGCACTATCTCAAGCGGGACAACAGCCAATGTTTGTGCTTTGTACTTAGAATAAAAGGTGAAACATATGAAATGGAGATTGAAGGAAGTCATTTTCTTCAGCAACAATATGTTCTCATGTGGCCTGCATTTCTCTGTTACTATGCATGAGGGGGAGGCTGCTTGTGGAGTAGATAACTGTTTTTTGGGGCGGTCGGTTTGGTTTTTTTATAGATTTTTGGCATATGTAAAAGTTTGGCTGAAAATCACTGAGGGTTTTTTTTTTTTTTTTTTTTTTTTTAATTTCTGTCCTTGTATCCGTTCTGTCATGTTAACAAAACGGCAAAAAGTGGAAATATGAAAGCCTTACTTATAGTCTAACTGGTTTCTCTTTGAGAGAAATAACAGATGGAAAGAGCAGCAGGAGGGTTAAGCTGACCCTGTGAAGTGAGATTCAATGAGTTTTGAGGTATGGTGATAATTCTGTATCATTTAGCAGCATGTTTTTTTTGGTGTTTTTTTTTTAATGCATAACACTCAAACACAAGTCATTTTATTTAATTCCCTTGAGCTGTGAAGCAATAATTTCTGGATTAGAATAAGAGTAATAACTAAAATAATTAGTTATTTAGATGTATGCTGTTTATGGTGCCTAGATAAGCCAATGACAACCATGTTCATTGTGATATATCATGTTCTGCTGCCTGTTGCTCCTTACCTGCAGTTTGAGTGTTTACACAGTGAACAGCACAACATGCAAGTCCAAGCACTACTTTTCACAACTGTTTTCACTCTTTGTATTGAGCAATGTCAATGATGATTTTAAGATTCATTTAGCCCTCTGTGACAATGGTTCCTAAGCTTATTGTTTCCATTATGAGAGAATAGGCTCAGATGATACAGTTTAAATACTCTCATCTTAGTCTTGTGTAGTCTTGTGACACAGTGTTGATATACATTGTGATACAGTTAACTTACTGGTAAATCAACTGAGAAATTTTTGGATAATCTAAAGAGAATTGATTGCAAAATCTCGAAGGAATGGCATACACATTGTCTCATCGAATTTATCGTCATATCACCCAACCCTTCAAGACAAACAGAACAGTAAAAGTTTACCTCTTGATGTGTTGGAGATTGAGTGTTGAGGCAATAAGTACTTGTAGTCTGCAGCAGTCCGTCAACTCTAATTAGTTTACTGCTTTGCCTCCTTTTACCATCTCTTTGCATTTACTGAAAAACATGCTGAAAAATGTTTAACACAGTAACAGACTGTGCATATCACTTGTTAGAGATGCTCATTCCTGATGTGCCCTGGGCAATTTAGGCAGCTCGATTTAGTACTATGACCCTCATGCATGTGTTTCACCCTCCCGGTTAAGCTCTTTGGCTGGCAGGCGAAAAGATGTGACTAGCAACACCATCTGTGTCGACAGGAAATAGCCATGAGAGGTCACATTTGCATTAGAACTGACCATTCCTAAATTTGTAGACAAAGTTTGGATCTTTACCATTATTTGATTTTTATAACTTTTATAACTTTTCAAAACATGAACATTTTGCTTTCAGGGAGATTAAAGCGCAAGACAGTAAAACACAAGCACCTGTCATCTCAGAAGCTTCTACCTTGGACAATTCAGCAGGTCAACCTCATACTAGCTTTTGACGACTGAATGTCCTTTTTTAGGCTTTGAATATTGCCATACTGTAACAGTCTCCTGTCCATTTTCCATGTGACAGTCTCACACACTGTGATTGAAATTTTTGTGCTAACATGTCATGTGTGAAAGCTGTGTGGTTGTAGTTTGTATCTTTGGCTTAGGTTATACAGTCTGGAGGTTTGACCTTGGTTTAGGGACATGACAGTGAATCAGACTTTGCCTGGGCAGTTTGTCCACAGAATATTCAGATGCTTGAAAACGGTGATGGTAAGGATGGATATATTCCATGAAAGAATTGAAACAAATCTCTGTAAACACACACGTCTCCAACTTGCAAGAAACGTTTGCCTGAATATTCAACTGTCAGAGTAAAAGTGATTGATTGGACAATTACATAAGTGGCATTGTGCCATCTCATTTGTAAATGTTCTTTTGATCATTTTTCAATTGTTTAAAAGTCAAGAATAAAGACAGAAGTCCACAGGAAGTTCAGTTCAGACTGATAATTGCTTTTGTCAGACCAACAGACAAAAAAAGATTCAGCTGACATTATGAACACAAGAGCAGAAAATCTTACCATTGTCAAGTTTAGTTACCAGCGCCCTCAACACAGAACAAGTCAGTCAGTAAGCGCAGTCATTATGTTGCAGCAAGCTGTTAAGTGATGTTGCTACTGTATAATGTATTTTCATATGTGCACTGAGGAATCTGTGCATTACACCATTTTACACATGGCTTCTAAACTGCTGCATGTCTGAAAACACTGGAGTGAGCATATTGTGTGTGTCACGGGATGTAATTCAGTGGAGAACACACTGTTGTGAGGAGGCTCTTGCACAAACTCCACCACTCGAATGCAGCTGACTCAAAGTATTGGTTTCAGTCAACAGTGGTCCTCACAACACTGAACTCCAAAAAAAAATGGGTAAATAAAAGTGATTAGTTTCTTTTTGATGTTCAAAAAAAGCAGACTGTACTTTTGTAACTGTCTTTAGAATAGAATATAAGGGGAGAAGTAAACTTGATGGTCATGTGATGGCTGAGTAGTCATCTGACCACTGGCACATGCTTTCAGATTGAACTGAGGAAAGACAAAATGCCTTAAACTTACAATAAATCACCCAAACTGTAGCATGTGAAGATGTTTTTCAGTTTGCAAACTTTTCATTGTCTATATTATTTGCTGAGTGACTGTTTTAGCACCAGCGTTCCTGTATTCCAAATACCGAAGAGCTCCAAAAGTGAAGAGATTGGATTTCGTGTATCATCAATACTTACCTGGAATTAAAATTTGAATTTCCATAAAAAAATTGTCAATATATATTATCTGCTTTCTGCCATTGATGTACGATTTTTGTGCACTATGGAGAGAATTTAAAGTAATTAACAAAGCTATTGGATACATGCCATATCGATCAACGCAAACTATTCCGTTCTTTCAAATCCTGATGTTTTCACTCTGTGTTCTGGCAAAAACATACCCCCTATTTGTAAGCACCAAGATACACTCTGATATTCTGAGTACAAAATCTAAATGTTTAGATAAGTAACAGTGTTAAGTACATTGTCATTTTTCATCAGCATCAGATGTGGACTCTAATCACATGCTCACAGTACACCTCCAGTTTTTCACACTTGAATAAGCTGAGGTTGTAATTATTTTCTAATCAAATAATAAATCCAGAGCAGATTTACAGTTGTTTGAGCTGACTGACACCGAACGGTTAACTGCAATTTGTCTGTTTACGTGCATTTATATACATCATAATGTGCAGTACAGCCAGTCACTTTGTCTAATAGTAACAGCTGAGCTGTGACTGTGTTGTAATATAATTAACAGGCAGAGAAAAGCATACAATGAAAAAGAAACGGCTTGTTTAAATTAAAAAAAAAATCCTCTTCAATCATGACAGCTGCACTGACTTCGTTTGACAAAATTCAAAATACTGTATAGAGTAGTATATTTTAGATGGGAGAAAGATTTTAAACAAAAATCTTAGCAATCAAGATGAAAAAGTGTCTTCTGGCTTGCTAAAAAATTTAAATTTAAAGTGGCAATCTTGAGGATTTCAGTCCTGGTTGACTTGGTGACCCCTGTAGTTAATGGTGGTAACAGTAAATGTGGCTTAATACTACAGGGCACAGAATTCTAGGGACAGCAAAACAAACTATTTTGTTTTTGTTTTAATAGAGAAGTCAGACAATGTCTTTTTCATTCTGTGAGCAACCTTGATCTGATTTCATGCTGCAGATGGCGCAGGGCACAGTGAAAGGAGTTGGTTGGCTCACTGAAAAGTTGGAGGTGTGCAGCCTGTGGCCTGCAGCTCATCAATTCAAAGCTCACTGTGGCTGCTTCTTCTCGTCTTGCTGCAGTATCTCAAACTGAATCACTGTCCAAAAATGTTGTTTTTTTTTTACGCATTTTTGAAGAATGATGGCATTAAGTGCTAAACTCACTGACAAACCCACTGCGTGTATTATTTCCTAATAAAAGTCAATTTATCTTTCACTAGTTAAATGCTTTTAATTTGAACCTGCAGCCGGACTAAATGTTGGTTTTGAATTAACAGTAACTTAATGCAGCATTTTTGTCCCAGGAATGACTTAACAGACATTTTTCTTACATGCTTTTAATTCATACATTATACATCTCAATTGCTGAGTATGGTGAAACACTAAAGATGGCACATTGACGGTTTTAAAATCATTCCAAAAAAAAAAAATAAAATACTGATGAGGTTTATTGGGTTAAACCTGTCCTCCTGACACCTGCAATTCTGTTTTCAGCACTTGAGTAGAGAAAATCAATTTGTATTAAGCCAAGCTGACGATTTCACTAGATGCACGCAACAAAGTGAAACAGATTCATAAATGGGATGCTAAATGCTCAGTCATCTGTGCTGACATTGTGAACATTCTTCGAAATATTGCCACCTTACTGTCATCTAAAGTCTGTGTGTGGATTGATTTGTATTATAACTTAGAACATCATGTCCCTGCAGGCACAGGAGAGAGAGGTGCTTACGTTAGGGCACAGTCTCAGGGAAGAAATGCTCTGATATTCATACTGCCCATCCCCTTTTGTTTTGCCTGACAAGCTGAGTATGGAGCGCTCTTTTGTGCAATTATGCTAATTTTAGCAGTTTAGACACATGATTAAAAAAAAAGTTCATGTACAGAGTTTCCCCCAAGAAGTTGGCCAAATCACCCAAAATAAAATGCATCCATCCATCAATTTTGTGCAATCTTGTTTTGTAGCTTGAAGTGCACAATGTTTTTATGTGACTGTAGTGAGGTTTTACTAAAAATTGCTTTAGAGTATATTATTTGGTAGACTTTAGTTTTGCTGTGGCTTATTTTTTACCGTATTTATTATGGTGCCTTAATTTTATTGTCTTATACAATAAGTTTGCCATGTGAATTATCAGCTAACTCTGATCATCTCTCCTTGATTAGAGCCTGTTGTTTCTTGGTTTCTTTTAGAAGTATGTGCATTTTAGGACTCATGGGAAACTTGTAGATTTTATTGTGGGTATTTGCAGTTTTAGTGTGTTGTGTACTAAAGACTGGATTAACAAATACAGGATGGGTCAGCATAACTTAAGCATCAGCTCTTGCTGGATGTGAGCAATTTGAGCAGACCAATTGATTTGTGCTCTCTAGTTTCAGTAGGCATCTTTTTGCAGCCCTCCCACTCATTTTACTAATTGCCATTCCTCATGCTTATTGTCCCTGATACTGTGGCTATGTTTCTATCGTGCCTGAACTCTCTACACTTCTTGGTTCTGCTGTTTGCTCCTTACTGAAGATGAATTGTGACTCAGTGAAACATTGCCTTTTGCATTCTGCCTGGTATAAGCCAATCTGCATGGACAGCTAGTTCAAAAAAAAATATAGCCTCCTTCTCTTCTCCCCCAACAATGACATGTGATCACCTCTGACTGTTGCTTTTTGCTCTTGTTGATCTAACATGAAGTACTTTTTGTGTCCACATTTTCAGACGGCAACTCCAAACTAACATGGCAGTCAGACTGTGCGATGTGGCTTCTCTGCTTAGAAGTGGTTCGTGGGCGCCTGAGCCTTGGACTGGGGTCTGTGGCACTTCTTATTTGAAATCATACAGCCAGAAAGGCCTGCTTTGTGTCTCAGTGCTCAGGCCATACCAATGACGTTAGTTCTCAGTCGCATTTAGACGTTCAAACAAAATTAATCATGTGTTCAATTTGGAATTCAGGCACTTTTGGGTTTTGTGTACGAAAAGCTCTCAAGTTAATGTTTGACTCTATTGGTATGGTCTAAAGCTGTCTGCTACTGTGATGTGTTTATTTCATAGAAATACTATTTAAAATGACGATGTTTTGACCCCTGTGCACAAATTTGTCAAAATGTGATTGTCTAAGAATAATATGCATAGGTGTGTTATGACACTGATTCGGATTCTGCACATGGTGAATTTGTTAACAAAGGATGACTCTTCATACATCAACTTGTTGCTGCTTGCCTTCACTGATTATTACATCGTTTTAAGGCCTGTTGTCTGATGCTAGTGTACTGATGGCTGCAGATTTGGTGCTGCTGTAGGCTTTGTATTACTAGTTTATTTTGTGGAATGAAATATTTCACTTTGGTCTCCTCATTTAAACCTCAAAACATTGTTAAAACATGCCACCTAAACCTCAATAGAATTGCTTTCTTGATTGTTGAGCTTCTGACAGATTAATATACCGTCACATTGCTTTCTTTGTAAGAAGTTTCTTCTGTTTGCTCAGGGGGAAAAAAGCAGCTATCACAAATAGCAGAAAGAAAATTCATTGTACACCCCCCATTTTTAAACTTTATTTTCTTTTTCATCTGTGGTAGCAATGTAGGACCTAACAGTTTACATTTATCTGGATATTTATGCTTAAGGCACATACTTACATAATTGAAAAACCTACCCCCAACCTGTTCTGTGGGGGCAAAAGTATTTATTCACAGTATTAGAGCATCTACTTTTCATAAATGTGATGACCTGCAATGTTAGTTTTCATGTGCTACACTTAAGTGTACAATTAAAAACACAACATGAAGAATCTTTTTGACAGTCAGGACTTTTGGACTTATGTTTCCTGCAACCTAATTGCCATATCTTTTGTGTTAAGGTTAAAAGAAATTTTAATTTTGTTCAACTAAAAGTCACCAGTTGTTAATTTTCCAGCAAAATAATGTTTCAATGTGTGAAGAGCGTCCTTTTTTAACTGTGGTGTTCATGATGTTTTTGTTTGATTTGCATTTGGTTCTGACTTGATTTTTTTTTTTTTTTTCTTCTGTTTCTTTAGCAGGTAATTGCTGCCATGGAAACACAGCTGTCCAATGGGCCAACTTGCAACAATACAAGCAACGGTCCTTCAACAATCTCAAACAACTGCTCCTCACCTGTAGAGTCAGGGAGCATAGAGGACAGTAAAACTAACTTGATAGTCAACTATCTGCCTCAGAACATGACCCAAGAGGAACTGAAGAGTTTGTTTGGGAGCATCGGAGAAATTGAGTCCTGTAAACTAGTTCGAGACAAAATAACAGGTAACGCATCTTAATGCATCGTTGGTATGGCTGGCTAGTAGCTTGGGCCCAACAGATACTATGGGCTCTGAATGTATTTGCTGCAAGTCTGTGCATTCATCTTGCCATCAGATTGGCACACAATTAAACTTTGAAATATTAAAATAAAATAGATTTAATGTAAGCTAAAAGTAATACATTTAAAAGTATTTTTCTTCACTTACTAACCTCAACATTGGACCCAAATAATGTATCAGTGGGGCCCTACTAGCAATATTGTCCATTTCCGAGCTGTTTTATTTATGCATGCATAGTGTGTGACTTGCTCTGTATGTGATATCTAGCATCGTAAATGATGGACCTTTTTATGATATAATAAATGCACAGGCCTTCATTTTGAAAGTCAGCCAATCATTCGGCATCTCATTACGGAGAACATCAGGATTCGTCTTCACATTGTGGCCATTATAAAACCTACCAAGCAGCAACATAAAGACTAATTCTAATTGCTGTATGTGCTGCTTTACTACTTAGGGTGATACTAGTGCCACTAGCAAAATGGCATTTCCTAAAAAAAAAAAAAAAAACCTGCCCCAGGGAAATTGAAACCATACTATCGAATACAAAGAGGGTATTTCCTTGGTTCTTTACTACAAGAATTTCAAGGAACACCCAAATTTAATTGCAATAATACATTCCTTATAATTAGATGGGTTGAAGATTTCTGTATTTAAGGTTGTTTTTAATGGAAGGAATGCAGCTAGCAGAGGCACACACTGACATGGTCTTTGTGACAAGAGCAGGTAGATAATGGCTGAGGCTGCTGGATTCTTATTGCTTGCTGTTTTGGTCAAGGTTACCTAGACCTTCCTCCATCTGCTTCTTTTTAAATGCAGTCCAGTGGTCAGGCACATGAGCCTCTCTGGCCTTTTTAAGGATGTATATACGCATCTGTTTCATTTGCATGTGACCCTGACACATCAACGGCCCTAGATGACTGAGCATATCTCTCCGTTGAAAAGAGGCTGGAGGGCAGAAGGCTCCTATTGAGAAGCGAAGGAGAACCGAGAGGCTCGAACTTTGATAATTATAGATTACCTTTATTGTTAGACTCCTAGGAGGTCAGCCTCATTAAACAAACATGGGAGACGGGTGCTCAGCCACATCTGGCACTGAAATATTAATGTGCAATATTTCACAATCCTTATTTATAGGTGACCAGTATTCACAAGTCTGCCTTTGCACGGTTTTTAAAGTTCCCTACAGCCACTAATGGCCTCAACTCTAAAAATGTTGTCAATTGCATTAAGTGTTTAGCTAAACTCCCTCCTTCCTTCTGTAACACTTTACTGTCTTCTTTTAAGCTTTCTTTAAAAATACTTTCTATTATCTGTGCGTATGTCATAAAGGACATTTTTAAAGATAGAACTGTGGTAGCTCAACTGAAGTGGCACTGTGTAGGTGCCCTATAAATCAAAGTGTTCACATTTAAGGTCACTGGAAACAAATGGCAGCCAAAGGTAGACCACAAGCCGAGGGCAGTGCATTAGTAGTTTAGGAAGGTGTAGGGAGCTCTCATTATGTATTTACTGAATTTAGACTTTTGGCATGCAGTGATAATTATCAAGCATTTAATCTTGCGTGGAATAATCACCTTTGTGTACTAGCTGAATATAAGAAATGCACTTCACTGATGTTGGAAATGGATCCAGCTGAACTGACAAGTGATCCTTGTTTAAAATCTGTGTGAAGCACAGTCTGCTTGGGTGATTGAATATAAACATGCTTGATATGTTACATGTTTAGTGGAACAAGTCTGAACATGGCACTCCAACTATAATTTAAGTGCAAGGAACTATATGGAAAACGGGTTGTCTGAAATCAGCCTGCCCTTGACTGAAACAGACTTGAGGCGATACTACCTGTCCCCTTTAAAGTGTGGCATTACCAATGTAGATCTGATTTTGCAAATAACGTAACGAGTCCTTTTTATGGTTTGAGCAAGAAAACTATTTTCTGATGACTCAAATCTATAGACCAACACTTGAAAATCGAGTTTGACATTTTAAGTGACTTTTACACAAAATAAACACATTAACAGAAGAACAAAACCTTAACCAAAGTATGGGTTCCTTTCTGGTGTTGCTTTTTCATAACTTTATAGAAATAGGTCATTTTAAAAATAATTAGATGCAGAGAAGGCACATCCAGTCAGACTGCTTGACCTTTAAGATTTGCTCTCCTTTAATGTTAATTTCAGATTGTTAGCACCTGTCAGTTCTTTCTATGGCTGTAAAATAGTCAAAGGTTTTGGAAATTTAGTAAACGAAGATGATCTCAGTCCCTAAAAGTAGACTGAAACATTTGCGTAAATTAGCATTCCCCCTGACAGTTTGACAGTAATATTTCATTATGTCTGGAAATCTAATATGTCTAACTAGATTATATTCTGTCTGCTTACAGGGCCCTTGTGGTAAATCGAGTATATAGGTGGGAAAACTTGGTTCCTTCAGTTTTTGGATCCCAAAAACTGAAGGATTTCATTTGTAATCATTAAAGATCATTTTTAGTGGCCAAAGCAGTTTAATATACTGTGCTTAACGCTACACAGTATGTCTTGTCTTTCAAGTTCAATCTAATTTAAATATATTTGAGTCTGAGTGTATTGCGTGTTTTCTACTATTGACATCTGATTTTGTATGTTTTTGAAATCAGTACTGTGTAAAACTAGCCTTTTTTTTTTTTTTTTTAAAGCAGAAAAAAATAATTGTCCCAATTAATGTCTATTTCTCTAAGGAAAGTTCCTACACTCCCTCTCCATTGTACTCTGTCAGTTGGTTTGGTCCACTCCACCTTAAGCAGCCATCGTTTTCTAGAGCATGTCAGGTTTTAAGTGGACCTGTTTTTCTGAATGTTCATTTATAGCAATGCAGTTGTGCTCATCTTGTATTCAGGTCTTGGAAAGTTATACACATTTTTGAAAATTTGTACCTGTCGTGTTAACTTCTAGTGTACACTTTTGAAAAGAGAAATATGGAGTAAAGAATTAGTTTCACTTTGTTTTCATAATGGGAGCTTCGGTTAGATTGGATGAGGGATGGCGGTTGCAAAAGCATCTTCATTGAGACAAAGTGTTGATTGGGTCTATTTATGGCGTAGTTCCAAAGGCTCTTAGCATCAGTGGTGATCTGATTTGGATTAATTAGCCAGATTGCCTATTTTATTTAAGAAATACAGATGTAGCCAGCAGGAAAGGCTGAGTTCTTAGCTCTCTGGCTGGCAGTTGATGTCTTGTCAAAAATGGCACCTAAGGAAGGCAGATTTCTCTTTAGGTAAATGTTTAAACAGCCCTGACAAACTAAATTCAAGCTTGTGTTTGTTTGGCTAAAACTAAATACTTTATGGGTCTGTAGTTCGTGTGCATGATCTGAAGCATTTGCTTAACTTAAAGTAATAATGGGCAAACGATATGTGCTAGTGCTAAATTTAGGGTGTTCCACAACTTCTTTTCAATTGTGTTTGGTCACATTTGCAAACTTTGGGGTTTATAAATCTGTATTTTAATCCCAGGACTGAGTCAGAAGATTGGACTGATTCCTGTAACAGTAGCTTTTGGTCAGTGTTGGTCAGTGTTGGCATTTATAAAGCATCAATTTGATTATCAGAATTGCAGTATGGATTAATAATGCAGCTTTGCCCAATAACAGTAACTAAAGAGCATGCCATTATAAAATAGGTACTTAATCTAGTCTTTAAAAAGAAAAAAAACCTTAACTGATAAAAGCTTGAATTAGGGCAGGAAAAACTGACTTCAGACTCAGTTGGAGGAAAAAAAAATTGGCCCTTAATATTATTCAAAGCCTCCAAGTCATTTCTCAGGAATGATGCTCTGATTTCAATTTCAGCACTACATAAAACCCTATCCCCTCCAGACGTTGTTGCTTTTGTCTCCCCCTTGGCCCTGTGGCAATGGATTTAAGCCAGCCTACATCTGTGTATGGTTGCTACATCAGATGCTAAGTAATCACCAGAGAGATGCATGCTTCCTCTTTGCTTTAAATGTTCTCGCCTTGGCTGCTGCTCCTTCTGCTGCAGCGGCTTAGTCTTTGTGTCATTTTCCTCCCACTATGGGCAGCACTAGTCTTTTACTGGAAGCTCCGTTTGAAAGTGCATCCCAACATGCCGCCTCTACTCCTTAATGACAGCTGAAAGTTGTTTGTTAAAGGAACATGTTTAGGGCCTCCCAGTTATAACGGTGGATGTAACGCATATCAGGCGTTCCATAGGAGGACATTACTATAAGGGCTTAGTGTGCTCACATACAGCATCTACAGTAGAACCCACTGTGGCAGGCGGTTTGCCCTGCAGGCTTAAGTACAAGTGTCATTTCACCAGCTCATTTCAAAGGCTCAGCATGTTTCTCCTGGCTATAACAGTCCCTGAGATGCAAGGTGAAATAAAGTTTATGAACTTCACTTGATCACAGCTGAACAACCGATGAGCAGTGACTCATGGTGGGAAAGACAGATAAAACCAGCATGATGCATATAGGTCGTTCAGTTGGAAAATTAAAGCTAACTTAATAGCAATGCCGCAAGTAATATTGACTATTTTATTAGTCTCTATTTCCAAACTAACACATTGTGTTCCTATTTTAATACGTTGTTTCTTTAATCTATATCAAATTTGTACACTGTCATAGATGCTCTATGCACATACACATTTGTTGCAATGCATTGCAAAAGGTACAGATGTATGTGTTTTTAGTCTACAGTATGTTCAACTTAAAATAATGAAAAAAGCATTTGAATGAAAAGAGACTGATAACAAAATGACGATTGACATAAGTATGGACAATATGGACCTCTCTTGTGGATTTCCCATCACGAACATGTACGCTCTCAGTTGTCTCGCGGAATCTGTTATGTGCTTAAACGTGTTAGTTGGATATGAGAAAATATCCATCTAATTTCATATGAAGTTGTAGATATAAAAATCAGGTTGCTTATGTACTTTATTAATATGCTGAAGCTGCTTGAGCTGGTGAACTTGACCAGCAGTAGAATTGCAGAGAGACCCAGCAGTGTGGGTGGAGGAAATTGAATTGCCTCTGTGCACATAAAGAGTGGGTGTCAATCTATTATACATTTTAGAGAAACTGTAGAGAGAGGGGAACACATTGCGCCTCGGCTACTGCACTGTGTCAGATGAGTTGTTGTGGAAGCAATGTCATTTTTAATTTAAGAAATGTTTGTCAAAGAGTTGGTTTGAGAATTTACTATAGGTTGTAAGCCAAATAGATATTTTTTGGAAATGGGCTTGTAAAGTCCCGTGTTCTTCCTGCTCTACCAGATAAGAAATAAAGACTGACAGTTAATCTGTGTGGCCTAGTAATACTGACACTCTAGTTACCAATGATTCATAAAAGGCAGTTGTTTTTTTTCCCCCAATATGTAGTAATGAGACATTGTGCACCAGATGTGTGTATTTAGCAGTCACTTTTCAGTTTCTCTTAAGTCATGACGTTGGCTGTATTTTCTGGTTTTGTTTTTTTTAGGGCAGAGTCTAGGCTATGGATTTGTGAATTACGTGGACCCGAAGGATGCAGAAAAAGCCATCAATACTTTAAATGGCTTGAGACTTCAGACCAAAACCATCAAGGTAAGATGCCTCCCCTCCTTTAATTGCTGACGGGCATTGAAATGTCCATTCTAACCTCCAGTAAGCGAGCTAATCAAACATTCATATTGAACTCACTGGAATCTGTTACCATTCATGACAGTATGCAAAAAATCCAAGATATGCTGCTCATGTTTAGCTCTCTGGGTTCAGAGTCAAAGCATAATGAGGCTGGAGAAATGTGGGGTGGAAAGGGAGCCTATTGTTAATCTGGGCACAGGCGGCTTTGCCTGGGCCTCAAGTAGAGCAGAACTGTTTCTATGGTTGCATGTGCTGTAGCACTGCTGTATGCCTTTACAGGGAGGTGGCTGCCATTAGCATTCATCAGGCAATGTAGCACTCAGTGTGCTGGTGGAAAAACTCATTTGCTTCATATAGTGCTGGAGGATATGTGGATGGGGGGGCAGATTATTAGATGTGATATTATTTCACAGTGGCCTTACAAGGAGCTAGTCAGATCCCTTCTCACCTTGGACAGAGGGTATTAGAGAAAATTTCTGTAAGGCATAAGTACATTTTGTGATAGAAAATCATGTTTGACTAGTACCAAATTTGTAAGCTTGTATTCCTTTTATTAATTCTGTATTAATTATTTAAATATGAATGTGAAGAAGCATGTTTTGACAGTGGATGATGTGCCATATTATGAGCCATACCAGTTTATTTCTTTGAATAAAACATCGAACACATCTTTCTCTCCACCTCTCTTCCTCACTTCATACATCTAAAAGTAGAACATGGGAACATTTTTTGTATATCATACATCCAAAATTCTCTAGCTGCTCTGTCAGAAGTGCAAATAAACCCCAGTGAGGTAGAGGAATATACTTTGCAAATATTAGCATCAAATGAAGTGTGAAGGTGAGCCTGGGATGGAAGGCAGGGATGAGAAGTGAGGGAGTTGCCTGTCTGTGGGCAGGGAGCTTTAGCTTTCAGGTCCACTTTGTCAGATTTCACTTCAGGGCAGGAGCAGGGCGAGTTTTGAGATTGGGTGACCAAGTGTGAGTTTTTATCGATGTGAGAGCGAAAAAGAATCCTTTTTGAAGGTTTAATTAAAATGATTGAATTTTTTTCATGCAATCGATTGCATAAGATTTTACAGAGGGACTTGGTAGAAGACCATTTAACATGTCCAACACTGTTATGAAATAGCTGTTGTACTATTAATGTAATTGAAAGTAGAGTCACAAGAACCTGCAGCCACAGGACAGGGAAAAGCAAGATACAGCAGACTCTTGACTCCACACCGTTTCTTTCACTACTCCTCTGATTCTCTCATTTTGGCCTCTACAAAACAACCCACAATCCATTTTTTCACACATTAGCTCCTAAATTTAGGCTGTACTGCTTCCTGCATCTCATTGTTTAAATGTCTACGAGACTGAAAACAGGATGGTGCAAAGAGGAAAATGAAGTTTTCTCTCCCGGGGGCTATAATAATGTATTAGTCCACAGGACACTGCCAATGCCCTGCAGATGCCCCCCCCCCGGTTTTTCTATTACTTGGCTTCATTTATGGACAAATGTCTATTTCTGCTTTATGTTTATGTAGCCCTGTGCTGGGGGCTCTCCTAATATCTTCAGACTCCATACAAGGGATTGCTAGGGATGAGTTTTTAGACACAGCCACACTAAGTCTATAGCAATTTTTCAAGAAATGTTTAAATTCATTTAAAATGAGAACTGTCTAGACAGACTTGATGCTACATCTATCTCTGTCAGGTTTCCAACTGAGTTGGACAGAAAAAGGGCCACTTTAAATTTTGAGACATTGATTTGTCACTGTCCATTAAGTGTGCATTAGGGGAAAGAAAAATAGGGTGAGAGACAGGTCCTACAATAATAGGATGGTGCACTTCATATGTCTGCTCCATGGTCTAATTGATTATAAAAACAATCGAAATGGTGAGAAGCTGGCATCGCAATGGCATGAGTAGAAGTTTACTCCTCAGTAAATGTGTAAGAGGTAGGTATGAACCATGTTTGCTTTTTGTTGTATCACCATTTTCTTATTTTTGCCCCACATCAAATCACATACCAACAAAAGCCTGATCAGGTCAGTCTTCAACTGACTATAGTGGTTTCTCTTTCTCTCAAGATTAACATAAATTTAGTTTTGCTTGTTTTGGGTCAATTTAACACTTTTGAAGTGTTTGTGTGTGTGTGGTTTTCTTTTTTTTTTTTTTTTTTTTTTAGTTGGTGTTTATTAGCAACAAACAGCCAATGACCACAGGACTGTTTGCTGTAGCAGGCACCAACTGTAAGGGTGGGTGGGTGTGTGTGAGGCTGTGCATGCATTTTTGGAGTATGCCTGTGTGTGCGCTATAGCTCAGACTTTAATTTTCTTCAGGCCCTCTCCCTTTTCTCTTGTCTACACATTCATGGAGTCTCATAGACTGATCTGATAGCCTGGGATGATAAGAAGTTAAAATTAATAAAAAACTGACAGGACAGGGTTTTTGTTTTTTTGGTACCAGTTCTCATGTCATTTTTATTTACACCAGTATTATATCCATTCATGCCAAAAATGTATCCTGCATCTAGTCCGTACACCTTTTTGAATCGTTATAAGACGTACAAACTTTAACATACATTCCGAACAAGTAAATCTTGTACTAACAGGCACTATGAATATTTTATAGGAAATGCTTACCTTAGCAATGAGTTCATTGATCTTAGAAATACAAGTGTTGTTGATATATTGACATAGTATCAACATTGTTATTAACAGGGTCTACTATATAATACTCATAACATTACCAAGTCTCCAAAACAAATTAAAAGTGTGATACTAAATTTTAATCATAGTGGGCAGCTTTTTTGTCACATACACAGTATCATTTGCTCTTCATTACCGGAGTATATTTAAAATAAACTGTGAGGTTAAATACCACTTAGTGCACGTGCTTCTGGTTACAGTGTTAATGTATGGGTGGTCATGTGAAATGTTTCCTCCTGTAGGTTTCCTATGCGCGTCCAAGTTCTGCCTCCATCAGAGATGCAAATTTGTACGTCAGTGGCTTGCCAAAGACTATGACTCAGAAAGAACTGGAGCAACTCTTTTCTCAGTATGGACGCATCATTACCTCACGCATTCTGGTGGACCAGGTGACTGGTGAGTAGAGACTGAAAGCTCTCCCATGGTTTTACAAACCCCAAGCCCACAACCCTCTTATTCCATTTTTCTCTATGCTTTTTCCTCCCCCTCCTTTCTCCCTAGACTCCTTCACAAAATGACACAGCTTGGCTGTGAGAAATATATCAGGTTGTGGTATAAGGTCCCCAAAAATGCAATTTTCCACTAGAGGTGTTCATAAATATGCATAGATGGATAGAATATGAAATGGGTGTTAAGTAGCAGGACTCAATGCTTCATAATTTCTTTTTCCCTCCAATCTCCCCTCTGCCTGCACTTACCTTCTCCTGCCCCCCTCCCCCATCCCATCCCCAAGGTGTACATGTGATGCCTGTTCATGGCAAGAAATTAAATGCATTTAGAGCAGTTATATTCTCTATTTCTCAACTGTCATGTTGGAAGCAGAAGCCTTATAAAACACTAATAAACAGAATTCACCGGGAAATTTCCCAGTGGTTCTGTCCCTTTAGGCTGCTGACACATATAAAGTTCCTTCAGGCATGCATTAAAGGAATGGTTATCTTTACTTCCCTAACATAAAACAACTTGTTTCAAGAGATTTCAATTTCAGTTTTACATCGGTATTAATGAAGCGATCCATGATTCAGCTGTAAGAAAAGGCAAAACACAATCACCAAAAAACAAAGCAAGATTTCAACCTGCTTTTGCTCAAAAACCAACAGATACAAAGTTGTTCATATTTTTGTATGAATTTTAATATAGTGGCGCTCAAGGACATAACATAAGAATTAAAAATTAAAGGAATACACTCAAAATAAGAGATTGCAAATACTGGAGTGCACAAAAATGCAAAAGCAAGAACCTTAAAAAAAGGCATTCCTTAACAAGAAACAAAGCAGATATCAAAATGTACAGAAAAGTAGTACCACAGCAGTATGGGGGACTGGAGTGATGGAACAATTTTTGACTTGGCAAAAGCAAAGATACTGTTGCTCAAGGCTCATTGGTAAACAGCAGGAAGAAACAAGACCGTGAGCAAAAAGACATTCGTGGATGTCCCAGGAGGGCAGTAAGATGGTAAATATGTTAAAGGAATAATATTTATCTTGTAACATCTGTTGTCTTTAAAAGGAACAAGTAACTTTATAAACTGAAGGTTGTTAAACAAAATGGCTGGCTAACATTGAAAAGTAATGTAGCAGCTATACAATGGTAACTTGCTAATGGTAGTTTTTTAAATACCTCTTGCTTATTAGAGAAATTACCAGCAGTATTCACTGTTGCTGTTAATGTAGCGGTCTCTAAAGCTACATTTACAGGGATACCTTTTTCCTTTTTTTTATCCTTTCACCCTTTTCTGCCTTCTTGGGATGTCTGGTGTTGATGCAATCTTTGGTCTGGGTCTTGTTTCTACCTGCTTCCTGCCCGTGTCCCATCATGTGAAACTTTTGTATTGTTGCTGATTCTCAACAAGTCAAGTTTCTCACCTCCCAATTTTCATTCCCTTGCCACACATTTCTCTTGTGCTCTTGGTATTCACAGCTTTTCCTGATTTGGAATGGGTCCCTACTAATGTTCTCCTGCGTTGTTTGGCTATTAATATTTCTGGATTTGGATCACATTTTCTTAATGTTATTTCTTAATTTGAGCCAACTTGAATTATTGACTGACAAATGCACACAATGCAAATCTTATCAGACTTATTGCTGTAAAAAAATTTCTCACTTCTGATTCCAAACTTTGTAGCATTTGAGATCAGTGATGCAACCTCTGAATATCCCCTGAGATATAATAATCATGGTCAGATAATGTAAGACATTTTTAGACCTGGTTCAAATTTTTAATCGGTTGATCTACCCCATAAACTGTTTTTTGACGTTTAAGTTACTGTTGAAGCTGTTTCAATGAAGTCCAAGCTGTAGATCAGTATTGACGGTTTTGATCACTGTCGAGAAATTCAACATAACTAATCGCATAAGCTAATCTTATGATCGTATACTCTGCTCAGGCGTTTCCAGAGGGGTTGGCTTTATTCGTTTTGACCGGCGAGTTGAGGCCGAGGAGGCCATCAAGGGTCTGAACTGTCAGAAGCCACCTGGTGCCACCGAACCCATTACAGTCAAGTTTGCAAACAACCCAAGCCAGAAGACCAGCCAGGCACTGCTGTCCCAGCTGTATCAGTCACCCAATCGAAGGTACCCAGGACCCCTCGCACAGCAGGCACAACGCTTCAGGTAAAAAGGGGCACACCAAAAAAAAAAATCTGATCAGAGCCAAGCCTAGGTAATACTGCTAGTGATTTTGAATATGCTGACCCTCTGAGACTTTTTAAAATTAGCATTTAAATTGTCTCACAGCAGTATTATGAAAATATTCTGTGTGGAGCTCATCAATACTCTGGACAGAATAATTCATCCCCATATTCACATTTTCAACTTTGCTGTGTTCCTCCTGTTGCAGATATAGGCCCACGACATGATTAGGCTTGAGCAGATTTTAACAAATATGGAAATGAGATGAGCAATACTCTGGATAATTCAATACATGATCTGAAGGTTTTGTGACAGTTAGCCTAGTTAGCGGCCGTAATTGTGGAAATGAATCCATAAGTGAATTTGCTGTTTGGTCCACTGATTGACCTCAGTGGTGTGTGGAAGTTGACTTTTTGTTAAAGCGTGAGGGCTGCAACATTTCCAGTTTATCTTGTGCTTTCTGTATGAACTGAATGTCTCCCCTTGTCTTGTTGTGTAGGTTGAATATTCATAAACAAGTTTGATTAACAGGTTAACAAAGGACATAATCCTGGGATTAATTTGAGTGGAACATCTGACTTCATTTATGATATCAGAACTATTACTCATCTCAGTCATCCTATGAAAATGCATCATCGACCTAACAAACTTTCTTGATATTGAAATTAATGTATATCTGCTGGTGTTTTTCTTTTTAGGTTGGACAATCTTCTGAACATGGCTTATGGGGTCAAAAGGTAAAGTGATATGTATATTTCTTTTCATTGTTATTTTGAAGGCTGCTTTAAGTGATCCTAAATTCAGATTGAACATGAGGGAGCTGAATGAGGTTGTTGACTTTAAAATTTTTATTTTATTCATTCTCTCTACAAACATTTATATATAAAATTCAGTTTGATTAAATCAGGCTGTCCTGTGTTAACCACAAGTAGTGTGTGTGTGTGTGTATATATGTGTGTGTGTGTGTGTGTGTAGACCTGTGCATGGTATGAGCAGGGGAGAGACCAGTGGTGGGAATCACTAAAGGTCATATCCTCTCATGACCTCGGACGATCACTTTCCCTCTGCCTCAGCAATGATTTTGGAGATGATAAATTTTGCTGATAAACGTATATTAATATGCATTTAATATCACTGGAAATAATGTAAGACTATCACATTGTAAATTTGCCAGACTCTACAAAATACACTTGTATAGTTCCTTAAGTTAAACATATGACTAGTAGTTTAGTGTGTCCCTCTCTAAAATGAGGCTACTGATAGTGGTGCAGTGAAGTGCTTTAATCTCAACATGTTGTCACAACATGTCTAGATTAAAGCATTGTCTATACTGCTTGTCTACATAACAAAGGACAGAATTTTACAATCTCTTTCTTGCTATTGCACAAAATTGCATACTTAGATTTTTGAGCTCCATACCTCCTCACCTTGATCTATTATGGACAGCACTGTCCTGTTTTAAACTTTATTGCGTCAGACGTCTTTCAGGATTCGCCAGGATACCAGTTTGTCTAAGTTCAGTTTTGTAAGAACGCCTTCCTCAGCTACGATTGAAGTTCAGTCCCCTGAAAGCTCAAAGGCCCATCACCGGCGACAATAGACTTGTGATTTCTTTTCTGCCCTGCTCATTGGCTGACGTCTTGGTTGCCAAATCTCTCTCTGGGTCCTTGATGCTGGGAGCATACCTGTCATGGTGGATGTTCCCTGAGAGGCCAACTGGAGCAGCTAATCTTACGTGACACCTGCTGCAATAATTCATAGGCTTTCCATGCACTTTGAATTTTGTTTCTTCAAACTGCAAAACCACGTTTACCAAAGGCCAGGACTTTGGCATGCTATTTTATTTTTTCCAGTCTTGGCACAAACTCCAAATTGATACGGTACTTATTTACCACTAATTTACCAGTTTTTGGTTTTGAGTAAACAACTCTGTGCTCCCATCTTTGGTAGGCATGTAATGAGCTCAAATAGCGGCCTCAACTTCTAAGAAGTGTGGAAATCCTGGATTTCTGATCTTACTGTTTATGACAGAATGTACATGCATGTTGATTTGTCAGCGTACTGCTCACTTGACTGCATAGTCTGAATGACAGCCCAGTTTTTTCCTTTTTTGAGAAGGCTGATTTCATTATATATTATTCAGCTTAAAAATATTTAAACTTGTCAAGTATATCATGATTTATGAAAAGAAATGAATGTGAAATGACAGGTGTTAACACTGTATGACTGCGAGAGCAATGTAAACATGGCACTGAATGAAGTGTGGCAAGTGCTGATTGCTGTAGAGACTTGTCAGATTCTGTTAGGCTTGTTGGCACGATCTCTAGTCTTTAAAAAAAAAAGAAAAGAAAAGAGGCCAGTTTTGCCGCCTTCTTGGCTCTTGGCTTGAACCATGTTACTTTTTGTATTTTACAGCAGGTTCTCCCCCATGGCCATTGACGGGGTGACCAGCTTGGCTGGCATCAACATCCCGGGGCATGCAGGCACTGGCTGGTGTATCTTCGTCTACAACCTGGCTCCAGATGCAGATGAAAGCATCCTTTGGCAGATGTTTGGGCCGTTTGGGGCTGTCACAAACGTCAAAGTTATTCGCGACTTCAACACAAACAAGTGCAAAGGATTTGGTTTTGTCACCATGACTAACTACGACGAGGCAGCTGTGGCCATCGCCAGCTTGAATGGATACCGCCTTGGGGACAGAGTGCTGCAAGTCTCGTTTAAAACCAACAAAACACACAAAGCCTAATACCCACTGAGATTGTTTCTAGAAAACTCAGCAGAAAATGGAAACAGAAAATGGAAGCGTATCAACCGTAACTTTCTACATTAGTAAAAACAGCTTTGTAAATCAGTGTTACGAAGAAAAACAATATTTAGCGTCCAACAATGTGATTTTTTTTTTTCATTGCTACGCTTTGAAACTTCTCAATATACTTTAAAACAAGAAAAAAAAATACTGCAGGTTTTAATGCCTGTGATGTTGAATTCTCTTGCTGTCTTTACAGATGGACCATCTAAAACGTTACTATAGGTTTTGTCATTTTGTTGCACATCTGCTTTGAAACAGTAAGTCTTGTAAGGTTATGTGTAGTGATTTTCTTTGTATTTTTCTGTGTCCTGATTTGCCTTAGGTGCGTTATGCCTTCAGTGGTTAGCAAGTACTTATTTTGATCTATTTGCGGTTTTGTTGATTTTGCAAGTATTCCGTTTATTGTAATATGAGTTGGTTATTGGTTGGCTGCATAATGTTGCTTATTGTAAACTTAACGGATAAAAGACAAAAAAAAAATTCTTAAAGCAGTACCTTGCCAAAGAGCTAAGAACCTCTTTGATGTGGGTTTAAAAAGCATCTATTTTTATAAAAAGAAAAATTTGGAGAAACTTTTTACTGGACCTGGAACAAAATATTTTGACTTGGATACTTTGAGAAATATCTTCATATGACACCTTGTGAGCTTTTGAACTTTACAAGAAAGTTTGCAGTGGTTGAAATTTCTGGAGAGATTTATGATGTAAAAGATACCTTTTGAGATCTTTGTATTATCTTTAGATTATAGAAACAATGGCAGTGCTGGTTTCATTTGTAAAATCATCTGTGGGTCCCCCTGTCATCCCGGTTGTTACCACTAGCAACTCGCTTTCCGAATTGATTTGGAAACGGACAAAAATACAAAGGTTTATTCGCAAAAAAGTGCATGCAAAATTATAACGTGGAGATATCTTAAAAGGTAAATGGGGGATAAAAATCAGTTCTTCCTAAAGGATTCCCTTCAGACAGAGCTCATGGTGTTTTGTGGTGTACCTACAATATATCATTAGACTGATTTTGTCTTAATATCTACCAACAAGGGGTTTTACATACTTTGTATGAAAGAATGAGGACAAGCCCATGAAGGCAGCAGCTTAAGAAAAACTAGTCTGAAGAATAGAACGGATTACTCCTGAGCTTTGAGCTATGTAAATAAGTCCTTTTTTTTATGTTGAGTATTTTGCAGACTTCTTTTGGTTCTAGTTTGGACTACATTGGAAAGTGTGATATTATATATATTTTCTTTTTTTCTTTAGAGTATGTAAGGTATTTTCATTTTGGATATTAACCTTTTTAATTTCAGTTAATATTTAGTTGAAAAACTTGATTTGTTGTCCCATGGACTAGCATTACAGTGCATCAAATTTGTTGGTTGTTTGGTCTGTAGATAGTCTTGCTTCGTAAAAAAAAAAAAAAAGGTATTAAGAAACTATAGACATTTGTTTTTGTTTTTTATATATAAACATTATAGATATATATTTATGTGGTAAAGAATGGATATAAACCACAATTTTGAACAATTTGATTTTTTTTTCTTTCTTACTCATATATATATATATAAATATATATACGTAATGCATATAACCTGTCTTTAAAATCGTAAAAAGGTGTATATTGCTTTATTCACTTCAGGGGAAGGTCAGTGAAGCAGTTCCATTAACAATAGCAAAATTGGTTGCAGGAGTTTGTCGAACAACATCTAACTTATCTTGAACAAACGGAGGCCAGTCGAGCCTTAAATGCACTGAATACTGCACCTGCATCCTGCTTGGTATTTAAACCAATTACTAGTCATGCTTCCCCTTAAATGAGCAGTGTGCTATGCATTATATAATTATCTTTGCAACTGCTTTTTCTTGTTTATCTATTCCTTCTTTGTGTTACTTGTAAAAGTTAAAAAGTTAAACTTTAAGTCTAGATGAGTTGTGATACTTGCTGCTGTGGGGTAGAGATCACATTTTTCATGCCTGACCTGTCATTGTTGAAAATATCTTTTTCTTTTTTGTAACTTCATGATGATTTGGTCTTGACAAATTGTGCTGATGGTCTGACATGAAAAAATGTTCCCTCCCACCCCTCTTATCTCAATTCTTAATATGAGAATGATTATTTATTTGAAGTTGTATAGTCTGACTTGGTTCACAGCATTTTTGGAATAGAATATCTTTTGTTGAGTATTTAAAAGGATGTACATGTTCTTTACTTTGTGTTTGGATACTTTGGATTTTTTCCATGTTCAGTACATCAATAAATAAGTTGAAGGGCAATGCAGCTTCGTGAATGGATCCCATCATTCCTTTTTCTTCGCTAAAACATTTGGACCAGTTCAAACCTGTAAAAATGTCACATTCACCACTCTTGTTAAATTTTAGTTAAAAACCTTTAACCTTAAACTAAAACACAAGGAAAGTGCACCGTTCTCTTAAATTCATCTCAGTTGATCTCTATAAATCCTGTTCAGTTTGCCAAAAGTACCATTTAAAGGGAAATAAGCGGTAATCTGCCTGTTTGGTTTTTTTGTCTGTAAATTAGCATTCTTGTCCCTTTTTGTTTTACAAAAAAGTAACATTTTTGGTTCTAGTGATGAGAGGAGGAAGATTTGGTTGTCATGTTTGCTACACTTGTAAATATTTTCTAGGGTCAAGTTTAATCTCAGACTGTAGATTAGATTTTTGTTGGTCTATTTTATTTGTTTAGCATTAGCAGAAGAACAAATAGTTGTTGAAATGAACAGTATTTTACAGCGTTCAGCTTCTGAAAAATGCTAATCTATTTCCATGTAACCTCAACTGAAAATCTGGGCAGAGTTCAGGTGCTGGGTTGAATGTGCTGTCACAGAGAGCTGCACATGGCTTTAAGGAAGAAGCCTGATATACAGTATTGATTTTTATTTATTTTTTTCTCTCCTCTTGCTCCACTCGAGGCCAACAGCCCAGCTGAAGATGAAATGGCCTGCTTTGAAGTACGCTTCCCTACTGCGCAGCCACCTCACACTGACCGACTGTCATTTTATTAGGGGCATTGCAAGGACACAGGTGGGAGTCACTGAAGATACCACATTGTCTTTTTGTAAAGAAAGCTTGTCTGAAATATTCACTGTTTTGAGGGGGGGGTGGATAAAGTTCCTGCACATCGGTCAATTTAATGAAAACCGTATTTATGGCATGCTCGGTCATGTAGTTATTCTTGCACTCCAGTCTGTGCTCTCCTTAAAAAGCTTTCAGAATCTCTCCAATATTTACTGTGCCATTAGCCTGCATCCCAGAACAGAAGTAATCTTTCCTGACAGCAGTTTTTATTATGAAAGGAGAGGTTTTTGCAGTTTAACTGCATCCCATATGTTAATATTAAAATTGCACAGCACTACTTATGCATTTTGTGCTTTACTGGAAAGGATGATGTGAGGAGCTTTGGCTGAGTGACAGTATGTTTGGTTTTTATCTGGCCCATTTGTGGCTCTTTTCCCAGCTGAAACTGGCAGACGAGTTCAGTGATTGGGCAAAATTCTGACTAGATGTTATGATTACATGCTCCTAGTAAAAATGGGATTAGGCTTTGGCAGTTAATGGCCATCACAGATGAGTTGGTTTAAGTTGGTGTCACATCCCTCTTCGTTATTTGACATAAAGAAGCAGATTTTCAGTCAGCTGGTTTCCTCTAGCAGTGCACCGAATCATCAGGGTTTTGACTGGTGGTTGAAAAATTACTTTGACTACTTTTCAAATGCATGGGACAAGCAGTCATTCAGATCATAAGACGGAGTATGAGGGACAAAAATGAGCTTTTAACTTTGAAGACGACCCTATTTCATCCTGAATGACATCTTGGTGCTTGCTATTGAAAGACCAAAATGTTAAGTTCTGTGTTTTAAATAGAAAGTGCCTAATCAAAACTAACCTAGACTTTAAAGGGAGTAGAAGTCATTACTGCACTGTGGCACCTTCTGATCTCTCTGAGGCTGCAGTCTCCAATGTTTTTTTGCCAGTTCGTTCCATCCTCTTCAAGGTCTAATAAACCAGAGACACTGAAAACACCTGTGTGGGTGCAGAGCGATTAATTTGCAAAGTTACCCGTAGCTATGAAATAAATGGAGTGGATTGAAAATATTTCCCTTTGAAATGTAGTGAAGTAGATGTTTGAAGTAGTAACAGAAGGATAATTACAAAAATCTCAATTTAAAGAAAATGTGTTTATTTGCTTTCCACGGTTAAACTGTTTAACAATATACACTCACTGAGGACTTAATTAGGGAAACCTAATAAATACGGTAGTCAACTTTTTCCGTCTAAAGTTCTTAATGGCATTTATTTCACAAGATATTGAAAACTTCTGCACCGTGTTGACATGATTGCATCACTTCATTCCCGCAGCTTTGTCAGCTGTCATTTATGCTGCCGATCTCTTGTTCTACCACATCCCAGAGATGTTCAGCTGGGTTCAGATCTGGTGACCAGGGAGGCCACTGAAGTAAAGTGAGCTCATTGTCATGTTCATGAAACCAGCTTGAGACGACATTTGCACTGTGACATGGAGCGTTATCCTGATGGAAGTAGCCAAATCGTGGTCACTGAGGGCTGCACACGGTCGGCGACAATACTCAGACAGGCTGTGGTATTCAGGGTTTGCCAAGAGAACATTCCCCACATCGTTACTCCACCAGCAGCCTGGACTACTGACACAAGGCGGGTTGGATCCATGGATTCAAGCTTTTGATCTGCAGCCTCAGCAGAAATCCGAATCCCTCAGACCAGGCTACGACAGTCCTCACCTGTCCGGTGTTGTGAGCCTGTGTCCACTGCAGCCTCAGGGTTCAGTTCTTGGCTGACGGGAGTTGAACCCAACATGTTCCTCTGCTGTTGTAGCCCATCCGCTTCAAAGTTTGACGTGTGCATTCTGAGAAGCTTTCCTGCTCACCGGGGTTGTAAATAGAGGTTATCTGGGTTACCGTAGCCTTTCTGTCAGCTCCAAACCAGTCCAGCCCTTCTCCCCTGACCGCTCTCATCAACTATTATCATTTGCCGTTTGTTTTTTGGGTTTTTTTTGCATCATTCTGCTCACATGGTGTTCAGCTGTTACAGTTGACTCAATATGTGCATTTTTAAAAAAAAAAATCAAATTGTAATTTACTCCCTTGCGACTGCAGAAGTACCCTGGTTGAGAATAACTCAAACTGAGGCGTAGTTAGATGTGGTTGACGTTGTCTGTGCTCTTAGTTTAGCCTTTTTTTTTTTTTTTTTGCACATTGTTTCCATTTTGTTGGTACAAAAAACAAACAAAAAAAAAAAACCCTACATCCTCTGTGCTTTTAATGTACAGTAGCTGTGAAGTGATGCAGCTTTGACCTACGGTTCCCGTATGGTGGACATGTGGTGTTCTGAGCTCCTTTAGTGTGTCCCCCCTTTCCCCTACCCTACATAGCAGTCTGTTAATAACGAAAAGGGTCACACAGATGGTCCCTCCATTATCATGCCACCCATTTGCCGCTCTCACCCTCATAACTGCCCCCTTGCACTCATGAAATCTAACACACTGTATCACGGTATGTGATGAGACAGGAGATAAATTAAACATGCTTGTACATTTCGTCCAGAGCTGCTGATGTCAGCAGGCACACACAAACATTTGTATATGGTCTGTCTGCTAATGTGATTTATGGCCGTTCAGGTTTTCCGTTTCCGTCATTTATAGTTAAGTGCGTAAGTATTTGGATAGCGACAAAACTTTTAGCCTCCAGATGTGACTGAAGCGAAGATTTTCCGCTTTTATTCAAAAGGTTTAACATTTCAAATCCATCGTGGTGGTGTACAAAGGCAAAATTACAAAAACTGCGTCACTATCCAAATACTTATGGACTAACTGTGTCATTTACCATTCTGTTCAGATTTACCAAAATCACTTTTTAATGTCATGCTTTTCTCCTGTTTTTTATGTTGAGAGCTTGTGATCGAGCACAGGTAAACAGGATAATAGGAGTTTGTAAATGAAAGCATGCTGGTACTTTTTAGTGCAAAAGCGACAAAGCTGCTGAAGTTGGAACAACAGCATTCCTACCAACTCCCTGCCAGGATTACCACCATAAAAACTGGTCAGCATCGACGGCTTTTAAAAACCTGGACCTGAGAGATACAGTGAGGCAGTTAAAAGTAATTAAACTTTACTATTCTAGGCTTATAGAACTGGCTTTAGTTCATCAATCAATGTAATGATAAAATGTTATAGTTCCGTTTTTTTTTCCCCCCAATTCCAAGTTTCGTGTTTTTTTGTCAACTTGGTAAAGTGGCTCTATTCTACATCCACTCTGGCAGACTGACAGCTCAAATTTAATAGTTAAATGCAAATTTATCTGAATGACCTCTGAACTTTTTCTCTAAAAACTGTCAATTTTTAGGCCTCATTTGAGAAGAACAGATTTGAAATACTGTCACCTGCTCCCATAAAAAGAAATTGGTTTAAAATTATTTTTTCTGTACCTGACAAGGAGCCAATTTAGTTTCAAAGGATATTTTTTAAAAAATCTAATTAAAAAAAAAAAAGTTCTAACAGGAGAATAAAGACATGTGAGTCTTTGGTGAGATTTCTGAACTGGAAAAGATACTGTAGATGTGCACGAACCTATGCAAACATGTCGCCAACAATGCAGTTCTTTTCTTCCCAGCCATTCTGTATAAGTATTGTATTTTATTTTGATCTGGCATTGTAACACTCTCTTTGTTGGATCAGAATTAATTCAAAGTTTTTAATGCAGCATGGAATATATTTTTTCATACAGATCTGGTGTTTTGGGAACAAGACTCCTCAGGAATCCATCAGAGTAATTTTGAAACATTGAAATGTGGTATGATGCGTCATTTCCAGCCATGCTGTAGCTACAGTACATTAATTTCTCTGCTGGAATTAGGTTGGATTGAATTAAAAGAATTTAGGATTAAATGTATTTACTTTCACCAGAGCACCTAGTATCTGTTTGATAGGCACAAGGTTCACGATTTTTCTATGTGAGTCCTGTTTTCCTTACTAACGCTAATCTCAGGAGGTGTTTGTAAACACAATTTGTCGCTATATTTCCTTGTTGAGGACTTTTTATCCCCTTTTTGTTAGCTTCCTATTATCAGTCAGCTTTTCTGTGTGGTCCTTGACATTACAAGCACACAAACCTCCCTGCTTGACCCTCCAGGTTAAAATGCATGTGTCATTCATCTCACTTTCCTCTGATTTACAGGTTGCTCTGTGCACAGTTGTTCACCGGGCTTTTTTCCTCTGTCTTTCATCTGCCGACGAAAATGCTCTTGAACATTTTAAATGAAAGGCCTTTAACCCCGATTGTGGTGGAGTGGATGAATAATGGTCCTTTATTTGACTTATATACAATCCCTTTGTTGGCCCAGTGTCATAGATAATTCACAGGTAACTTCACAAGGACCTTCCCATCTTGTTCTTCCATCAAGCACAACCTGAAATTGCCTTTTTAACAAGCGGTTACAAAGGGTTAGCCATGTTGCACCCGTCTGTTTAAGAGGACAGGTGGAGATCAGCGGTCCTTGTTGATTGCTCACAAATCTAGATGTGTCAATTGCAAAGTTGAAAACAGTAAAATGGAGTTAAAGTAGTTTTTTTTTTTTTTAACTGGGTTGAAATTAATTAAATGTTGAAGGTGAACGGAAATAAAACCGTTTTTTTAACACATTTAATGCAAAAATGCCTTGTCCTCCTTGTGACCACTAAATGATGCCATGCAGCTTATACAGTGTAATATTCCATTTTGAATGCTTCTCCTTTGCATCATATTTCCATTTGTTAGACATCAATGAAACCTACTCAGTATAGGACCTCGTTCTGCCGTCTTCCTATTTCTTGCAATCCACGGTCAAACATGTTCCGTGATTGGATTTAAGTTCTTACATCACAAATGGTTGGAGTTTGGCTTCCTCCAGCCCTGTCAGATCAGCACTGACTTCCATCAACAAGGCATCATCTATCTTCTCTAACGACGGCTCCATGTTATTCTCTCTATGAGGCCTTGGCACCTCGATTCCATAATGAGGCAGTGAAGAAAAGGGGCGCAGATTAGAATAACAGCCTTAACTAATCCATAACAGGCCGATGAGGCGCCACGTTTGGGGAAACCGTGTCATTTCTCATTTTGCAGTGCCATGGAAAAATCTCTCCTCTCTCTCAACCCCCACGCAAAACAAGCCCCAAGAATAGCTGCAGTGGAAAGCCGCCGGCGCAACAAAACATAGCTTCTTCCCCTGTCTCTCTCTCCTCTCTCTGGGTTTTCTCAGCTCCCGCCAGTAGTCTGAGGAGAACAGACAGGAAATCCATGCCTCTGACTGTTGACTTTGGAAATCAAAGATGAGTTTCAGCTCGGAGGAAACTACTGAGGACTCCAACCCCATCGCAGGGACACAGGCTGCTCTGCAAGTGATTGGTATTGACAAGTTTTGTTCTTTAGTGATGGGCAAATGAGGCTTTCTTGAAGCAGCAAAGGTTTTCCAGGCAATAGTTTTTGGAAAATGAGTTCATTTAAGGCTCACAATGCTCACGAGGGGCCCCTGCTGGTCAAAAGAATTCAAAGCAGGCTGGTTTATTATAGATTACAACAGGGGAGCAATATAAAAAAAACAAAAACTATCATGTGCTCTAGTTGGTCCATTTAAGCTTCTCATATATATATATATATATATATATATATATATATATATATATATATATATATATATATATATATATATATATATATATAAAAATCAGGATCTGATATATCAGAATGTAGGATATAAAGGTCTAAATATATACAAGTGCCTTCTTTTCATTGTAAAACGAGAAGTTAAGAGACACTGAAAATTACAGAATCATCTAATCATCTAACGGTCAGTTTTGTCTGCATTCAAAAGAAGATGTAGCTTTTGAGCATTTTTACAGTATATGCTGATGAGACTGTCATATTGTACCTAAATGTTACACTTTAATTAATGTATAGTGAACAGTCAAGGAATCAAAACGGACCCTTGAGGAACTCCTTTGTGGAACACTGGTAGCCGTTAAGTCAGCAGTTATTTAGTCTGGCTTTCCTGAAGTCCCGTTAGAATTAACATCTCTGATGCGACTTTCTAGCATGCTACTGACATTCATGTAACAAAACCAAATATGTAATATTCCATTTTGAATGCTTCTCCTTTGCATCATATTTCCATTTGTTAGACATCAATGAAACCTACTCAGTATAGGACCTCGTTCTGCCGTCTTCCTATTTCTTGCAATCCACGGTCAAACATGTTCCGTGATTGGATTTAAGTTCTTACATCACAAATGGTTGGAGTTTGGCTTCCTCCAGCCCTGTCAGATCAGCACTGACTTCCATCAACAAGGCATCATCTATCTTCTCTAACGACGGCTCCATGTTATTCTCTCTATGAGGCCTTGGCACCTCGATTCCATAATGAGGCAGTGAAGAAAAGGGGCGCAGATTAGAATAACAGCCTTAACTAATCCATAACAGGCCGATGAGGCGCCACGTTTGGGGAAACCGTGTCATTTCTCATTTTGCAGTGCCATGGAAAAATCTCTCCTCTCTCTCAACCCCCCACGCAAAACAAGCCCCAAGAATAGCTGCAGTGGAAAGCCGCCGGCGCAACAAAACATAGCTTCTTCCCCTGTCTCTCTCTCCTCTCTCTGGGTTTTCTCAGCTCCCGCCAGTAGTCTGAGGAGAACAGACAGGAAATCCATGCCTCTGACTGTTGACTTTGGAAATCAAAGATGAGTTTCAGCTCGGAGGAAACTACTGAGGACTCCAACCCCATCGCAGGGACACAGGCTGCTCTGCAAGTGATTGGTATTGACAAGTTTTGTTCTTTAGTGATGGGCAAATGAGGCTTTCTTGAAGCAGCAAAGGTTTTCCAGGCAATAGTTTTTGGAAAATGAGTTCATTTAAGGCTCACAATGCTCACGAGGGGCCCCTGCTGGTCAAAAGAATTCAAAGCAGGCTGGTTTATTATAGATTACAACAGGGGAGCAATATAAAAAAAACAAAAACTATCATGTGCTCTAGTTGGTCCATTTAAGCTTCTCATATATATATATATATATATATATATATATATATATATATATAAAAATCAGGATCTGATATATCAGAATGTAGAATATAAAGGTCTAAATATATACAAGTGCCTTCTTTTCATTGTAAAACGAGAAGTTAAGAGACACTGAAAATTACAGAATCATCTAATCATCTAACGGTCAGTTTTGTCTGCATTCAAAAGAAGATGTAGCTTTTGAGCATTTTTACAGTATATGCTGATGACACTGTCATATTGTACCTAAATGTTACACTTTAATTAATGTATAGTGAACAGTCAAGGAATCAAAACGGACCCTTGAGGAACTCCTTTGTGGAACACTGGTAGCCGTTAAGTCAGCAGTTATTTAGTCTGGCTTTCCTGAAGTCCCGTTAGAATTAACATCTCTGATGCGACTTTCTAGCATGCTACTGACATTCATGTAACAAAACCAAATATGTATCATTGGCTACCATAAAAATCGTAGCTGTCACCAGCGCACTGCTGTGCTCCTCTGTTCTATAATGATGTTGACACACCTGTCATAGTATTGTACTCTAGAAAAGTCCCCAAGGAATCATGTCAGGTAAAACGAGTCACAATACTGCTGCGAGGAAGCTGAGGCCGGATTCAACAGGAGTGTCATGTTCTTTCATTGCAGCAATACAGACTGAGGAGCTGTCGCTGTCATGGCCGTTTTCTAACACTTGGACTACAACAGGAGGAAATGCTGTAAACGGCAATGGCAGGTAATGCAGAGCACCTACAGGTCACCTACACACCTCTAATGACCTTCCATTTCAAAGCTCCCTCCCCATCTACTGTGCCTACGTTAAATATAGTGAAACAAAGGCACAGAAAAGCATGCATGAGCTAAGAGAGGATTTTTGGACATTCTTGGCAGATTGTAACACCCCGCTGTGCATGCTGATAAATGCATGAGACCTTAATGAAAGCTCAGCATGAGTGTGTTTGTCCTAGAAACCAGCTTCTGTGTGTTCCACATCTGGTTGTGTTTTGCATGTTTAAGATGTGTCCACACATTTACATGATTTGATTTTTTTTTTTTTTTTTTGGGGGGTTGCCGTGGTTATGCGCCTGCCAGCCTGGCCGCCTCAGCCAGCATCTGTTCTGCTGTAATAAGGCCTGATTTAAAGTTGACCAGAGCAACACCAGGAATAGTGCCTCGTCCCTCATTTCCTCTGCAGCCAGTGGAGATGAAATCACTTCACAACATTTACCCGCAGAATAATGATGTTTGATTTGACCCTCTTCTGGGTGTGTCTCTGTGAAGGGCTATTTTCACCCGCTGCTGCCGCTGTGAGAGAGAAAACAGACAGAAGCTACAGTATGTCCACGGGAAAAAAAAAAAAAAAGCCTCAGATCATTGTTTATGGATGACACTAGGTTGGAGTGTCTCTGTGCTTGGCCTTCAGAATCCAGAGCCGCCGTGTTGCACTGTTGGTAGCGTGACTCACACTCTGTTTCTTAGCTCATTGCATTTCACTTCGATGCTCCTGACCAACTTCAGTGTGAGGATGCTGCATTTGAGAAGAAGTAAGAGTTGATCCAATAGCACAGACGTATAAAAACGCTGTGTCTTTCTTTCTTTTGTGTTTCTTTTCATCTCTCTTTATTCCTTAGCATCTTATTGTAGTCATTTATTGTCTCTGTAGTTATTTTGCATCTCTTTTTGTCTCATTCTAGATGTTTAGCATAACTTTGTAGTCATCTTGTGTCTCCTGGTCGTTTTGGGGTTTGTTGTGTGATTTTGCATCTCTTTGTAGTCATTTTTTTACTGCAGCTGAACTTCTGTAGCTCCCTGACCTCTTTGCCCTGGGCCCGTACAGTAATTGATCCATAACAGTGAGTAAAACATAATGAACTGTGTTTGTGAAGCTCCAAAAATAGATGTTTTTGCCTCTGCAGTAAATGTTTTTGATTAATTTAATAACATGGATAGATTTATTGGAGGGTTGCGAATTAGATTTTAATATTTTATTTTGACCAAACATTCATGTGAGAATTTTAGCACAGAGAGTAATAAAGAGACATGTGCTGTCAAAGCTTATTAAACCATCACTGCTACATTTACACTGAGGCAAACATTGCAAAAGAGCTCATACTTAAGACTAGTTAGCTTTTCTGACAAAACAATTCATTAAATGTCCATTTTCATTAAAATGGGTAGCAGCCATTCAAAGCTAAAGTAGTGCTTTGTAATCCACTGTGATTTTATTTTTTTTCTCCCCACCACAAGTTTCCTAAAACAGCTCAGCTCAAAGCTGCTGACATCTCAGCTCCAGAACCACACTGTAGTATTTACCTCATTACAGTCTGCACTCTCTCTGAGGAGCAGAGTCATTTGCATGGTTGTTTGTCAAACCATGTTAATATTGACAAAGATTTGCACCCATTTTAATCATGCCACGTACAAGGTATACAAAGTTGTTTATGACTGCTCCACCACTGAGCAATAGGCACACACCGTGCTGCAGTGCACATTAAAAAAGATTGCACTTTGTTCCGAGCAGCGATTGCAAATCACAGACATCAGAGGGGTGGGGGGAAAAATAGATGACTACGATGGCAGTTTGAGTCTAACGAAAAATGCATTTACATATTAAACCACACGGCAGCGTGCAGAGCGAGGCGCCGTTTGAATTGCACGTTCCGGCCTTGCCTTCCCTCGGCGTAAGGAGTAGCAGGGGCCTCGCCGCCGTGACTGCAGTACCATAAATTCGGTGTTGTTTACGGACGCTGCCATCTTGGTGCGCTCCGGGAGGAAAAAAAAAAAACAAAACCTTGGAGCGGGGCCATTTACCGGCAGCTTGATGAGAGTGCAGTGACGCGAGTTAATTAATACAACATCCCCTGGCCCAAAGGCTAGGCTGCTAAGCTAACCCAGGAGGGAGAGGGGGGTGTGGAGAAAAGGGGAATTACGGTTATATACACAGAGAGAATAAAACGGTGAATAATAATGCCACAGTACCTGCTAGCAAACACAGTGGAGTGACACTGCATAGCCATCTTCATCTAGTGTTTTTGTCAGGAGACTCTGAGGCGCCTAAACTGCCGTGTTGGTCGTGTCCAACCACAATGTACCACAGCACACCTCAGAGGCCTGAACTGAGTTGATTCAGGACAGCCCCGGCGTTTACCCACCCAAACTACAAGACAGCGTGTGGAATATTTCAGGTTTCCATGCCTCGCACCTCATTAAATATGCGTCCGCTACGACCCAGCTCAGGTTTTCTCCTGCTGGAATAATTGGAAACCCCCAACGAAGGTAGAGTGACGGGGGGATTTACAGCAGACGTGTGAGAGGACCTTTTTTTGTTTTTTTAAAAAAACTAGAGAGTATCGAGGTCCAACTTGAAACAAATGGATCCAGCAGCCTCTGCGACCTCTTGAACAAAGCAGAAGAGGCGCAAACTTTGGTTCCCCTTCCCCTGCAACCGATTTTCGGCAAAGTGTGAGCTAAGATGTTGTCACCCCGGTTGCTGCCTCCCTTTAACGTTGCCTCAGCGAGAAAACTCTTGTCGGTTGAGGCTCCATCAAACAAGAGAAAAACTTGCCTGGAGATAGAGCATCCCGTAGGGAGGTCCTCGCCTCCTCCTCTCACTCTTTCTCTCTCCTTCTCTATCCATTTATTTTACCCTGCAAAAAACAACTTTGGGACCGAGGTTGTCAAACAACACTTTTTTTTTTTTTTTTTTTGTTCCCCAGCTGAGGTGCTTTACATGGGAGGCAAAAAAAGCAAATAACAATTTGCAAACTCAGCTTTCCAAGACTATTCTTTACATAACTACACATGTAGACCAGAGGGTGTCTTAAAGAATAGCTCAGACTGACCACTGCTCTTTACGCTAAACAATGAGATCATTTTTTTTTTTTTTTTAATAATAAGCTCACTCATTCATTGACTAAGTTTATCACGTTTGCAAATCAGCCAAATGACGGCAGCAAAATACTGTAAATAGTATGCCTGCCAGTAGACACAAAAGAGATAGGGGGCTATAAATACCCTGAATAAATCCGCCTAATCAGGAAGCGAGAGAAGCATGAGTTGTGTTGATATAGGAAACTGGTGGCTGAATCCCATTTTAAATGCTTTCGCCAGCTCTTCCTTTTTGGTTAGTGTTTAGAATTCACTCGATAATTACCATATTAAAATGCATGTAGGAGTCTGTGCAGTTGTGGTGGGAAAAGATAAGGCTGCGAGGGTAGGGAGGGAAAAAAAAAAAGTCCACCGGAGGCCTATCAGTCAGTTCTGAATTGCTTTATAATTACTGAGATGCACAGACATAATTTCCTTCTAAAAATAATGCAAAGTTTCATTTCCCTCCCCTGCCTTAATACTGTTTTGTGTGTGTGTGTGTGGGGGGGGGGGGGGTCTCGCCCACTTTCTCTCGCTCTTTTTCTCTCCCTTTCCCGAATGCATTAACTTAACCTCTTCCTGTATTAGTCGGTGTGGTGCCATGTTAAGCACAGTGTAGCCTAGTTTCCGCACAGCTTGAGTGTTGCTGCCTCCCTGTTTAGGGATTGGAGAAGAATCCAAAATCTGACACATTGGGGTTGTGTTCATGAATATGACACACTGTCTAGCTAAAGTTCTTTCAACTTGTTGGAGTTTTATTTGCATAGATTTCTCATAAGTTTTAATCTTTTGTGTGCGCTGGCACAAAATTTTATGTGCAGTTTCCCATATTGGAAAAATTTGTTGGCCTTAATGAGACCGAACCTACCGCTGACAACTTAATGGGCTTTGTGATGGAGGTTGGGTTTTTTTTTTTTTCAAGCCAAAGGATAGCTGGATGCTTTTCTAATGTAGTTTGAGTAAAGGTGGGTCTGCTCTGTTTATAACACTGGTGTATGGGGGAACCTTAACCACAGAGAAATGGTGAAGAAGGGCAGCTGTTTTAGTTTCCAATATATGTTTTAAAGGGGCATTACAGCTATTTCCCATATGAAAATAAGTAACTCATCACAAGGAAAACCACTCAAACAGGAAAAGCAGTTGTATATTGTATAATATGCATCAAATAACCCTGATTATGGCATAGCGATGTCATCAAGAGGACAACAAATTTATAACATAAAAGCTGAGCTACATACGGGAATATGGACTAAAGATGTTATCAGGATGCATTATGGGAAAAGCTTGGCTTAAACCATGTCAATGTTGGTGTGTGACTATTTTGGTCAAGACTGAAATATCCTCAGCGACTACTGGAAATGTTGTCTTTAATTTTTTCTTTTTCCAGATATGAAAGATTAACATGATTTTCTCATACCTTCAGTTCGGGAAACGCCAAACTCCGGGAAAATGCACTTTCTCTTTAGGAGGCCTCTTTGCCCACGAAAATCGTAGTGTAGGAAAGGAAAGGACAGAAAGGGAAAGAGCTGGAAACGAAAGGCTGCAGGAAGGGGGTGTGACGACCAGCAGGCTCTCCTATGATGAAATATTGATGGCGCTGACTTTGATTCTGCAATAGGTACTTTTGATCCAGATCTGTCACGGCACAAGAGACACCCCCCCCCCCAATTCTTCCTCAGGTGTATCACTGGTCTTTTCGCTGTCGAAAAATGCCATCCACCCTCCGCTACCTTTGATCGAATGTGGAGACTTTGAAGAAGAACTTATAGAGATCAATGATGTGTGTACACAGGCAGGCGGATACTGTAGGTCTATAACTCAATATGTTGCAGTGGGTGCTGGATGATTGCCAGTGATCGGGCTTTTGCAGTTCGTCAGTTGTTGACTTTTATTTATCACGACTGCTGCCGCAGTAACTGATGACTGAATCAACGCAGTCTGGCAAAGTAACCGCTGACTTCTTTGCTTTTTCAGCTGAACAGCGATCGTGTCCCCTTTTCCCTCACAGCGCTGATCTCAAATTTAAATCCAATTCTTCCAAAAGGGGAGAAAAAGCAAGCCCTCTATTATTTAAAGAGTCAGATTTCATTCACAAAATCTCATGGCACTGTTCAAGCTACAAATCCTGAGGCTATTCTGTCGGTGTGCTCACATCTCTTGTTCAGCTCTTTGCAGATTTGTAGATCACCCCAATGTATCTCTACATGCTTTGCAGCCTTTTTTATTCTCTTAAAAGAGTCAAGTACTCTTCTCTTTTGCCTACAATCCTGTGTGTGTGTGTGTGTGTGTGTCTGTGTGTGTGGAGAGAGTATGATGTGTCCAGTGCAGCGCTGTGTCCCTGGATAATGGAGCAGAGAGCCATCTGTCTGTCTGGCCAACCATCCGTCTGCCTCCTCAAATCCTATCAGTGTGTCTCACCTGCTAATGAAAAGCTAGCAAGTACTCTGCTGCAGCCCTTAAAATTGATGACTTCCCTGCACAGCGGAGGCTGCTATGCACACTTGGCACCCCCCATAACTCTACTTTTTTGCCTCTTTTGCTTTCTAATCCTCTCTGCAGCATGCTAACACTAAGTTTTTTTTCCCGTTTTACCTTTGCAAGGGTCCACTTGTTTGATCTACATTTCGGAGGCGCTGCACAATGGGCAAATATTAGCTGCAGCAAAACCCAGGCAAGGTTTTGATCCAGTCTGTTTTGCCTCCTTTGCTAAATGAAATTCTGGTGTTTGTTTTGAAAACTAAATTGGCTCCTCATTGTTTACCCTATCGCTTAGAGGAACCCGATACTTACTTTTTCTCCCACCTCGCCAGTAACCTGTATTATGTAACATAAAAATAATGGCCTGGCCCAGCCGTGCTATACGTTTGAAATGCAAAGCGGTGATGCAAAGACACAGCTCCATTAATAATTGCCATAATTGTATAAGTATGTGGAAACTGCTACACAAAATGGAGCAATGACTATTATCAGGTTGATAACCAATAATTACTTACAAACTCTGTGCTCATTAAGCAGCTCCTGTGGAGAAACTGAGCTCAATATAGCCCTCCAGAATTCCCTCCCCTCGCCCACCAGGACACCGCTGCTCTCTGTCTCCCTCTCATTATATCCCTCCTCTCTTTCTTCATCCAGTTTCTGCTTTTCATTCCATCTGTTATCCATGTTGTTCTGTTTCAATCATTTTCTATTTTCATTTTCCTCACTCAGGCCCGGCTCCTCTTTGTCCCCCTTCTCTTTCTCTTTTCCCCGGCCCTCCGTCCTCTGTCTGTGAGCAGTGATCACCAGAATCTTTCTCCCCCTCCACACATTTTCCTGCTAAATCCCAACACCCTGTTTATTTATGTACAGGGCATTCTGCTCCCCACCTCCCCTTCCCCTTCCTCTCTCTGCTCTTTCTCTCCCTGAAAGATTAACCATCCCCTCTGCATCTCTTCTCATCTATCATCCTAATGGGGGCTACAAGAGGGGAAAAAACAACAATTTGCAGAGGGAGAAAGAGCCACAGAAGGGCAAGGAAAGTGTTTGGATTGCCACCGTCGATCAAGTTCCAGTCTGTCACCGGTTGTATTTGTGCGCCGCGGGTGGCACAGGACCAGAGTTCATCTTACCAGCTGAAATTGTCATCTGCAAAGGTGCAAATACACAAACTCTCTCCTCTTGCACTTACACCTAAATGACATTTAAGCTTGTGTTACAGCGTGGAGCGCTTGTTTTCAGAACGCTTTGCTGCGCGGTCCCCGTTCTCATCCCCGTTCTCCCTGACCGCAAGTAGGTAAAAATAGAGACGTGAAGTAGAAGATAACCTCTGATGTTAAAAAACCCCAAATATAAAAACCTATGGTTGATAAAGCAAAAGCTGCGCCGGATGATGTGCTATTAGATTTTCTTTAGCAGCAGTTGATGTTATAATCTGTTGTGCTCTATAAACTGGGCTCATTATTTGAGGTTTTTATAAAAATGGCATTTCATTTAATAGCATTTAATTGTGTATTAGAATGTGTTTAAGCAAAAGAAGGAGTAAACACTTTATTTAGAATTCAATAATGAGAATAATAATAGAAAGATTTTCAAAAAATGCAATATGCAGCAGTGTTACTCCGTAGTTTCAGTGATATTCTAACATACTTATAGGGGCTCCGGGTAAAATAACCAGCAGCTCATTTACATTTTTCATGTATTTTTTTTTTTTCAAGTTTTTATCAACGGAAACATTTTGTGACCTCTCCCCAATGCTAGAGTAAACAGCGGGAAATTGGAGCAGGAGAGGCAACAACTTTGATTACTTTTTGCCTTTGAACAAACTAAATCCCCACTGCAAACACTGCAACAAAGGTATGACATTATTAGGTTTTATGTAAATTAGCAGCGGCTCCCAACACTGTTGATTTGCGTCATATCCCTGTTGGTTAATTTCAATTTGTAATCAGTGTTCCTTTTTGTCATCACACTTTGTTTGATATACGCTGTCAGAACGTGGACTGTTCCCCTTGACATTTGAAGCCATTTCACAGTTCCATAAAGCAACGCACCTGCACTTTGGGCGCAGATAATGTGGCCCCGTCTTGAGCCAGATGCTAACATTAAGTAATTAGAAATTGTCCCTAATTGAATAAGCCCTGCATATTATGGTGATTCGATGTAATTTATGGGAATTTTCAGAAACGCCCATCCGTTCCCAGGCCTCCCAGGCCATGAGCCTCCTCTCCGTCGGCCTCCTGTGCTGTAAGCAGGAGAAGCCAACTGCGGGAGGCTCCCGGTAACCGCATGCTATCACAGCTCGGCCCTCCAGCCTCCAACCGCGACGCGCTTACACTCATCCACTCCACAGGGGAAGTGTTGAGCCTCGCTTGCCGACGCGAGAGCACAAACACAGAAGCATTCGCCCTCCGCTAGGACAGGCAGTGCTGCTCACACCGACCCCTCCCTCCCTTTCCCAGTTTCACATCTCTCTCTATCTCGCTCTCTCTCTCTTCTCTGCTCCTCCCTTTATTGTTTTCTACTTAGTTAGTGTCTCTCTCTCTCTCGTCCTCTCAAAGCGCAGTTTTCCCTCAAGCATCGTCCTGGTCTCTGTCATTTTTTGTTGCTGTTGATTTCTCGATCTGTGTATCTTTCTCTTCCTCCCCCTGCTCTCTCCCATCTTCCTGTCAATATTAGTCTTTGTTCATCTGCATCTCTAATTCTCCCGCTCATCTTCAATCCTATATGGTGTCAACATGCTCCTCTGCCGAGAAAATTGAGTGTTTGTGTGATGCTAATGCTACTCTAGAGAATATGTACCAGCGTTTTTACATACTGTAAATTTTTAGTTAATACAGTAAACTTTGATATTATTTGTACAAACATTTTTTCTTTGTTTTTTTTTTTTGGCATTTACTATTATCAAGTAATATTGTGGCCACTTTAGTTCCTCTTTAGCAAAGGTTACATAGGCTCAGTTTAAAGCAGCTAGAATTGATATTTTGATACAAACAAAGGAAATAACTATGTTATGTTAAAGTAATTGCTCTTAGCAACAAACGCAGACAATTATCGGCTGACTCTGCAGTTACACTAAGCTCTGCTGGGCTTTATGGCAACTTTCAGCTCAAAGTCAAGTTGTGGCCTGTAAAACCGAAACTTTTTTGGTTCCCTCTCGTGAAGCCTCTCATCAACTTTGTTCTCAGAAGAAAAGGCTCTAAAAACCCACGGTATGCTCGGTTCCCAGCATCAGAAAGCAGACAAGTTAGCAGCTAATGGGTGAACATAGTAGAGCATCTAGCGGGGAAAGAGCCAGATATTTCCCTGAGGAGTTGGTGGAGACAAAAACAGAGCAAAAAGGGAAGGGAGTGTTGGACTTAGATTCATCAGCTGGCCAGAGACATGTTTCTAGGTGAATACTAGTGTTGCTTCATGTCCGCTGAATGTGAATAGTTTTTGCAGCTTGTTTTCTTGAAAGTTTAGGGAAAAATTATCACTTTTATTTATTTTTTTACATTAAAAACAACAGGATTGATTTTTTTTCAAGCTTCTAATGTTACATGAAGTTATTTTGAATTATTTGACCAAGAATGGTAACTACTATAGCAAACGATAACAGCAAAGAGTTTTTCAGCTGCTCTAAAGGAAAACGGAACCATAAGGACTTTTAGGACGTTTTGCTTCCTAAAACTGTGTAAATATCTTCACAAATGGAAAAGTTACTCAAGTTTTACATTTCTGTATCTGTAAAACTATACATAATGTAAATACTGTATCTACCGTAGTCTCATAAACCAAACGCCTGCAAAAAAAGTTAGGCTAGAGGCTGACCGTGAAGTGTCGGTATCGTGACTGAATAGATTGGAGCCAGCGTGGACGTGAGGGAGATGGATGTGACTGTCGCACGCCGACTCAACGCAAGTGCCCCCCCCCCTTTTTTTTTTCTTCCCTCTCAGCCCTGAGGGCATAACTGGCCTCCCTTCAAAGGAGGAAGCTTAAAAACAATCTCCAAAAGAGTGAAAGCGGCACTAGGATGTGGTGGGCGTCAGTCGAGTCAGTCGTCGAGGGCCCCGCTGTCTCCCACTCCACAGAACAGGTAGCCTGAACTAGTTTCTACAAAGCTGAGTTGGAGATTTAATGCAATAAAAAGCCTCTGGGCCCTTTTAGCAATTTGGAGTCAACACACAAATACGCCCACGCTCAACTGAAAAGACTTTCCATCCCTGCCCCTTCGTATGCGAATGCGCTGAATGGAGGTGTGTAAGGATGTGCTGGTGTGTGTGCCTGTGTGTGCTCAGCATGGGCTCAGTTTCCCTACTGAATCCTTCCCCACAATTCCCTCCTTCCCTTCTCTGATCTGTAGCATCACATGAGCCTCCCCCCGTTTAAATGGCAGCCTTCCCAACTACACTGTGAGGGGTAAACCATGCAAGTAACTTAACACATTATGATCAATGACTAGAGGAGCTGTTGACGCTGCAGATTGTCGAAATCACTTCCTTTGTGGGAGCAGCTTTTATCCAAGGAAAACTTCTTCATGAAACACCATCACATGGCCACCATATGTCAGTGATGCCATATATAAAGTTTTCTGTGGATGACAGCAGTGAAATGTGGCCTTCTGCAGCATTAGACAAAGTGCTGCTCTTGAGACCGACTGTGTGATTGGCAACATTTCCAGCTGCTGGTAGAGCTGGGAGCCTGTGTAGGCTTAGTGTTTGTTTTTGTTTTTTTTTCCTTTGTTTTTTTTTATGCTGACATCAGCTTTGGCATCTATTGCATATTTGAAATGTTGAATGAGGGAGAGATTAAAAATGTGCAGTGATATTGTGTTGTTTCCTTGAGATGGTGGGGAATCAAAAATGGATTATATCCTTAGAAAAACTGTTTTTGTCTTGGCAGTTCAGCTGATCAATCTGAGTGTTTTCCCTTTACAGAAGCAAGATAAACATGAAAATTACAGTGTGGGCTGTCAGATTATTCTGTATAAACATATGTTAAGTTAAATCAACACTCCAACTTAAGCAAAAAGAACAACACCTGGTGTGGACTGCTTTGTTTATGAGTTTGGTTTCGAAGACGTTTTCGTGGAAATGCCTTTTGTCTGACTTGGCTGACACCTTCTGAAAAACCTCACCATTATTCAGCAAACCGAAGGCGAAAGCAAATAGTCAGATTTGCTATCATACAGAGTGTGTCGATGGGAGCTGAGGCCAGATAAATAAAAAGCAGCAGTCCCTGGGCTACAGGGCCTGAGGCCATTGCATTGCTAGCAGGCAAAAAGCCACCCAGCTGCCTCGGCAGGGTAGGAATACATCAGACAGCCTATTGGACACCTGACAGCTGATTTAACTCCCCCCTTAATGAGCAGACGGCTTAGAAACTCCACCATCTATTACATAACAACATCACAGGTAGCATACACAGTAAGAAGCAGACTAACGCTGGCAGAATCTTGCGAAATCAAGAGATGTTATATTCAGTAAACACTGCACCACTAATAATAGTTGAAAGTATGTAAATATTGTGAAAATGTTGTGAGACTAAATACTAATGTAGCTGTAGTGTACCGATTAGTATGATAGGGTAGATAATGCATATACGGATACGTGATTATTACATGATATACAATACTATACATGCTGTACGCCAAACTGCAAGTCTATACTATTTAATATTTAAAATGCTTCAATTCAAGCTGTTAAATTAAGTTAAATAGAGAAGAATTAAGCAAGTTTATGAGGTAAGTATTAAGTATAATGAGGTAGAGAAACAGTCATTTGATACAAGAGTACATTCATACTAACGTCAGTTTATTTCTTAAACTATTTACATAGCAATGTTGTTGGGCCTTGAGGTTAAATATACTGCAGTTAAAAAGAGAACTTAAATGACAAGGTTGACTTAGTTTTATATATTTCCTATCAGTATGTCTCTAAATACTCTGCTGCATCCTAACTCTGTCTGTAGCATTTAGTCACAGGCCCATTTGTTCTGGTTGAAGATGTAAACCTTTCTAAAACAGGTCACAAATGACACAGGGTACATTTTAAAAGAGGTGAAATAATTTCCAAAAACAGCCAGGTACTGTTGTTTTTTTACAGATCTTACTCAAACAGGGGCAGTGGTGCATTTGTTGGGGACTATTTTCAGCTGCGGATTTATACATGTAGCTGTCTGGACTGCAGGTGAAGGTTTGTGCTCAGCTTCATCAGGCTTGGGGTAAGTACGCAATATACGCTAGATGGATCAAATCACTGTGGGTTTCAGTCTTTTCATGAATTTATTGTCAGAAAAGAAAAAGAAAAATGTCACTAGACTTATACTTTGAGAGTTTCATAAGGCTGTAATAAAGTAGCCACTATACTGAAAGAGGTCCTTTCCTTTGTGCTTACAAATAAGCGGGAGTTTCACAAAACTGCTAAATTAGTGGCAATGTCATTATACACTGCAACTGATCTACTTTAATTGCACTTCATTTCTGCCATTATTTACACAGTAATCTGATTGGACCTTAAATGTAAACACTTATACGAAATATACTGCAATGCTGTTAATACTTTTGTTCTCTAAACCATTCAATAAATGCTGAATTCCAATACTAACATTTAACAGAAATAAAGCAGCACTGTAACAATCAATGAAAACTAAAGTGGTCTAAGAACAGTGTTACTGAAAATCAGACTCTGACCTTAGCAAGACTTGCTTGGAAATATATATATGTTCTGACAACACAGATGTCAGAGCGGAACCTCAGGACCCCAGCCTGTCACCATCGGCTAGCCACTGGGGGAGGGAGGGGGGGCTAAGTTAATGTAGGCTAGGCCAGCAAGGGAAGGGGTCACAGTTCACTGTGTATGCCCCGCTGCTTTAGCACCGGCTGACAGGCCACAGGAGTCTGAAAGTCCATGATGTACTGGCATTTGCTAGGCTCCTTCACCGATCGCAAGGCTGTCTCTGTTCCGCATGTCAGCGTGACCTAGAAAAGCACAAAGAAAGAAAAGTTGAGGTGGTGTGGGGAGGCTGTTGTTAGCCCGAGTCAAGAGCCATGCCAGTTTTATCTCACAAATGGGGCTGATAGAAGACGCTGTCCTACCTCTTGTTTTAGTGATTTTTTTTTTTCCGACTGTTTTGAAGTTTTTTGGATCACAAATGACGGGATTACGCAAAGACAGAGTCCTAGTGAAGCTGGCATTTCAAACATTTTCCGGTCTCTCCTTGTAGAAAGTGATCGTAATATACCCGGAGAGTTTCATCTCTACCTCCGCCGCAATCAGAGGGTACGAGAACCGAAGTGTTGCTGCGACCGTGGGGCATTATGGGACACCACTGCTGTCGTCCCCACGTGTGGACAGGACGGGGGGGGATGTGATTACCACTGTCATGACTTTAATCAGTGACTTTGATGCCCTCTCCAAGAGAGTGGAAAGGGAAAAACAACTTATTTTACTTCTGTGGGGTTTCCATAGCAACCCCTCACATCGTACTGCACCCTGAACAGACAATTCCTCTGGTGAACAAAAGCACCTGGAGAGGGAGAGGGATGGAAACTTGACAGGTATTATTGTGCTGAAGTTTGAGCCTGGTACAACTGGTGATTTGGTTTCTGTCCTGTACTTGGATTAAAAATAGAGGTTTTGTTATGTCACTAAGTAACTTGTTGCACAGGGATATTAAGTGGGTGTGTGCCACTTGCTGAGACAAAGTGTTCTCTTAAGTCTGTGTGTGTGTGTGTGTGTGTGTGTGTGTGTGTGTGTGTGTGTGCGCGCGCTCGCATGCCTGTGTGTGTGTGTGTGTGTGTTTGTGTGTGTGTGCATGCATGATTATTGGTGCTTGAGTTTGGACTTGTAGGTGCCAGAGCCATCCGTGATCCATGTTGGGAGCAATACTTTAGATCTGTCAGATTAATGGGGTTTTTTTTTCCAAGCAAGTATATTTTGCTTTCTTGTATCAGGAAGAGCTTTGTGAAATTTTAGAAAATATCCCATCTGATGTCATAGCGATGTCATCAGGGCTATCTTAGCTTGGACTCGGATTTATGTTAATTACATGAATCGCGGAGTCTGACAGAGGTGGGTCGTTACCAGGCAGTGAGGGTCTAATAAAAGAGACTATTGAGTTGCATCATGGGAAATGTACAATAAGGCTTTTAGCGCTTGACCCATGCTAGGGACAGGATATCTTGCCTTCTGTTGCATCAATTTTGTCCATTCCTTTTTTAATCTGTCTTTTTTAACCTGTCTCTCGCAAACCTGTATGATCACCTGACTGTTCATGTTTCTTGTCCTGTCTACCTCCTGTTAGAAATGATGACCTTTTCCCAGATCTCAAAAATTAACCTAGTGAATATATCATCATCATCACCAGTAGAAATGGTGGGCGCAGCTACAAAATCAAGGCAAAAACAAAGGCTTTATCCTTAAAGGTTTTATCCCGAAAGGATTTATCTTTTGATTATATTTGCATTATGTTTCCAACAAACATTTATTCAGATGCACTCATCTGCCAAAGCAACAGTTGTGCTGTGCTAACTGTAGCTACACTCACTGCTCACATTACCAGCCACAGTCGAACACTTTGAATTTAATTAATAACCGAAACAGTGCACACTGCTTCAATGTGGATTACCTCGATATCTACCAGTGAAACAATAAAATCACTGGTCCCACCACTCAAGTATAAAGAGAGAAGTGTGTTTCAGAGCAGAAAGAGAAGAGAGCAGTACCCTAAGACGGGGGTTCAGCATTTCAAATATAATGAGCGTAGACTTCTGACGAGACTTCATTTATGCCGACTGCACATGGTTAGGAGGTCGTATCAAAGGAATTCAGTTTAGTCTTTTCAAAAGGGGCCCCTGGATGGCATGAGTACATACATTCACAAATGGCATTTATTGGACTCTGATTTGAAGAGGGGGCCAGGCAAAGAAAATCAGATGATTAAATGTGCTACATTTTTAATTGAGCACATTCTCACACAGAAAATGTAAATGACTGTCATAAAAGGTACTGAAAGAAGAGGGAATCTTGGGAAAATGGAGAGTGGAGTAGGTGAAAGCTGCAAGAGAATGCAAAGTTAACCCTAAAATAAAGTTGCAGCCTGACAGAAAGAGAGAAGCAAGTCAACTTCCATCTGTTGGCTTTGGGCAAAGCATCTTTTTGCCTTGCTGCTCAGTGGGGCCATGAGAACTGAATGTCTTTTACCAATTGACTAATTCCCCATTGCTGTAATGCACATGCGCATGATAAATTGTATAAAGAGCAGACTGAGTAAGAATGCTTCAAACAGTCCCTGATGAATGGGAACAAAGGAGCTTTGTTTGGCTGTTTTCTTTAGTCTTACCTCTGGAAAAAGGCAGTCCATGGCTTCCTTTTACAGTTAGGTTATATTTATTTTTTAAGTGGATCGTTCGAGTCATTCTCTACAGCAACTTTGGGTTTTTGTGGTTGGAGGCGTGTTTACTTTTTTTGTCATTTTCTTTTTCGTTTTTTTTTTTTACTGAGATTCGGCATCAAACAGCCATTGACGTGAGATGTATTTCAGATCAGCACAAAAGAGTCTTGAAATAGTACTTATACACATAGAAAAGAAAAAAAACAGGGAAACATTTAAACATTCTTAAGGTACATACCCAAAATATCCGGTCTTACTTTCTAGAAGCATTTCACACTAAGTTTCACACTATGTGAAGCCACAGTGAATGAAACTTAATACTTAATACCTCCAGAATTTTCATGCAGCCTTGCCTTTATATGGTGGCTTTTAATTAAGAAAAAAAAAATTATAACTGAATAAATAAATGAACAAATAATTCAAATGTGACTGAAACAGCTAAATGGAAGTCAATAATCAGCAATCAGAGAAGATAGAGAAGAGAAACTAGGAGAGGTGACGTGTTATATGACTCTTGTACCGATGAAAATGTACATTATGCTAAATTTATCTCGAGAGGAACACAGAGGAAGAGTCGGGAGAGAGGCTTCTTTCTGAATGAGTGAATAAAGGGAGAGTATGGCATGATGCTGTTTTGTCATTTGGGTTGGCTATATGAAGGTATCTTATCGCATTTGTGTTGTCTATCAAGGTAGAACAATATGTAAATTACAACAATAAAAAAAACATAACTGGTGTGATTATTTCTAACTTTTAAAGTCCAAAATGTTCACATTTGCCAAAATGAATTATAATGCAAACAGGGTCTGTGTCACATCTGTCATTTAGGGTGGAACTGTCTTCTGTTTGCTTCTTCATCCTATACTGTTTAGTATCCATCCTGTGTATCTGACAGTCTGTCAGTGTGTACTTACCATTTGTTCATCTGTTTATCTATCTATCATTTTATTCATGTCTGCCTCTTTGAGCTCTCCTATGCTCTCTGAGTGTGTGTGTGTGTGTGTGTGTGTGTGTGTGGTTTGGTGTGAAACACATGTAGTACTTACTGTAGCGCTGCGTGAACCTCCTTGCCAGCAGGGTTCTCCATTCTCATACACCATCTGACTGTACTGGTTATTCGGTGTTCCTGCCCACATCCCCCACTTCCTAGAATTAAACAAAAAAAAAAAAAAGAAAGAAAAAATACATTTACTTTTAATACTTTGATAAAGTGCCTGTTTAAAGAAAGTTTATACATATTAATCAAGCCAAACAAAAATCAGTAATCCCCTCTCTCTTTTATAAACAGTTGGGACAAATCAAACACAGAAACATCTTTTTTTTTTTTTTTAAACACCACAAGGTTGGCTTATTGAAAAACACTTTCACCCGGTAAAAATAAAATAAAAAGCTGGCAAGATGGCCGGTCTGGCACTGCCCTCCTTTGGCTCCTGGTGCTGGCACTCTCACGTCCCTTTTCCTCTTCAACAATGGAGGGGAAATATTAATTACCATTTTGTCAGAGTTAATTCTGTGTGCAATAACACACGAGGGAAGGAGAGAAGAGGAAAAGGAAAAAAAAAAACCCACAACGCCAGTGGAGCCCATCTCAAATGAGGCTGTGCCTGCCCAGTGCTAGCTAATTACATTCTCACCCAATATTTCAAGGGGAGTTAGGAAAACCAAAGCAAACCAGTGTGCCAGTGGACACTGTCCAACACAGTAATGACAGATGCCATTTCATTATGCTTTCCCCGTCTAACTTCCTCTGATCTTTTTTTATTGAACTTGAGCAGCTTCTTTGAGCTGCCGTCAACTACAGCTGTGCTGCTCTCAAGTGTTGATTTTTGTAAAACATTGTAATCCTGTAAGGGAGGAAAATATTCTCTGCGTTCGGCGCATCGTTGACTGAGGATTTTTTTTACGGAAAATTTGTCTTGCTCTGATCTCTGACCCACATAGGTTGGTTGCTGTTTCTGTTTGCGCTGCTAAATACTCAGGACAGAGAGTAAGCTATGAAATCAATCTTTTCACTTTCAGGGATAAAGACACGGCAAATGAAAAAAGAAACCTGATGGTCTGCAAGCCCTTTTTTTTTTCTTTTCTTAAATAAACAGCTTGTCAATGATCTGTTAATCATTCTGGATAAACAGCTACCAAAGGTTATAAATACAGCATAACTTTCAATATGCCTAAGTGCTTTTCTTTCCATTGCCAACCCTGTCACAAGAGCACAACACTTGATCAATGTACCTACACTGACCTTTCCACAGGAGATTAAAGTAGCAAGATTGACTCCGCTCCCTACTTCTGCCTCCAGTATAAGAGAAGCTAATGTGCTATAATTCATGACCTAGTATTATATTTATATTTATCCTGTTAATTGATCTCAGCAGAATATTGTACTGGTGCCCTGACACTAAATCTGACTGACCTTTGTATATTATTCTATTGCTATTACAACAAACCAGTCAGCTTGCATTAATGAACACATTTATCCAAAAATATTCCCTAACATCAAACATAAGTAATCACAAGGCTCAAATAACAGAAGTCATAAAGGAATGATTAAAAGAAAGCATATTGGAGGCTGTGAAAAAAATTATTCTAGTTGGTTGTATTGCTATGTCCAACAAACACAAAATTTATTTCCACATTTCTTTAAATGCCATTTTATTCTAATTTAACCTTGAAGAGAGCAAACATGGAGACCTATGATTTCGAAAAGCACTCTCTAGCTTTTACAGACACATGACTGTCTTCAGGTCCCTCAGTGTGGCTTTCTGCCATCCATGATGTGCATGGCTTATTTAAGATGCCCGAACGGGTCAGTCAGAGGTGAATTGCTCACACAAGTGGAAGACGGCTGGGCCTGAGCGTCTCGCCTTTTTCCTTCCAGCCTGTTTGATTGGGTTTTAGCACTCTGTTAGCACCAGGAGGCCCTCAAATGGATTGCTGTCAGGGCCAGCAGACATGGCAAGCTGAGAAAGTGACATTGGTCTGGCTCTCGTTGCTAGTTGACCAGCGATCCCTCGCGCATCACCTCCTCGCTTCCTCGTCTGTCGAAACCCCCATCCCCTAACGCGCCTCATTCCCTCACCTCACCTTTGCTCACTTCCATCCTTAATCTCCATTCGCCCTCTGACAGCCCTCCTGTGCCCCAGGAGGCATCGTAGGCCCTGTCAATTAGGCTAAAGTTATCAGTGAAATGTGGCCCACACACACTGCAGTCATTTGGACTCACAGGAGTCATGAGATGGAATTTTATTGACAGATCATTCCCTGTAATAATACCTACTTGCACTTGGTATTGGCAGGCCATTTTCTGCAGTCATTCTATGCTTATAACTAGAATGCACGGTGAGTTATTTTCACCTCTGAAAAAAACAAGACAGACCTTATTGCCTAATTTCACGGCATTAGCATTACTATATGTTAGTCTGACCCTGTGACAGACGATATGGCACAACCCAAATGTGGAAAATGGACCACCCCTGGGCTCGATGACAACTTCATTTTCTCATGCAATTTATCACAGTTTTGCTTTAAGCTGCAGCCGCAGTACACATGATGCTGACTTGCACTTGCAGCAGAAGGGCCAGTCTCTTTAAATTATCTGGGTTACTGTATGCATTTTCTTCCCCATAACATGTTGGCTGATCTGCTGCACCTGTTTTTTTCTGCAGCTAAGCGGTAAACCCTGGTTGCCTGCCCGACAAAACAGCTCACATCCATTCGGATCAAGGCTCGAATTTCCAGGAATAGAATAAGGAAAACAGAACCATATCTGTTTTCAGAACCATATCTGTGTCTAACAAAATAACACCAGTGAAGATAATTGAGTAGATTAAATAGATGAACATTTGCAGTAAAGAGTAAATCAAATTTTAGTTTTTGTGGAAATCCAATTCTGACCACATGGAGACAAGGGAGGGGCCACAAATGCAGACTTCTTTTTAACGATTAGTGATTGAAGATATTGAACGTATGCTACTGTTAAGACTTTAAACGCTGAGAATCTTATTGAGATATCTGGATTATGACTCATTCTTTGTCTGGCCTCCTTTAATGCCATAAAATGCACCTTCCATCACAGATAAAGCAGTAATAGCAGCATATCTAGCCAGCTAAACCTATTATTCCTACATTTACTTTGCATTGTGGATGAGATAGTGGGCCTAGGAGAACTCAGACATGCCTCTTACTGTGAACATTACAGAGTCACTTTCATTTAATTTCCTCTCTGAATCACTAAGGTGCGATTTCTATTGACACAAAGAATAACAGATGGAGTTGTGATTTAATTACATCCAATACCCACAAAATTACCATTACAACTTCGGTTTTAGCTCCTTGATACTTCCAGGGCCAAGTTTACTGCGAGTATTAAGAAAGACCAGGGGAATCAAATAAAAACAAAATATGTGGATAATCACATGTCCAAATTTCCAGTTTTCGAAAAAGATTTAAAATACTTTTGTGACAAAAACTGTAGTGACAAAATTAGTCTCCAAGCACTCATATTGTTTTACTGTTTTTTCATAATCTAATCCTTATTAGGAATAATTAGCATTAAAAAAGCTGATTAGCTTTCTTTTCTTCTTCTGATAAAGGCTTGAGCTGATATAAGCTCCTCTTATTTCTTTAAAACGATGCGGTCGCTAGTGATTCTGTTTTAAACTTCACCGCGGCGCTAATCCTTATGCCTCGAGTGATAAATCCCGGAGATCCACAGCTAATCTCGCTCAACACTGAGTGGAGAGTTACCCCCTCTGATATAGCCACAAATCAACCTTTCAGAAGCAATTATCATTTAGACAACTCTACTCTGGTGTTTAAACACCCCGCAGATACTTCGGAGGGGTGGGGGGTGGGGGCGTGGTTGGTCTGGGCCAAAAGAGTGTGTTTGTGCATGCCTTGATGTGTGTCTGTGAATGCTTGCATGTCTGTGTTTTGAGACCCTGGGCCTTCACTGGAGAGAAACTAGATGAACAAAACCACAGGGAGAAACGAACACAATGGTGGCCCCTTTTGGTATGTCTGTGGTCTCCCCGAGTTAACTGAATTTAAATTTGCTCATTTGCCTTCAGTGGTTTTTCTGCGTGTTTGTAGACGGCAGAACGCTGACGTAAACTCGGGCTGCCTGCATATATTCATGAAACATGCTTGCATACATGTGAACTGCATGTAAAGAAATTATATTATCACGACTTGTGATACAAGCAAAGAAGGACTCCAGTACACTTTGGTAACTAGGACTAGGTATTATATTTCTGTATTTTTCCACATATTGACCATTTAGACCACTTATAAAGCACTGATGTAAAAACACGTTATATAAGGTTAGTCCCTCAGTGCTAATTTGAAACTTGAATTAAATGCAAAAAGGAAAACGAACAAAATACAAAACATTTCACTATTTTTCACTGTAGATATTAGTGAAAGGCTATTAGTTTCCAAAACTCAAATACTGTTCTGGCAGCAGTATTGAAACATGATGATACCCAACCCTTGAGACAGCTCCCAACACTTTCTGTTATTACAGAGCATCAGCATCAAGCAAGGTCACTCAAATACACTCAGCTTATTTACAGTAACAGTCAAGGACGTGCCAACTCAGCATCAGATTTCTAGTAAATACTTCTCAAACCACCACCTCCTAATACTGAATCCTATCCTTGTGCATTACTAATGACATACCTATGTTAAGATGGTGTAAAGTCTGTGCTTATTACCATCACCACCCCACTGTAGCATCCACTCATTAGCTGCCACTGATATGAATTATACCTCACAGCGATGCTTTTCAACGCTTTAACAAGGGGTCTGGAGCATCAAGTTAGTCCCCTCACTATGCTCTTAATGCTCTAATCATTTACAGCATGAGACACCGCATTGCACTGGCAGGTAGAGAGAGCAATTTGGGGGCTATCGGTTAATTTGGATTCAGTGAAGCAGTGCTTAAAAAAAAAAAAAGGACCAACCCCGCTCTCATAGCCAAACCGTGCCAAGCACTGCAAACCCCTGCCACTCACGTAAGGTCACCAATCAGTGAGCGGCATCCTGAGATGAGCCCAGGCGCTGTCATTAGTGTGCCAGTCGCTGATGCTCCTCTCACCCTCCTACCACCCATTGTGCCCAGCACCTTAATAAATAATTCATACGCACTTGAACATGTGAAGGGCACATGCTCGGTACTTTCGCTTCCTTTCATTTGAATGATAAACGAAGAAGGCGCTTATACTTTGTTTTTCTTTGCTTGTAGGTTCTTCTAAATTCTGGAGTGCAGGGCATGATTTAAATATATGATTACATAATACACACTAATGAATGTGGGGATGTAAAACAGGTCAACTGTTGAAACTGCAGACAGCATGCTAGATGTTTCTTTTTTATGAAACCATTTTTTTTTTGGCCAGTTTTCTTATATATAGTGCGTTGACCCAAATAATTACTCTACCAACAGCGAGTGGCATCCATGGCGTATTTTGTGTTGCGTTCGCTGCACAAACAAAAAAACCTTGGCCATTTTTATATGCAGTTATAAAACAAAATTCAGGGTGCATATTTCATCAGCAGCTCCTGACAGATATGAATCAGGGCTGATGTCAAACCCAAATCAGTATTCTGTTAACAGCTCACTTGTGCCTCATTAACAACTGGGCTAGATGTTGCCATGGCTACCCAGCAGAAAAGGCCATCAGGGGTTTACAGTGTCAACTCCTCCCACCCTCCACTGCCTACCACTTTAACCCTGTCCTCAGACACACAAAAGTCATTACCCCCCTTTGCCTTGATTGCCGGATAAAGTCTGGGCTTTATGGTTCGGGACCATGCAACATAAACAGACTGAGAACACAAATATATGGGCTTAACATCTTCTATATCAGTGAGTGTGGTTTATGAATTTCTGTATCTATCTGCGCCAGTATATCGTGGCATGCTCCTCTTTAGTGTTGGGCATTAGGCAGCTGCCATGTTCCCAGGTAAAGAGGGCCCCTCTCTTTGCTAATGGCACTCCAGCGAATGACCTTGACGGCTTGAAAATGAGCGCATTAAGTAGAACACTTAAATGTATAATTATGCACTTGTTTCTGTGCAACTGTCACTACTCTGTAGGTTAAATCATTACGGCTTAGATACGATGAAAAAATGAATAATAAAATAAATCCTTCTTTTTTTTTTTATGCCTATCAAAACAATTAAGGGACAGACCTGGCTTTGATATGAACACATGAAAGGGAGAATCACTACACATTCACAAAAGAAAAGCAGTGCAGAGTAAAGCAATACACACAACCATTAGTAATTTTACCAAAAAGACATGTGTATGAAAATGTGCTGTGCTTATTTTTAACATAACAGTTCGATGAAAAAATTAATCAGAAGAGCAAGATAAGGTAGAGTATGTATTAAGACTAGCACTATGTTTCACATTTATGGGCTACTTTTGCAATGAAACATGAACATTAAAATGTACAAAATGTATATGTGGAAAATGAATAGAATGAACACCATTTCCAATGAGCCCTGGATCATCAAGGGTTAAATGTCGGGTCAAGAGAATGAGGTGTGTCCATGGGTGGGTTGAGGGCCCACGGCAGCAGGACAGTAAAGAATGAATAATTGAAATGTTTTTTAGAAGGTAGAGATTTCAGCTAAAATTAGAGGGAAAAAAAGGGGACATTAGTAGAAAAGCATGGGCAAATATCAAGGATATTAAGGAATATAAATTATAATGACATTAGTACTAGCAATACCTTGCAGGTAAATTTAATAGTTACTGTATTTCTTGTATGCAAATAAATGAATCATTGTTTAACTTTGTAAAGATCATTAATGTTACAGCTTTTAATATTACATGATGTAGTAGATATTAATTTATCTTCGGCCTTATCAAGTTAAGTCAGATGCAATAAGGTACAATACATTTCACATAGTTTCACATTCTAAGTAATGCCCGTTATGATGATTCAGTTAGTAAGTACCCATTATTCCTGGCCCCTGTAACTGACATGACATCAAGTTATATCAGCTTGACAGTATTACAATGTATGCAGTTAACCATCTAGCATTAGCAAGAACGCTGTCATTTCAAGTTTTGTTGCTCCTACGTTCCGGTCTTTACTATTCATCTAACACGTGCGCTGACTCACACATCACACAAAGTTGGTGAAAGCTGAAAAATACCGTCAAATATCAACACTGTCAAAATGCAAGAAAATATTCTGATTGTATTTTTTGCCCGTAACTGCCAACGCTAAGTCAGGCTATTTTGTCAAGAGGTATTGAAGTGTGTCATTCCCTGATTCAGTCTCAGGCTGATGTTCGGTTTCTTTGTGCTCATTTGTAACCTGCTTGTGTTTGAGCAGTTTTACAGTAATAATCTTACAGCTCCCTTGCGATTGCTGTGCAATAAAATGGCCACCTATCGAGATAATTAGCTACAGTAATTTTCTCCTGTTTATACGTGCGCAGCCACTGCAGAAAAATGAAAGTGAACAGTAATTAATCTTAAAAGGAGAAAAGGACGTGATATATTTTCCATCATAATTTCATTCCCTTTTATACCTCTAAAAAGACACTGGGCTCATGATAAATTGACTCTTATTGATCGGATGTAAGTATTTCCACATTACCGAGTCCACAGAGTGGAGTCGCCTTTCTTGCCAATAAATTTGCTCAGCTGGATCATTCGAGCTAAGGCCGCTCGAAGGAGGTGGACAGCCTGGAGGCATTCACATAGCTATGTCTCTCGCTCTCTCTTAGCACCTGGAGATTTTCTCCAATACATTTTGTTGATCTTTTATTTAGAGTGCTACAACAACTGCATGGTGGCCAAACAATATAGGATCACTATCCCGGCAGTCGGTTCGGGAAAATGTTTTTATGTTACGTCTGCGCGTAGCTCAAAAAAGGCAGATCTGTAAAAAGCATGCGCCTGTCTACAGTATAGTGCTACAAACAGCCAGCCGATTTGTATTTTTCACGGTGGCCAGAACATCCCACTCTCTCTGGGATTGCTCTGTGCTGTCATTTCAACTGCCTGGCTCCTTCGCAGTGGGCATACACAGTCATTCAATGTGGTTTCAATGTTGCTAGGCTACCTCACATCTCCACTGTTTGCTGTTTGAAAATCTACTGTTCAATAAAGCAGTTCTAGGGAGACCTGTGGGTTTGAATACTGAGCAATATGAACCTGCAGGAGTAACTGACAACACTAATGGCCTTTTTTTCACAATACCCTTTTTCAGTAACATAGCAGCACTATCTGTACCTGCCTATAAACACGCGCGCACACATATATGTATATAGTTATATTTTCCTGTTTTAAAAGTGTACAATCTGGGTCATAACTGGAGTGATGAAAATCTTCCCTCTGTAGTCTTCCACTGTTCTTTTATGGTTTGTATATTCATATCTGCCCAGCAGTGTCTAGGAGTTATTATTATTATTCTTGTTTTGTCTATCCTGTTTTCAGCTTTGGATGTTGGGCGTATTCCAAGCTTGTACTGTCAAACACAGTGTGTTTCCAAGGTTGAAGGGTAAACAAGCAAAGCTGCTCGCCAGGCCCTGCACAATTTCAGCACTGCCTTTTTGTCTCTCCTCATGTGCCCTCGATGATGAGGAGTGCAGAGCAGTTTGACCTTGGCACAATAGACGGCCTAGCTCCTTGAACTTTGCAGGGCGACATACGCCGACCCTTGTGACCCCAACTGCGTTGCCACCTGATTTCCCTGGAGTCCCTGGAACAAAAACTCATTGGATGACCCCTTGACTGATCCCTCTCTCCTCCACAGCTACATTAAAATCATCCCACCCTGCTCTGTCTGGAGGAAAATGCATCTCAGAGAAAAGATGCTATTAATCTTACATTGTATCTTTTCTATTTTTGCTTTGTCTTAAAACACTTTTGTAAGGTTTATAGGTTCATGTTGTAGATTTTTCAGTTTACATTTTTTCTGCGCCCTTTTGTCTTTATTGACCTTTAGAAAGCATAAAATAAAATACATCTCTCACATATTTGGTTCAATATAGAGAATGAAGGTTTCTGAGTTCAAACCTCTCTGTCTGTCCCATATCATTACAGCAGGAGCTATTTCCATGTGTTTATCCTGAGCTGACTCTGAAAGGGGCCACATAAATATTTCAAATGCACTTCTGCTTGTGGTGAAAGGTTATTATGGCCAGGCGCTGTTGTGAGGGCATACTTTAAAGAGTTTTATTTTGTAGTTGTTGTGGTTGTTGGCAGGAAATTGCTTGAATACTAAGCTAATTACTGGATGTTGACAATGTACTTCCTGGGGATGTGTGTTTTAAAACTTAAATGGATCAGACTGATAGTGAGCTTTGGTGCTGCTTGTATTTAAGCTATTAGAGCCATTTGAAAGAAATTATCATGAGTTAATAGATTTGGTGCTTGCTGCTAATCGGAAGGAACTATTTCTGGTGTCATATATGTGAATAAATTGTTTAGCGAGAACCTGTTTCTTGTTTGTAGACAGATGCACACTCATGTTTCTGCCTATGAAAATCTGAAACATTTTTACTTTGTTCTGTGAGTCATTGTCAAAACAGTGGCACAATGTCCCTGCATTCATTTTTATCCCTGTGGTTACACATTATGGTGTTATGGGTTCACTTTAATTTTTGAAACCCTCAAAAGTAAGGCTTTTACACCCTGCCTATTATTTTTGTCTTTTACATTCCAAGTTTAATGCTGCTTTCAATTGAACTTCTGATCCATGAGCACCCACATTCACCAAAATAACCACCTCCACCAATCAGCTGTAACATAACATATATAACAGTAAGACCCTTGTCTTGCATTAATGGACTCCTAGGGGCAGATCGTGATAAATAGTAGTTATATTCTTCTTCTGTTTGACTACTTTGGGAGGGCATAGATTACAATATGGCTCCTCTTATATACATGGAGTCAACAGTCCCTTGTTTTAACCTGACAGCGAGATATTTTACACAGGAATAGGAATAAAAGCACAATTCTGCTTGATGGATAAATTATTTTTTGTTAATAACTAGTTGGCATAAACTAGTCTGCTAATGTGAGAGGAGCCAAGCTAGTCGTTTTCCATTCTTTTTATGCTACACTAAACAAACAACCTCCAATTTCTAACTCCCCCTCAAACCACAGACTGCTAATTTCACATATGTGTTCATGTATTGACGTAAAAAAACAGTTAAATTGTGTTAATCAGCTAGTTTTAGAGGACCTGGTAGGCAGATTTTTTAATTGTTAGGGAGCCAAACTTCCTGTTCTCTCCTGCTTCAGTTTTTGTTCTAAACTCACCACATCGATCTATATCCATACATAATGCAGACACAAGAGTGGTATCAATATTCATCCCTCACCCTCTGCAAAAAGTGAATAAGTGTGTTTACCAAAATGTCAATCTAATTCTTTTAGTTTCCTTCAAGGCAACACAAGTCAACTCGCAAAAAAAGAGGCTAGAAGGTTGCTGAACTGATGCATTGGTTGTATATTAGAATACTGTGTAATTAGGGAAGGGGGTAAAATTAAAGTCCTTTTAGGCAATTCTCGCCACTTGGCAGCCACCTTGGCGATGCATATCTCAGGATATATGTCCTACAACCACCATCTTTGGGCTAATGGACTTCTTTTCAAAACGCTCTAAGTGGTTTATCAAATAACTAAAATGCTTGCTAAAATGTCAAAAAACGATCATATACTCAATGAAACAAAGAACTGCAGCCTCAAAAAAGGAACACTGAGGTGAATCGAAAGCTGTGACAGTCTTGAAAAACAACAAACATTACCGCCTTCAATATGTCGTTATTTACTATCACTAATAGCACACACACTTGTGTTGTGATATTGTAGAGAAACACCTCAATAACCAAGGAGGCTTACAGGAAATTGATGTGACACGCTGGCGACAACAAGGGTGATCAACGTTCTGTTTTCTGTGCACTGTGTTTCTGTGTGTGTGTTGATGTGTGTTGTTTCTTCCTGTAACAAAGCATAAAGTCGATGCTTTCATGTTATATAAGCTCATATGTGCACAAGATGGTAAAGCAGCACCAACCCCGTATGCTACTGCACGTTACCGATTCACATATGCGTGTATTTGTGAGTCTTTCAGATAGACTGCATTTAGCAAACCCCGTGTTTGCTGTCCTGTCATTGTACCCAGCATGACTGGTGCGGGTGGGGGTGTGGACATTATGAAGATGGACGACGCTGTCACAGTGGGATGGTGTTTGTCGCAATGCAAGCATTTTCTTCTACTCTATTATCATTATCGCTGCTGATGTTATTGTTACAATAGCCATTTCAGGAAGCGGTTGAGCTGCTGAGACCGAAAGGCAGAAAAGCGAAATGGAAAACGGAGACATTGGAATTCAAGAGGTGAATATGAGCTGTATAATATCTACATTTACAGATAATTGGGAGCATACAGTATGACTGCTGTGCCTTGTGAAATCTTTATGACAATGTGTGTGGCCACAATATAAGAGCAAGCAGCTACAAAAGAAACTGTTCCCAGGCTGATTTATTGTTCTTTAAGAACATTTGTATAGTTAATGGCCTAATGCCAACTATGTTGCAAAATCAAGCATGAAGGAAGGTTAGAGCTCAGGGAACAATTTCAACTTTTATGAGCCATGACACACTTCACAAACTGAGCGCTGGCCATGAGCCATAATCAGAGTTCAGAAGCATCACCATCCGTTTAAAAAACATAGCATAGCTAATACAAATTAATCGAAATGGTACATGCATTAGCCATGTCATTGCCACAGCAGTGACAAAAATCCAGCTTCACACTTTCATTGACGGGCCTCACATGTTAACGCTGTTACTCCTACTCTCCCCCTTTTCTCTTTTTCACATTGCTGTCCTTTAGGAAGCTGGAGCAGGTGTGATAAATGCTGCCGATTATATCAAAGCATTCCCTTCGCCCCCCTTGCTCCCTCTGGGGAGAAGGAGGATGCCTCCATGCAGATTGATATCAGGAGGCCCAGCCACATCCTGCAAGGGCTGACTGATGGTCGGTCAGGATAAAATATTAACTTTACTCCCAGCGTGCGGGCTATGATTCATGTACCTCCCCTCCCCCTCCTTCCCCAAAACCATTCCACATATACTCTCTGGAAACAGTATAGTACATCATATAGTGCTGCACTGCCTGCCTACACCCAGAAAATCGGGATCAAGTGTTTGTGTCTGCATGTGATGAAAGTATCAAACTAGCATTACTTTGACATTAACGTGCTGAGGTAAATGAAAAAATTCTCACGATTTAATTGTGAGAACATATCTATCTATCTATCTATCTATCTATCTATCTATCTATCTATCTATCTATCTATCTATCTATATTTATATCTTTCCCTCAAATCCTTTTTGGCAGTGGTTTTGTTCCAAGCAAAGTGACCAACTCACATGAGTCGGAGATGTTCTTGACCACTGGTTCTGTTTGGTCCTTCTGCCCTTCCATACCATCATGAGTGACAGGCAGGCAGCAGCTCTGGGGTCACATTACTCACAGTTAGCATTCTGTTCTTCCTCTTTCCTGCACTAAACATGGTGAAGCAATGCCCTTTATGCTCCAATAGTGAGTGGGTAGTGTGGGAGGTGGCAGTGCAAAAAAGAACACAGCCCTGCTTTAGATTCCAATTAATTTGCCATCTGAAAGAATAACTATATGTGCAGAGAAGGATAATTGCTAATAAATTATATTTAACATCTCACTTAAACTGTTAAAGGAAGACAAGTCAAGCCTAATGGCATCATATCTGAAAGGAGTCAAAATGTTTTGACACTGTTGCAAATTTTCTGTGGTCATTTAGGTCATTTATATTGTCTGTTCGCAAAACAAGTTGTTAGCCTATGTGCCAACTACAACCAAAGCAATAATGCAATTGAGTCCTCCTCTTTGGGGAGGAGTTGCAGCGAATTACAAAAGCTTTTCTTCCCGAAGAGGTGTCAATGTCGATGGAATAGTGTTTCCATAATTGCACCCTATAAAAGTGTCGGATTGCTGACAGTTAAGGCTAATAAGAGAGTGTAACAGGACAGTGAGGTGACATCCCATAATTATCACCTCAAATTTAAAATTCAAAGAAGAGAAAAGTAAAAAAAAAAAAATTAAAAAAAAAACAAGGAAAGCATCAGTATGATATATAAGGTTTTTTTTTCCTTTATCTGTTTGACAGAGATGTGACAATGATGAGAAGGTGGAAATGGTGATGTGATGTGATTATAGAAGCAAAGGTCGGCAGCCGTTTTTTTCAAACTCAGTCAGTAGAAAGAAAAAACAAAAAAAACGATTACATATTTGACCGAGAAAGTTACTGTTACAGTGTAGGTAGTGGTTTTGCTGATTCCTTTGAGCAATTTCACTTCCAATCAGTGTACCAACACTCCTGGGGAACAAGGAATGGAAAAAACTGAACATGTCTTGTGACATCTAAAGGTGTGTTTCTGTGGATACCGAGTGGAATCCTTCGTAGCACATAGGCATTTTGATACACACCGATGTCCAGCAGTCGACACAGTCAATCCCAGGGGGATGGTAAAAGGCCAGAGCATAATCCTTTAGATGAAATTGAAACCCTTCGAAGCTGAGGAAATATAACCCCAGCAGTATATGAAACGCGCCCCGTTTGTCATTGATCAAAAGGTATTAAAACTATAATAGAGATCTGTTAGCAATTGATTAAAGGTCATATGAAGCCTAACAGAGATTGAATAACAATAAAAAAAAAAAATCAATAGCGCAAATATTGGTTTCAGGGTAACTTCACATAAGCACTGTAACAATGATTAAAGAGCTTTCATAGGAGCGCAGTGGTGGGATTTGTTTTGGGTCCATTCATGAAATGAAAGATGCTGTCGTGTGAATTTATCTACTATATTTCCCTCAAATAAAAACCGGTGGTCATTTAAAAGCCAGGTCTCCAATAATTGGCCGGGGACGTGGTAGACACGAACAAAAAAAGCAGACCACAAATACAGGCACGGAAAAAAAATCAGGGTGGATGAGTTGAATATAAGGTGCATTTCTACCACTTTAAGTTAATAAATTCAACAATAAAATCATGCTATTTTCAACACTTTGTTTTCAAAATGACACAATGGTGGTGTTTGATTAAATCATTCTCATCCACGTTTCTTAGTCATTGTTTAATCTCATCCATCTGTTGTTTTATTTGGTATGCCTGTATATGTTTGACAATAAAAGCCCTGTTAAGAAATGAAGGGTTTCTGTCCACTCAAACACTAGAGGACTAAAATCTAGTCCTGGGTACTGAAGATGGCTGCACTGATGTGAGCTGTGAGCCAACTAACTTGAGTCACCTGTGTCAACAATCTTGTGTGGATTTAGTTTTTATTACTGGCTCTAATTGTACACAGTGCAATCATAGACTCTGTCAGCCTTTTTTGACCTTAAATCAACTTTTGACACTGTGGACCAACTGAGGCAAGGGGGGGGGCTTTATAGTTAATTCTTCTTGGGCCAAGACATGTCTCTTTTAACAATGCACCCCTCACCAGGTCCTGGAGCTGCTGACCAAAGTTAGAGCTTTCAACTTCCCCAGAGTGTTCAGCTGAATCCTCCTCATAGTTGTTTACATCCCCCATAGGCTGATAAATCTTTGGCCATGGACAAGCTGTATAGGATTGTAAATGACCTGTAGAACTCACACCAAGAGGCTGCATTCATTGTTTTGAGAGAATTTAATGATAGAGCCAAGATGAGAAGGTTCTTCCAAAATACTATCAACATATCACTTTTCCCACCAGGGGACAGCAGTCCCTGGATCACTATTTAGAAACTGCTATAAATCCCTTCCCCACCCTGCTTTTGAAAAGGCAGACCACAGCTCTATCCTACTCTTTCCTGCCTAAAGGCAGAAACCGAAACAGGAATAACCAGTTTCCAGGGTCATTTACAAATGGAACAAGAGGCTGCGAGGGTCTCACAGGACAGCTTTGAGACACCTGAAAGGCATATGTTTGACAACAAGACTGATGGCAACAGAAATTTATACACAGACTGTCAAAGGCTATATAAGTAAGTGCATCAATTATTGTGTTCTAAAAGCCAATGTCTACTTCCACCCCAACCAAAAACCCTGGGTCAGCCAGGGGATATGCGCTAAACTCAAAGTGTAGACCACTGACTACAAAGTAGCCAGATGTGACCTCTGATAGTCCACCAGAGATGCCTGGGGGGCCTACAGGGACAAGGCAGAGTCCAGCTACTACAGCTCAAAGTCCAGATGCATTTAGGGTGGATTAAGCTGCAGTCATGGACCAGAAGGGAAAAACAGGAACAATGTTCAGTCCTCCACATTGCTCAGGGACAAGCTCAACATCTTTCAACACAGCGCCCGCCATATGTCTGCATGTGAACGATGAGGCTGCCATGTTGATCCTAGAATTTCCTGAAGTGAGACTTTCCTTCAAAAGAGTCAACCTTTTGAAAGCTCTGGGGCCAAACAGTATCCCCATAAACCTCTCTCTGAGTCAGTCTGTGGTCCCCAACCCCCTTCAAGGCATCTACCATTACTGCTGTTCCTAAGAAACCAGTGGCCTTCTGTTTAAACAACCACCTGGTCACAGTAACATCATTCATCATGAAGTGCTTTGAGCAACTGGTCAAACCCCATATCTGCTCCTCCCTTTGTGATATCTTGGACTCTCTTCAATTGGCACGCAGACCAAGCAGGGCCATGGATGGTGCTATTGCCTCAGTGACACAGTGTGTTTACCCACCTTGACAAAGGGACTACATATGTGAGAATGCTCTTCCCTGATTACAGCCCACCACCCAATGCCAATCATTCCCTAAAAACTTGTTTCTAAGCTCATTGGTGGTGTCTATCAGCAGGCACAACTTCCTCACAGGCGTACCACAGGACTTTGTGCTCAGCCCCCTTTTGCTTCCTGGCTCACTTGAGACTCTGCTACCAAGCACAGTTTGAATATCATCGTTAAGTTTGCTGATGACATGACCATTCTGGACCACATCACACATGGTGAGAAGGCTTATAGAGAGCAGGTGAGGACACTAACCAGCTGGTGCCAGGAAAACAACCTCTCTCAACATCAACATCAACATCAGCATCAGCATCAAGAGGAACTCTGGTCAGTTGAACCAGGACTGCTACATACCCAATGTGTAATATTGTTATATACACTCCTTACTTTTACTTTTATGGATAAATCCTCATTTTCATATATATATATATATAGTGTTATATTTTTTTTTATCTCATCGCATCTTTATTTTAATTTTTATCTTACAGTCTATATATGAAGTGCTTGTCTTGCTGAGTTGTCTGTTTTCTAATACAACACATTTCATTGTACTGTTGACCTTTTGTTATCCTACATATGACTAAAAAACTAACCCAACTAAATGATTGCATTTAGTATATTTCCATTCTCCCTGACAAACCCTGGCTGGTCATTGAGATTTTATCTGTGGAGACAAAAGAGGAGGTGATTGAGGGTCTTACCCTAATGAGACCTCTGTTCCTGCAGTGTTCTTTTGTGTGACTTGATTGAATGGGCACAGGGTATAAGTATACCTGCAGAGGGAAAGAGAAAACACAATGCAAACATTAAGAAAAATATTACACAAGATCCTAATCCATGGTAGTTTTACCATATCTCATAATAGTTCTTCTCACATTGGATTCTGCTTCCTTGCTCTTTGGCCCAGACATTGATGAAAAGCTAATGCTTGACCAATAGACATCAGCATGACCAACACTGTGTAATTTTATTTTATCACAGAATTGTTGTTGTAGGAGTATTCTCAGCTGGAAAGTACCAAAGAATTACACTATACAAAACAAAAGATGTTAATCAGTAGGGACATCAACATCAATCAGGTTTATTTTTTAACTGTAAATCTAAAGCTAATTACATATCTTGGTCTCAATTCTTCAATAACCAAACTGACAGGATCCTTACCCAAACAGTTATGTGCTTATACCATAGCTGCTCTATGTAATATTTTCATAGTAACAATACATTAAAAACTAGATGTAGCTGAATAGCAGTGCCCCGCAGTTCTACAGAGCTCTTTAGTGTCTTTCAGCTCATTGTTTTGGTTTATGGTTTTAAGTGGGGTTTTTTTTGGCTTAAAAGACTTAATGCTACCTGCCCAGCACCAAACAGTATATAGACAGTTAGTGACCAGCCATTTGGGATAGTGGAGCATTAAGCTGCCAGAGCTAAAATAAGAGAGAGTATTGGATGTAGATTTTGCAGGTGGCCAGAAACAGAACTCCAATTTAATTCTAATGTCACTCCATATCTGCTGCATGCTCGAATAGACAACAGTTTGCTAATAACAACTTTATAGGTTAATATGTCAGTGTTGTGTTTATAGCTTTTTTTTCTGCTCCCCCTGTTGGCAAAAAAATCCGTCAATGCAGGTTTTAAAAGAAACTGTCCTCTGACAGTCCACTGTCCTCAGAAGTTAAAAAAAAAATAAAACAAGAGAATGACAGTGAATATGGTAAAAGTGAAGTACCAAAGCAGTGTTTTTATAAGAATTATTAAAAAGTAAGACTCTGTCTAGGCTCAGTGGCTACCTAATGGGACAGAAGATGGATAAGGAGCTACCAGTTACCCTGCCATCCACAGCTCCTCCAACAAGGCAAAGAGGAGTATAGAGGAGTTAGCAATTAGCAGAAACCATCACTAATGTACTTGCTAGGGATAGCATTGGAGTAGAGGCACGATCACTAGCTCCAGTAACAAACTGATCAAAGACCTTGCAGGGGAAACCGACAGGGGAAAAGACAGTTGGGCTTGTTTCCTTGACATCTGAACCATTACACTGACTGTTATAAAAGAGTAGAGGATGCCCAGACAACCACAACGAGAGAGAAAGACAAAGAGATAGAGAGGGTGAGAAAGTGCAGGATTGCGGAAAGAAAATGTCTGTAGCATAAGTAGATGTGGGCTGGGAAGTGCAAGGGGGATCAAAAGCTGTATGCAAGAAAAGCCAGATGAATGAAAACAAAATGACGAAGATCAGAGAAGGAGCATAGTGGGAGAGGTAAGTGATTGGCTGCCGAGTTCTTTTGCTCTTGCACTTGTTTGTAGATTGTATTAAATGGTTTTCATCTCAGAGACTTTCCTTTATGTGTTTATCCATCCATGTCTACTGTATGTTTCGATGGGGATGCCCCTTCCCCCATCGTCAAGATATGAGGGCAGGGAAAAAAATAAAAGAAACATGTTTTTTTTGACTGCAGAGTAAGCAGTACAGCTCAGAGTAGAATTAAATGTGGCTCACCATGACTAAGCCTATTGAGAATCCATTGCCTCTCCAAGGAATATGACACTGTGCAGCAAGGTTCCTACAGGGCTGTTTTCTTATAAATTTGTATTCTACTACTTTATTCTCAAATTATATACTGTACTTTTTTCAGTGTGCTATCAGCAATCTTTGTCTTTTGGTTGGATGGTTCACCACTTTGGTCTTGATTAAAATATGTCCGTAAGTATTTCGATGGATTGCCATGAATTTTGGTGCAGATAGTCATGTCCCCCTCAAGATGAACTGTAAGTGATCCCCTGACATTTCATCCATCACCACATCACCCCAACACTGTGCCAACACTGCGAGGCCGGGCCTAAGTAAAGCCTCACTGAGCTGCTAGCAAGGCTGTAGACGCTTGGTCTTGTTCATCTCTTCAGGATACAAGAAGGGCTAAGAAATGGTTAAAGGTTTCTTTACAGCTGGCCTTGACTTCATCAAGGACACTAAACACCCGAAGTCAGCTCCTACATAATATGATAAGTTAGCACTACACCCACACCTGAAGTACCTGAAAGAACTTACATAACTGCTGCACAGTGTTTGAAAGAGAAATTTAAAGTCATCAGTGCTTTTGGCCATTTTTTAACATATACAACGATTTCTCAACCAGAACCCTTAAAGCACAACCAACTGTCAAATAAAACAAATTGATATTACCCAAATAACCTCCGATACTATAAAATAGTAAAATAAATAAGTCAGAATTCCCTCTCTCACTTGCTTTATTGTTCCTTAAAGAAGCCACTAGATTCATTAAGTTGGAAAAGCAGGTGTTTCTGCAACAGCAAACATCCTCATCTAAGCCTGAAAAACAGATGGCACCTGATAGACAGCGGTATACCGAGCAGAAGATGGGGGGAAGGAAAAGGGGTAACACAGTGAAAAAGCAATCAACTGAGTCCCATAAGGGAGTACCCCTGTATGTCTCCCCCTCTCTATCACCCTCTTACCCTCAAGGCAAAGCCATCTATCCCTGCCCACTTTTGCTGACACGCCAGCAATGTGCACATACACACACACGTGCACGCGCTCACGCACGCGCTCACGCACAAAGCTAAGCTATTTGTGTGCAGGGGCCCTGTGACGTGACCTTGGATGTTCGCCTCCATGTGGCAGCTTGTGAGAAAACAAACGCAGGCAAAGCAACACAGAAAATGTGTCGCCGGTATGAAAAAAAAAAAGAAGAAGTTAGGAGAGATAATGCCAAGCACAACATGCGGACGGAGGTGCAGGTTGATTAGCTGTCTGTCTCCGGGACAGACACTTCACATTCTGCTGCCTGTATTACATAAATGGGACACAGCAGAAAGGTCAAACAAGTACATTTACACAAACTGTCCCCAGCTATCCTTAGCAAATGGGCACAGTGTGACGTGAAGGAGGAAATATCCGCTGAGATGGACGGGCAGCGACAAAGGCTTTGAGTACAAGAGACTGATGGCGATGGAAATATAAGGCTGAGAAGCAGCCAGGAGAACAAGGACAAAGTCAGAGGAAAGGGGGACGACGGAAGGAAAAAAGAAATAAAAGTGCGTAAATGAGAGTGAGCGGGAATCAGAGTGCTGGTAGTGACGCTGTGCATATGAATCACTAACTGAACAGGCCGCAAATATAACAGACGATGACGTGCGGCAAGGGGGACACTGGGCAGAGGATACAAAGGATAAGAAAGAAAGTGACAAGTGGATAAAACCTGCTGGATGACTGATTAATCCTTTGATAATAATTAGAAGGTTATAATGGGCAGCAGATCAAAAATGACTACAGTGATCCTCCCATTCTGATCCTGAACTCATCACTGCATCTCTTCCTGTCCCCCACATTCAATCTGTCACAGTCTGACAATGCAGCTCTGACACTAGCAATGATAAGTTGGTACCACTGTGTCAATCTTTGGCAGGTGCTCTGGACCTGGAAGGTACACAGTAAGAGAATAAATATCTTAGATGCAACTACTTAGCCCCTGAGGCAGTACTTTATGCTCCACTGGATCGGACTGCAGGCTTAGTTCGCTCAAAAATCTGCTGGTATCTGGAGCACAGCTCAAGCTATATCAGATTCTTTGGAATTTAACCTAATGAAATTAAGTATGATATGCAAACTTAAACCTCATCCAAGTCTTCATTGTTGTCAGTACAGAAATCGCTATTAAATTGTCCAGAATGGTAACGATTTAACTACCCCATTTTTTATCATTTATATACAGTGTATGAAAATGTAATCATTTTTTAAAACAATAAAATAATGTTAATATATAGGTGAAAATAGATATAAGGGCAGCTTTAATGTGTTTCTGAACATCTATAACTCTTCCTGAGATTCATCAGTACCCAGTGTATCAAGAGTAAATGAATGATTAATAACACAATATAAAATATTAGTAGGTATCATATTCAATGATAAATGTGCGTACACACAAAGCAATTCTTACAGTGTGTTCTAAAAAAACTCACTGTTTATACATGTGTACAAATGATCAATCTTTCTCTTGCCATGGAGCATGAAGAGGAACTTTGTAAATAATTATAAGTATAATCAATCAAGCTAATAAATAAATACCTACTTAATGCATTTCATTTTCAGAACTGTGATATATTATAATTAACTGTTTATACACTACTACTTGTTATGGATGTTTCACAGCTAGAGTTACAGGTTTTTTTTAACGCATACATTAAGAAATGCTGTATGTCTGCTCTCAAATGCTCTTTAGTTTATTTTAACCCTATTTGTGTATAATTGCATACATACCACTCATAACGGCTAAATACAAGGATTTTAAATAAAGTATTACCACGACTTTGTTCACCTACTAAAGGATAATTCTGGATAATTTATTTTTGGTTACATCTTCACGTTCCCGGATCTCAGCTAAGTCAGTGATTACAGTTATTAGGGATAAGAATGATTCCCAACACTTTGAACCCAATTTTTTATAAATTAGAATTATACTTCGCCTACCAGTCCATTGTTAATTATAGTTCTGACACAGTAACCCAACTAGTGTTCGCTGAGGCTACATAGGAAAAAAAAAGATGAGCATATTCATTCCCAAATCCGCTGAGATTGAGTCAAGAGAGGGAGAAGGAGAGAGAGAGAGAGAGAGACAGCAATTAGGCGCCCCTCACCCACCAGGCTGCTATGTGACAGCGTGGGTGGAGTTCACTGAGGGTGAGAACACAAACTGCAGCGACGTCAACATTAGCTAATTGGTTTACAGGTAAGAGTGTGTAGACTCGGCTGGCATGCCATAAGTCAAAGGTAACTCAGCAGTTTACAGTGACGCGGTTAACTGTTTAATAGCAAACCTTGTAGAAAACCAACACTCTGTTTTGAGGGCGTCCTCGGTAGAATGTGTTTCAAAAATAGCGTCACCACTGCATAACAGGTTACACACTAGGGAGCTTTATTAATATTCATTCAGTCATCTTCATTTTGTTCATGATATTTTAAAATTTACATTATTTTGCCATCGTTAAATAAGGAAGGAAAATCCTACACGTATGCATGTATTAATATTGTGAAGTATGGTCATATTTAGGTTGAAAATACTGTAGGTCAGACAAGATAATGACTTTTAATATTCTATTCTAAAAAGGTGTTTTTTTGTTAGTTATATAGCTGAAATACACCATAGAACAAACCGTTACAAACTCTAAAATAAATAAGCCTCTTGTGGTGCTGAGCTATGAGTAATCGAGAGAGATAAAAATAATAGAAAAATTAATTGCTTTACCACCTATTTTTTAACGCAATGCAAAAGGTGTTTACAATTAGACGCTAATAACAGTCACATTTACAGAAAAACAATGGAAATTTGACAAGCAGCTGCAATATGTGCAAATAGCATCCGACTAATTTGAACGTTAGATAAATTAACATTCATGTACTGATCATTTGGGGAGGAAAATTCGTCGGGCTCCTTTGTCTCTGTTTCCATGTTACTCGTACTCCAGCTAGTAAAAAGCAGTGTATGTAAAAGTGTATGTACTGAAAAGACTGATTGTCATTACTATGATACTGTAATCTCCTGTCAAATTCAGGGCAGACTGAAAATTTCACTGAACACACATGAACTTAGAGTTCGGGAAAGTTTCCTTTTTTGCAAAGGAGAATGATTCGACCCCCGTGTCTGTAAGAGAAATGTGAAGCTACAGCAAGCAACCAGGTAGCGTAGCTTAGCAGAAAGACTGAAGACAGGGGGAAAACAGGTAACCTAACCTGACAGCCAGGATGTCACTGTGTCCAGTCAAGAAACACTAGCGCACATATCCCCACAACCTGTCATTTTTACACCTCAGCTTTTTTTAGGTTTAAACAAACGAAACCGAACGTGTTAGTGAGCTAAAGCGGCACGGATTTTGTTTTCTCCATCTAACTGTTCCACCGTGTTTCAAGTACATGTGCACAGCTAAGATAAACAGGTGCTGGCTGAAGCTTATTATCTATAGATATAAAAGGTGTATTTCCCAAAATGCCGGGAATACAAAAATATTCCTTTACAAAGATTTGGAACTCCTATGTGGACTGACTAACATAATTATTCAGTGTAAACTTATAGTTATTTTAGGGCTGCAGTAAGTTTTTCTGAATATCAAGTTCACTCGGTCTAAATTGTGAAGGAGCAGTTATGAAACTCATTTTCAGAACCACATTCACATTATGAACAGCTGAGACAGAGTCATGGCTTTTGTTAGGTGAGGACACCTGATGGGTTTCTCTCTTTTCCAACATCTGATTCGGCTGTGAATCATCTGACCTCATCTGATCCAGCTTAAAGTCTCTGCGTCATCATGTCTACACTTTGCTGTGTCAGTTACAGCTGCAACTGCACTATTTTTACAAGTTAAAGCTGGCCATAATACAACAATATGAATTCTGTAACCGTCTAGATACTTTACCTATTAAAAGTACATACAGATCCACCAAACAAAAAACAACATAGCCGTCACAGTGCAACCTGAATTGCACACTTTGTACTTTCTTTTAACAAACTAGATAGGAATAAAATGGGAACCTGGAAAAGCATCCAATGGAGAAAACTCAGATAAGTGCTGATGAGGTGAGTTTTTTCTGTTTGAGTCGATCTTACAAAAATGCAGAGCTAGTAATGCTACAACATATTTTATTGCACTTGTTTGTGGCTGTTTCTTTTCCGATTTTGCTTCCCCCTCACTAGATTTATGTTAGCGTGCAATGATTTTCTTTTAAATTACAGTGAATCAGCATAACGTCTGAACATTATAAGAGCATTTCTGTGTGTTTTCAAAATATATTTTTGACCAGAAATATGTATGACTCAGTAATAATATTTTTTATATGCCTTCAATCAAAATGTTGTAATGTAGAGTTCCCATCAAGCAGACACACAGACACACACTCACAAACACACAAACAGCCTCAGGAGAAAGTTTTGATGAGACAGATCAAATAAACCTAAGAAGTCAATAATTACTTTCCTGCAACAGTACAACAAAGGCAGGCAATATTGCGAATATAGATCTAGAAGGCTGATACATACTTTATGGCCCTAAACTAATGTATAGGTATTTAACTAAACATTTAAATCCAACTGCATAACTGGCTGTGAACATACTGTATATGATTAATAAGCACACCTAGCTTTGGCTGCTCAATATACTACAGCTGGGGATTTAATAGATTTCATTGAAACTTTTATTATATCATAATCATACTTATAATCACTGAATTGTTTTAACTGTTTCCACTGTGCTTTCATTATATCTTAATACACTGGGTATTCTTCCAGGATCACATCTAATAGAAGAGCACCTACTGTGGATGAAGATGGGAGCTAGGTTCTTTGATTAATGTCTTTATGGTGGAAAAGTTTGGTAGTGTTGGATCGCTCTCCTACAGTAAAATAATGAAAGTACACCCATGATGAGGGCTTAACTTTTAGTGCTCCTAAAATTCAAAATGATCAGCTTGTCAGGCCTCGAGTGCAATTATGGAATCAAACTCCAATAGTGTGACTAATATGAGGCTGGGTCAGTGCAGTTCCTTTCACCTGGTACTCAGGTTGAGAGATGGCTGGCAGCCCGAAGACCAATTGCCAGTTCATCCCTCTAGAGCCACTTTAAGAGAAGACATACTTGACGTAGCCCATTTTTCAGTTTACCTTCATTTTCCACATGGCGAACCGCACATACAAGTCTGAATAAAATGCTGCACGGTGTCTTTACTATGACTCCAATTGAAGTTCACTTTCCTGACAGCTCATCACATTTTGGCCTTGAAATTCTTTATGCAAAGCTGAGAGTCAATGCATAATTATATTTCTTTTTCGGTTTGTATCTTATTATAATTAATTTCTGTGAAACAACAAGTAGAGTGAAGGTGAATGCACAGTAGAGACCTACTTCCCATATAAATTACCAGGAAATAGTAGTAATAGTAACACAGAGCGAAAGAGCCCCTCTTTCTCAAAATATGCCTCCATTTATATGTGAAAAACAAAACAGGCCAAACTTGAAGCCAATTCAGTTTTTGGAGCTATAACTAAGGGCGATGAGGCAAATAGCCTCTGGCAGATCATTTAAAGCTGCATTCTCCCTGACATCTCTCAAGATGTTACATTATTATTGCTGCTATTTTCGTCTTAAACTAGGTGAAGGTTGAGGCATGTTGAAGATATGATAAGAACTAAGGGAAAACTGCCAGTCTGTATGGATCTTTAAAATTTCTGAAATTGCATTGCATTAAATCATGGAGCCATGCCATTTTAAAAATAAAATCCCAAGTACATAAACATATATGTTTCTTATATGTTTGTTAAAGGTCTCTCATATTATTACAATATGATGCAACTATACAGTGAAATTAGATCTTATTGTAATGTTAATATTTAAAATGATATTGTTAGTTTCCTCAGTGGTAGCTACATAATTGTAAAAGATGCCATAAGCTTTTCAGTCAAAATTCACAGTGACTGACCTTAAAGAAAATAATCAGTGGGCTGTATTCTTTAACATGCCTAAAGAGACTTTTCCCATAAGGTGATTAACAATAACATATAACAGAATGTAAAGGATTCTTTGTAGTTGTGGAGTAAGTTGGCTAAAAATAACATTCTACACTTTTCCTTCTCGAAGGTGTAAAAGTTGGCTCCTAACACTAAAAAGTGTAAGGAAGTCTACTTCATCTTAACTTAGGGTGATAATTAGAGTTCCCACATTAAAAGTGAACTAAAATTACCGCTTCACAGTAGTATGCCTCTGCCAACCGGTCATGTAGCAGTTTATGGCCATTTTGTCCAGACTCTCATACTAGTTAAAGTATAAACTTTAAAGGAATTAAAAAAAAAATGTATTGAGTGAGGAGGTGTTGATTGTATTTTGGCATATTTAGCATACAAATTCTTGAGGGCCAAAATCTTGTTTTGTGGGGACACAGCAACCTTGACTTTGAGCTTTGAGCATGAGAAGGTAATTTCTTACCTTGGAAAACAGTAGTTTGACAAACAAGTGAAATGCAAGGTCCTTTCACTAGCTTTCTGGTGTGTTCAACCACATATTGTGATCTTCATTTGCAGCAGGATTTTTTTTTTTTTTTTTTGTCATGGAGATAGCTGATGTGATATACTACATAATTACATGATGTCAACTGAACCATTTCCATTACAGGTGGGAGAGTGAATTCAAGTTAATTTCATCCACCCAGGAAGATCACGAGATGTTGCTGAGAGGTCTGGAACAAGCTAGAAACTTTATGCTTGGACAGGTGCAATTACAGTAAATTGTTTGTATATTGCTTGACTTGTAAACAGTATATGGTCAATATAGATTGGTCACATATGTTCAGTACCAAGTCCCCGTAAGAAGATCAGTCTCAATATCCGTATAAAATCTAGGACGTTGGATTGGTCTATTGCTGGTAAATATGCATGCTTTCAGGGTTTATATGGGTTTTGTCAATCCTACAATTAGGTCAATAAGTATTTGGAAAGTGACTAAATTTTAATCATTTCTTCTCTTAATACCATTTCAATGACTGAAATGTAGCCACCAGGATGTGATTGAAGTTTAGACTTTACGCTTTAAATGAAAGGGTTTAAGAAAAAAACATTGCACTAAGTGTTTAGGAATTACAGCAATTTTTTTACACATGGTGCCTCATTTTTAGCGGTTTACAAGTAATTGGACAAACAAACCTAATAATATATTAAAAGATTATTTTAATACTTGGATGAAAATCCTTTGCAGGCAGTGACTGCCTGCAGTCTAGATTCAACCAAATGCTGAAAGTCTACACTTCAATCACATCTTAATGGCTTTGTTTTTAAATCCATTGTGGTAGTGTACAAAGGCAATATTACAAAAATTGTGCCATTGTCCATATACTTATGGATCTAACTGTACATTGATTATAAAATAGGCAAAACACACTGAAAGTCTCAACCCCATTTTAATGTAGAAAAAGCTCAGAGTAAAAGGTTAGTGGATCAGAACCAACACAAGTGTGCTAATGCAAATGCAAATTCTTCAGCAAGTTCCAATACATAATGTCGTACAGGATGCAGAATAATGTATGTTGTAATCTATGTTTGTACTTGTATTATTATAGAAACTGTAATAAGTTGCATGTAACTATTAAAAACAAGACCATGCAGATGCAACATGTGGTGAATTCCACTTTCCAGAAACTGAAACCATTGACCCAAAATTTTGTCTTGAATTGGGTTGTAGGCAAAAATTCATGTAAAAAACCCCCCGAGGGACATGATTCATGTAAAACTACTCATTTTAATGCATCCTTTAAAAAATAATTAGCATTTGTATCATAGTAATTACACTTTTTATAATTTTGTAATTTGATTAGATAAGATAAACTCTGTTGAGCTCGCTAGGAGGTTCATATTTTCACAGCAGGAACTGCTAGTGAGACCCAGCAGGAAGAAAAATATAATTTAACAGTAAAAAACACTGGGATAATAATTTTGACACACTAAGACACTTTGCGGTCTCTCTTTTGGTTTTTACTGATTTTTACTATATGCTTAATTCTCTAACGGGTCTCTCTGTTAAACAGACAGCATATTTCTTTTCTTTCAAAATATCTGATCTTGCAGAACGATATCAACTTTTACTGACTAAAGCATCATTAAACTTTGGTATGGTTATGTTCAGACACTTACAGCTCTTGGTTACGGCTCTGGAAAGATCGTGGTCTGGTTTAGTACACTGAAGAGTTCATGGTGACTTCAGACCTAATGTTTTTATTTATGTAAAAAATAAATAAATAAAAAAAACGAGGCACACATAACACAGGCAAGCTCAGCTGCTGGTTCATGGTATCCTCCATGCAGGGAAAGGGAGGGAACGTATAATCACAGCTCATGTTTTGATTGCTAGGTTTGGTGTTTTTGAAGTTTATGTACTAAAGTGCCTATCTAACAGCAAGCAATGAATATATAACTTGAGCTGCTATAGTACTAACACAGTTGGACAATTATGGCAACAATAAAAACAATTAACTTGGCTCCAATTTACCTCATTCTGACTTAAACACAGGACGTCCCAATGTGCTGTAACAAGACGTAATAAAGATATGAAAAGTTGACCAAGACTCCTTCAGCTCAATCAACCCACGGACATTATGTTCACTGCAGAATTCTCTGGCCACGAAGTGTACAGGATAACAAAGACTGTTAAGATGTTATGGTTTTATGACCCCACTGGACACAAATGCATTCATTGCCAGCCCACTCGTCTACTGGACCGACTGAAAACTCCTGCTAACTGAAACTGCTACCCCTGCTGTGGGCTGGTTGGAATCAAATGGATTTCAGCTACTCCTCCCTCCCTAAATAAAATAATTATTGATGATTATATAAAATGAGCTTTGAAAAGACCATAAAGGAGAATTTTTACTAGACTTTTAAAGGAAGAAATCTGATAACATTCTATATTTATATCATGGCCAACAAATCCCATTAAAAGACCAAAACCAACAATTGAGTGATTCCATTAATAAGTGTTCTCTGTGTAGTCAAAGCCTGATATAGCTTAGTCCTGTGTGCCATAGATCTCCATTGTTAACATGTTTAGTCCTGCTGCCATAAATACTCGCTAGCATATCAAATCCTTGGCTATAAACAGTCCCAGACAAATTCTCTATTTATACCTGTCTGAGGAAATTACAGTGCTGTTCTGTTTTAGAAAATTATTTGATCCTTTTAATTTTTTGAAATGAAAGTATTCACACATGATCTGTGAAGAGTTATGCCATCCTTTCAAACCAGTGGGCCGAGACACAAACAGGTCAGAGAAGTCAGAAAGTACTGAAAGTAGATCCTGACAATACGAAAATTCTATAGTATTGCCAGCTTTCTTCTTTAACATGTCAGATTTTCCTTAACACTACATAATGCATGTCTAAAAGCAGATTAATGCAATCTTTCTGCCCTCTCTGTTATTCACAAATGACCAAACGTGACCTTTTGAAGTTAATTAACTGCATGAGCAGCTCATTAAGAGCAATGTTAAATTTCATGCTTTAATTTAACAACAGTGTCTGTGCCACATCTATCATAATTTGAAAGCTACTGGGTGTGACAAAGTGCTCATGCTCCAAGGCATGGACCTGCATAAGCAGCTATTGCAGCACAACCACTTATTTTAACAACATTCCAATTACGGTTAACCAGGCCTTCTGCCTTTCTGTCCCTTTGATAAACCAGGGCAAACAAGGCTTTCATTTCATTTGTGCACATGCATGTATTGGTCTGTTGTTGGCTGTTTGTCTCCTTTGCTTTTTGGCGTTACATCAGTTCCAAAATAACAAAAGGTCTTCATGTCGAAGCTGGGCAAAGTGAATGACTAGAATTATATTAAAACTGAAAGCTAATTTCTTTTTTTAATAACTTTTGTCATTTTCTGGAAAAAAATGGCATGGCAGATGCTCTTAATAACATTATTACTAGCAAGAAGTTCTCTGACATGTTTCAATTTCTGACAAATACTTGCCATCCACAGGCTGACAGCAAATAACTTACTGTCTAAAGATCCCAATAGTCCTGTCAACCCCTATTTGCAACTAGATATTATTCATGGCACAGCTGTTATGAAATCTACCACATATATTGCTCTTCATTTCCATGCTACTCTTTCAGCAGTCAGCAGACACATCTAGGACTCCACACAACCGCCTTACCGTGGTTTATATCCAATTTGAAACAGCTCCCTCTAGGCTATCCTGGTGGAGTCTCTTTCTTCCCTAGAAGAACCCAGTGCACTGTTAAGTTGGAAGTGTCACTTGTTCTGCGTTATCCTTCTCTCTTCTCTGTCAAAGCTGAACCACAGTGGCGGGCATGACTCACTGAAGTGCTGTACTTTCTAATGACACGAGAGCGGAGGCTGAGTCAATCTGACCTGACAGTCTTGCATAAATCACGGCCCTTCGATTTAAGTTGCTTTGAGGAGTGTCAACAAATCCACAGGAGGAATATTAGACTCTGCTGTAGGTAGGGACTCCGCCTCTGAGAACTCATTATAGGGTGTCTTCCTTCATGCTGTGCCAGCCTGTGTTGACTGAATTGCCAAGCTTATTTCTGATTCACTGGCAAGAGCCTGCGTTTTAAATTCCCGACTTGTGATAAGAGCCCACCAGCACCCTAAAGACCATTTCAGGGGAAGTACATTGATTTTTAATGGCTGCGTTTTTAAAGGTGAGCTTCAACTGCCTACATGTCATAAAATGTAAAAAAAAAAAAAAAAAAAAAAAGGTAAATCTGGACTGAAAAGATGTGCGTGAAAGTATAGCAATAAATGCCATTAAATGATAATGCACCAAAAACAAGCCCCTGCTCTTTGCCTTTATTCATATTGTTTATGGTCTTTAAAAGAAACTGATGAGAAGGCAATGTGGAGAGTGCCACTACACGGCGTTTAGCTTCTAATCTTGCCGTTAATCATTCCACTTGAAAGTGTTCAACAACAAAAGGCTGTTTCTCCCCCTTTGAAATCAAAGTAATTATATTTTTCCCTGGACAAACAAGTATAGGCTTCAAGCCCCAGTTTGCAGAAGTGATTCACACCATCATGAGGCAAGGCACAAGCAAGGCTGAGGAGATGACTCAACAAAGAGGTGCAAAGAGGAGAATCTGCTTTTGCAAAGACACAAAAGGAGACATCTCAGCTGCTACCCTCTCTCAAGATTAACAAGTTTGGCCTGCAAGATATAAGAGTAAAGAGGACTGAATCCAGTTCCTGTGCATCTCTTAAAAAGCAAGCAGCTATGTCTATTTCCTTGCTCTGTTAGGGGTGTCTAATAGACCAAGCTGCTCCACATGTGTCATGATCCTCAACTGGTCTAATTTTAAATCTTTTTCCTGCCACGCCCAACATCAGCACCAGTTGAATCCCATTCATAAATAATGCAAAGCTATTAGTTATATTAAAGACAGGCAACATTTCAGCTCAGGAAACTTTTACCACTCCAGGCATTTTTTCCGATATTGGCTGACACTCAAGGAAAAAAAAGAGGGAGCAATTTAATCAAACATGAGAGATCTAAACACAAGGGAGAGGAGATGTAAGATGGTTTCAACCGATGAGGAAGAAGCTGGAGAGAGAAGTGTGTGATTCTGTTCCATTATTGGAGAAGAACTGTAGCTCTGCTAGTTTGCTACTTGAGGGCACCGGAGAGAGTGCTATAGAAAGCCGTTGGTTTATGTGTCTGTCAATGTCACGTCTTTTCAGGATCATGGTTCAAGGCGAACAGCAAGAATAAAGGGAGGCAGGGAGGGGAACTGGTACATTGCTGAGAGGGTGCTGGTAGGTCAAAGGACCTTCAACTGAGTTGACACTACTGGATATTGTGCTCTTCAGTGATTTGAAGCATGAGAAATAACATGGAGTGTATGATGCCATTATGCCAGGGAGAGACAGGTAACAGAGCACATTTCTGTGCAAAGGACTGAGGGAATGAGATTGAGAAAAATAGGCTTGATCAAGCTTGTAAGAATTTGATTAAACCTTGTAAGAATCTGATTTAACCTACAAGAATGTTGTTTTTTTAACTGTTACAGCTTCTGCTACAGCCATTTATGTCTAAAATATTTTGATTTGGCAAAGTTAACTTGTTTTCAAAACTACATACTGTGGTTAAGAGTGTATCCTTTTAGGGGATGATTCACCACCTGTCAAGCTTTCAATTGTTGTGCAGCAGCTGGCTAATGAAGCTAACGTTACCTCCATCAGTCAGGTGAAAACGCCATCTCTGACCAGCTTTTTAATCTTTCAAGCTGTTTTCTTTTAAAACCAGTAGTCGTAAAGGCTTTTAAAATTTACTATTGAGAGCTACATGAATAATATCTAGCCAAAGGAAAGGCTGGTATCATCATCAATTGACTGTCCATGTAGAAGACAAGGAAATAAAGAGTTTTCTTGTACTGCAGGGTAGAGCTAATCCTTTTTTTTATGTATGATAAGGAAAATGCAAGATCAGAAGGTTCTTTCATAATAACATAACTACACAGTGGAAGTTGTATTGTGAAAAGGGTTTTTTGAAATGTAAACCATATTTAGCTAATGATAAGCCTCTTGGCCTTGGGAGTAACACTCAGTTGACACTGTAGGCTCTAAACTAGTTGGCTGCACACGCTAGTGTTTGCAGATACAGGCTATGTTCAACCCTTAAATTTTTGTTTGTGTTTCTGGTTTTATAAAGACACAATCCTCATGTGAAGAAATCAAAATCTTTACAGACCTGTCATGCTTAGATACAGTTGCCCAATTATGATTGGCCAATCGATGTTCAGGGGAGGGGTTTAATTGTATAATATTATCTGTGGATGGAATATTCCATTATTGTTGTCATTGTGTAATGGTTCTGTCATAAACCTATATAAATTGTGTTGCTGAAACATGCAAATATATTTTCTTTAAGTTTTGCTTTTCCAGAAATAATTAATCAGGAAAGCATCAATTGTGCCATGTTGTTACCTAAAACCATCTACAGTAAAAAGACTAAGATAGATTTTCTGGTTTGAGTAAATGAACTGCATCTCTCCTTTCAAGATTTTGCCTCCTAAATGGCAAACCAAGCAAACAAATCACACTGGTGTATAAGGGCATGGGAAAATCACTGATTCCAATGATATCTGAAAAATGTATTTGCAGTGCAGATCTCAGTGCAGATCTCAGATAAATTTCTTTCAAAACTGCAACCACCCACAGGCTTCTAAAGCTCCAGCTGGCAAGCAATCCTGAGGAGAACAGATTCTACCCCAGCAGGGGCCATAGGGATGCAGCGGGAGAGAGTAAAAGAAGCTCATTCTGTTGATTAAATTTAGTTGATTTAGCTGCTTGGCTTCTCCAGGGTGACTTGGAGCTCACACATTATCAACTTTAAATGGTAGATCTTTACTGAGATGGTTTGAATTTGCTACTTATAAAAATTGTTTTAATACAGTTGCTCAAAATACGATGGATTCCAGCCTTCATTTAACATATTGATTTTGTGATCTTTAAAACTGTTTTACTTTTCCATCCAGTGAGTTTTATGGCTACCTGCAGAGCACGAGTATTGCACAAGTAATTGCTTTCCACAATTTCCATTATTGAGAGTGCACATAACTATAAAAAGCTTTAACAATTCATTGTCAAAACCAGGAAAATATATTTTTCTGTCAGCATGTGTTTTTCATTATTATGATGGAAACATATTTTTCTACGCAGCCACACATTTTAGAACTAGTTTCCATAATAATGCTGGACAAAAATAAGCATATAAATCAAAAAGTAATGAAAATTCTGTCAGTACTTACTCATATACTTTCAACTTGTAACACTGACTGTTCAAAAACAGAAACTCCCAATCTGTTCCATAGTCTATAGACAGCTTCTTTCGCAGATCACTGGGGAAACAAAATAATTATGTTAGATCAGGACCATGTTTTTTTTTAAATTATGTAATTAAGGTATAACGGATATGTGACAACATGCAAGACAGAAACAGTCTATAAGTATGATACAAAAATTACACTAGTGCTATAATCATAAGCAATTAATTTCTGATATTGTAAATATTAATGTTTTACAGTCAGCTTAGACATAATTTAGACAATGGTTTGGTACAAAATGCTCAAAATGCTCCTTTTCATGTGAAAGAGACAGTTGTTTTTGACCATACTGGATGTGGGCTGTTAATGGTAGGTCCCTGACAAGTGGCTTTAATAATTCCTGGATGACTCCTGTCTGTGCTGACAATGTCCCTTTATTTTCCTTGCTACTTTCATTGACCAACATCTTGTGTTGATGAGATGGCCCTTTAAAGCCCATTTCTATGCAGCGTCTCCATTTATCTGAGCTTGTGAGGGCTGCTTTTCTTCATTAATCACAAATAAGGAAACTGAGCCCTATCTCTAACAGTGCACGGGCCCTTATTTCCATATTCATAACCCAGAGTTGCTAATGGGGTTAACAAATGTTTAGGGAGGGTGATTGTTTTGCTTGAGGTTGATAAGGTAGGGCAGCGTAGCAGGATGATTCGGGGTCAGAAAAGCAATGCAGATTGAGTAACTGCGTAATCACGCGATTCTCGGTAGGGCAGGGGTCATAACACTAGTGTACAGAGCCGATTTTCCGTAAATTGCCCGTTACAGCGTGCTAAAGGAATAAAAGATATGGACTAATAAGGGAGTGACCTTAATTTCTTTCCAGTTCCAAAAGGTATAAAAACACAAATCCACTAGCACACTACTATCTACACACTGATAAGGGACATGGTCTGAAGGGGGGGGGGGACGCACACACACACACATATCTAGTTCCCAACACGCATAAGTGATAGTGAGTAATTTGACCAGGAGCTATATAAGCAAGGTGGATGATGAAGAAATAGAGCAACTGAAGTCATGCCAGATCTTTTTCCCTCACGCTGGCATTTGTTTGGGGGGAAAATCGTGACCTTTTGGTAACTGCCATCTCTGTGGTTGTCTCTCTTCTCTCCCTACTGTAATGAACTGTTTACGGGCCTGAGAGCCACAGTAGCTACTTATCGGCTATTGTTGGCTGGCTCAGAGCTCTGTGAAAACATTTGAGAGGTAGCAAAAGCATGTAACAGGAATTCTCATCCAAACCCGCTCAGGCCTTTTTTTTCCTCTCAGCTGTTTTAAGCATGGTTGTGTGTGACTTTATACTGTGATGTTATGAAGTAGTTAGAGGTTAATGCTATAGAATCAATTAAACGTCTTAATAATGTATTTGAGGAAAAATATTTTCTGGATGGAAACACAAGTATGCAGTTAATTTGTTGTGGCAAGAGGTTTGTTTTTTTTTTAATAAATATAAATACTGTGTTTACCACACTAATTTAAACCTAATTTATACCATGTCTGTCTTTTTAAAAACAAAATGCCACAAAGAAGTTTGGATACTTCATACCCTAGGGACAGTCTTCTTCTCAAAGAAAGTTAACAAGCCTACCCACCAGACCACAGTAGGCAACCAATTGCGTTTGTTTTTCTTTGTTGAAATTAGCCCTAGGTATTACACAGTGCAAATTCATTACTGTGCAGCTTTCCTAACTATTTTAGCACACACGGATGGAGTCTATTTTAAGGCCTGGTTACATAGCATGTTCCCCTGCTTACAATAGCAATGTGAGAAGCAAATGCATGGTCCATACAAAGTGAAAAACGTCCAGGGTTTAACTACAGATACATGACAATGGAAGCTAACCTCTGCTTCTATTTCTTTATCTTTCCCTTACCTTATTTCCATATTGACTGTCTCATAGGCTTCTTCTACCTTCTTCAGATTGGTAGCCTCCCACTTTGCAGCTAGAGAAAACAAAAGGTCAGACAAATTAACAATGGTGAGTTGTTGCATCTCAACAGCTGCGTGTTGCAAAACAGTAGGCTCTTAATATAGGCTGTTATATCTAGTACTTAGAGAGGAGCACGGCTGCATATAAACAAAAAACAACAACAACGACAAAAAGCGATTTCCTGGTGTGGTGACTGCCAAGGGGCCTAAAGGCTTTTTAGTCTCCTCACACTGACAATTGTGTTAACCAAGACTGAGAGAGGAGAGAAGTCAGAGGGAGTGTGAGAGCAGCAGAGGTGACCACAGCAATGATATGTTTGTCTCTCTTTGTCATATTAGTATGTTCCCAGTATAACAAGATGTCAGACTCCAGTGGAAAGCTAGAGAGCTTCAAACCCCTTTCAAGTAATTCTGACAGGTGAGAAAAACTACGGAGAAAAAGAAAAGTGTGACTGTAAAGGAACTGTATGTGAAAGTGTAAATGTACTTTACAGTGCTTTTGTCTGCATATTTTATCATTGCATGTGGTGAACTGCGATGCAAACACTGAAAAGAGTTGATGGATCTGTTGGAATTAGTGTCAAAATAATTAGTCAATTATTCGTTAATCAATGGAAAATTGATTAACAGTAATTTCCATATTAGATTATAATAGTTTCAGGCAACAGTAGTTATTTTTTGGCCACTTTTTGGCAATTAAATTAGCTGTAAATATGATATTGACCTATTATTATCTTGTAAACAGTTGCTTTTTATATCCAGCAGATATAGAGCAACATTAGCATGCATCTTGAGCTGTGGTTCTAGTTACAATGATTGTAATCCAAATACTCACTCTCATTTTAGCTCTATTTTGGTTTCCAACAACCTCTGAGGCAAATATCACATTACACTGTCGCCATTGTGTCCATTGTTGATATTGACTGTTGCAGCTTTCAAAACTTTTATCAGCATTAAGGTAAAACATGTGCTGACTGCAGCTTTTCCAATTGGTGGATTTGTCATTTTTCCGTTATATGTGATTGTAAACTTAAAATCTTTAGGTGTTGTTGGTCAAACAAAATTTTTAGTCTGTAGACATGACCTTGGGATCTCTGAAAGTATTATAGGCATTTTTACTTTTTTTGAGATATTATAGAAAAACTATCATGATAATAATCATAAAAATAATCAATAGGCATTAGATAGATTTATTGATGATTAAAAAAAAATCTCTAGCTCTGTCTTTATTTGGTATTATGAGCTTCCAAAACATAAAAAATTCTAAAATCAATAATGTATCACATATGGCTTAATGTGAATTAATAGTTACATGGTTGATGCCTCCATACAGACCATGAATTTATCCAAATGAACAATGTGATTCCAGTCAGATATCTGTCAAAATGTTTTCAAATAGCCAAAAGAGTCCATATATACACCACTAGGCCAAGAGATAACAAAACATCCAGTATAAGTTATATATCAAAAACATCTCAAGTATATGAAAAATATGAAAAACAGATGCTTATATACATCACAGTAAACGTATAACTTAGCAATCATTTCATAAGTGTACCATGTCAACCACATTGTCTCTCACTGTGGAATTAAACATGAACAAAGGGGATGGAAACCTGAAGAAAGAAGAAATGGCAGAAAATAGAAGTGTAGAGTTGCTGAAAAGACTCCAGTTTAATTGTCTAGTGCTGATGGACCTGGGGATTTACTGGGGATTCTGGAAGTGGACAGGTTCATCTCTGTCGTCGAGGAAAACTCTCGACGGAGCCCGGCGCCGTGGCAACAGAAAGGAACGTGTCTGCGGTAAGGACTGTGTAGGAAGCTGTCACAGCCCTGGCTAGAATACCAATTAGCATGTTCCTTGCATGTGGTCTCAGCTGGTTGCCCATAAAGATACCCCCCCCACACACACACACACACACACACATACACATACACACAATTCCACCAGCACCTTTTCTAGCCAAACTTAGTACAGCTGTGGTGTGTCTAAGAGGCAAGCTGTTTTGATGCTATAATGGCTATTTTTATAGCACCAAGAGGAGGAGATCTGTCCCTAACCCACCCCCGATCCCCTCAAACTCACAGTCATACAGACAAGAACGTTCTCTCCACTGTCTCTTGCATTCTCTCAGATTCCTTCTCTTGCCCTATTTCTCTTTCCCTCTCTCTCTCTCTCTTACAGACACAGACACACACACAGACACACAGACACACACACATGCACACACACCAATCATCGGGCTCAGCAATGACAAAAGGAGACGCAGAATCCCAAGTGGGTGACATTTGACCCCTTGCATCAGCCCAGTCATATATAGAGAGAGTGCTGATGGTGAGGGGGGAGCTAAGGAGGGAGGTGAAAGACACGGGGAGAGCAGCCAGGCGTACAGAAGTACCCAGAGCAGGGAACACAGGGCGAGTAAAGCCTCTTGAATGGTCTCTGCACCAGTCAGGCCGACATAACCTGAGGCCGATGTACCAAAAAGACCTCATGCTTATGGTCTAATGACTGCAAGGATTAGATTATCGGTCATATGGTCAATGGATGTCATGGCTTTGTAATCAGAGCAAGCACAAATTAATTGTACTCATGCTACATCTTATGTTAGTGTGCAAATTAAACCTAATTAACATAATGGCTTACTTCAATAATCAGGTCCTATCAATTGTTTGTTTTCATGCATAGGTTTAATTGGCTTTTATAATACTGAAATATACTGCATTCTTGGGGGTATTCGTATGGAAAATGTCATACAAATGATTTCACATTGAAGCAATATTGACCAGTGGTTGACATTTTCTTCTTTGGATAGCATACTGTACTTTGCTTTTAGCACTAGACACTATCAAGAGGGTAGTTAAATCACAGAGGCCGTGTACAAAAATAGAAGAGTTGGACTACGTTGTATAGTATATGCCATCTTCTGTCGGAAATCTCTTGTGCATACATATCTTGTGCTGGAGACCGGAGATGCTCTGTTTACATGCGAATGGATCAATAGGAAAGGCAATTTTTCTGCGGCTCTAAGAAAAGAAGCCTGGGAGTTGGTGCAATGTGCACCGCGGCCATGCTTAACAAAACAAAGGCAATGCAGCGAGGCCACCCCTGAACCTCACACTCACATAAGCAAGAGACACCTTTAGCAAGATTATGTCAACTACTAGGCACATGTAGGAGTATGCTTTGTTGTCTGCAAAAGGCTGTTCTTTAAAATAAAGACTGGCAGTGTGCTCAAGCTTCCACAGTGGTTCCTATTCACTTTCCTTCATAACCTCTTTTATTCACCGCCATCTATCATCCCCTTCTCTCTTTTCATTTTGACTTTAACATTCTCCTCGCCTTCAATATTTTCAGCATGAGCTCCTCAGAGTCTCCCTGTCACCCTCACCTCCCTCTCTCCAGCTCCACTTTCTCCATTTCCCTCAGTTTTTCTCCTCAACTGAAGAACTTGTTCTGACTGCAGAGTGGGGAGGGCTAAAATATAGGTTGAGGGTTCCTTTAATGAAATGTTTATGGCAGGCTGTAACAGTGAACAAGAGGGCGTTCAGATACTGTCAATGGGGTTGGTGATAGCAGTAACAGCCACCTGCTGGCATCAAACTCGACCACCCAGAGGTGCAAATGTATATTTGTTCTTAAAGGAAGCTCTGTTATCAGAAATAAACTCTACAAAGGTAATAAAGGAGGTTTTACATCATAGAAAAAAAGTGTTTACATTTTAATCTTATATAGAAAATTTTCAAAAAAACCCCAGCATGGACATGAAACAAACACTTAACTGGAATACAAGGTTACACTTCCACTTCCCTATGTTTCTCTCTTGATCCGTCCAAATCTCGCACATGATTCTGAAACTGTAGCACAGGCTGCTGGGAGTTGAGAAGAGGTCAATCTCGCCCCCTGCATAATCGTTGTGTTGGAGTGTCTGATTGTATTAGAGGTGAGTGAATAACAGTAGCTGGCAGAAATAGCATCATGTTTTGAACTATCAGTGCAATTCATAGCCCTGTTGACTGACTCAGTTTGTATTCATTCTCCCACACTCTCCTGCAACTCTCTTTTTTATCCATAGTGGTTGAAGGACAAGTGCAGCAGCACGACTAGGACGTACTGAAATTAAGAATGGGCCCATTCACTGCACAACTGCTATTACATCAAATTATATAAGCCAATACTGCACATGGAAAGCATCAATGACCACTCATAATATGACATGATCGTCGGAACACAGTCAGTTTCATTTGTTGTGTCTTATATGCTCAGAAAAGGAATGATGCTTTATCTGGTTCACATATACAGTACATATACTACAATCTAATTTTGACTGACGAGGGCAAACACACAGGATGTACTGGTTACACGTAACAGTAAACATCATAAGTGAAGGCTATTATTCCAACAATTAGTTGATTAATAATTTGATAGAAAACGAATAAAACTCAATGTGATTTGTCACGAAGAAACATTAAAAACTTCCTGTTTCAGCAAAACAAATCTTTGCATTTTCTACTTCTCTCCTTTTTACACCATTGTAAATGGTAACAAATTTACCATTGTACATTTTTTGGTTGTGGACCCTTGCAAATGGCAAAACAGCCAGCTTAGCTCTGACAAAACGTTTGTTTGTACAAATAGAATCACAGTTAGTGTAAGAAAATGCCATTAAACATGACCTTGCTATAGGGTATTTGATTGGACCCCAGTCACATATCAAACACTACCTGATGAAGACATAAGGTCGAAACATTGTGTTTGTATTCAATAAATCTCCCTTTTTTTAGTCAGTGTATTTATCTAGTGTGTAGGTGTTCTTTGGTCTTGAGTCTATCTGAAAGTAAAAGGTCTGTCTACTAACGCCTCTGAAGTCCACTATTTAACACATACAGTATCTTGTTTGTTTAATCTACACCAAACCTAAGAACAAAATAGACAGGGCGTTCTGTGTCGGACAATGTTTTGATCGGGAGCAGTGACTTCCTCGAGTCTTCTTGTCATCTTGAGGTTGCCAGGGAACCGGCAGAGTCACTGCTCTCAGCTATGAAACAGTCACACACATAACACCCCTGAACTTTGTATACAGCCTGCCTAGCAGTTTGCAGTCTTTATGTTATATATGCTTATGATATCAATCTTCTCATTTAACACTTGACAAAAAAGCAAATAAGCAAGTTTCTCAAAATGAGTGAACACATTCTCTCAATCATGTTTTGTCCTTACTTAATATTTCACAGATAAATGTGGCATTGCTCATGTTTTAATCCAAAAATCAATGCATGTGATAGCAATAGTATACAATTCTTGCAGTAGGAGTAAAATGCATGTAAATGCAGCAGTCAGAGTCGACCGCCCATATTACCATGATGATGCGTAATCACTATTTAACATTTAAATGGAGAAGGGGGCCCAATGAGCAGAATAAACAGTCTGTGTGGTGTGAGTTCACTCTGCCACAACTGGGTGCTGTTTATGAATATGTATGATGTAACAAATGCCTAGGAGCTGACCTACTTCTGTGTCTCCTCTGCTCATGACTTGGTCCCCTTCCGGGGTAACGCTGTCATCTTGCAACATACTGTAATAGCAGGAAGCATCCGACTCTCATGTACAAATCAATATGCTCCCTTTTGATGGTTTTGCAAGTGATGATCACTGTCTGCTAAGGGAGAGCCTATAGAAGGTTGTTGTGCAGCTGTAGGAACAATGAGAGTCTGGAAATGAAAAGTTATCCATTCGTTGCATGCATACAGACATGAGACTTTTGACAACTTCATTGCCTAAAATGTAGATGTTGAAATCAAAAATGTTGATTTTCTGAAGGAGTCAAGTTAAAAAAAAAACAAAGCAAAACAACTAATGTCTGAATGTGTTTTCAGGTAGTCATGTGACATAAATACAAGGAAATGGATGAAATGGAGTAAATGTGTGATGGACAAGTATGCACAGACAAAAGCGCGCTTTCGACATAACTGGGGCTGCACACTGGAGACTACTCGTCTGCACCATCTCATAAAATATCTTGATCTGGGATCATCTTGGTATGGTGCCAAACACTGTTAGCTTCAGGAGCTGGGAAAGAAAAAATCTATTTCAGACAGCATAAGAGACAGAAAGCTGGCAGCTGCTCAAATCAGACTTCCAACATTTGATAAGTGAAAATGGGCTGATTTGGTGTATCCCTCGAATGGTTGCAATCCAATACATTCCTCCTGTGGCTATCAAAACACACGAACAAGGGTGAGAGAGGGTGAGAGGCAAATCGTTTCAACCTCTCAACAGCTTAATGGAGGAAGAAGGAAAATGTACTAGTGGCTCATTCTATAGCAAAAAGGAAGCTCTGTACTCTTTTTCACCCTGCTCCTCTCTTGACTCTCCCTTTGCTCCCTCTGTCGAACTAGCACTCAAGGTGAGCACAATTATGTCTCAAGGATGCATTGCCCTCAGCCAGGGTCAGAGGTCTCGCCGAGCACCACAGTAATGGCAAACCCCTCCTGCTTAACATTTCACATCTAATTTGGAAAGTGCTGAACAGAGCCTTTAATTAACATCAGCCCCTGCCAAGGATTGTAACCTGCCAGAGCGCCAATCCCCGTGCTCTCTTACGCACTGTAGCTCTGCTGCCTCACATGCCAATTCATTTGTTGAGTGCCGAGATGCATTGGCTTAGAAAAGCTCCCTGGTCACCCCAATGTGAACTGAGGGAAATGTTGAGGCATTTGGATGTGGGAGACAGAGGTGTAGGAGTGCAATTTGTAGAGAGCTGCCATGCCAGGATTTCTAAGATGAGACGCTTGTCAAATAAGCAACTAATTTAAGTTTAGCAGCAGAATGTTGATTGAGAGCATTATACAAGAATATCATTGCTGTTTATATTGCTGCCCTCATATGTTTAGATAGTATCTCACTTAATTAGATCAAACTGGATCCGTCTTCACAGTATCGATATGTAGAAAGCTAATTTGTTTATACTACTCAAAGCAGCACATTTACACAAGTTGCATGACCGTAGCATGCTGAAAAACAACACCCTGTACTGCAAAACTGGAACTATGCTCTCCCCATGGATGACACAAGAGCCTAATAACCACAGTTTGAATCATAACTTTGAGCAATAACTGTCACCTGGTTAGAGATTGGTAATGAAAGTGAAAATATGAATTGAAAAAGTTTGTGTGATGTTGGGAAAATCTTTAAACTGCACCTCAGCCAATAACAGTGAATAAAAAGCACAGAACTTGGGTGAGCTATATCGTCCTGCTGAGAGCAGACAGACAGCAGACGGCACAAAATGTGGTCAACCAAATTAGCAGCGTGCCACTAGTCTGCCAGTGATTCTCCCCTTACTGCAGCGCACACAGTCACCAAAAATCCTTAACAGGGAAAATCCTCAGTGCACCTCAGGAAAATGCCACTGCGCCTGCACGAAGCTAGATCCCATAAGCTAGAGCAATGACAAATCTACTTCCTGATACACATTTAACTGGCAGGATATGAGCTGAGTATAAAAAAGGTTGCTCCTCTAGATTCAGAAAATGGATCCAGAGTGGCAGTTACCAGCTTATAATCTGTAGCAGACACCGGCTCTGCTTGCACTAAGTGGTTACTGGGCAGCTCAAACTGCATCACGGCCCAAACCAGCAGTGTTAGCACTGCGGATGGCACTTGCTCTGCTAGAAACAGATGAGGTAGCACAAAGGACAGAGCCGACCACAGCGAATACAGTCAGATCTAGTTCAGCAACGACCAACTGAAATAGGACCAGTGATGATAGCACCATGGACAGCACTAGTTTGCCCCATCTAAATCAGCACCATGGAGAGTACTTGCTGAGCAGGCACCATGGAAAAGAGTCCACGAAGAAAAGCCTGGGCCGATAGCTGACTCTGCTTTAACTACCCTAACACAATGATGCCAGTTTAGACACAGATTCAAGGCGGTTTGCCTCAAGCTGCATTGTTTCTTTTGCCAGTGTTGATTTGCTCCACAGTGGACCAGAGGGCCTAAAATATAGACTCTGTTTGAGATCCTGAAATTTGTGCCAGGATCATAATAGGTAGTTAGTGGAAGTGACATTAGTTGCTCAGCGCTTTCAGGGGACACTGTGAGAACAGAGCGCCACAGAAGAACTTGTCCATTTCTGTACAGGAAGTGATTTCTGTAGACACCGCTGCCCTCTAAGCAGTGCTATGCTAATGTCTCTCCAAATGGGGGCTTTTCAGGACATGTCAGACAAATTAGAGAACTAAAAGGCGAGAGGGAAAGACAAACATACACACACACACACACACACACACACACACACACACACACACACACACACACACACACACACACACACACACACAGTGACCCACACAGACACACATACACATGCACGCACATGTGCACACTCACACACACGAAGCTGTGCAGAGTGATAACAACAAAGGAAGCCTATGAGTGTGACAGAGGTAGCCTGTAGAACAACAGGGAGTAAGGGGGAAGGGTGACAGGGGGGAGGCAGAAGGGAGAGGGGTTGTGTGTACTAGTGTGTGATTTTGTGTGTATTGGGGGGCATTAGGAAGCCCGGGAGATGTTTTTCTGGAAAGTGGCTGGTTTGGAGAGGCAGCAGCTGTTGCTGGACTAAACTGAACGTCATTGACTGACTAATCTAAGCAGCGGCACTACGAGCACTGGGAGGGCGCTGCTGAGTAGCAGTGACCTCCACCAGTTTCAAGGCCCCTGAAGGAGGGGGTTGGTCAAGACAAGCCTGTTGACCTCCAGTCTTCTCACAGGCAGCAGCTCCATATATGTGCATATGAATATATGGAAGTAAATATATATATATATACACATATATACATATATAAATATATATATATATATATATATATATATATATATATATATAATATGTATATATATATATATATACATACACACACAAAAATATATTGACATATATACATATAAGTGTGTGTGTGCCTGACATACATCTCCACCCTGCATCAGTCTAATCGGGGGGAAAGAGGGCGAGGGAGAGGGGAGAACAAGTGTGAGTCAAGTTGTCACGCTACGGCTGGCGATACACTCCAGGATAGCTCTCACTGGCCCTGGAGCGCAGCTCTTTATAGCAGCAAGCTTGGTTCACACACACACACACTCACAAACACACACAATGGGCGGACGATGGCACTGCACCTGCATTTTACCCCGACAGACAAGTCTCCAAACTGTAGACTGGATATTTTGCGTGATGCACATGCTGGTGTATACTGCATTACTTATCAAGTCATCACTTGCTTCATCAATGATGCATAACTTTGGGCTATACTTTATTACTTTATGGACCTTTCAGTGAAAATACCGAACTGTATGTTTGCACAATCAAGTAGAATTGTATAACTGTACTTTTACTTCATATTATTCATAATGTAGTTGTGCCAGTACAGTCCTTTTAAAATTACACAAGAGCGTCAACTTAACTGTTCTATCTTAATGCCTCAAAGGAGATTTTCTTATTTTTTCACACACATTTCCAGACAGACCCATCTGCCTCATTTACTTTTACAACCATTCTCAATCCTCACTGGGATGAGCGTGTTACCTCCTTCTCTCCTGGCAGTGTCACAATTATGATCAAAAGCTGTCTGTACGTGCGTGCATATGTGTCTTTGTGTGTGTGTATTAGGAACAAGTGTGGACAAAACAAACGGTGAAGCCAACACCAAACCCTCTTGTGTCAGTTAATTATTTTTCAGCGCTCCAGATGTTGTCGCTGACTGAAGACAGAGCTTAAGACTTTGCTGAGGGCACTGCTTTGTGAAGGCGCGCCGGCCCTTTAAATAATACTGGAACTAAAGGCGAAGGATGGCGCTCTGGCTACCAACACTGATACAGCAGATGCAGCCTGATGGCAATTATTTAGACATCCACTTGCTAATTATAATAGAGGATGACAGGTGCCCAAAACAATTTCAGCGCAAACTGCCTATGAGCCTCTGCGTGTGGTTGTCTATGCGTATGGTTAGAGATAAAGATAGCCAAGCCAACGTCTCGTCAAACAATCGTCTCTTTTACTTCTCAGCTGGGCTCTGCTGCTCCTGATTCTTTATGATGAGCATGCTGTTACTGAGATGCTGCTTGCTGGTGGTTTCGATGGTGGTTTCACCGGTTACCTGAAGCTAACTGTAATAGATCTGGGAGGTATGAGCTAGATTATAAAGATGATTTAACAAGGCTTCAGTTTCACACATGTTCTGACAATTCCATTGAGATTTTCATCAAATTATTTGATCGAATCATGTGCAATCGCAGTTGGGACATGGAGGGATGGGGAGTATTTCGTTTTGTTAAATCGCTGTTTTTTTGTATACATAAAGGAACTTTGTTTTTTATTTTTATATTACGTATTTACTAGCCTTTCCACTTAAATTGCCAGGTATGTATCCCATGTGCCTACATGTATTGATTCGTATTCATGCCATTTGTTGGTTCAATAGACTAAATCTAAATTGATGCAGCAGAACCACACAGTTTCCACACAGTCTCCTTCCTTCCAGGTGTGTTATGCTACTACCAGCTAATGTATCTTCAAGCCCATGACCTCAAGCAGAGATGAGGAGTGGGCTACAGAGACCTAGAGAGCTCACTTCTTTCTAACTCCACACCCCCAGATTTTTTTCATTTTTAAACTTGTAGTCTTCAGCCCCAACCAAAGCTGACTCAGCTTCCTCTGGAAGCAGAAAAGGGTTTTATACAGCTTTTTTACCCATATGCAGTAGTACTCCCGAAAATTTGGAACAAAGGTAGAGGGAAAAAGAAAAAAAAAATCAAAAATACATTACTCATTAATTTGTGTATAAGTGTGAGTCTCAAATTTTGTGAGAAAAAAAAAAACACCAAACATTTGTGTGAGCTTTTTTTGCTGCCTCTCTTCTTTATCTTTTAAGCCCTGATCAAATCCATCCAATCATATGTGCAATCTACTCATATCCCAGAAGCCCTCTTACTGCCACACACCCAGCACCATTTAACATACATAAGAGACACACAGTCACAGTCACAGTCACACATACACACGTACAACTATCCACTCTAGGAGCTGAGAGGGGAATGAAGCCTTCCCATGGGATTGAGGGAAGCGGGAGGAGGAGCCAGTAGGTGGTAGAGGGTATATCCAATCACTGAAATCAAGGCAGCTGACTGGTGAATAATGAATATAAATTGAATGCTCTTCGCTGGCATCGCTGTGCCTGGCTGTCGTAAGAAGGAGAGCGAGCTGATGCACAGCTGTTGACATGATGGGGTGATTGTGGGGTGTGTTTATACACACTTAAGACAGGACTGTATTACTCTCTGTCTGTCATTTTGCATGCTACTCTCCTTCACAGCTTTACTGTGTGTGTGTGTGTGTGCGCGCGCACGGGTGTGCGTGCACTTCTGTGCGCACGTGTGTGCTCGTGCATGCGTGTGTGTGCTTCTCGGTGTCTATGAATGAGGCCTATTGACATCCTCTGCTGTGACCCTCTGACTCCTGACAACTCCAATCAGTAGGATGAGTGGGAGCCGGGGGGGTCCATGGTTAGGACGTGGATGTGTGTGTCTATGATTGGGCTTATGTGTGTGAGAGACAAGAGAGCTCTGCATGCAATTTTTTTGCCCAAAATTTCACAAGAGGAGGCAAGTACAATATTTTTCATGAGATAAATAGGTTTGCATCTGTGTAGCGTAATGTAAATGAGGACATTATGTTGTTTCAGTTGTGGTAGTAGCAGTTGTGGCAGGTCAAGTTTTACTAAAAGCAGGACTGAACCTGTTTTTGCATTTCCATAACAAATCCTAAAATTGCAACACATATGAAAAATTTTATTGGATAAAAAGATTATGAAGTAAGGAAATTATTCTAAAATAAAAACAAATGCATAAACATTGTTCAAGGCCTCAATCTGAAAGATAAAAAATGTGGGGGTTGTATTTTCATTAAAATTGCTATTTGGAGACAGAGTCGCTGGCTCTGAGTGAAACATCATACAACATGTCACCTCCTATTAAGCTGGCAATTATCTATTAGCACCATTGCCTGCACTGGGGTTTGTGAGAGTCACATGCCAAACAGTGTGACCTGCTATTCTCTATCAACAAGGTCCAGATTTAGATTCCACATTAGTCCCTACATGATGCCAGGCGCCTGTGTGAATGAGAGAGAGGAAAACCGTTGCACTTTGCTTAACACAAACACAATCCCAGATGGTTTTCCTCTCCGCACAAGAGGAGAGCAAACCCGGCGCCATTCGCGCAAACGTATGTGTGATTTTTAACACATACCCCGAAAGGGAAAAAAAATACGTACACTGTCAGCCTCCTTCAGCCAGTTAAGCCACTTGGAGAAATCCGGCTCCCGTTAATGTTATCCTGCCTAAGAGTTGTGTAGACAGCAGACATTGCTACAAATAATGTATAAACACTTTCTTTTATCCTGTTTAGAGTAAAGTTTAGAGTTGATCACGACAAGAAAATTCAGATAGTGTAATGTAACCACTCAAAGTGGTATAGTAACATACATTACATTGTCTTTTGATGGTAAGGAACCCCAGGCATAGCAAAACTAAGAGATCACAGCCACACTAGCAGCTCGATGAGGTTGTATTTGACCACAGCTGTGGTTTTACCTAAATGCTAACAACTAAATGCTATTAATTTTTTTTTTAATAACTACTAATGGTAAGAAGACCTTTACCTGACATGGCAATGATAACCTGCAACTAGTTACACCTTATTCTTGCTGATTTGCATTAAAAGAAAACTCTGTGTGGTGTGTTAATCACAGCCATGTGCATGCATGAACTCCAATGAATCAAGTAAGATATGTGTTGAGTGGTATTCACACAAATAGACATCTTTCCAATTTATACAATTTAAAGGCTAATGAAAAACCTCATGCTATTTCATGTTGCTATATTTCTCTCACAATTCAAAGAAGAAAACATGTTAGCATTCTTACTCAGCACACAAAAGCTAGGTAGCCAATCGGAGTAAAGACTGAAAGGGCAAAACATGAAAGAGTGTGATTTACGCCTAATCTGGCCACTCAGTTTCATAAGGCTGTAACTGTACTTTCATTACAGAGAGTAGTTTGTACCTCATAGAGAGCCCTGTAAAAATCTCTGCTGCATGCAATGATATAGTATGGGGACAGAGGTGCACCCCCGGTTTTCAGCCAGACCTGTTTCGCATTAGTATACAGGTGAAATTGAAGTGTGTTCCATTCCAGAGGTTCTTCCTGAGAGGTTTAATATATGTTTCAGCTGCATGACATATCAGCCAATAATAGGCTTTCCATTGTTTACAACCAAACATGATTTTTTCCTTTTTTTCTGCCAACACTTGCAGGCTTTCAGGCACTCTTTCATAGGCACGTAAAAAGCGTCACATTATAAATTCCCTGGTCTATTATTACCTTTGCTGTAATGACACATCCCACACAGCCGGTGCCAAAGAGCTCCGCTTGGGAACAGGCCCAAGGCACTCTGTTACACCTTGCTAACTGCATTGTAGTGACTGAAATCTGAAAACTGAGTGCAAGACCTCGTTTTTCTTTTGCTCTGTATGCCACACTCCCCTCTTTCTGGTTTTGCTCATTCAATCATTTGCGTGCTCTCTATCTTTTGCTCTTTTACACTTAGGCATTCTAGGGCTACTCTGGGGTCGTCCTTGGCATCAAGAGCCCACTAAATATCATGAATTATAGACTTAAGAATGTGATTTTCAAGTACACAATTATCTTGAAGAATGGCACTTTGAAAAAATCATGGTTTGGCCTTGAACAATATGGTACCAGCAAACTGCTATAGATATAACTATGCAGCAAATCCTGGGGATTATAAAGGAAATTGAAGGGAGCACCAGACTACCTAAAATGCTAGAATTATTATATATAATTAAAATGGAACTGCTGGTTCTACAGCAACATTTGATAAAACTACTACGCACCATCTACTGCCCCTTGCATTCATTTCTCATTCATATGTATGTCTGCTCATGTCTTGAAATATAATATCAGTGTGCTACCGTATCCCCATGGCACAAGTGCAAGCAGCCACTGTAAAATGTGAAGTAATCAAGTCACAGCTCTGTGCGTGGGAGAATATTTAGCCTTTCAATACACAGTAGTCTGAAAGACAACAGCATAAACTGCACAGATATGATTGACTTGCCTAATCCAATTACTTTAAGAAACCGTTGTTCATTTAAGATGTATATTAAGCTCCAATTTGAAGAATATTTTCTGATTAGCAGACAGCAACAAACAGACTAATTGTTGTGTCTGGTGATTTGTGCTGCATAACATGATTCATGCAATGTCAATCAAGCCCAATTCCTGGACAGAGGAATGCACTGCTGCTGTCAATAGCTACAAGCCCAACATGCAAATCATACGTAGGCACGTCTTCATGTAGAGTGTGCATGGAGTGTGCATATCAGTACATTGAGCTCGCTTACAATTGTTTATCCATAGTTGTATTTAACAGCCCTGACATTTACCAAAATTGATTTCCTTCACAGCCTTGCATTTGTTTGAACATACAACGGCGATGACTCTGTAATCCCATTTTAATTAGAACGATGTAGTGAACACGCTAAGCTCACGCGCTCTATTCCCCACAGCGATGCCACACTGGCAAGGAATCAATCACCAAGGCACTGGTTTCCAGGGCAACGAACAGGGGCTTCTGCACTACTGTCTAAGTGGTAAATGATTGCCGGTGTAACTCATTGGCGGATGTGAGGAGTTTTTATCTAGCTCTCTGTCTCTCACACCCCCCCCCCCCACAACCCTCCTCTTGTCGCATATCCAGAGAGTTAATTAAAAGCAGCCAACATGAAATAAATCTAAATCTGAATAGAAATGAAACATACAGTACAAATTGAATTCCCACATCAAGGAGTTTGAGGTTGGGTGGATAGGTGGGGGGTTGCAAAGGCAATAGTAGTGAAAAATGAATATGCAGTGTGAGAGAGGTATGAAATGAATATAAACATACACCTGCCTGAAGAGACTGGTGAATGGAAAAGGTAGGGAGGGTTGTGAAGAGCTAGGTGAATCCAGAGGAAGGAATCAGTTCACTCATTTTTTTTTTTTATTATTATTTTGGGGTATTTTTATGCCTTAATTTGATAGGGACACTGAAAACAGATTGGAAATGTGGGGGAAAAGAGTAATGTTCAGTGCATTTACACCCATGTGGTATGCGCCCTAACCCCTCAGCTATCGATTCGCCAACATCTTGTCAGATTTTAACTAGGACCATCATTCTGCATAGTCTTGAGCTAGACACTGCTTAAACCACTATCTACTGTACATCAGTTTTGTTTCACCCACACAGCTCTGGTGAGTCGACAATCACGACTGGAGAGCAATCAGACACCCGTTTTCAGAAATGTGATAAATGAATTTAAAAAACAAACAGCACTGTGAAATGAAATGTTAAACTGTATTGGTTATGATGTGAGCAATGCCTGAAAAACTGAACGACTGCACAGCAGTTAGTGACAGTTAAAATGGTTGGTTAGAGCTACACATAAGGCTGGTGTTATTCTATATTTGTCTTGCCGTCAAAAAAATCCAATGCAAAGACCAAAACCAACAATTCATTGTTAGTCTGTCTCTCAGTACTTTCTTACTTCCCTTACTTTTCTATGCCCATTCGTTCCTACTGAAGATATGCTTTTTTTGATTTGTCATAGTTTTTGGGCATAAACTGACATCTATGGCAGTGCCTGAGCACTACCTTAATAGTCAGTTGTGAGTAGTTTGTACACATACACATAACCTGGAATAGAGTATTAATGGACTCTTCTTTGCCCCGAATTTTTCCATCAGCAATAGTACTTACTATCAAGCTATTGTTCCCAAGAAGCAGCATGCAAGTGCTCTTCAGATTTACCTTTTTTGTGAAATTTTTGAGCACACTGAAAAAAAAGTTATACACAAAATACCACAAAATCTAACATTAGCAAAGTAATTGTAAAATACTTAGCACAAGTATTTAAAAAAGACAACAAAGATGATGACTCAGCTGCAAAGCAAATACCAAAGATCAGCACTAGGTTTTGAACATGGGAATTTTCCTGAAGGAAACAGGGCTTCACAACAGCAGAGGGAAAGGTGAGACAAGCTACACAGACAGTTAGCTGTATTGAAGCAGCAAGCAATGATTCCTGAGTGAGCCCTGAAGTGGTCTTTTAGCCTTGTATCAGATGGCCTGACAGGAACTACGCACCATCTGCGATGTCTAATTCTGTTCAGCTCTAAAGGCATTGTTTTTGAAACACTGGGGGACCAAACTGCTTCAAAAGTTATAATATAATACAATATAACTAGGCACAACAAAGTGGCCCCGGCACAGCATCTGTCATTTCAACATTTCAAGTTCTATAGGGGCTTATACACAGCACAGATTTTTGCATTAGAGGTGAATAAAAGTGAGCACAGGAACTGCTGCACAAGTGCTTGTTTATATTCAGATTCACAATGAGGAGAGGTTTGTGGAGGAAATCTACTACTGAGTGCATCAACAGACCATGAGTAAACCTGTCCCCAATCCTCCCTCTGTCTGTTTCTCATACATAATTTGCAGTGCAACCACTACAACATTTTGGAGACCAGAGATATAAAATGTTTATACATACATCTCTGCAGCTAGCTAATGTAGCCATCAGCATCTTTTTAATTTTGTCGGATCATCTTACAACGATAAATGCTGATGCAGTCATTGCACAGAAACATCCAATGGAAGTTCTTACAATGCTACACACAGGGGGAACTGGGAGCAGGCACCAACCCCACTAAATGACATTATATAGCATTAGTCTATTTATAAAAATGTATACATCACTGTCTGATGTTGCAACACAACCAAAATATAAATCAAGCCAGAAAACCTGAAAGGATTTAAAGAAAATCTGCTTATTACTTCTGTCTGAGGGTAAGATGAGAGGATTAATACCAATCTTATGTCTGTACAAGTAGCATGGAGCTAGAGCCAGGAGATATTTAGCGTAGCTTAGCAGGGGGAAACAGCTAGCTTGGTGCTGTCCAAGGAATATGTCTAACACTTTATTATATACACAGCGTATCTTATATGTTTAACCTGTACATGAATGTAAAAGCAACAATGCGTGATTCTCAGTAGGAGGCACACGTTGGAACAATTTCTCAACAAACATTAGTTTATCCAGTAAATTTGTGCAGTGTCTCCGGCTATAGCACCTTTTCCCGATGCAATCTGGAAACACAAATTTTGGTCTCTGCACAGGCACAAGGCTAACTGCATTCTGACTCTAGCTCTATTTCCCAAAATGTGTAGCTTCTCCTTTAATTCTGGAAGAAAATGGCATGATATTATCACTATAAGCTCGGATTCACATTGATATACAGTTAATTTTCTAAGATAAAAGGGTCAAATGTGGTATTATTTTAAATGTGGTATCAGCAAGTCATGTGATTATCAATACACTAAATATAACTGAGATTTCTACATGATCATAAAATCTATCTGAAACAAAAGCAATAAAAATATATTTTCTGGTTGCACACAATTCAAATCTGTGCTACATCTAATTCAACAGTTCAAATATATATTGAACTGTGTTTTGAACTTTAAGCTGGATTTCAAAGTCCATCAGTGTCATTAAGATTTACAGTCAACTGACACTTTATTGTCAATACTGGGATCCACTGTATTACATTTCATGTCATCTCATGAGTGAAATGATTGACAAGATTTTCCAGAGATGAACAATTTCTGTTGCCAAACCCTCCAACAGCAAGTCTAAGCACTACCCCTGTCTAATTCTATCTTGTGAAAATAGCACAATTTTGCAGCCATGAGATGTATTGAGGAAACTACAACTCTCCAACAACCTCTTCATAAAATCAAACACATATCACATTGGCCTGAGAACAAAAAAAAAATGGTGTGCACTCCATCAAACCCAGGTTGTCCATCTGGCAGGAGGCACTGCTCGTCTATCCACTGGGATCATTCCTTCCAGCTCTTCTGCCTCCCACCACTGTCTCTCCAATTAAAAGTTACACATCAGCCTCAAGTCTGAGCCAGACTTCCAGATGGTTGGAATGATAGAGCACGCTTTTCTTCTGTTACATTGTCAGTGGAGAAATCAGTTACCTGTGTGTCTATTTTCCAAAAGTGCAGTGCAGTTGGGTGGTTGCCGGATGCTTTGGGAATTGAGCTGAGTTCTTGTGCGTAGTTAAATCCCCAAACTCTGCTCTGTTCTTTTAGACACAGCAGTCTGAAACTGAACAAGGACCTGGAGATTTCAAATGTTAATACAGAGCTAGATCTTGCTTCTTGTTAGGTTTGGATGAGATTTTTTTTCAACTTTCCTTTAACACTATTACACTACAGTATAAAGTTACATTTGCTTCAACCTTAGCATACATCTTTAGATTTATTCTTTTGGTGAGGTTTCAATTGTGCAGAATTAAGAGAGACCTCAGACTAATGTAAATTATGGGTCTGCACCTTGACAAGACATATTAATTTCTTTTGCACTCCTACCATACTGTAAAGTAATCCAATAAACTAGGAGGGAACATTTCATGAAATGTTGGCTTGCAGATAAAATATTTGTTTGAGGTAAGCTGATGTGAAAAATGATTCTGAAGAGACTCTGAGGGTTTCAAAACACAGACATCCATCAAACCATCTTTAATGCATGTTTACTTTCTGGTTAGCTTTGAGATGCTGACATACATGAAGTCGTCAGTGACTGAGGATCATGGGAAAGGCGTGTCAGCCTTTATTTTACCATCACAGCATCCAGTGTATGTTATCCCACATGCTTAAGTGCAGTTGACAGGTAAATCCCATGGCTGAGTATTTCTGCTGCTCTCACGCTTCCGTGTGAAAGTCTTTTTGTGTATGAGCGACCATCACATCTCTTGAGGCCACAAGACTGCAGCTCTGGCAGAATATAGAATCCAACTTAAACAACTGAAACAACTGAGAACATAATCTTAGCAAAAATAGGTTCAGCAAAAGCGGTACAAAATGAGTGAATTTTCTTGGTATGGTCAACATCTCTTTAATGTATCCATAGCCAGGCCATTAGAAAAGCATCAGCTCCAAATATACCCTGCAGTTAACACTAATCCAATGTGGGAGACAACTTATGTTTTTTTATGTATCATTACAAGGCTGGCAACCACCTGTCTCCATGATGTGCTTGAATTATTTAATTCTTCAGTAAGCATGAGTTCTTGTTCCAATAAAATCTGACAGGCACATTTAATGATAAACAGATCTGCCAATAGCCCAGTTTTTCAAAGCAACGAGAGACTTTAGCAGAATTTCATCCAACAGTTTCTTGAACTGCCTTTTAGCTGCTGCCAGGATAGATTGTAACAGAACTTGCAAGCCTCGGATGGTCAAGTGAATATCACTGTGGTAGATATTAAAGGAAGCTAACAGGATGCTCATGGATATAGCGAACACAAGAGTTATTAGGCTGAGGCTTTAAATTTCATCAAGGTCTGAACAGAAGCCTGTTTAAATTATCACTTCTGGTATATTTCCATGCAAAAAAAAATCTCTGTTTCACTGTTATCTAACTGAATGAATGTACAGGAAAAACAATAACATTAACATCAAAATGATTAATCGATTGACAGAAAAAGTAATAGCAAAAGTGAAAATATAAAAGTTACACCTTTTGGAAAAGATTAAAGTTTCACAAAGATAGAATCCATTATATGACTGTGGCTTTGGAATGCATTACAGTCTTGAAGGGTTCATATTTTTTAGTTTCAGTGAGTTTATACACGCCTGGAAAGGCCCCCTTTACACTGTGCCATATTGGGCTGTCTTAAACAAAGGATAGCACTTGTGAGAGAAACATGATGAAATCTTTGGTTGTCAACCCAAAACAGTGCTTTCAGTTTTGCTCGAGACATTTTGTATCTACCAAATTTAGATTAGAGCTTTGGAAACCAAAGAAGGCTGCATCCACTCTCTGTCAGCATAGGAACACAATCCCACATTTTGAGTGTCACTGCTACAACCCACATTTAAAAACCAACAAATTAGAACACGACATTAAAAGAAACACAGACCCATGTCACACAGTGCAACATGAGATGAATTTCAAAGTTTATAGGCACTTTGTTGCTGTCAGCTTTATATCTGCAATACTAATGCTAATTGAGGTCAGCACTTTTAAGTAAAAAAGTAGTCATGTCATACAGCATGGTGACATCCTCAAGAGCCACCAAGGAATGATGTCAATTAGTAACTGAATAAGATCAATCGTTTTACCATTGCTACCATTTTGGAGTCACATATCAATACAAATTGCTACACTGGCCTTCACCAGGGCCACCACTCAATGATCTCTGGCAGAAAATGTGTCTATTGCGGTCTTCTCAGTGAGCTTCACTAGCCAAATGCAGGCTGAAGGTCAACTGTGTGGGTGAGCCTCAATATGTCCTCCAAGGAAGTGCTAAAGAAGCATGGTGAGCAGTGGGGGAGACTACATGGTGATAATTGTGAGCAAAATGGTCACTTACAGCATGTACACCCTTTGAGTTAAATATAGCCAGGCACATCCAGGAGTCCACAGTGAGCAGCAAATCAAATGACAGGCTTTTGCAATACTGTATATTTCATGAGGGCTATGTTTGAAAAGGGTAATTCCACTGAGGATTTGAAATTGGAAAAAACCGTGCAGGATTAAAGTCTCACATTTAATGATTTAAATGTCGTTTCCATCACAAATAGTACCACTTCTTTAATCTTGCAACCTGCAAGGCTAGCTTACCAACCAGGACAAACTCAAAAGGCATGTAGAGACTGCAGCTGTCACTTAAGTGCTACTTATTAATCATATTCACAACTAGAGACCATCTCGCAATGGAATCACACCAGCCGTGACACCTGGCAACATGTTAATGTTCCAACCAACGAGTACTCAGTAATCATTACTCATTGTTACATGAGTCCTCAGTAGTCTTTACTATATTACACATGAGTAGTCAGAGATCATTGGCCCGACCACATACATCCATCTTCAGTCTTGGCCCTCATTTTGATCTCAGGATCTCAGGCTTCAGGAACATTTCCAACCAAACTGACATAGGCTCAGATAACACCTCTGCTCAAAAAGTCCTTACTTGACCTTGCCCAGGTTGAGTGCTGTCAGCCCGTCAATGTTACCTAAGGCTTTCAAAAAGGCAGTTTTCATACAGGTCTCAGAATTCCTCTAACAGAATGACCTTGTTCAAAACAGCTGGGATTTAAGAGTAGCCACTCCACTTAAACAGTTTTGTTGTCTGTGCCAGAAGCCCTAAGGGCAGCCAGAGCAGCAGCTCAGTCCTTGATTCTCAATTTGCTGGACCTATCAGCATCCTGGTATCAGTGCTCTGATACGGGCATCATAGGCAAAATGTATTCTTGGCTTGAATCCTACCTCACTGGGCATTCTTTCAATATACAAGGGCAGGGACAAACATCTATATCCCATCCCCTCTCCACAGGGGTGCCCTAAGGCTCGGTGCTGGGGCCCCTACTCTTTGCAATATACACCACCTCTTGGGGTTCAATTATCTGCTCACAGAGCTTTTCATATCACAACTACAAGGACACTACACAAATATGCCTGTCATTCCTGCAAGATGACCCCATGGTCCCAGCGTGAATCTTGGCTTGTCTCTAAGACAACTACATGGATGAGGGAACACCACCTTTAACTAAACCTCTCTAATCAATATCTTCACATATCTGGTTTTTGATCGAAAAGGAGTACATGTCAATCTGGTGCTCATTGAACTTCATTGGCTACCTATGGCCAGTTCAAGTCAATAATGCTTGCCTACAGTGACTTCTGGGTCCGCACCCATCCACTTGATCACAATCATATAGACTGATGACCCTTCATGGCACCTGCATTGCAGTCCCTACAGCCCAAATCTGCATACAAGACAATCTCATGCCAGACTGTTCTCATTTGAGGTTCCTAGCTACCAAATTCTATCAGAGCAGGAGTGTCCCTCTCTATCTTCAAGGATCTCTTGAACACTCCCCTTTTTTCGAGAGCACTACCTCTCCGAACATGTCTATCATATGACTTAAACAGCAGCGCACACATATTATTTTTGCAAGTGCTTGCACATGGAATATCTCTGCTTGCGCAACCAATATTGAAGCCTGTAAGCACAAAACACTGCTTTTAGCCTGTTAAGAATCAAATGGAGTGTGTGACTGTTATCCTCTACCACACAGCTGCTATCACTGATCTCCTGGTTACAAAAGTTTCACCTGCTCACTCGTAAGTGGATTTTCAATTTGGCAGTAAGTGGGTGGACACAGTCACTATTGTATCCCTAAATTTAATTGGTTGAGCAGGTCCCGCTATGTTTGATAGCTAGATACAGTAACAACGGTTGTACAAAACCATATAGACCAGTTCTACATGAAAAGTTGTCTGAGATAATGACTGTAGTAAATAGGTGTTGTATAAATAAAACTGACTCAACTTAAATGTAAGTTTTTAACTGTTTTTAACTTAGATCCTATGGTTGTATTTGCATTGTTTATTTTTGTAAAATGTCAGTGTATGCAAAGATATGGACATTGCCAATATTAACACAATAAATACAGATACACATATATACACTGGCAATATTAACATAATAAATATAGATACAGAGAGAGAGAAGAGAATACATGGATATTATTATTACACTTTAAAAATTAGAGTGTAAAAACATAGTTTGGAAGACAATTATCAATTGCAATAGCATTGGGATAGTGCAACAAAAGGAAGACACATGAAATAAAGTGAGAGTGAAGAGAAATAGTGGAATCAAGACAAAAGTGCAAATAATTATAAGCTGATTTGGAGGTGAACACAGTAACCTGAATAGTACACTATTTATCAGAGGAAAACAACCAATTGGCCATTGTAATCAATGTCAGGAAAACGAGACAGTGTAACACATCCAGATTTCATTCAGAGAATTATGCAGAGGAAAGAAGGGCAATGATTACAGGCTTACAGAGGCTAGGATGAGCGGAGGCAAGGGTTAAAGAGCCGCCTGAGCGTTGGGACATGGTTGGGGAAAAAAAACTTGTATTTAGATTTTTGCAAGCAACAGGACTAATTACAAGGCTGTAATAAAATCAGACCACAGTGGATGATTAAATCCGAAGGGAGGCATTTACCTCTCGGAATTTTTTTTTTTCAACAAACCAAAGATTCACTAACTGACCAACAGTTTTGTCAAATAATCAAAAATGACAGTTATTATACCAGTCAAAATATTATAGTAGGTATCACTGCCCATAGGTGAACAGTAACAGTGACCCATAAGACAAATTATAGCAATTTAGCTGACAGTAAATCAACATATATACCTGGTATGAATGCAAAAGTGGGAACATTGACAGTGTGAATTTATTTTTATTTATTTATTGTGTTAAATTTTGCAGTGCATATATCCTTGTCAAAATATTTTACCAAAATAGTGTTTGCTGGGTCCACGCACTTAATGCCAAAGAGAAAATCTGCTCCCGAGTGAGCAGTGTGAAAATTATGCAAGCAGGCGATCAATGTTAGTAGTCGCTCCTTTGGATCTTGCTCACATGCAAAACCTGGTTTTCTCCGTGTAAGTTACGATATTGCTTGCGCAACCAGAGATATTTTGCACAGAAGTGCTGTGAAGGCATTCGCAAAAATAATATTTGGCTGTTTGAGCTGCACACGTAGCTCCTCTATATCTGTGTGCGTGGATCTCATCTGCCCTCACCAAATTTTGGCAGTATCATGCCGCGTTACTAACATCATAACATGCCTGACTCGCGCTTACTGTGCACTTCTTTACTTGATCTCCTTGCACATTGTCTTAATGAACAGGTTTAATACTTTGTGCTTACTCCGAGGTCTCTTCTGCCAAATGAGTAAATGTAAGTAAGTAAATGACTGTGCCCTGATCTCCAAGGGGACCCCAGAGCTTCAGTTTACTGTGTGTCATTTGGCTTGTAGTAATTTTATTCCTTGCACTGCATATTTGTTTAATAGATATTCACCTGTAAAGCAAACTATCATCTGAAATTTGAAGAGCCTTAAGGCAGGCGCTGTATCATTACCCAATCTAGAGAGTTACCTTGTGTCCACATCTGCTGCTGTATTTGCTGTAGTTTTAGGAACTTTAACATCTCAAATGATAGTATAAATATAGTGCACGTTCTTACCTAAGGTTGTGTTTAAACACATTATTAAAACTGAAGTAATTGACAAATAACAAATGTGGGACAATGTGGCATTCCACTGTATCAGCATTGGTTGGTTTCTGGGACTCCTGGCAAAATATAATGAAGCTGCCATGTGTCCTCTCTGTGCACTGTAATGTAAGGTCAAGCAGGATGCATACACAATGAACAGAAAATGAAAGAAATAGGGGTGTCAATAAGTGCCCACAGGTAATTTTCGCTTTAGGGCCCCCTTTTCAGCTTGGTTTTTTCTAGGGCCGTCCTTGCAAACATCACAGTAACTGGCACTGCTTCTGAAGCACAAAGACTCAGCCATTCCAGCTGAAAAAAATTATACAATGGGCAATAATGTGTTCATTTTATTATTAGTGCACCTTTACTTATCAGCTGATAAGAAATATTTCAGTGCGGCAACACAAATTGTGTCTGAAGTAAGATTTAGCCGAGCTGGATCTGACTGTCTAGAAATATTGGAAAATGGTTTTCTGTTAGACTGAAAATTTGATATACTGAATATGTCTGTAATAACACTTCAAGGAAATGGAATTTAACCCTGTAATTTTTACTCAATAGGATGGCGCTATTATGTTCTACAACAAAGCAGCCTTCTGATTTTTAGAAAAATATTCCAAATAATATGATATGAATTCCTATATTATCTATGCTGAACATTACGAACCAGCATCTGACACTTGGTATATTAAGAACAAACTATAGCAAAGCTATGCACATAGCTAAAGTACATTCTATAATGAAGTCTTATTTGAAAGATGCTTTGAATACATGCCATTGAAATCCTACTCATACAGCTACAGACTAAGCAATAACACTGCATTTCCAAGCTGTAATCACAGTACTGTGAATAACACTGGTGCCAATTAAACTTTGTACTGGAATTCACACTTTTACCAGGTATCTAAACATGTTTCAGTAGATAGGGTGTAATGAGCAGAAATGCTGGGACTTGGTGTGAGAGAAACCTTATGAATTCCAAATTATGTAAAAATATAATATAAACCTCAGATACAAAGGGCTTGGGAACCCATCTCAATCGGATAATCAATCTAACAATGTAACAGGCTTATTAGTGATTGACATCTTGTACACCCGGAGCTGAGACCATCTTTGAGCGAGAAAGTCTTGAATGAACAAATCAAAGAGAGTTCATTCAAGAGTCATTCAGAAGTGCATATTTTAAGCCCTATTACAGAGTTTTGGAGTTCGTTTTAACCAGTCAACAGTAAACACTAGAAAGTCAGCCAGAGATGTTGTTTACGACCACATCTCAGACATAGCATTAGCTTAACAAGCTACGTAGATACAACTAAAAAAAACTGTAATTGTCTAAAACAAAAAAAAAGAAGACAAATCGAGGGTCACCAGTTACAAATGAGAAGCCAGCTTTTATCGACCTCTGCAATTAAGGACTCCTTGTTTCAAAAATTTGCCGGGTCAGTCTGCCACTGTTATCCCTGGGATCTGCACGTGTGCCCTGCCGGAACAGAACGCTAGACAGGCATAGCGATGGTAAGCAGAGGTAGAGGGGGGGAGGCTTAATGGCAGGTCAGTTGAGGCAGAATTTAATTAACCTGCTCTGTGTAGAGCGGACTGGGTGCAAAACAAAGAAGTAAAAAAAATAAAAGAAAAAAGAGTCTTTCAAACAAAATAGTGTACATTTATCTGCACATCTTTCTTTTCTGCACAAAGAAAACAAACAGACACAAAGACACACACACACACAGACACTCAGATACACAGACACAGCAAATTGGGATTATCATGGTTATCAAATCTACTCATTTCATACCACAAATAATGAACAACCGCTTTTAAACCAGAGAAGCTAACTGTGTCTGTCTGCTGGAAAAGCACAATGTCTTTGTTGTGCCAGCAAGCAAGCGAGGTCAAAACAAAGTCATTTATCTCTGTTGAGTTAGAAATTAACTTCTGCCTCCAAGCAGTTCGACCTAGTAAAAACCCTGCTATGCTGCTGACCTCTCAGGCAACGTGTGCGTGGCAAAAATAGCATAGTCGAGGGTGTATGACTCCAGCAGATTAGCATCACATTGTTGATATGACATACAGATCCCAGGAAAAATGAGAGGATCTTTCAGCCATTTAAGGTGCAGGATAATAAGATTGGAAAGGAGAAAACCTTGGGTTATTCACATGACAAATGAGTGCCAGAACTTGCAAAAATTGCTTATGTAGAATACCCAAGGGTATAAATCAGTAAATGTGATTTTTTTTTTTTTTTTTTTGTGATTCGTTTTACAAGTAATAATGATTCCTGTCTGCTTACAATTCAGCAGAGGGAATTATGTTGCAGTGAGTTGCATATATATTATTAATTTGGGCAGCCAGTCCAAATAGATTTCCCCCAGTCATTTCTCCCCTCAAAAGTCTGTGGAAATACAGCTAAAAGCACAGACTGATGTGTAGTCATTAGCTGACGTGAGATTTCAATGCTTTTACCTCTCTATGAAAACACAAATAAAACCTGAAAGTGTGGGGAACCGTGCTGACACTTAAATCTGTATAAGTATATATACTTTAGGTACAAAATGAGCAATAAAGCTCCTGTCATAATAAATGGAATATCTAGATGGCTAAAGCTGAAATGTGACACTCACTGCAAAAACTGTTGTCACTGTTACAAGTTTATCCGTCAAAGAAGCAGAACAGATGGAGGCCAAAGAGCTCCCACACAAAATAACCAGTCAAAACAAGTAAATCTTAATTTTTCCCTAACTGTACTTAATATTAGAAATTTGGTATGTTAACTATTACTCAGCACAAGTTTAGGGGACTGAAATATTTATAAACTCTTTTTACACTTTACATAACAAGAAAACTGCTGCTTCTAAAGATAGGGAACTTTTCAGAAGAAGCTAGACAGCATTTCTTGGTTACGAAAAAAAGGCAACAAATCAAAATAAAATCTGTCTATGGTCTCCTACTGGGCCCTCAAAACTTGCGTGAAACTAAACCTCTGCTTTCATGAATCAAAACAATCATAAAAATACACAGAGGGACTGCCCACTCCCCAGTTTGGAAACCACTTGTAGAAGAGAAAACAAAGAATTCTGCTCAACATAGATTTGAGAGAAGCTGGACACAACTGGGGGTTTTACAGAATTTTTGTTTTTTGTTCAGCTGTTATAAGTATTGGTGTTGCTACGACTTCCTGTTCTTGAAAGCTACAATCTGGTTCATGGCCATAGTCACCGAAAATGGTGCGCGTCTAGAAAATCACCGAAAATCACTGATGAGAACATTTCAGGCAATTTTATACTAGTATGCAAATGGCCTCAAAGATGTGTATCATGTCTGATATAGCATGTAGCATGATACAAACTTTTTAATATAGTCTCTTCACAGGATAGGTCTCAACTTGCAGCGCTGCAGTTTAAATAACATGGAAAAAATATAAGAGTATAGTATAATAATATAATTAAAGGGTTTAGACATCAAAATGTTGCATATTGGAGCTTGAATCCTTGAAACAGATAACACCGAGTTGTGGGTATCTTCGTCCTCTTAACCACATAAAGGCTGACAAGCCTGAAGAGATCAATTTTCTGAGCTCTGCTCGCTTTTGTACGGCCTCAGAGATTCTGTTAGAAGGGATAATTGTTGTATTCCATACATTTGCGCTTAGTGCTGGGACTCACCTGGAAAAGCAAATGCAATGTATTGCAGAGTAATCAATACAACAGGGCTGACTGGGCTGTCAGCAGGGAGTCAGGAAATGGCTGAAGTTCAAAGCCTTTTTCACAACTCAAAGACAATGAAGTGCAAACCTGAATATGACATGCAAGACTGTGCACCTGTGAGTTACCGATGGGGTTAGTTACCACAGTTGAGATTTATCTTCTTATCTTAGCTTCAGATCAAATTCAGGTCTGTCCAAATAATTTACAACACTGGATGCTTGCATGACTTATATTAAAGGAGATCCAATTTTAATAACCATCTTTTTAATTTTTTTTAATCCCCTATTATATTTTGCTACGGTATCTCTGGTTTCTGGTCGGCATCGAAAATATTTACACACTTTTCTATTTCAGTAGAGCTGAAAACCACTTCAAAGCTACTGATTAATACATGTCAGTCAAACAATCAAGAGATATTCCTGTAGCCCTTCACAGCACAGTAAAAAAAACTCTTATCAGCTTACTATGCCTTGGATTTTTTTTTACACACCTTCCACAGCTATGATGTCAAACAAGCAACCACTGGTTCAGGTCATTTTGATATTTTACAAAACAACGGCATCAGAATCATGAATTTTATAACGCTACTTTTTACTCTGTGCTACAGACACATTTTGGTTTTTCATTCCCACCTCTCCAAGTAGCAGTGATAGTACTAGTTGTACAACGGTATGTAATTCCTCGTCACACTCTTTTAAATGCTTTGTTAGCATTGTACAGCAAGTACATATATGGTATGCACGGCATATTACCAGTCACTCTTTATGTAAACAATCCAGCCTCAGCAGAATAAATTTAAAGGTTTCTGAAGGTGTGAAACAACCAAGAAATTGCCCGACACCCTTCATTTCCTGATTCTGAGGAAAACCACTGACTTGGTTACTAGTGGCTGCCTTTGTGCATACACTGTATGTTGGCGTCTATGGCTTTGATTGTTTCTCTCGCTCTCTCTCTCTTTTTCATACTCTGAATCAGCAGGTCCCTTTGGTAAACAAGGCAGAGTGATTGTTGGATTTGCATATTCCTGAATAAATTATATTGCATTTTTGCGATAAGCAGTGCACTACTGTTTGGTAGCTTTTCCTCCTCCTTTTCTGCCTCCGCTCTTCTTTTCTACACCATTCACACATGCTGCCACAAATTAACCCTGATCATGAGGGACCATGGAAAGTGAGAAAGTGCTGTTCAAAATTCATGTTTTCAGCACTAGGAAAACCATGCCATTGGCCCCTAGTGGGGCCCAGAGTGCCAACTACGTGGATGGTTAATCAGGTCTGATAATGATGCATGCCCATGTCCGCCACCAAGGACAAGGATGGCAGCCATGCTCAATGGTGGGAGAGGGGGGTAGAAAGATTGGGAGGAGAGGAGGTGGAGACTGAAGAGACTGAAGCTACTGAGAATCAAGATAGTTAAAGAGATGGAGGTGGAGAGAAGAAATTGGAAGATTAGTAGTGGAGGAAAGGAGAGGAGAGGAAAGGAGAGGAGAGGAGAGAGGAAGGAATCCCAAAGATGAGTCTATGAAAGAATGCAAAAGAAGTCTGGACGAGGTTATTCGCTGTGGGTGCAAATTATTATTTTGTGTGGGTATGTGTGTACACGTGGGCAGCCAGGCAGGCATATGGACATGTGTGCATATTCACATCACTGTCTCTAATGGGGCTGGGGGATATGGTTCTTAATATGAACACATCTACAGCTACAAACTGAAGACCCTTTTTAATTACAGCCCTGGCATGCTAAAGAAGCGATCGGGGGGGGGGCTCCTCCATTTCAGCCTTTCCCCCCCAATCAGTTCAGCTGATGGCTGCTTTTTTTTTTTCTTTCTCCCCTGTATTCCATTCACTTCCTTAGGAGAATTGGGCTGGTGGTATTTTGGCTGTGAAAAGGAAACCATCGGACGGCAGGGGCATGAATATTCCAAATGACTAATGTTGCACATGCTTATTTTTGACATATCTGGCTTCCGCAGGGAAATAAAACACTTCTAATGCAGGGGGACCATCTGTTATCTGTTGCTGGTGTTTCAGAGCAGGCGGGCTTGGCGCGCACACCCTCGCACACGCAAAAACACTAACGGACATACAGACACACATGTGCGCACACAAGCAGACAGATCGACACATTCCCACACAGCGGGAGGCGCACATAGACAGCAAGGCACATGGGGACACACATGTACTAATGACAGAATCTGCTGGGTGCATGCACAACAGACAGGCTCTCAACTCCTATACAAATTGAGCACTCCTTTTTTAATTCTGTGAGTTTGTAATGTGCTGTAAATCTTGAGCTGTAGGGTGACAGGGAATGCACACACTTTTTATGCTAGCCATAAATACCTGGGCCTGTCTCCCTGCAGCAGCTGGAGTGCGATAATATGCTGGTGGTGTGAAGGGGGAATAAAGTAGCTGCATCACCTTGAAAACAAAACATGAGGCTCACAAACAGCATTCTGCATCAGCCACACATCTACACTAAGTGCATTCTCACTTAGATTTGTTTGGAACTATGGCCAAAGGAATAGGTGCAGGAGGTATAGTAAACAAAGCTCTCTCATGCATGGATAATCTGTTTGTTATTTTTACACAATAGCCAAGCTTCTAGGTATGCCAGAATACGTCTATTCAGTAGAATATTTTGGATAGCTAAATTTGCTGTTGAATTTCCCTTTCAATTCCTGTGCCTGTACAGGCAAACGTTATGTTGGACAAAACATTCCAGCATATATCAAATATCCCAAACATAGTATGTAATATATGCATCCATACAAATCAGCAGCATCAAAGGTCTGTACTTCTGTACTGCTGTATTTTTTTGTCATCAAAGATATTTTTAAATTCACGCTTTCTCATCGAAACACATTAAATTACATTACACTGTTTGTTTCTCTGAGACCTAATAAATGTGTTGACTGCAATTGCTTCCTTATAAATTGTTTCCAAAGCCAATTTTCGGAAGAATTAGAAAACCTTAATATTGTGCATTATTTACATCCATGCTTGGTAGCTAGCAGTTGTTCTTCCTTCCATTCTACACTACGCAAAAAAAATGTACATTTTTGACTTGGCACCATACCCAGTTGTAGTATAAAAATAATACCATGACAAGCAGCAATATAAATCCAGGAGAAGCTGCATGTTGTCAAAGCACATCAGAATTTTGTATATTTTGTCCATTGCGAGAATTTTGACTGAATGCAAAACCAGCACCAAGCTGTTACAAAAATAACTCCGAAAACATTTCTGTTTGTGTGAGCGTCAAACTGTTGGGTTACAGCTCAGTTTTCTGCACAGTCAAAGTAATCGGTGAACTCAAATAGGACCACCTGTTACTACTAATTCTCTATCTGTATGCTTGTATCCTAGCAGAGTCATATGTTTTTGCTTCTTTCCTTTTTTTTTTTTAATTAGTCGTAATAAAAAGTAAGAAGATGCTTTTGGCAGCATCTTTGTACATTCACACGTAGCCAGTTCATACCTCCAAAACAAGCCTTTCATTTTCGTGCTTCTGGATTTTCATCTCCCGTAGGTGTGCCATTTTTTGCCAGAGGCAAGCATGTGTGTTCCATCCACTGCCTTTAATTTTAGGAAAGCAGTGCAAATTCTCTAAACACAGCACAATTACAAACATGTTGATATGTTGTGGGTGCCTTGATGAAGTCAAACTTCCAAGCTCTTGTGTTTAGGGTATAAATGCCCTTTGAGCTCAATCAAAATGTTTGATACAAATCAAGAAATGAACAGTTTCACATACATACAGGCAATTAATGTAACTTGTGTCTACAGGATGACAAGCTGAACAGAGGGATTTTAGGTAGGTTCAGAATGGCAATATAGGAAGTGTTGACGGCATGAGGTGTAATAACTTACCTTTGTCAGCTTCCTTTATGTGAGGATCTTCACCCTCAAGACTCTCTGGTGCACCAAGTGTGTTTTTGATCTACACAAAAATAATGTAAGCAGAGGGGAAGAGAAAACAAGGTCAAAGGTTTATACACTTATAAAGACCTTGGGTATCACCTGCATTAATGCATAATAAGAGCATGCATGTATGTGTGGTTGACACAGAGAAAGTGATTTTAAAAAGATCATTTCAACTCAAGTCTTCCTTTTTGTGCTCTAGGAGTCTCCCAGGAGCCCCTGAAAGACATTTTAATGATGAAAGAAAACATGCCTAGTGTTCTGTTTTAGGTCACATGGGAAAAACAGGGAGAGCCAAAACAATTTTAGGTCTTTAAGTTTCTATTAAAGATGCCACATTCATTTAGAACAACCCAAGTCACAATGTCAATCCTAACCTTGTGGAAGGTTTTAGAGGGAAATAATCACTAAATCCCTTGCAAGAATAAATATTGCTGATTGCTAAGCCGTAGCGTTAAAATATTGGTATAGCAAGTATCAAAATATTGACATTTATCTGTAGCTGGGAATATACCTGAGGTGAGAAAGCTGTGTTATTATAGTTTTATTCTGTTGTTGATTCTTGTAGGCATTCTCTTTTTAAAGAGAACAGTAAAAACAGTGTGCAAAACATCCATTCCTGCTGTAGCATCAGGGTGCTGAGGAGGACTAAATATGACAAGATCCCCACATATGAGGCAGAGGAAATATGGGTCTGATTTGATGACTTCTCATATGCTGCATGCTGTCATTTTCTTCCGTCAATGGAAACCAGATTGTAACCTCAAATGTGCAAGTGAGAGGCACTGCCAAATGCAATGTAACTCTCCACCTCTGGGGAGAACAAAAACCTGCTTAAGATCAATGTGTCAGAAAGACTGGACTGAATACAAATGTGAAAATTGCCATGCAAAATAGAAAAACCCTTAAACATTGTGTAACTTTTTTCAAATAATTTTTAGTTGGAATATTCTCAAAAACACGTCTTGACCTGAAGAGTTGGGGAAGGTGCGTTTCCTTCTAAAGTTTTCGAGCAAGTTTCAGCCCTCCAACCTATCAGAGCAGGCCAGAATTGGGCTGGGAGTCCATGGATGTCAATCAGTAGGTCGACGTCCTACTGGTCTACTACCCCTCTCATAACGAGGCTTCAAGCTAGCATTAGGTGCTGGAAAACCTCACTATGTATGGCTCACAGGCTAGAAAGTTCCCAATTCTTTCATCAGCTTAGACAGCATAGACAATACGGCTTTTGGTGAAGAGTAGAGTAGTCAAAAAACTTCTTTTTTCTTTTTCTTCTTTTTTAACTCTAAACGCTCACAAGATTATCACTGGTTAGTCTTATCTGATTAAAATATGCTTAACTGTCTTACACTGCCTAGTCGAAAATGATTTTGCCAACTTACTCATGAATACTATCCACAAAAAGTCACTGGTCCAGTTGGTGAACTGCTGCAGCTGGTGAGCTAATTGCTAACTCTATTCAGTCACAAAAGGACCCAGAGATTCCACCTATTTATTTCCTCTTGGCATATTGTTCACCATTACACATCATATCGTTCAATAAATGACCCTATGACAAAGGAAAACAAAGTTCTCTGAGCTAACAAGCTGACCACTGATCAGCTGGCTAACTTGTTAGCCTGTTAGATTAGGTCAGTCACTATTGCGAAAAAGTTAATCAAAAGAGTTGTTCGTACCTTCAACTCCTATCAAATAACTGTCGGTAAAACATTATTCCTCTGTGGAGCAGTGAATCCTCCGGCAGAGTAACATTCATGCTGATTAATTTTGCCTGTTTGAGCTGATCCTCTGATTGTAGCAATTCCACTGAAAGGAACTGATTTCACAAAATTCGCCATTTTAAATCCCGGTGTGACTAGACCTTATCAATAAAATAATTATTGAATATTACATGTCTTCTGGACATAGATATAGACCAACAGCATATGAGCTAACTAAATATCTCAAGAATATGTCCATTTGTCTGTATGTTTAATTCCCAATTTTAGATATGAAATAAACAGTCCGTTTGTTGGTTAAAAATCGTCTTGGTTCACCATAATAATCCAAATATTAGTGTATAATGCTCTAGGTACAATTAACTGAAGTGTCCTCATAAGAACAGTCAGTGTTCACCTAACCACAGCAGCCTCAACAAGATAAGCCTCCTGCATGTACTGATGCAATGTGAGAGGCAGAAATAATGGAGGCATCACTTCAAGCTCAGTCCTCACAGTTTTGCCATCGTTTCATGTCCACATCATTCTCCAGTTCTTGGTTGTGTCTGAGAACGAGACACAAGCGGAGAAAAGCCTTCAAGCAGCCTCATACGCTGCTCCCAGAAAATCAGCCAACACACAAAAAAAAAAAAAAGAGGCTTGCTCTTGAAAACTGTCTGCCTTTGAAGGATCTTTATTCCCCATTCCCCAGCTGCCGGACATGTGTGTAACGGCTTAGCCACACAATGGGTGCATCGTGGGTATTTGTCCACCGAGAGCTGAGACCAGTAAATGAAAAGAAGGGCAAAAATGCCCAGGAAGTGCCTAATTAATTGACAAGCAAGATATTTCTGTATTTATAATAATCAAACAGACTTCATTTTGTTCCCCCACCACCATCCTCGCCAACCCATCTTCCCAGGCGACTTACTTAAGAGACTTATCTTATAAATACAGCCCTAATCAAAATAAATGACTAAAAGCTCTAAGGGAGTTGAAGGCTATACACATTTACATCAGAGGAACTGATGCAATTTAAATAGCTGCCTGTGCACCGACTTAAGGTTCAAATCACAGAGAATCCTGACTTATGTAACACTCTGGGTTTTTTTTGTTTTTGTTTTTTTTTTATGTTTTTTCAAATTTGGCTGCTCAGCTTGGCAGACCTATATTCGTGACAGCCAAGTAGGAGAGACATGACCTCCTTCTGTGTGTTATGTTGAATTCTCTCAGCAGCTTGATCAGTTACTGAGCGTGTCACATTTTACAGAATATTTTTTAATATTTAATATGTCACATGCTTTTTCTCTGTTTGAATGTACTGTACTGTGTATTCTCTGCATTTGCATACATCTGTGGGCTATACATGTCTTTCTACATGTGCTTACTACTCAGTAATCTTCCTTCTGTTTTGTACTGGGTAGACATATCTCATAAAATGTTGCAATGAATGCTTTTTATGAGATATGTCTTCCAGGCACTGTTTTAGCCAGCCAGTGATGTCTGGCTAAGGTGAAGGCTGGTGATGGATAGATCATCAAAGTTTCACCTAAGTCCAAGTTTTGATGGATATGTTACTGCTACAAAGCCCATTACAATAGATGGCACAGACTGTAAAGCCACAACTCTGAGTGTATAAAAGTCCACAGCTCTCTATTAATTTTGAGAGAGGCTAGTACAGTAGTTTAACACACGGGCTTCAGCTGCACTACAGTCAAATTAAGGGTTTAATGTGGCAACTGCAGTGTTCATAGCAGAACTGGTATCTCTGCAGACGTGCCGAGCCTAGTGGTAAATGTGGCAGGAGCACAATGTTTGCAGAGTCTCCAGAATCTCATCTGCCTCGTGACACTGTTGCTAATGCAAACTGAACTTGACTCTGACATTTGTGGAGGCATTTGCAAAGTTTAACTTTTGGACAGGAGTGCGGAGTGGAGGGTCGATGCGGACCCTGAGTAGACCTTCAGGGGAGCTCAACATTTAGCCAGCCAAGTCCTCATACCTTAATGGTAAAATGGGTTATCGCTTGTCACTGTAAGCGTGTCAACAATCGCAAACTCGCAAGCAACTTGCTTTCTAGAATTCAGATAAGTAACCTATACTGCTCTTGAACAATTTCAGGAAAAAATTGGCACTTGTTTTCCCCCCAGCATCACATTTTCTGCAAATCCCTGAGTTTCCAGAGGTATACTACTCTTTGCATAAAGTAAAATAAATAAGCCCATAAACTCTCCCTTTTTTATGTTACTGGTCAGTCCAGCACTGACTGTTATCCCATGGGGCTTTGAAAATTTACTCATGTCCCATACAAAATGAATTGCATTAATGGCTCTTCGCTGTGAGACCTTTTGCGCTGGTGTAACCCTCATTCTGCCTTGGTTTCCAATAGGTCAGTTATTCCCCTGACCACTAGAGGTTGCGTGAAGGTCAAAATTTCAGGTGACCAAAGGACCAATGTCACCGATCTTATGGTGAGTACAGTCTCGCCATGCAGACCCTTGACACAATGAACATCCCATAGAACCATAAATTAATGCTGAAAATTGGTTTGCTGTTTGGGTAATATGAACCAATAAGAGCACATCAAAATTAAGACCAGTTCGGGTCACACACTTGAGTTTGTCAGTATATTGATAGCTATTCTAAATATGGTTTTAGAGCACTTAATAATAACTATGTGAAATTGATTAATTAATGTTTCCACTGAAACACTTTCCAGACTTCTAATATAACGGACTAATCATGCAGTATATCAGTTTAATGAGAAGTGCTTTCCTTTAGAAACAACAAAAAAATTGTCGTCTGTGTTTTTCCATTCCATTTAAGTTGGCCATATTTTTGAATCCTATTGCCGGCAGCGTTTAAGGGTAGATCAAGGCAGCACAAAGACAGCGTGTGGTGGTGTAAGTGTGCATGTGTGCGCCTGGGAGACGGCGTGTTCTGCTCTGCGAGAGGTAAAATAATGACAGGCGAGAACGGATGGCTGGTGACGTGGTGACAAGGAAAGCGCCACACATTTTGGGCCTCAGGCTGGGCAGCTGTGAGAAACTTCTTGGTTCTTTTCCCCTCTTCCCCTGGTCCCCCCCCCCCACCAACCCTCCCGTCCACTCCTCCCACTCCTCTCTCCCCCCACCTCTGCGGCACTGTTCAAACAGAGGACAAAGACGCCCTCAGTGATTTTTCCTTTCCGAACCCATACATGGCTGCTGGCACTTTCCTCTTCTGTATCTCCAGCTCACAGCAAGAAGAGTGACGGAGTGAGTCATGGTGGTTTTAATCTTTTGATTAATTTGAATGGCACTTCCTAACAAAATTCTCTTCTATTAGGAGAGCATATTCCTGTCTATTATTACCTTCTATCATGTTTTACTTTCATGCATGGGTTGAGATTATGTTTGATACTGTAAAAGATTAAAATGTTAAATGCAGCTGCATATTTTTGCACCTTTTGCTTTATGAGTCATGTCCTCTGGAAAACCATGTTTAGACTTTAAACAGTACTGATACAGTCAAAATGCTACATCAGATTAATGCTGCTTTTTCAAAGTCAGTGGGTACTTGTTTGAGCGTGTGTGTTAATGTGTGCGATTTCTTTTCTTTCTTTTTTTTAAAGAAGAATACTTGACTGTGAAACCAACAGTAAATTCATGGACATATGGCAGATTTATATGTGACTTAGCTTGATGAAAACATGCAGTCTTATGGAAATGAAGGACACACACATACACAAACACATAGCATCTTTTGTACATCACTGGCACCCTCTGCTGAAACCTGGGACACCAGCTCAGACATGAATAGGGGCTAATCAAAGTTGTTTGATCTAAAAAATTACTGCATTTCTCCATATGTATGTGCTCGTATTGGATGGAGAGAAAAATGGCAGCTTGTGTGCTGCCGTCACACTTTCAGGTCATGCCAGTTGGCTTCCCCAATGTGTGACAGCGGTGAGATCCAGACAGAGCAGGAACAAGAAAGTAAAAGAGCAGAAGGGGAGAACATGGCAGCCGAGGACTACCACTTCTACATCAAACGAATGTTGTCACAACAGAGCAACAGAGCCGCCCCTGTTAACTGTGACACCATTCAGCTGCTCGTCACACTGAGCAAGGCCTACTGTAAGTCAAGCAAGCACGCTGTTTATTAAATAAGAGAGCAGGAGAGAAGGGATAGAGCAGTGATGCAGCGGTGGCGGCAATGTGAGCATACTGTAGTGGTGTCAAATCTCCGTAAGTAGCATGCAAAGGCAGTATTTTCTCATCCCTCCATGAAATTGAATGTTGGGGAGGGAAATGAAGTGTGCCTTCCAATAACAGTAAAGGCAATCATTGAGGCTTGCACTTGAGAAATATGATACTGAGAGGTTGGCGCCGGCGTTTGGGTAGCGCTGAAAGAAACAACAAAAGTGATTATTTAGTGGTATTATTTTATGGTTGATACAGCACATTTCTGCAATGTGCAGCTGAATGAAATTGAAGGCTGAGGTAAAAAAAAAAAAAAGGCAGATTCAATCATTCTGTAATTCAAAAGTGAATGATCTTTTCCAAAGTATTACCTTATATATCACCTTTTTAAAGAGACCTAAGTCACTCATTTATGTAGCTATCAAAGTTGGCAAAAGTTTAAGATTCTGTAGGCCCTAAAAAGCATGTAATCCTCATTAAGTGCTATAAATGTTGCAGTCTTTGCTAAAACAGATTTGTATCCATATGCTGGCATTTTATCTAAGAGTATCAGATGGATCGGACAGAAGTTCTGTAGTCGTACTAAAATTTGAAGCAGCAGCTAAACGATCAGCAGCCAGACTCTCGGCTGAAAGGACTGTTGTCTGTGACAGAAGGAAAAACTGGAGGAAAAAAGGGAGTATGAGTGTCAGGAAAACAGCCCAAAAGAAAATCGGTGTCCTAGCGGACGCTGACGTATGAGCCTGTCAGTCGTCATCGCGTGCCACTCTCCCTGCTCAACACAGTGAAACCGAGGAAATGTACCCCATGAAATATTCACCAAAGTTGTCTTTGCTTAAAAAGGACTGGAGAGAGGTGGGAGGAAAAAAATGCTGCAATACACCGAGGGTGAGTCCCCCAAAATGCTCTTGATGTCAGGTCTGCTTAGGCTTCTTTACATGATTGGTGGGGGGGCAGCAGGGGGTCCATTAAATGTTCACACAAATGTACCCTTAACAGAGCGTTAGTCTCCCATAGCAAAAGCCCCCAATCCCCAAAAATACTCTAACACTAATTCTGTTGTACCCTCTAAATATCCAAAGCATGCTTTTGCTTCTGCTGCCACTGTTGGTTCTTGCATCTTCACGAACAGCCTGTGTCTCCATTTTCAGTGCTGACACGTGATGTAAATGTAGAACTTGACATAACTTTCACTAGTCCTTTTATTGCGGGCTGACTACAGACTGATAATTCATCGCGTTCTACCAGGACACACTTTAACATTTGAAACTGAACTACTGTATATTTGCTGGCATTTTACTCAGTGATATCTATTTGTCAACTTTGAAAGGTAAGGCCAAGTGTGACAATCTATTTTATTTTTTTTAAAGTGGAAATAATTATGTATCTGTTCTTTCATAATTCAAAACCCATAAATTCAAAGAAAGGAAAAGGCGAAGACAGAAGACATCTGATGTATGAGGTTTGGGGTTTGGGGTTTGGCAACGCAAATCACCGTCTCTTCAAATGTTATTTACTTTAACAAAGGCCAGCAGGAATCTAGCAACCCTTTGACAATCGAAGGGAGGGCAGGTTAAAGTTATATTGAAATTAGAGAAAAGACTGTATAATTGCTCCTAATTAGCCTTATGAGAGATGCAGTGATTCATTTACAATGTTTGTCTCTGTGAACTGTATGGCCATTGTGCTTGTGATGGCCCCCATTGCCGCGACATGTGTTATGTAAGGGACACGGGGGTTGAGTGTGGAATGAAAACACGCCATTAGCCGCGACAGCTACTGTGCAGGGCTTCAAAATAACACAATTAGGCCCAGTCTTTTTGTATCTGTTTGAAAAGGTCAAATCTGTCACCAATTTTAATGCAGCACATTCTATAATAAACTCTTCCTAATCAAGAGCTTTAATTTAGCCATTTCACAAAAATGAAAAAAATCGCACTACTTGTAAATGAATTGCTCACATGGCTGGAACCAAATAGATGTGACAGAGATGCTTGATCACACAGTGAAGAGCAAGAAACCGCGAGGTATGGAGACTCAAAAGCTTATGAGTGTCTTATGACTCCTTGAGAATCCAAGTGTCTTACTGACGTTTAAGTGCCATACAGAGGCTGAAAGCGTCCTGCAATAACCGAAGAAAATCTTAAGATCGCTTGATAAAAATGGTTATCACTAACTGACATTTTTCAGAAGCTGGTTTGTACTTATTTTGCATACAAGGATGAACAAATCACATTGAAAATCTGGTGAAACTTTACTTTTTACAAAGAAATGATAAAACATCAACAGAAGAAAGAAAGAAAAAATGTGCACAATAACAGTAAAAGTAACAGCAGTAGCATATGGAAGTACGGTAAAAGGGGCATACCTTAACGTACACTGCAATATATCAAACCTTTACATTGTGCCTATAAGAGCTCTTATTGAGTGCACTCAATAACAACTAAGCCTGTTGTCAAACACAAGAAAGAGTTTGCGTGTGACATGGTTATGTATACAGCCAGTGTGGAGGTTGTCGTTAAACAAACAAGCCTTTCAGCACCTATTGGCTCCATAGCAAAAGCCGTAAATAAACAAAATGATAGCCAATGTAGGGCTAAAAAACTCTGTATCTTTACAGTCCTTTGGGTTCAGTTAGAGATATCCAATACTACTGATCCTCAAGCATCTGGAAGTTCACAAAATAAAAAAATTAACATCTGTGTACATCAAGGGATATTTTACAGACTTAAAACCTAAGGTGTTTCAGTAATTTTACTTCTGGTCCTTGTGTTTGGCTTGTTTTTGCCTTTTCCTGTGTTGTTACATTAAATTGTGGTATTAAAATATTGTTTGTTTTTATTGTTGTTTTGGCTGAACCCCAGGAAGACTGGCAACTTCTTTGTGGATGCAAATAGGGATCAAAATAAAGAATATAGTATCACAGCATTTTAGACAGCGGTCACGTGACCATTATAAAGAATAATTACACCTCTCTTTCTACAAACATACCGATCCCTACTGAAAATACACGCCAATTTGGTGTGTATTTCAAGTTAGTGTCTATGCCTGAGAATCAGACCAAATTGAAATACTTCCTTTCATTTAGTGTTTTCTAACTTTGGACTATACTTCATTTACCCAAAGGGTCTTTATTTGATATTGCACTGAGCAGTTTTGTTTTTTTGGTTGTGTCAAAAAAAGGTTAAAATATGTATATAGTTCCAAGATAAGGTATAATAAAAAACTTATAGTTTTCTTTTAGTTTTCTTAGACTTCCATGGCAGAGAGAAGGTCAGAAAGATGCGCATTCAAGTTTATAAAATCCTCCCTGTATAGGAAAAGGTTTTACTCCGCAATAACACTAATATTGTAAATAACGGCAGGTTTTGGTATTATTTGTGAGCATCACAATTCAGATCAGTGTTGCTACTGCCAGCAATAATAGTGCAAATAAAATCACTCCATTTTAAATCCATGTGTATTTCAATGGTGTTTTCATGAAAAGACGGGAGACAGGAGTTTGCCTTATAATTCACATTCTATGATTGAGCAACACCAAGATAAGACAGGCGGATGGTGAAATCTAATCTGAACCCCAATGTTTTTTGTCTATGGAAATGACTGCCTTCTTATCGACAGAGTGGGTTATTTGAGCAGATTCTCGCTAAGGCTTAGCGAAGGGACTCAATCACTGCTGCCCAGCGATAGGCCTCACTTTCGTCCTCTCCCTCTCTCATCTTTTTATCTGTAGGAGCGGAAATGAAAGGATGGTATCTCGCACTTTCTACATCCTCGGTTCAGGAGATGGAGAGAGGCATGGACATTTTCTTTTATGCCTTAGCTGTCGGATGAAACCATGTGGTTTATAAAACTGTGCTTAGAAAGAAATATGCTCCACTCACTCTAAACTAACACAGACTCAAGAAAGGTATTATGCGGCAATTTGTGTTGTGGCTGCCATGGTGGGATACAACCATGAGATAAATCTAATCACACTCTGGTAACTAGAGGAACATCACTGCATCAAATCACCAGCAGCTACATTTAGAACATCGGAGCAATCAAGCTTTTGCACATTTCAGTTAAAGGAAATTTTCTTCATTTTGTGCTTATCGTCTGGGTTTTTCTAGTTCCTGCTTTGTTCCTGGAGGATATTGCAGTCAGTGGCAACACCAATGCTTTATTTTCCTATTTAGGCTACACTTATTTCATAAACACAGATAGTAGTTTTAGGTAAGGATTACAGCAAAATGACAGACAAGGAAAGGTATGAGAGAAATGGAATCTACTATAGGTGGATGAAGGAAGGGATCGACGGTAACTGTATAGGATTGGTCATGAATTCTTTATGTAGTCAATTAATTTGCCTAGAATTTAACAGAATCACCACAATAGTTGGATTCATTCACAGAGACACGGTAAAATTTCATGGTGCTGCGCCTTTGATGAACTTGAAAATTCATACCATTTACCAACTGTATGCTGTCCTGACAGTCCAAACTGAAGGAAACTATTGTGGTAGCCCTGTCAAGCTGGAATTTTGTCAATTTTGCAACGATACATGAAACCATCCAACCCTTCTCTGATCTACACAGACAGGGGCAGTATGGGTGACTGTAGGTTGCAAAAGCTTGCAGAGAAGCCAACAAATTCATCTCCCAAATCTCAGTCCATGCATCATCTGGCACAGCTCCCTTAAAGAGGTCAAATGGTACTGAAGGGAAAAAAATAAGACTAAGAGCCTACAGCCATGCTAGGAGCTTTCTAAGGTTCTATTAGTCACAGAGGTGCTTTGAACTGAATGGCATAAGGCTCCATGTTCCACAGTCTTTCTTTAATGCTAACATTTTGCTATATAGCGTTAAACAGAAATTAAAGCTGACGTTGAGGGGAGAGTAGTTTTGCAGGTATATGCTCACAATGCAAAGAATAAGTAAGAAGGCACAAGAGGAAGAGACGTTATTTTCAGAGTGACAAACGTCAACCACATGATGGTGCTGGAAGAAATGTCATGGGATCGTCAGATTAATTCAGTTTAATCATAGAGAGACCATGGATACCTAATGTCATGGAAATTCATTCAAAAGTTGTCAAGATATTTCAGACTGAACCTAAGTGGTGGACCAATACACTAACAACCAACTACTAGCATGGCTAAAAATATGTTCACATTTGTACAATTACAAAAGAGACAGCGACAAATGACACCGTGCACATTCCTGGGGACCCATGTTCCAAAATTCATCAGATCCACAAATAGTCACTACTGTGTGTCACCAAGGTTCCAGCACCGAGAGGAAATTTCACGCGGACGAGTCAATGAATTTCGCTGTGCCAATTTCTGATGTAACTTGGACATAATCCAAGCAATAAAGGAATGAAGGCATGAATGAAGTATATAGTTAGCTAGAAAAAATTGGAAAAAGCAATGAGAGGGGGAAATGGGCGGTGGAAATGAAGAATAATGGAGCTCACCTTGACGCTGTCTCCTTTAGTCAGGATGTCCCAGAGTGTGTGTCGAAACTTAGTGAGATCCATCTGATGGCCTCCGCCCAACAAAGCCTGGGGATAAGAAGTATGATTATATAAGGTCAATAAGTATAGTATAATAAAGTATAATAAACATTGTAAATCAGCAGCTGAAAACAATTAGTTGTATCTTCAAATGGCAATTCAATGTACAAAGGCACCCAACATATAATGCTTTTTCTTCAGTGGAAAAGTCTTAATACATCCTAAAACATGACCTGGACCACGAGTGTACAAATCTCCTCAAAAAGCACCTATACATTCTGACATATATCTCAGGATGCACACAAGCTCGCAATCTCACATCTATTGCATGGTGCCTGCTGGCCCCACAGGTATGGGCTTATAAAAACTGCATTACATAACTGATAATAAACTGCACATCATCCATCTCCCATTCAGCTCACCTCCCAATAATCCCTGCTGCCATATCTGCTTATCTATTCAAGTCTCTTTCTCATTAAATCAGCTTTCACAGCCAAACGGAAGAAGTTTACTGGTTATAGAAGTCAAATACCATTCATCACGGAGAAGGCTGTAGTTATACAGATATACTGCATGTTTTAATTCACTGGGCGACAAACACATCTTTCCTTCTATCTGAATAAACATAGGCTGTTGCAGGGAAAAAATGGGTGGAGTGGGGGGGTGGCTGACAAGCGAATTAATCTGCAGCCTTTTGCCAGCTGGAATTGAAGTCAGTGAGGCAGTGTGTACCAGTGGATGCCCATCAGTCACAGGACCTTGTGCAAGGCCTGAAAAAAAAAACCCAAATGTGATGCTGCTGCACATTGGGAGGTAAAGGATGAGGACAGAGGGGTGGAAGGTGGTGCAGCTTTCAGTGTTTATTCATCTGAAACAGTGTCCCCTGGAAGCCATTTTGGCAGCAATGTATCACAGCAGGCGCTGACCTTTAGATACTATGCACAATTAAGCAAAGCTAATAAACACGACTGTGGACCTGGACATTTGGACTGGAAGGCTGGTGCTGTGAATCACCTTGGATTTGAGTGAGTTCCTTTGTGCTTAGGTAGTCTTTTCAAAGCAAAAGTGAAATGTGTTTGTTTGAAATGCATACAAAATATGCCATGCACACCGAGAGGAAACGAGCTGAATGGGAGTTTTTATGAGGTGTGTTTTTATGAGGTGTGTTTCGTAACCCAGTATTGAATTATTTTTTTTATCTTATTTGGTTACATGGTCTTAGCACAATATCTTAAAGTTTAAGTTTCAAGCAGTATGGTCAGACAGTTGCTGCGGTAGAGCTGAAACAAAAAGTCGATGAATCCATTACCTGATCAACAGAAAATTAACCTGCATCAGACTTGATCCTTCATTTAGTCTTTCAGTTATTTAACAAGCAAACATCAAATATTAACTGACACCAGTTTCTCACACTATTTACTATTTTTATCTGTTTAAGATTTTAAATTCAATTTCACTCTTGGACTGTTGGTTGCACACAAAAAAAAGACATGTAAAGATCTTAACTCAGGCTTTCAGAGCTGGTGATGGGTGTTTTCTGCTTTTAACGTTCCATACTCCCAAAGATTAATCAATCATGAAAAGACTCCTTAGTTACAGCCCTGTATTGTAGTCTGTTCAGTTTTGCAGCTGCCTCAAATTCAAGCATCAGACTCATGGTTGCAGCTATCCTCATATTCCTACCATCTGTTTTAAAACCTTGGGAATGAATCATCTTTTCTTGCTTCGCCAACGGTTTAAATATTGGAAGACAACCTAGGGAACTACGTTTTCCACTCCTTATGTTAAATATGTATCTTTTAATAGAAATATGAACTGAAAATATATAGAAGTGAAGGACAACCTAAATCAGGCAGAAAACAAGATGATGAGGTGTTGTTAGCAGACCAAAATGCGACAATTGTAGGTGAAGCAATGAAAATAAAGTGAGAAATTCTAGCAAAATTGTTAGTAATTTACCAAAACTCTAACTTGTGGTGTGAGGAGGAAAAGAAATTTCAGTGATTTGTATTGTACAAGTAACCACAAAAGTGATAGCACTAAAATACTTTACTTTCAAAACTATCCATCTGAATGGATGTTAAATCTCTTTCTGGTTTCTAGTTGCTCATATGAACTTGTCCTTCTAACAGAACTCAAACCAATAGGACCAAGTACGGATCAAATTGATTTAGCCTTGATTGCCTATCATAGCCTAGAATTTTTCGCCTCAGATTTTGATGACTAAATCTCACCAATACAAGACTAAAACTATTTTACTATTTTAACTGTTTTTAACTGTATCCCAAGGCCCCCCCAACAGCAAATGCAGTTGTCTGTTGCATGACTCACTTCTGCCACCAACTGCTATGGTGTGTCTTCACACCTTTTTGCTTGGGGACACACATTCAATGGTATAACTCAGCTACCACATCTGGAAATTGGTCGTACCCGACCATTTTAGATAAAGTACAATTTTGCAGTCAAAATGAGAGTAACTGTGGGTCTGATACATTATTTTTATTGCTTGAAAATCTAACTTTTGTTTTCTTTGAGAAAGAACTTTTTGTACTTTTAAAAGTTACATAGTTTGGCTTTAAGAAAAAAAAATTAAATTACAGTTCATTCTTAGATAATCAGTTGCTTGTAAGATTCAAACCCTTGAGCACTGTCTTTACTTCTATAGAAGTTATGTTAGAGAAATTAAGTAAGTTTAGCTTTTATATACTCTGTGTAGTAGAGCAGTTCGTCTGTACACTGTGTCTGAACTGCAATTTCTGAGAGATTCGACTCCTGTTATGTAAACATTCACCAATAGTTCTGACAAATAAGCTCTACACTTGATTCTGTCAAACTAACACGAGGGCTGATAAAACAGTATGCAAAGATATTGCTTTACAGAGAGAGAGGAGAGAGGAAAGATCAAATAACATGGCTACATACTGTGCTATGTTATTTGATAGATCCAGCCAGTCCCAGAAGCACAGTTCTACAAATACCATTTATATCCACCTGGCAAGAGAATATTGGGTTTCTAGTCAAAGTTATGAAATGTATCACCTTGCAAATATGTGGAAACAGCACAAACAAAAAGATGAGACATCTATTACCATGAACCCACACAAGTGAAAATATTACCATTCCCACATAGTATTAAAGCACATACAGCATTGTATGTGCACACCGAATATGCACATACATGAGCAGATAATCACATATGTAATAAAGCTGTCAGCAACTTATATATCATTTTGCCTCACATCATCATCTCTGTCATTTAATATGGGTTTGTATCCATTGCTCAGTCGAATGCCCAGCGACAAATACAGCAGCACAGCATGTTGTTCAGAGAGAAAAGTACTCACTAGTGATCCCCTCTCAGAACCTTTGACAGACAAGGACAGGAACATCGACCAAAATAATAGAAGTCAGAGGGAGATTTCCCAAGATGGCAAGAGCACTGGTCATCTTAGCTGATATTGAATGCTACAAACAATTCCCCCGAGTCCAAAGGTCCAATTTGGAGCACAGATGGTTTTCACTGGAACTTTTACTGGTTAATTCAGCTAAGATCATTCTGCAACAAGTGAGACTTGAATCCCAAGTTTGATTTAGTGATCAGAGATTATTCAGGCAAACCTGTGATTGCCTAAAACTGCTCGGTGAAATTACAGTATTCTTCTACCCCTGTAGTTATCTCTTTTTCAGAAATAACATTAGTTAAATGAAAAGTTAAAATGTGCTACACTTGCTTAAAATATTAGCATTTTGTCATTAAAACAAGAAAAGAAAGGTGCTCTTTTGTTTTCCCTCTATGTCCATGAAAGGAGAAGCAGATTCAGGGGAGAAAGATACCAGGTAACAGGAAAGAGATTGCAAGCTATCTGCTGACAACCTATTAAAATGTAACTGGTGCAAGGGAGAGTTTTTACAAACTAAGTGCATGTTTACAGTGATTTTCACTTAAGAATCAATTGATACATCCCTGAAGCTGTTAAGCCACATAATAGTCCTGCAATGTACCAGGAAGATTAGGCCACCTGAATCAAAGTAATTAAGTAAAACAAAGTCAAACTTAATACGCTCAAGCTTTCTGGCTAACTACACCTAGATCTACTGAGGCATAATCTTAAAAGGGAAATACACAAGTCACTGAGTTTTCACCTTCCATTTCTTTGTCTATTCAAACTGCTGCTTGTATCTTAACGTTATGTCATTGAAAGTCACACTATGATTCAGTCCTATTAGACTCAGAGTAATGCACTACTGACAGAATTAGCCAGGACAATACCTGTCAGGACATAATCAATACAAAGAGAATTGTTTTTTTTTTTTAAACATCTTCTTGTTTCGGGTTACAGTCTCGATATTAGGCAAAAAAGGCAGTTCTGAATAAATTGGTTGCTTAATCTAAACCTATCAAGCAAAAATTACACACATTCGGAGTTGACAGCTGCTCCAATGTGTGGTTCTGTTGCTTTACTCTGATTCAGATCCCTGCAAGATGGATTGCATTGGGTTTTCAACTGATCGTCAGACTAAACAAGCAATTTCCAGCCATCATCTTGGGTTCTGGAATGTCGCTAGAGGCACTTTCCACTGTCCTCTGGCATGTTGTCATGTATTTATCGATTAATTAAAAAAACAATTTGAAAAATCAGTCAATTATGAACAAAGATATTTCTAAACACTTTTTCCATCTATCCATCACATTTACATGTTGTTTTATTTTAGAAAAATTAACATACTTACAAATTGAAGCAAGACAGTCATCATCAAGCCTGTTGCCTTCAAAGCATATTAGCAGTATGTGCACTAGAGTTCCAACAGTTGGTGAGAATTTAATAATGAGCTTCAGCTTTCAGAATCTAAAAACTTTCTGGTTTTCTTACTCTCCCGGAATAGCAAAGTGAATATCTTTTCATTTTTTCACGATCATTTGGACAAAACATGACATCCATTGCACAGGCTCTTTGAACTTGCTTTTGGCATTTTTCACTGTTTGCTGAACCTTTAAAGACCAGTGAAGAAAATAATCAGTAGATTAATCAATAATGAAAATAATCCTGAGTTGCAACCCTAAGTTTACACTGTACCGTAATAAAAATAAACCGTCAAAATTTAAGAGTACAGAGCGGTATGTTTTATGATTCTTCATCATCAGCTCTACATTCATTTACAAAGCCCACCTACGAGCAGATATTTACCAGGCATATTTCCAGCAAAGCTTAATTTCAGCCTTTAATGATGCAAAAATCAGGTGGTGTTGTTCTAAGATTTTTTGACCATGCTAATGAATAGTGCCTCTTTCCTTAAGATAAAAGCGAGAAGACAGGCAGATGGATCGATATATAGCATCACATCAGTCTATATTTTGCTCAGTATCCGGGCCCAGGGAACATTTCATAAAGGCCATAGGGTCGGCTTATCACAGAGCTAAATGCCAATGTAATTATTAGTGTCTGAAGATAGTGGAAAGGGAAGCACATCCTGCGGCAGTACACCATATTTAATTAATAAATGTCACTCTGTAGAGGGAGTGAGGGGAGCGCGTGAGAAAAGAGAAAGAAGCAGGGAGGGAGGGAGTCAGACGGACAACAATACTGATCCTGACTTAAGTGCAGAGGCACACAGTCACACCCGGTACATGTGGAAATGCACTCTATAACAAACAGAGGAGACAGAGATTATACAAGCATGAGAACATGAGTACAAACAGGTCCTTAGTTTAACCCTTTTTCATGAAAAAACATGGAACAATAGAGACATGGGGAGGTGTGATGACAAGTGTTTACATGACCCTGTTTTGCTTTACATTACAATATTTTAGTTCCTAGGAAATGGTGTGAAGCAGTTATAGCACAGGTTAATTAAGGGGCCCGGAGCTGGGTTGTCAGTAATACAGCGTTTGACTTTAAGTCCCATCTTAGACTATAACTAAGTGGTGGCATCTTTAATATATAACTGTGACCACAATCTTTCGCTAAGCTGAGCCAAGTCATCTTATTTCTGTCAACCTCATACCTTAATCGTATTTAAGCTGTCACCACTGGATATTTAAAATGGAAACTGGAAAATGTTTATCGGGAACATTTAGCTTATTTGTTCAGTATTTCACAGATGTGTTTGCATACAAACACAACATTAGTGTTATGTTCTACTAACTTACAATTTTTGAGAGCAAACGTGATGCTGCCAGGATTGTATTTTTCAATCAACATCATGAGAAGATGTTATTAATTAATTATCTGGAAAGTCTCAAAATGATACTGAACGAAACAGTAAAATCGCAGCTGACTATTTGTTTTCCTACAATATTAAATCGAAGCAATTACATCATGGAAAAACAACTGAAAAGTTTCATTTAGGCAGCTCACAGCACAGTGAGTTGCACAGTTAGGGTATGATCTTGGTCTTTGTTTGCAGAATAACTCTGCAGCATAAAAAAAATATACAAGACACCATGGTTTATGGGTTTATCATTTTAACATTTAACCAATAGAAAAGTCTTCCCCTAAACTTAACCAGTGTGCATTTGTTGTCTTAACCTGACCACATACTGAATTCAGGATTCGCAGCCCCGTATCTGATGTCAAAGTCCCTCTATTCCCCCTGACCACCTCCTAACGATTAGCGAGCTAGAAAACATTGCCAGGGAACATAATTCAGCAATTACGTTTCTCATCGCAACATAATGGAGAAAACAAATTAGTCTTATATCAATGTAATTTCTTGGAGACAGCACTGAACTACTTTTATTAGAGCATAATTCACAGGAGAAAAAGGAGGAAAGCTTCCAATTATGGAATTCTGCTCTTCCCCGAGTGCCGCCTTTGCTCTGTGATTGACAGCTTCATTACTTAGCAAGTTAGACTTGAAAGAATAGCAAAATAATAGCGATGAGCTGTGCGTGGAATATTACAGTAAAAGACTGCCATTTAGCTCAATTTTTTATCATAGAAAGTGACTAATTCCGAGTGACAATGAAAAATGAATAATTGTATGAAGCGCATAGAACTGACCACAGCATTGATGTTCCTCAAGTTTATATCACACGCTATTATACAGAGTTTTGACTTTCGTTAAGTAAAATTCTGGCAACTATTTTTTTTTTTAGATTATTTTTATTTCATACCATTTGTTTATCATTTTACTGATCTATGGGCTCTGACTGTAAAGTGAACAAAGCTTTATGAATCTGCAAAAGACAATGAACCTCATGCTCTGCAATATCTACCCCCGTCCAATGATTAGCACTAGCCTTCCGTACATAGCATAATAATAGCAAGCTCATTGTTAATAGATTCAGCTTTACGTTGCTGCTCGTAGGCATCCAATACTCAGTGTAGTGGATTTGCAAGCGTAAAATGTAGCCAGTCTCATCACTGCAGTGGGAATTGTGCAGATTCACTTGTTTTTTTGTGTAAGACGCAAATGCAGATCTAAAATGACTGAAGAGTATGTAAAAAAAAAAAGAACTGCATACACAAATGTCTTCTCATAGCATTTTGGCCTTTCCAGTCAGCAAAGATTTCCTGGTATCTGAACTCAAGTGACGTCTTAACAGTTTGACGCCAACTTTACTAAAATAAATGCAGAGACAAGAGAGGTGCACACTCATGCCACTGCTGTTCAGTAGCAGAAGCCTGAGTCCCGTCTTACTTTGGTCGAGGTCAAAGGGGTCAGGTGTCCTGTCTCTTTGCTTTTCCTGCTGTCAGGGAGTATGCACACAACAGGCAGCTTGTCACGCCGGACACAAGCTCCCATGATGCCCCCATGCTTCTTTTTCACTCCTTGCCCCCCTCAATCACAACCCCCTATCTTGGAGTGCTACTTGAGTCATGACTACACCTGGGACCCTCTCGCCTCGGCGCCATTTCTGTCACTGAATCAGCTGCTGACTCCAGCCCTGTATCCCGTCTTTTGTTCTCTGCCCACGTATTAACTCTGAACTGCCTGGAGAACAGAAAAGGAGTTGAGGCAGCTATGAAAAAAGAAAATAGATCAAGGTCCTGGAAAGCTGCAAAAAAAAAAAGATGATGTCTCTAAATGTTTCTTATGCAACAATTTCTATCCCTCTCACACATTTCTTCTAAAGGCGACACTCCTCGGCACACAGAAGTGGGTATTCTTGTTTGGAAACAATAGCAGGCGTGCTTCTGAGGCAACTGTTAAGCTATTGCAAAGCAGATGCTTTTTTCTCTCGCCAATCAATTTAACACCTACACCTCCCCTATCCTCCTTCAAGCTGGCTTTGGCTCATCAGTTTTAAATGGCACAAGACATTCTTGCATTGTTCTTTTGACTTACTCAGAGGACAAGAAATGTCTCTGCTGAAGTAAGAACCGTATCGAGCCTTAATCACCAATAGGTTGGGTCAGTACAGACAAAGAATATAAAGCACTGCACAACAGCATATTATTAAAAATAAAAAAAAAAGATATAACATACTGGTGCAGTGTGTGAAGACTCTGGTTTCTTATACTTTTGTAGAGGGAATTATATTTCAAAGAACAGGATGAAGATTTGGAAACAATTTTTTTTTTTCCCCTCTGAATCTTGCGTTAGACGGTATTGCAAGGGAAAAAGCCATCTGTGTCTGACTCTTATCCCTGGCTTCTCCAGAGCCTGGATGAGCCTGAGCCAGCAAATGTCAGTCGGATAAAGACCAAGCCTGACAGACAGACACAGGAGTTTTGTCATTCCGTGTGTCATCCCTTTGCTAGCAAGCCCAATCTTTGCCGGTCTCGAAAGCCCCGAGATGATGGGGGAAAGAAACATTCTCAGGGTGAACGTCAGGTTGTGTAACTCCTCCAAGTGCCACAATAGCTGAAATGTTGAGGACGTGCACTATTGTGGTGCCCCTGCGGCCTTTGAGAGCTTTCATTATTGTCTTATCTGCTGTGCGGCAGGGTCACCATGGAAACACAAAACACATCAAGCACATCCCCACAAAGGATATCAGGTTCTTCAACAGGATATTCATCCAGGAGCCAGTGGTCTGTCTGGGGTCAGAGGATATTTGATGTGACTTGATATTCTTTTTTAAAAATCATGAATTCTGCAGTTTATCTGCAGACACATAAATTTCAAATGTTATTATCTACAGGATGTGTGAGGCTTTAAGCAGAAAAAAATTTGAGTGAGCTGTTAATTTTACCGCGGGGCTGGGCAGTAAGTCAATATTACTCTTTATTGACTTCAAGTGGAAACATATTGTGACAATACAATCACAGCATACTATTGTTGTAAAAATAATTATGCCATCCAACTTAGTGATTCCATGCAAAGTGTAATTAAGACTAAGAAAATCTAAAGATATTGTTATTTTATTATATCAGCTTTACTATTTACTATTCAGTCTCTTAATGCTATATCAGAGCTGTATTAAGTTACTGCTAATGTCAAAGAGAATTTCCTAATGGTGCTGCTTCACATTAAAAGTACTAAAGAAAGTATCAGAGAAACATGGACAGACTTTTTAGGCATTCACAGGAAATGTATGTACGTCACAGCAGTTAGTGCTGACCGCGATTGTTAGAAATGAGTGTGCAAAACAAGAGAGCAGCCATTTTTGGCAACCGGTTGCTTACACCAACTTCTCGGGCAGGTAAGCCACCCCTGTAACCGGTACTGACCTTTGCTGTGAGTGGAAAACTTGCAATTATCTTTGACTGACTTCTTAGAAAAAGGTGAGTTTGTTTGGTGGCACAGTTGCTCCACTGTTATGTTTCTGCCAAAGTCACTGCTCGGCAAGTGTTTGCTGTAGTATTATGTCACAATTGTTCTTACCACAAGTAAGCACAGGTTTCGCAAAATGAACCCGGACTGTAATCTTTTCTGTTATGATGTTGATATTGTGATACCAACCAACTATATTACCAACCCCAATTATACTGTAAATGCATGTACATAAAATAAGAAGATTATCTATTTTTTGTCATTAGCATAATTTAGGAATAATCCCTTTAAAATGTTCCTGAAATGTTAGGGGCCCTGCTCCCACTGCTTAAACATTCTTCTCTGTTCTTGTGATACACTGTAAGATCATTGATCAGTGCATTCACTTGGGAAGCACTAGCATAGATTGTCCTATTGCACAGAGTGTACCCTGTTCTCAGGAGCTGCAGTTACACGGGTGCAACATCAATAGTATTTGTCAAGTGGTTAAAGCTGATAAGAATACAAATGATTGCCTTAAGCTTGCTTTAAGGCTTTCTTGTCAGTACAGCTTGTAAGACAAAATTTTCAGAGATGAAGTCAAAGCGATACAAACACAGCTTTGTGATTTAACTTTATGAAGTCTGACACTATGTTGTATTTTTTATACATGGCACTTTTTTTTTTATTTCCATTATTTTTCATATTTGTCAACTATTTTTTTTTTTATTGTCAAACTGTCTGTAAATAAAAAGTAAATAAAGAAAAAGTGACAAACTGTATACCTTGATGCTGTATATAACCAGACAGTCATACAGAGAGAGCATAAGATACTGCTTGATATAAGACAACTCTGTCAGGACTTATTGGAGAAGCGCAAAACAATGCATCTTCACTTGGCTCCTTCCCTCCCTTGTCTTTGACCTCCCACCGCTTCCATTACCTGTGCCACCCGCGCGACCTCAACCACATCCAATCTCGGCAGTTACATAACAAAAGACGAGTGCGGAGAAGATTAGAGGTACAGAAGAAGAGGGCAAGGCGAGAGATTGAGGAGTGTCAGGTGTTCAGCCTGAAACAAATAAAAAAAAAAAAAAAGTCTTTCACAGTTACCACTGAAATCGTTCGTTGCACCCACTCCTCCCCTGCCTCCCCTCAGTCTCCTCTTATCTTAAAAGAACATGACACGTTATCACATTTTTTTTTTTTTTTCGCAGGAGGTCAGTTTTCTCTACCTCAGCTCTACAAACCGCATATCATTCCACCTCTGGTTTCAGCCTGTCATTTCACATTATATAACTTGAAAGCACTCCAGCTGGGAAGCAAAAACATGACGCGTGTGATGGGAGGTGATGAATGGTATTGGGAGGGGGGGGAAGACAATCCCCTTTTCCATCAGCCCAGCTAGCTTCATATACCCAGCAGGCTTCTACCACTATAATATTGTTGGGATACAGAAAGGAATATGCAAAACCTGTGTATGGCTGCCAGTGATTTCTACCATGATTCTGCTCGCCTGCACATGCCTCATTCCAACATCTAAGTTAGTCAGGTGTAAGCTGTGTATGGTTTACTTAAACTACTGTATAATCCAAAAGCAAATACAGGGTGGAATGGAGAACCTGTACATACGCTCTAAAGAAACATCTTGGCCTACATCCAGGCAGTCAGTTAAGTAAGACTGGAATCATAAGTACAGCTTAGGTCTGCTGATATTTAACTTCTAGGTTACTCTTTGTGATGTAAGAGCATACACTGCTTCAAAATAAGACATTTCAGGAATTTAAATAAGAACCTGCTCTTAAAGTCGCATGCAGGCCTTCAAAAAATCTCCTCAGAACACGCACATTAAATCCTTGAATCACTGCAAGCTTACGAAACCTATCTACAAATGCATGAAAAAGGAAATTCATGGCAACAGATGAGAATTGTTCATTTCTGAGCAGGAGGGATCTCTCCCTTTTTCTGAGAGAGAGAGGCAGGAAAAAACAGCACCAGACGCCCAGCCCATGACAAAACAAAGAGATTAAATGACCTGTGAATGTGACTTTCCATTTTTCCATTAGCTCCCATTCAACTTAGAGGCCTGCTGCCCCCTTCTGGAGGCTGGCAGGACGTCATCAAGAAAGATGTGCTGTAATACTTGCCTTCCTATTGATGTGGCAGTGATTTGAATTATAACCTTACCTTTTGTGTTGATTAATTAATCAACAGTTACATTCAACGTGATATCTGGACCCTAGACATAATTGGCAGATTATATGTAGCATTGTATGAAAACTGAAAAGCCACTATACCTTATATATAGCACAACATTTTAAAAGCCTACACACTCTCTCTTCACTAATATCATGATCATTCAGTCAACAGTCTTGTTTCTTGCCTTTGATAGAAACAAAAAAATAGCTGAAATCCACCCTCTTGAAAAACAATACAACAGAATGCAAATATGCCGGGGCCCCCTCTGAAGTGAGACTTCAGAGTTTGCTAGGGCCAAATGTCAACCAGCTCAAACAGATGGTGTGAAGAGCCGGGCTGAGCGGCCGACCTTGGTTGGTAGTGACTAGGGGAGTATCACCAGGCACCGGGTGTTTGTTTTTTTGTTTATCAGTGGATGTGAACACTAAGAGAGGTCAGTGTAGTCGCAAAGGCAGAGAGGGGAAGTCACGTCAGAACATCTTGCTTTAATGGTGCTCTGTGGGATGCTGTTGATACTTCATTACCATAGAGAAATGTCAGAAAAGGATCAACAGCATGGGGAGGGGTCAATAGCTGTTTGTAAAATATGACAGAAAACTAGTAGTTATTTATAATATTTATACAGCTTTTTTTTAATTAATCATTTTCTCTATGAAATGTCAAAGTTTTCTTGAGAGTTTGGACATGATGGATGTGAATATGTATTTATACATTATTCTTTTTCCTTTTTTTACTACATTTTATGACTATATAATTTTATGACTACAAAATGTCAAATCTATAAATTACTCATTTTAATCTGCAGGAACCAAAACCCAAAGTTATTTAATTTACAGAGCCATAAAACAGAGGGGGTTCAAGGGAGTCAAAGCAATGTTTTGCATTTTTGCTCGATTAAAGGCCTTAAAATACTTATTAAATTCTGAAAAATGTTTTTTTTTTTTTAAATCGGCAATCAATCAACCAGTCGCCTCAACACTTATTGCTGTATTTACAAGTTCAGCCTTTGGGACAAAGCAGTATATAATACTGAGTATCAAAAACTCATTACTGACCTTGGAGACAGCAGCAGACAAAAATCCTCAATTTGAACATTTCCAATTCCATGACAACCGCGCATACCTTGATATGCTGATGAAGATAATGTGATATGGTCAATAGTGCAAGAACAGCTACTGCATAAAGGTGAGTTGTTTGTTTTTTTTGATAAGTACTCACTTATAAACTTAACCTGTAAACTAAGTGCTTGGTTTGCAGAGCATGTCACTGTCCAAAGAAAAAAACAGACTGGATTATTTGTAAATCGCTCAGCTAAAAACAGGACAACAAACAGTTTCCTTCCCTATCAAACAGTGAAAAATAGTATTCAGCATGAGTCTATTGGTGCTATACCATCGGAGGAGGGTAGTTATGGGATTGCAAGAAGTTCATTATAATGAGTGCTTTAAGGTCCTGTTTTTCCTTTTTTTCATGCACCACTACCTCCTAACTACACCACAGTGCCTCCACCGTCTTCATTTCTGCCTTGTTACCAACTAATGTCAGCCATTCTATTGTATAAAGGAAACCCTAGAGTATAGCCAATATTATTAAACTGTGAAACAAGCGAGAATTCCATACCCACTAGCAAGCTGTTATGGGGAATTCCCAACCTTTCCTGCACTTACAGCAATGTTGTTTATCTACACGCTTTTAAAAAGTGAAGTTCCCTCAACTTTTTTTCTCTTCTTACCGACACCAAGATATGATTGAAGACCAACAGAAGACCAACAGAAGGTTTTTTTTGTTTGTTTGTTTGTTTGTTTTTAAAATCGGGATTTCTTGCATTCTCTTGTTGAAAAGAAAAAAGAAGAGCATTTTCTATGCTCAGTCTCTGCGTTTCTGGGCTGACTAAGGGGCTTTGAAGGGAGGAGGATGGGTAGAAGATGGATAAGTGAAATTCACCTCTTCCAAAATGCCTATTTCTTGCAAGAAGGCAATTTCCTGTGGCTCTGTTCATAGCTACAGTCCGAGCTTGGTCACACATCGGTGCTTCTGAGAATGGACTGTCCTATGGCTAATGCCAAGACAGAGGGCAGTACGCTCTTGAGCTCAGATGCTGATTTAGTGCAAATGTTTCAGTTCAGGTGTTGAAATGATATGTGTTCAGGTCTATGCCATGTATAACGTACTGAAAATGGAGACAACTCACCAAGAATGGTGCCATTTTTTTTTTTTTTTTTTTTTAAATAGTGACAAGACATTCTTCTTGGATAAATATGATTTCCTACTAAATGTGAGTGAACTTGACTCTACATTAACAGTGGTTTCTACAGGAATGGAGGGCTATAACGTAATGATAGAATACTGAGGGAGCACCACTTCAGAATATCCCTTTTCCCTCCAGAGTGGAGTGCCTCCTTTGATCATCAAATTGTTCTCCTGAAAATCCTCTCTGTTCTTGAATTATCTGGGCCGCTGAAGTGGAAACTGAATTTTCTGTGGAGGCCAAAGCTTCTTAAGAGAAAGGAAAAAGAAGGAGGAAACTAATAAAAAGGGTGTGAAAATGACACAAATTGAATAAGCTTACAATATATATATATATATATATATATATATATATATATATAGCATGACCAAAAAAAAGTAATCAAGGTCTTCAGGTATTACAAATTACCTCATATATACAAAAGAAAATAGCATGAAGAGGCAGCGTTAATTTGTACTTTCAACAACTGTGGTATTTATTCATCAACATAAAAAGGATTTACACATATTTAGGGTATGCATTATGTATACAAAAACATACAGTAATTGCAGCGTGAAATTTGCTGGAAAATATACTTGCATGATAGAAATGCTAAGAGGGCGATAACAAAAAATGAATGGACTAGGAGACCTTTAAAAAATATATTATTTTTGTAAATCCCTCCAAATACACAGAATTAGCTTCTTATATGGTACAACTGTTGCTGCCCTTGGACCTTGATTAAGGTGCTAACACAGGGCTGCTTGTCAGTTCTAATGTGAATTGCCTGTTAACTACAGTCAATGGCACCCTGTTTAATTTGCCCAGCTTGATCACCGTTTGTTGTGGTTGCAGTTAACTACGCATTTTCATATTCATGCATATTCATAGCAATTCATCCTCTTCAGATGCAGTTGAATTCATTAGGAATGCCTCCCCGTTCGACAGCAGAAATAACAAATGAGCACTGATTTTTTTCCCCATCCCTTTCATGTTGGTTACAGCTTTGGTGCTGCTTGGCTGTTTTCTGTTTTAGACCAACACCACAAGCTCCAAAACAATTTCTCAAGTTTCACAATTTGTAGGAGCTAAAATTAGTAAGTTAATGCAAAATACACATTGTCACCCCTAAGAGAACAGAGGGCATTTCTACTCTACTCTAACCACATATACAGCAAACTAAAATTATGAAAAAAGGTCTACATAAGGACAATCCACCAGCTTTTTCTCTTTTTTTTTTTTTTGCAAGTGCGTATGATTGCACATACAAACTGCCATTTAGAGTAGAAAAAAGCAATGGGGAGGGGAGGAAGAGGAAGCATTGAGCTCTAGCCTTTTTGTTTAAAGCCAGTTTTTTGATATCAGTTGCCTGGTAAGAGGGAGGCTAAACAAGCTTAAAGTAAAACAGACAGTCGCATTCTCACCCATCCTCGCCCATCCTGTTCAGAAATTAAATGAACATGGAAAGGACCCCAACATGAGTAGAAAAAACAAAAAAAACAAAAACAAAAAAACAGCAAACCCAAGGCAGTCACCCAATCAACGAAAGCGACAAAAATCACAGAGCAGGCAAGGTCGATTTAGGTGTATCATTATTAGCTTGCTTAGCAAATCTGAAAAGATCGAAACTGCAAGATTTGACTAGACAGCTAATATATAGTGATTCTACTCAGTGTTTCTAGCATACCAGAAGTATATGGCTGCATGGATCATGGTGATGATCACTGTATGGATAGGCAGCTTGTGATTGTGAGTTACTCCTACATCCAATGTCCTGCTGCCCTATATACTCACTAGTGCACCAAATGAGCTACTAACTCCTGTTTGAGTAAAATCTGCTCAAAGGTACAGTTCCCAGGTGCTTTGGGAAATCAATATGAAATGAAACTATGTGTGACCTGTTTTTATTTTCAGATTTCTTCAAAGGATGACTGAGCTGTCACACAAAGGAAGTGGAGAGATGGACTAACGCATTGTTGGTTTCAGTCCTTTAATGGGAATAACTGACAGTAAGAAAAATATATTTTTAAAAATAAGCAGCATTAGTGGCATTTCCCCTAATTACATTAAGGAGAAAACATTGAAGGAAAGGGACAAATTTCAGCAGAATTGTGTGGGAGCTATTCTATTTTGTCACAAAATTTATTATATCATCAATATAAAGCACTGTCAGACCATTTGCATGTAACTTATCTTTGGAGTCATCAAAGAGGCAATTTAGGTCACAGTCATTCCTATGATCCTGATCATCCTGATCCTGAAATTTTGCCAGCAATCCTAATTCCATCTCCTGCATGCTGTATCAACTGAATGAATAAAAGACAACTCACCACCGCTTCGTCCTCAGAGAGAAGCCGCTCCTCATCATCATTGAGTGCCACCTTGGCCTGGAGTTCATCCACTGTTATACTGTTGTGTATTAAAAATGGAAAAAAAAAAAAAACAGATGTAGATGACAATAGTGTGACCTAGTCTTAGTCTTAACAACTGGACGAGAAACATCAGTCAAACCAGTCAGGTTTTTTTTTCTTGCACCTACATTAAAATGATTTTCACATAAGGATTCACATGAACAGATAATGAGTGATGTACTATTTGGTAATGTTTGTTTTTAGCTAAGTTTTGTTGTTGTTGTTGTTGTTGTTTTTGGATATAATCAGCTGATTCCATCACAATGTCCTCACTGAGTCCTTCACCACTGCAACTGACACCAATAATCTGTTCACAAGGTATGTTTGCCAGAGCACCCGGGGGCTCATAAGACATCTCATCTTCAATTGCTGTAGAAGGACTCAAGTTTTTTGAGTTAGAAAACTCCTGGAGATATTGAAATAAATATTCAGCTTTGTAACACAAAGCAGGATCTTTAGGCTTCGCAAAACATAAAGCAGATTTTGGTGCACAAGCTGTTTGGAGTTATTGGACTTTATCAGGGAACCAATTGGTACTTTCTTTTTTTCTGTGCAAACAAAGTTTACTGGTATTTCACCTAAAAAGAGGGGCAGATTGAACATATCAGATTGGTTTTATTTAGCATTGCATTGACTCAGATTCTCTGTCCTTTTAGCCTATCTCGCTCTGAGTGCCTAACAACACAGTGCCACACACAGCACAATCAAAATCACACACGCTACCTCTTGTCCTAGAACACTTAGATCTTTTCTTCAGCTATTCTTCCCTGCTGGTGTCTTTCTTCCAGAGGTTCCACCTAAACTAACACCACTGAGCTGAGATAATGACTGCATAGTCAAGATCAATCCCAAGAGTCTATCAAAAGACGGAAGTGCAGGCAAACATACAAAGCAAATAGCTTGTTCCACTAGAGAGGATCAATGCTTGGTGTACGCGAGGCAGCACAGAGCTACGACTCTGAAAATACTTGTGCGAATAAAAGTGGCTTTGGCCCCAATCACAGAGGGTATTTATACACATATAGACCATGGCATCATAAGAGCAGGTGCTTTATGACACACACCTACAGTAGGTTTCACTTGGACACAGCAATAAACATTAGGGAATTCACTCTCACACACACATACACTGACAAATCTGGACAGAGGGGAGGGGATAAAAAGCACAACCTGTTCGTGGGCCTTTGGGAGGCTCCATCATGCTTCATTTCCTGAAGCAGTTGGTAGACTCTATTTATAGGCCAGCATACTGGTACCAGTTAATCCTGCACCGGGCTGCCAACTGCCTGCCAGCTGGCACAGTGGGCTGCACTTTCGTGTGGTGCTTAGGGAAGGTTGAGGATGAAATAATGGTGAGAAAGTCCACAAACTACCTTAATGACCAATGTGTGGGGGAGGAGATTTTTTTTCCACTATAAACTAATAGGAAGAAACTTTCAGTCTGAATTATGCTGAATATCAATTATGCTGATTTTCAGCAGCATGTTAGCATTTGACATCTTCTTATGTATTTCAGAGTGGATTCAAAACTTTGGGAAAAAACTGATAGCACTTTTTTTTCATGAAGCAATTATTGGTGGCTAAGTGGACATAAAAATTAGATTAGTTCACAGTATAAATGAGAGAACAAATATCTGTGAATCTACATTAAAGATAATTAGCAATTCCGAGCATGTGGATTAAGAACGGGGTAGTGTTTTGCTAAGTGTCATTAGGGACAAAGCATAGAGCTTTTTGTACAAGATAAAGAGTGTGCGATGTGCATGCTAATCCAGTTCAAAGTCAGCAAATGCCTGCCGATGTGTAGGCAGCAGGTATACCCGTGACTTTCGACTTTGTATTTATCATAATAGCAACTAAATCAAGCTTGACATCCCTTACAGGGAAAAATGGTGAAATAGCATACATATACAAAGCCTCCACCTCCTGCTTTATTCAAAAGAGCATCAATACATGTCCTGCCTCAAGATAGCCAGCTCACCAAATCCCATTGACTGACAGACTGAGACAATGGCTGTATAGAAATAAGCGGCACTTGCAGATATTTGAGCTTAGTAATGTGTTTGGTTAAGCGCAGCCCATGGAGAGACACCGATTGGGACGGAGGGGATAGAGTGGATGGATGGAGGCAGAGTTGGGAAGGGATGGGGAAGGGATTGGGGGGCAGAAGGGCTGAATAATGGTTCACATCTAGGCGCAGGAATGCATAAGTGGGCACATAGCAGTCCCTGGAAAATCGCTGCACAAGCAATTCGTCCTCGATGCAGCCATATGTTTTATAGCACTTTCAGTTTACTATGCCCAGCCCCACTTCCTCTCTGGGAGAATATGCCCAGTTAGCTTAAGCAGTATTGATTTTTTTTCTTCCAGGCGTGGTGTCGGAAGTTGAGGAACATGAGGGTGGGGACAGTAGTGAAGAAAGAGCATAAAAGGGGACAGGTTCATTGGATAACATGCCTCGTGTTTTTCCTGAGAGTCACCTGCAAAAATGTATGCATCTTACTGGGGACCAAAATAGATACCATTCTATTCAATGCTGGCAGTGGTTAAACACTGCTAACAACAGCAAGTCAGTCAGCTTGGTTGGCTGAGGGGAAACTGGGAGAATGGGTAGGGGGGCGACAAGTGGGTGTTGTGGGACTTGAAGATTAAACAGTGCAAATAAAGCGAATTACTTTTTGAAGTTTGCTGAAGAAAAAATAGGTGTAGGAGTTTCGGGGAGTGAGATGTGTGCACTCAACTCAGACTGATGAGACTTCACTGCATCAGAAGTTAAGGTGGAACTAATGAGTGTGGTACATATACATATTGATGTGAATTAGGTGCTCATGAATCACACAATCATCTTATAGCATTAGCAGATAGAATAAGCTGAAAGCAGTGCTATGGACTTTCTTTATCTTATCTTTATCATACTCATCTTTTATACTTTTTCTGTTCTACTTTGCTAAAAGACTTTGAGACTTTGACTCTCAAACCTGCAGTGAACACGACTTCTGTGAATTTGCTGCCCCATCTGACATGGCAATGTTCCCTAAAACTCCCTTGACAGGTCATTCAGTGACTCCTCAAGGTGCTGCATAAAGCTGCCTTTGTTTTCATGAATGGTGTTGTTTGTAAAACTAAATAACTGCTTTATAAGAGGGTTGCTTCGCAGTTTTTGTGCCATTTTATGTTGTTAGCTGGTGTTAATCAGTGGAGTTGACAAAGGAAAAAATACTTTTCACCTCAAACAACTAAATTTACCAGAAATTTTGGAGAATCCCAGATTCTTGAACAGCCTGACGTATTGAGTTGATAACTTGTATTATGTAGTCTTTTGAAATAACGTAAAAATGTGTCTGAGCCATATGCATCTCACTAAAACAAGCTTATTTTGGCGTCTAGTGGTTAAAGAAGGCAGTTCAGTTGGAGAAGCCCAATGCTCAGTAAGTCATTTCACAGAAAAAAGGTACCACTAAAATATATAGTTAGATTTGAAATTTGTGGTTCTTTTCACACTGCCCAGTCTTTGTGCCCACCATGGTTCATTTTCAGAAGTGCAGAGAAGGAGGAGAAAAGCCCAAACTGAGCGCAAACATGCTTTACGAATTTCTTTAGTATTGGGTTTCATAGCAATCTAAAGGGGAGAGGGAGAATCTGTTTCAATATTAAAAAATCAGTACTGGCCTTCAAAAAAAAAAAAAAAAAAAACCTTCAGTAGATTTCTATCATCTGGAAACCTTTGGCAGCACTGATTTTATTTAAATCCAGCCAAACTTTTATAACAGCATATTTCTTTTTTTTATTAACATTTTTAGAATGACACATCAGACAGGCATTGGCTTTAGAGGAGACTCATAGTTTCTAAAGTCATTAAAATTGGTTCAGAGGGCATAACATGAAAACAAAAACTGGGGCCACATGGTTTTCAACCGTCAACAATGAAATGATCAGTATGTTATTTACCTGCCATCTTTATTGCTGTCCAGTAACTGGAAAACAGTGGTTACTGTGTTGTTTTGAAGTCTGAGACCTAAAAAATAAATAAATAAAATAAAAAAAAAAAATAATCATCATCATCATCATCTCTGAGTTAATGTAGAAGTATCTGATAGCTCAAAGAAACAACATTCTAGCAGCTCATGTAATAAGTACAATGAGTCATCATAACAAAGAGGCAATATTTTCTATTACAAAATTATGTAGGATGTTCTCTTTAATCAGCAATCAGTGCAATAAACACTAATCCATCTGAATGCAAACTGAGAGACAGGAATATGAGAAAAAACAGAACTGGAGTTGGATTTAAAATATGGGGAGCGCGGGGGGATGGGGGGGGTGGAGGTTCTTGGGCAATCAGGCAATGAGTCAGTCACGCTGTGCAAGAACATTTGGTTTCCCTGTAGGAAAAAAAAGCATGTGAGAGTCCAGAATGCAATCAGGAGGCTTTGTGCTGTAACGGCTGGCATGACAGTGATTTCCCTCTTCTCCATTCATATTCACAGGCAGATGAAAAGGAGACGCAAAAACTTCTTCAACCCCCTTTCCAGCGAGCATGTGACCCCAACTGATTCATTTTGTGAATTGCATTCATTGGAGAGGGAGGGAGAAGAAGTTCTCTTATGTTCGACACTAAGCGTCTCCCACATCATCAGCAGAACGGAGAATGTAAAGGGCCAAACTGATTGGCCCCTAAGTCTGGGGAAAAGCACTTTACATAAAACTAATTGCACATCCGCTGCAATTACCTTTCCGTACTAATTACAGAAAAGCTAATTGTGAAATTAGCATTTTTTTCCCCAGTGTACAGTAGAGAGTCTGTGTTGAGTGTGTGCTATAGGGGTGTTAAAAAAAACACACTAAAAAACCCCAATAAACCTCAGCTCATGAATTCAGCTTTGCCAAGATTAACCTTAAATCCATATTTATAATGTCATGCTGTTTTTTTGGATTTAACACTAAAAGATTAAAAGATCGTACACAGCATTGTGTCACCCACAACATGACTAGAAGCAGCAAATCAGATCCTTCACCCCTCTTGCTGTCTCTATTCAATCGAGGGGAAAAAACAAGATTTTCTAAAATTGTTCTGCAATACACAGAGCATCTGTCATATTAGTTGTCCATTCTTTTGTTTTAACAGCACTCTATTCCCAACCTAATACTTGACATTCTCAACCCATCCTCTAGTCGCTCTGTCTTGCAAAAATGAGTGCACGAAGGAGGAAAAGAAATGCTCTTATCCCTCCCTCCACTGCAGAGCTATAGCTATGAAAAACAGCCATAAGGAGGATAGATGGAGAAGAGAGGAGAGGAAGGCAGAGAAAGAAAAAGATGAAGTACAGGGTGGAGGGCTGGATGCGGTGGGCGGCCATGTGGTAAAAGGTAAGAGGAAGAGTGGGGAAGAGAGAGTAGGAGGGTGAAAAATAAAAAAGAAAGAAAGGAGTTTCAAGACATTGGCTCTTTAGGCCTATGGCACATATAGGGGGCTATGTTTACTAATGGACACCATCACTCATCCACCCATGTTGCCCTGGCGATAGCACAGCACACTCGTAAAATAAAGACAGGCACAAAGAGAACAGAGAAAATGGAATGTATCAGCAGGAGACTGCAAATCTTTGCCTAGGCTGTAGACCATGTTATCCACATGAAGCTTTCTTTTTGTTATTGTAAGCTCTGCACACCGAAGCTAACAAAATACACATGTTGCTTTGCTCATGAATTCATCTGGGTTGTTATTTCGGTGGCAGAGCCAAATGCCTTATTTTACGGTCTCAAGGTCCCCACTTGTGATTTTTCAGGATATTTTAAACAAACAAAGCTGATATGACAGATGTTTATCACAATCAAGAGAAATTAAGGTGCAGAAGGATGATCAGGGCTTGAGAGTGAATTACCAAACACCAAGCTTTGCACGGCAAGAAGCTACCAAATTCACCTTATTCTTTTCAGCTGCTTATTTCATTTTACAGGTCAGCTTGTGTCCTGAATATACAGTAACAGTTGGCTTTAAATGTGGTTTAAGTGTGAAGGGATTAACTAAATACCAAAGTCTCCCCAAACTGGGGACACTTCCGCCAGGGACCTTTACTGACTTTTGTCTATATTATCCATTTTCTAATCACTATCATCTTTTTCTTATCTCTATTATCCATTTTCTAATCAGGGCTAAAATGCAGAAAAAAATGTTTAAAAAATTAAAAGGTTATATAAAATGGATTAAGTTCATTTCTATAATGTACTGAAAGAAACAGAAAGCAATGTCTGTCTAGATGGTAAGAAGAATAAGAAAAGTTACATGGTGCACCAAAAGGTGTCCCCACTGCTTTGTTTAATCTGATAGAGAATTATTAAAATATAAATTTTTGAGGAGATGAGATTTTCCCTGATTATTGTCTTATAATGGAAATAAATACAAACATATCAAAGCTCTAGGAACATGAAATTATTGGCATGGATTCAGATGCATCCAGATTCCCCTCAGGGGAATTTCGACTGAAATCCTTGGAGGGATTCTGGAAGACAAATATTGTGTTTCTTCACCACAGATTACATTTTTTTTAGATATCCATAAAGCCTTGTGCAAAATCCTACATATGTAGGGTTACACAAAAATAGATAAAAAAAGACGTCTTCAATGATGAAACATATTTCACACAGATGCTAAGGGGGGGGGGCAGTTTCACACTTCTTATTCATAGCAGGTGCAAATGTAAAGGCCTGTTATCCCATTTCAGGGATCCAGATAAAGATCATGTGGCTTTTTCACTGTAAGTTGTGCTTCATCATGAAACACTTGTGGGCCTCTTCTGATAGCTAATCAAATAACTCTCCATTAGTGTGGCTAAAACAATAATTACCTTACTTACAAACAATAATGATCTCTGTTAGACTAAAGTCTGGCAGGGGAAGAGCGAAGCTTTTTTTGTTCTGTAATAATTAATTTTAAGTACTTCAACCCCTTACATTAATTTAATATGGCTTTCTTATTTATGAATCAAAAATTTCAGTTCAGTCTAATAATATAGTGTGAATAGAACAAGGTGTTATTTTTGTGCTACATAGTTGTCTTGAATTGTAAATGGGCGGCGTTGTTGGCGGCGTATTGTTGGAAGAACCTACCACTCTCACACTTGAAGGTAAATTCACATTTAAATTGAAAAGGTGATTGTAGAATCTAGAGCTCCAACAATGAATCAGTTAATCAATCAAAAAAGTTCATTTGCACTTAGATGGTAGTTGATAAACTATTTGTCATTTTTCTAGCAGATAAATAATCACCTTTGTAACTAAATATTCACTGGTTCTAGCTTCCCAGATGTGAGGATTTCATGCTTTTGTTTTGTCATACAAGTTGTTAATCTAAAGATATTTGGATTTTGGACCGTTGGATTTTGAACACACTGACATTATACTGAGAAAAATATTTAATCAGCATATTGAGAAAATAATCACCAGATTAATCTAAAATGAATATATATTTAGCATGATATAATTATTTCAAAATGGATGGAATTAAAGCGGGAATTGCATGATTCTCATGACAGACCATGAATTATGTCCGTATTTGACATAACTGTGTAATCACAATTCGACATATGCTATTCCCTGTTCATACAAATAAATGTATATTTAAAGGATCTAAGACACATGAAAACGATTTATTCAACTTTACCTTTGATGGCGATCTAAGCTTGTTTGATAGCTAAGGCATCCTGCCCTCTCCTTACACTTAATTTATGCTATAGGCGTACTATAGCTGCACTCATGTTCCTTTGGAAAACATGAGTAGCAGGGAAGGCAGTTTGCAAGACGGTCTGCTGGAGAAATCAGGTCAACCACTGGATTAGCGATGAACTTGAGGAAATCCCCTCAAACTGTGGGTGAACTCCAAGACCATGTAGCTTGCATATTGGTGCGTACCGTTAAAGACGGTACAAGATATAAAAATACAGTATGACTGTATATGAGGGGATCATATTAAATAAACATCATTAGAAAAGGAAGAAACCTTTATGTGAACCCAAAAGCTTATCAAGGATGTCATTAAGAGGGAACCTTTCAAAAACAAGCACACATGATCGGTCTCTTTTCTGACTAGATGGGAACTACAAAGTCTTTGTTACTCAATAAGGGTTTACTCCAGATTTCCCAGCATGCTTAGAAAAATGCAGAAGATCCATGAATATGAAGTCCACCGCTTGGCAAACCAAAGGACAGGGTACAGCTCAACTCTCCAGGCCCTACAACATTTCTTCACTGCAGCACACACATTCTGTCACAGGAAACTAATTTTCTTTGAGTGCACAAATAAAATGGCCCTTTAAAACTTCTCAATAACTGGGCGTGAAGCCCATGAGACATGTTTGAGCGACACCTGCAGTAAAGGGAAAGACTGTTAAGTTCTAGTTTGCAAGCTCAGCTGCTGTTCTTCTGGCCTCTCATTCCTACTTTTGACTCAGGCTATTGACAGGTTATAAAAGGAACGACATGACGTTCTCAATAAAGCTGTGTGTCTTTCTCATGATGTTCCTATATTTAATCAAGGTAACTCAATATTTGTCCTCATGGGTCCTCTGTATTTTAAGTGTCTCTTTTAAGGAAATTGTTTTATAGGTTCCTCGTTTGCAACCAAAATGTATAGATTAAGAGACACGTTTACAACAAATGTATTATTCAGGGGGGGAGAGGAAGGTCTAAAGGAAGGTCTAAAGGAAGTTAATGTTTATTAAATGTTGGTCATCTAGTCTGAAATTGAGTGAACAGGTCATGATGAAAAAAAGATATGATGCCTAAGAGTTGCGATGACATGGAGGAAACTATTTTTGTGGGTTTTGAGGAGTATTGTGGAGAAACTTTTAGAAGATGAAAATTAAACCTGATTTAGGGAATTTAATTGGTTCGAATATGGGTGTGATCTTACAGCAAAGGATGTAAATGTAAAATGTAATGTTATGAAATGCTACTGGTAAAACGAACAAACAAACAAACAAAAAAAAACGACATCATTTAAAACGGTAGTGTAAGCTATCCCAAATTGCTGCCTAGGAATTTGTCAGAAAAATAGCAATTAAAAAAGGTAATAAATTCACAGCTGCTCAGGTGGCTCCTCTGAAAAGTATTAAAAAAAAAAAAAAAACAAGCTCAGGGGCTATGCATTAGCCAGATCACATTAAAAATTCCATCAAATGTAAAAGTTGGAAAAAATGCCTCCTTGATTACTTCATTTCTACAATCTCTGCGTTACTGTGTGCATTTATTCATCCAACTCCAGCAATAAATGAAATCAAAATGTGAAGGAAATTCTTATCAGCTTGCTATCCCAAATAATATCAGTGGGCCCATCAGAGAGCTAAAATGTTTGCCGAGTTATACTGTTGACAGATTAATGGTGTTTTTTCACTGAAATTCAAGTATTAATCAACATGTAATGTCATAGGCTATAGGCAAAGGGAAAAAAACTGCATAAGTAGTCTTTAAGTCTCTAAAACTTCCCTTCAACTTGGATGGATAACCAACATGGACAGAACATGCCAAGGCGACCACAGAAAGGAAAATTGAAGGTTGTTACACCCTGTAGATGAGTAGTAATTGAGGACAAGGATGACAGGCTCAGGTACATAGGGGCGCCTGTGACGTCTGGCAAAGATCAGCTTGCACAGTGGGAAGCATGATGGATGCATGCTCCGAGGAACCACCAAAGTCAAATTACCTTTACAAGAATCAAATCTTTTACTTGAGGGGCAGTTTGACATCCAGACAATTGCAAACATTTCATGACAACAGAGATGTGCATGAGAAAGCCAACAGAACAGTATTAAAAAGCAGACAACCGCCATTATTCTGAATAAACGTGTTGTTTGATATATTGACAAGCAAACAAAAGAATGTCAGTTTAAGAGACAACAGAAATTACTCTAAAAATACAAATAAATGTTAATCACTTTACCATCTGTGTTAATGTGATCTATTAATTATTACAAATAGGAATGTTTAAATATTTGTTTGGCCACAATCTAAATATCTGAAACTTTGAGCTCATTTAGCTCCACCAACCTCCATCCTCGGCTTTCACACATGTAATGACTCTAAATCCTTATAGACTTCAGTGCTAAAAATGATTGAGTCCATTTTCCCATCCAGCCCCACAACTTTCTGTACATTCACACATGCAAGTCTGAACATCGCTTAAATGCCAAGCCAGCTTGTGCTCGGAGCGATAAGGGAATTTTCCTGTGAGTCATAAGCAACTTCTCTCTGAAGGTTTGAGAAATGTAAAAGGAGAGCAGTGGGACTGCAATATACTGTTGCTCAGCATTCCTCTCTTAGCCCATTTATTTCAATGGCACAGGCATCTGTATTTAACCCTTCCAGCTGTTTCTCAGGGTCTACCATTTGTCATCCTGACCATCTAGCCTAAGGTGCTAAGGTAAGGCTGAGCTGAAATGAAATGGAAACGGTCCTGCAGTAGGCGTAATGATGATAATGTCTGTGAACTGAAGCAATTCTGTGGATTGAGCAAATTGCTTAGAATGGACCCAAACCAAATCATGGCAGGTTAAAGATGGCTTGACACTTACCACTGTCACCTGCTTCCAGTGCCTTTAATGTTTGCTCTTTGAGTCGGTCCACCTCCTTTTTCCTCCGCCTGTGTTCCTCTAGTTTTATCTGTAGGTCCTCAGCTACCTGCTGAAGGTCTCTGAGCTGGGCCTGAGGGGAGACGATACAGAGAAAAATCCCTTTCTTGTAAATTAAAGCCATTATTCCCTGCATATTAACAAAGAAATTACACCAACCAAATACCATATACTTTGCGGTGACATTTAGTTTTCATATTAGCTGGCTATGTGTCATATCTTTATTGTTTATCAGTCGGTTCCAGGGTCTTCCAAAATCTGGTATATCCAGTATATTTGGTTTAATGACAAAAAAAAAAGTCACATTCCCATCAGCTTTGGCGGTAAGGCCTTAGAGAGCCGACACCGTGGCTGTAAACTATTTTTATCTACTACAGATTTAGCAAGTATGATATACAATCTCTATTTTCTACATAGTAATGATTGTGTTTATATTAAAGTGAAACTAGACAATTGTTGAGACGAAGATAAGTGACTATATCCTCAAAAGTATTTATAGAAAGTTGTGTGCTGAATGGCATTGACAAGTTTTTGGGACTAAATCTGCCTCTATTCTTATCTCCTTCTCTTTGCCCTTCTTTTTTGCATATCAATATATTTACCGCCAGACCAGAATCAGCCTATGTATTTTCAAAAACTTGTACGATAGCACTCGGGTCTGCACAATGGACTATTTAAAACACTTGCGTCAGGAGGTGTTGCTGTCACACCAAAAACAACAGCGTTTGACAACCAAGCATAACCTATCAACACTCTCTGTAATGGACCAATTAATATGAAAGAGCAGCAGCTCCTTGTTTGGGCATATGTCAGTGTGTGTGTGTGTGTGTGTGTGTGTGTGTGTGTGTGTGTCAATACTGCCTTCCAATCTCTCCTCAGAGACTCTCATAATGCCGTGATGGATTTTGCTTGGTTTGGATAGGGATGACTACCTTTCTAGGCCATGCTGCTTGCTTAGCCACCTCCAGTTTGCTGCAGTGATTTATGGGCTCCATTTTGAGTATACAATAACATATTTGGGTGGATAACACCCATAACATGTAGAAAGTTCCTCTACAGTGATAAAATCCTTTTTTTTAAAAAACCCAAAATGAATGTGCATATATACACATATTTCCATGAACTTGAATTCTTCAGTAAAACTGCATTGAAATATCTGAGCTATGCTAGGACCAAAACCTTTTTAGTCGCATATTTTAAAAAAAGAAGTATTCAAATTGGGATGAGTGTTTTCTTGTTTTAAAAGATCAACCAGTGCCAATTTAGTACACTGTGCTTAAGATTTCTCCCTGTTGTGTTGACTCTTGGAAAGCTGTAGTACAGTCTGGAAAAAAAAAAATCACTATAGGTTCCTCTTAAGTCCTGACAAAAATAATTAATCAAAGTTATATTAAGAAGAGGAGAAACACTTAAAAAGGGACCAAGGACTAGCAAATGCTGCACAACAAATTTACACTAAGATTAGTCCCAATCAAAAGAAAGATAATCACAAACCTCCACAAAGAGGATTTTATTGAATACCAATTTGTATTCAATTAACAGCAGCATTCCAATTTCTGCTGGTTCTAGGGCACATAGTGCTGACATGCAACACCCAGCTCTCATTGTGAAAAGGCTCTTAATTTGATTAAAAAGTTTTAGTGTGCCGTTTCTCCAACAGAGGATTCTTCTTTAACCTTTGAACTGTGGGAAGAGTTCACTTCTGAGTCATTGTGTAAGGTTTCCCAGACTAGACCCCTGAGGTAACCCTGCCATATCAAGAGAAACACACTGAGAGAAGAGAATCACAATGTGCGGCGGGGCTCGGAGGACTTGGTGACACTTCAGCCTTGATCTGCCAATCAGCCGCCACAGAAAAGAAAATGGGAGAAAAAAAGGGAACAGAACAGAAAAGAAGGGTACACACTTGGAGACCATCGGTTGGCAGATCAGACGTGTGTGTGTGTGTGTGTGTGTGTGTGTGTGTGTGTGTGTGTGTGTGTGTGACAAAAAGTGGCCTTCAGTCAAAGTCTCTGTTGTCAAATATGTGGTATCTTTTTAACTTAATCTTTCAGTATAAGAAATATGTTTTTTTTTCTTTTTTTTTCTACACAAATGGTGATGTAAAGTCCATTGAATCACCTGAAGTGAAGTAATTTCTCCCACAAACAATGCACAAAACACCACAAGAACTGAGGGCAGCTCTGACAAAGTCACAAAACTGTCAAATGTTCAACAATAACATTTACCCTGCTTCCACTGAGTCCTTCAGAATTCCGACTAAATATTTTAAATGGCCATAACTACATGTTGAACAATACTCTTCTCTTACAGTTTTTCAGTTTTCTATTACTAATGTACTAAAAAGCAGAATGAGCCAGACTTGACCATCTAACAGTGGTGAGAGGGCAACTCGTTTTTCCTAAAGCACAATAATGCAGCAAGTAATGAGACCACTGAACCAGTAAATATGACTTACAAACATCTAAAGAGATCCTCAGCTGCCAAATTTACCAATTTAATTTGCACCAAACTCCAGGGCTCCAGTTTCTAATTTGGCCTAGTGCTTGTTGAACTAAATGGGCAAATGGGGAGCAGAGGAAATACTGTGAAGTAGTTTCTGCTTAACTTGAGGCTCTGTAAAGGAGCACGTTGATTCAACATCGGCTTGATCAGTCAGATACTTGTTTAATGTGCCCAACAATTTACTCCTCAGTGCCTTTAAGTGCGTGCAAGTGAAGCACAGTCTTAGCTGAAATTCTTAAAAATATACAATCAAATACAAAGTTGAAAGGAGTTGAATATCATGATGTTTATAGGTTACAGATGACAGTACAAACTAGAATTGTTTAGACAGGAGTTGTAATAAATCCTGAATACAATTATAATAAACCGGTATGTTTGTTGTACTAAAAAGGAAGGATACTGAGCAAGGAATAGCATAAATTGATGAACTAAAACACAGTGATACAAGTGAGCTAATCGCGGGAAAAATCCTTTTGATGGTTCTTAGAGATAGAGAGAACTGAACATATCACGGCGACAGGGTAAAAAAAAACTAACTGCACAGCAGGCTAAGGTTGGTTCTGAAAACTGCACAGCAGATGCCTGTAGCAGCAGGCGCCATGAACATGTTTGGTCACAACAATATCATAGAGCACAAGCTGCTCATTTAGACCAGAAATTCTCAGAGTATAACATACAAAAGCAAATTAACCTCCACGTCCCCATTAGTCAAGTGTGTTAGCTAGCAAGCTAGGTAACGACACTGCAGTTGCTGGCTGGCAACGCAAATAGCCAAGGTGAAAATCAAATTAAATCTATTGAGGATGACTGAAAGAATATCTAGATACAATAGCTACAACACAGAAACACACTTTTATATATTTAGAATAATTTTCGGTGCGCTCTGCCATAATTTGCTCTCTGACCACAATAAATGACGGAGATGAAGAGATACACGACGTGCAACAAAGTGCCCAGGCCAGATTCAAACCCAGGACACTGCAATGGCAGTTGCTGAAAACCAAATATTAGACTCCTGAACAAAAGTATTTCAGAGCAAAAAAAATCCACATTGTAGTTTATCCAGAATTTGCTTTGCAACATTTATCAATTTTTGCCAGAGTTTGCAGTACATTGGTTCCCCAAGTTGATTGCAGTGGGTTCTGCCTAGATTTTTAGTTATGCCAGTGGCGCGGCTCTCTGAAACCACAGTTTGTACAGACATTACTGTTGCCAGACAATGACTTTGGTGATCCCCTGACCTTTTCTCTGGCACCAATGTGAGGAGGACATTTGTTGATTCGAACATGTTAAACATATTTATAACTACAAAGCACCACTCTACCTTGGTACAGCCTCACAAAGCGGCTAGCATTGCTATAGGCTCTTAGGCGTGTTGCACCATAAACTAATCCAAACATAACTGATGATTGTGACGATGATCACAACAAACCAAAAGGTTTGAAAAACAATACCAAAGAAACTACTACGGAAAAAACCCTGAAATGATGAAATCTTCAATTATCCTACATTTAGGGTTTTTTTTAAGAATTTGTGATCATACACTGTACAGCTATTGATTTTTTTTACTCTTTTCCATGTTTTGACAAATGTCAATCAGTTCTCCAAAATTTTTGCTGTGCTATTTTTTGGTACTTAGTTATCAAATCTCTCCACTTAGAGTGTCTCCCTTTCACAGCAAATTACAGTTACCTGGTGTCTCCTAATCAAGGATTAAGTTGAAATATGTAGGTGTTTTAAGACCACATATTTCAACCTCTCAAAAACGAGTGTGCTCTCACTGCAGGAACTGGATATAGTTTCTGAAGTAAAAAACCCTAATAACTTTCCTCTGTTACTACTACAAGTGCTATGATAGTAGTTACTTCAGGGGAATACAGCGTACCTGCTTCTCCCTCCAGAGCAGCACTCCCTCCTCAATCAGTTGCTGTTTGAGCCGCAAACCTTCGTCCAAGGTCCTCATCTGGCCCTCCACGTATGCTCGCTCTTTCTGTCCCAGATTCCTGGAGGAGAGTAAGAGAGAGAGAGAGAGAGAGAGACGATGCATAGTCTCATCATTATTGAGAAAACATTGGCGACCACTGCTATGGTCACTGAGATGGCGAAATCCAATATTCAAGGGCCCACAATACTGCGGGAATCCAAATGGGAAAATAGAAAAGTAAATAAGATGGGGGGTGATGCTCTGTGGCTGAACTAAATTGTTTTTGAAGTCTGGCAAACACAATATGAGTGTAGACCTTGTGAAAACATAATGAGATATATTCAGCTTGTATAGGGGTTTTGACGTGAATGGTAGTGAATTAAATGATAGAGAGATGTCAACAAAAGAAGTGGGTTACGGTATTAGAAGTTACATTTCCGCAGCAAGCTACATTTCAGCATCATAGTATGGACAATCTTTGTAGTGTAGCTCAGAGAAAATGATAAATATGACCTGGCAGGACTGTGACTGCTTATAAATATTTTATTCACAGCTCACGATATGTGTAGTATGTTATTTATATCCTAAAGAACTTAAATTACCTGGATGAAAAACACCTCTGGATGGGGTTATTGAGAGTGCAATTTGCAATGGGGAAAAGGAAAGTTTAATGAGGTGGTGAGCCAGATTTATCTTTATCATAGATGAACCCTTAAAAAAAATATTGTGATGCATATACATACATTACAAGAGATTGTCTGAACCACATGAAGTTTTAAATCATAGTGGCACCATGCCCCCTGGTGGCACAGTGGATGAGTCACTATAAGATGAGTACATAAAGTGAACAGTCTATCACACTGATGCTATGATAAATGCCCTTGTGTTTCAGTCAAAATGGATAAAAGAAAATCTATGGTGTTCCAATAGCTACACATTGGTCTGTAATTACACTTTTGAGTTGAAATCTGCTTGTGTTATTTTTTAGATACTGAATCTCGGTTTTCAACTGACCAGCAAGTGTTCTGGCAGTGAGCATGGCTGTTGTATTCATCTGAAGCATCGCAGCAATCTGGAGAGAGACACACACGAAGCCAATCCAATGCATGTACAAGAGAACAGAAGAGCATACAACACATCAACAAGGAGAGGTCAGCAATGTGTCTTTGTTCTAAATGATGTGATCAATAGTGGAAATAAACACAGATTACAGTTAAAATCAATACAAATTAAAAACAAATCATGAGACACTAAGAATAAATTATAAATTTGCCCCAACGAAAATGACAATTTGACCAGTACAAGCTTTTGATTTCCAACATACAGCGCATATTTTCCCCCCGTTTGGTGTTATAAGAGAAGAGCTGAAATGATAAGCCAATTAAGAAGAACATAAAATTAATCAGCAGCTACTTTAACAAAACTACTTTCAATTTTTCAAGCAAAAAGCCCAAACCTTCTCCATTTCTATGTGATGACTGATTCTAGGATTTTAAGGGGCCGTAAATTTAGTTTTTGCTGCTATTAAGTTGAAAGAGTATTTTTGATCTCTGGACTGTTGGAAAAAACAAGTAATTTGAAGACAGGCTTCGAGAAAGCGTTTTACAGCATTTTTTTGATGTTCAAAGATAAAATGATTAAATGAGAAAATGATAGGCAGGTCAAAACAGTTTGACATTTTATTGATTAAGAACTTTCTTAGTTAGATAAAACCATTTTTACTATTCTCATGTGTGTAAAATGAATATTAAGCTGCTAACTGCTAGTTAGCTTAGCCAAAAGGCTGGAAACATGAAAAAGGTAACAACATCTGCCTTCCAGTAACGCCGAAATTCACAGATTAACATGTATCGTACATTGTTATATGTTGTTTTGTTAATCCATACAAAAACAGAAGAGTAAAAACCTGAGCCAGGCTAGCACGTTCCCCTTGTTTTCAGTATTTGAGCTACACTAAGCTGACAGGTTGCTGAGATATGAGAATAGTGTTGATTTTTTCATGTAACTCTCAGCAAGAAACAAGTATATCTCACAAAATGCCAAACAATTCCTTTGATCAATATAAAATTATAGTTGCATCCCTAAATGTAGAGAATCTTTAAAGTTATCACGATTTCAAAAAATAACTATATTATGCTAAATGTATGTAATTTTTGATATCAGCCCCAACATCCAATATTAGGCAAAAACGATCAAGTGGCAAATGTACCAGGCTCACACCAAATGTCCTACACTAATACAACCGACAAATGAGTATTCTTTTTGGTGTTGAGCTAGCCATTCACTTTTCATCCTCAAAGACAGAGATTAGATCTTTTTTTCTTCATGATATCTCTCTCTCTTTCTCAGAGAGGGTCCCTTGAGATCAGCCACTTATAAGATCAGCTGGATGGTGTTTTGTAAGTTCTCAGATCTGGCTTTTGCTCAGATGTTTTAGCCCAAGAGAGCGGGAACAGTGTGAAACTTCTCAATTATCCAGAGCCCCATTGGTGACCAGTGGAACAAGAACATTACAGCCCAGATAGGGAAGCCAATGAACATCTCTCAGCAACTGATCGAAGAGGAAAAGCGACGACGCATTATTTATTAAGTGGCTCCTTTCATGGCAGAGAAGGTATGAGAAGACAAGTGGGAGTAAAATAAGGGAGGGAAGAAAGGGAGAATGGGGCTTTGAGAAATATCCCCCTACTGTTCTTTCATTTTTCATTCCCTCAATTTTTTTTCTTTTCCCCCTCACTATGTTGCATGCCATCTAATGCTGCTGAAACCGCTGGTGACATAGGGGAGATGTCGACAAAGGAATGTATTGATTTTATCCAAACTGGAGGGCTACTGGAGAACAAAAATGGATCAGAAGGGGGGCTAGAAAACTCTGATTAGACACAGAGTGTGGCAGATTTTACAGGAAAGAATGGAGAAAAGCCTTGAGGAAAAGGACGGGATGTTTTTCAAGGAAAGCTGATTGAGGAAAGCGAGTGTGTACACGTTTGTATGTGTGTTAGACAGCGATGTTCTGTTTGCTGTGTGTACTTAATCTGTTTATTCATACCAAAAAAAAAGGAGTTACAGCGTGTACACCTAAATGTCAGCTTCTTGACATCATGTAGAGTATGAATTCCTGTCCATGTTTACAAAATGCACAAAAGGAGAAACACATTCTTTGCCAAATAAAATGAAGACTAAAAACTTGTTTTGATTAAAACTTCACAATTACCCAAGAAATTTACTTCCAAAAAAATTAGAGCCTTTCCAAAAGATATTTTGAACAAATAAGACATCAATTCATTTTCTCCCAGACTAAACCTGATCATCACTACCGCCCTCTGCAGCCCTGGTAGAGAATTAATCCACTCTCTCATTTCAAAAGGTTTCATAAAGTTTATTAAAGTCACCTCTCAGGTGAGTATTATTTCATACGCTATAAAAAGCCTTACCACAGATGCCATCGTTGACTCGTGATGACGGGATGTAGTGGGGGCGGAAACCCAGGTTGGTGCAGTAGAATCGACCACGTGGACAGGCTGATGTTCCTACGTAGGGCCAGAAGCAGAGGTCAGCATTGCATAATAAAATAACTTCCACAAACAAATCAATCTAATCCAAACATTTCACAACGTGATGGTTGTGTTTGGTCTGTTGTTGCAGTCCCTTTATGATTTTATCTTGTTTACTTTTTTCAGAAAAAACAGTTTAGGAGTCAAAAATTTGTTTTCCTCTAACCCTTGAGCTAATCTAATCTGCTAACTATTAGCTATTTCAAACCTCATTTTGAATATGTAACATGGTATGATTTTAAAAAGGACACAGTTTTGCGACTATTGGGTGTGTTATATGATTTTATCTTGTTTACTTTTTTCAGAAAAAACAGTTTAGGAGTCAAAAATTTGTTTTCCTCTAACCCTTGAGCTAATCTAATCTGCTAACTATTAGCTATTTCAAACCTCATTTTGAATATGTAACATGGTATGATTTTAAAAAGGACACAGTTTTGCGACTATTGGGTGTGTTATAGGTGAATTTCATGTTAATGTACTACATAGAAATTGGACACACTTCATATTATATTAACTTGAGAGTCACGGTATTTGACCCATTTTTCCTGTTTCTGTTGGTTTTATCAAACTAAGAAATATGTTAATATATGGTGGGATCACTCTAAAATCTTAATGTGTGTAGATTATATTACCAACAGGCTCAAAATTGTTTTTTTTTATAATTGTTATACTATTGTATTGCTTATCTTGCAGAGTTCAGAATTCCTCTAAAGTATAGGACAGGATCACAGTAAAGTTGGCAGACTATTTGCTTTGGCAGCAAAGTAGAAACCAAAAGTCAAAGCATAAAAAAATATTTGCTTTAAAAAATAGCATGCACAAAACTACAGTTCAGTACCGTCTGGCAAGAAATTCTGCAACAAGGCATGCTAACAAAAACTAGTCATCAGTCCCAGGTCAACCCAAAAATAATCTATGTAGGTTAGCCTTTACTTAAATACTTCACATATCCCCAAATTGTGTGTATTTGTATGAGTTTATGTAGGTATTTGTGTATTTTATCGTACACAAATACCTACATAAACTCATACACATAACATATTCTTTATGTAAAGCGCTTTGTAAGGGTGTCTTTTAAAATGTGCTACATAGATTATATTATTTTATTATTATTATTATTATTATTATTATTATTATTATTATTATTATTATCATCATTAATTGATATATTTATTTGAGGTCCTGCATTTTGAAACCAGACCTCAAAAGTCTGGCTTAATTGACGAACTGCATCTTCTCTCACATTAGGTGACTGTGAGATTATCAAACTGACAATTAAGACAATTAGAACCCAATATCAGCTGTGGAAAACATTTGCTACGGCACTTTTTACAAATGAAATGTATCAAAAAGTACACTGATGGGCAAAATTTCATTACTACTATGATGTGGGTTTATCAAGACTGTTGACATTCTCAAACACATTGAAAATCACTTCAATTCTACTTGTAAAAAAAAAAGAATAGATCTGAAAACCAGAATAGTGGTGCAGTTAGTCAGGGATCATCGTCCTACAAACAAAAATTGTCCGTGCAGCGGTTACTAACAGTGCACCACTGACAGTGGTGGACACAGTTTACCAAAATTGGTAAAGAGACACCCACTCGCCCCTAAGTTAACGTTTCACCTGGTTCATCGGAGCCATCTTCACAGTCGCAGTAGTCATCGTTCACCTGCTCAAAGGGGATGATTTTCGAGCCATCGATGCACAGAAAGGACTTCCTCTCTCTGTAGAACCGTTTGTCTGTTACAGAATAAAAACATTACAGACTGGTGCATATTGATGGTCATGATACAACGTGTTGTATGTAGAACATTTATAAAAGCTCAGTGCTGAAGTGTGGAGTCTGTGATAAAACACTACTAGAACTAGATATAAAATTAGATGGTGTAGTATTATTGCTACCACTATGAAAATTTTTAATTCTGTGTATATCTGTTTACAAGTATCTGCAGGACTGACAACTAAATGAGCAGTTGCTACATGTTATCTATGTCGAAGCTGGGGGGCTGTTAAAGTCACAACACGCAACATACTGCAGTATTATTTAAAACTGAAAAGCTATTTAGCTTTAAGCTAGGTGGTAGGGGACATTGAACTTACAGGACGAAGATATCCCTCTTATTTTTCGCGAATCTACGAGACCACACCAAAAGACAGTTGCGAAAATAATGTGGAAACGCATGTCAGAAGACAGAACTGTAGACTCTCTCCCTCCTGCCTCTCGGAAAAACCCGCTCAAACGTTTTTAAATCTCATGAAATACACAAGACATAGAAACTGGCCGTGTCCATGACTTCCTCAAACAAGCGGTCACATGACATTGCTGAGGTCTTCCATTGGTTACTATTCGATCCCTTCGACCAATCACGAGGGGGGAAGGCTTCTGGGGGCGAAAAAGGAAACGCGTTCAACTTTTTATTTAGGCTTTATTGACCTATAATAAATAACCTTATCGATTTATACATTAGGAAAGAAGTTTATAAAATTATTTGAGTCATTACATGCAACATTGTGAACATCACCATTCACTACACTGAAAGATTTCGATTGTTAGACGTTTTAACTCATATTCCTTGGCTCACTGAGATGTTGCGATGCTCAGTTCCTAATTACTTCATTGTAAGATCTCACATTGTGTGATGGGATGAAAACTTGAAAATGGGTGATGGGAAATCTGTCTTCCCAAGACTCAAAGCCCATGAGCCCCTGTTATACCCCAGCTTTGGTGGTGCACATAGATCTTACTTTGCGTGATGGTGGTTTATTGTGTGGAGTGATATATATTTAAATTTTAATCTTAAAATGCAGGTTATAGGCCTCGGCATGGGAGAACAAGTTGGAATATATATCAGGGGATAAAGTCACTGAATCCATACAGTTTTAGAAAGGCAAATTACACATAGTTGTATGACATGGCGAATTACTCACTAAATATGTGAATGTGTGTTTGAAGGAGAAAAGTTTTGCATCAGACTACATATACTGGTGTGTTTGCAGCTATTTACATGTAAATTTGTAATGAATTTTTCAATTAGGCCATGTTTTTTTAAGTAAATATAATAGATAGATAGATAGATAGACAGACAGACAGAAAGATAGATATGGTATTGTCATTAAATCATGACCACAAATTTAAAAAGTGCACATTTTAATGGCTTTATTAAAAATAAACAATCTTTACAAAATTTACACTATAAAAAACAAAGGAAACATGGCAAGTAAATCGTCACAATGCAGTGTATTTAATCAGCACTTTGTTTGAGGCACTTGAAGAGAGATATAAAGGTGTAAAGGTAAATCTGAAAGCCAAATTACACTAACATTAACTAGAGAAATAACATTTTTCCAATTTATAGTTTGTCATTTTTCAGTGTTAAGCCGTGTGTAAGGGCCCGTGTTGCATAGTGACTCCTTGCTCTGAAGGTAAGAAAGATCACGGATCACGCCTGGAAAAGAATACGAGTCCAAGGGCGGACGCAGTGGAAACACCGGCATCAGTCCGGATGTCACGTATGGTGACATAAAACCCGCCATGCCACCGTTTGCAGAGGAATAAGCCAGCCGTAAAGGGCTGACACCGAGGCGGGGGCTGAGCCCGTACAGGCTGTCTCCCCCGGCGGCCGTCGGTGGTATGTGGAGCGGGGAGAAGGCTGATTTGTTCCCCAGCGCGCCAAGCGCTCCAGGAAATCCGACAGTGGGTCTGGGCGCGTTGGGGTGATTAGACACAGACAAGCTTTCAGAGTCAATTTTGTTCTCTTTGGAGCTCAACGCCAGCTCAATGGATTTGACAATGTCACCTTTGCACGTTCTCACCATGGACTCCAGGGCGTCCCGTTTCTGATGGGGGAAGATCTTGGCCATGATATCGGTGGGGTCGCGGTCCAGGCCCGGGTAGTCCTTGGATTTCTCCGTCTCGCTCCCCGACTCCGGGTCCGAGGAGGACAGCGACCTCTGGGGACTCTCTGTGTGATCTGAGCGCTGGTCGAACACCGGGGATGGACTTGCGCTGCCGTCGGTGAACGGGGCGGCGTTGTCCTCGCTTGGAGACGACTCCTTGCCACTCGGGGAGGGAAGCCGCGTGGTGTGGGTCGCAAAGAGGGGTCGACCCATGAATCCGTTGTAAAAGTTGTACTTGCTCAGTTTGTCATCTAAAATGTAGATGCGGGGGGAAGAAAACAGGTGATTTGGGATCATTTTTGAATGATTACGCATGCATCCCAAACTGTGTGTAAAGTGCGAGACCAGTGCGAACTTCAGAAGTTTAAAAACCTACATCTCTTCGATTCAATTAATAATGATGATAAGGTTAAGGTCAGCTTACCATCTTTTTGGTTTTCCGTTCCGAAAACATCAAAACTGGGAGCAGTTGGGGAGGTGCTGGGAGCTGCCGGCACCCCGGGGCCCACAGGTGAGCCCTGATGGATCCCTGCCTCCCCTCCGATGCCCGGACTCGGGTACAAGAGCCGCAGCTCCCGGGCCTCGCTCTCCTCCTGAGCCTGCTGCCTCCTCAGTGCCACCTGCGCGGCCATCACCCGCTGCCTCTCCGCTATTAGGGTGCACTTGGCGCACACGCAGTCTCTCCAGCGGCAAAAGCGCTTGTGGCCTTTCAGCGCGGACACCACGCCGTGGTTCCTGCATCTGGCGCACTTCGGGGTGCGTGGGTATCCCCTCTCCAGCGCGGGGTTGCAGGCCCTGAGGAAGAGAGGCGGAGGGCGCAGGAGGGAAGGGGCCACCTGCAAGCCACCGAGGGGGTTGGCGGTGTGCCCGGTGAGGCCAAGCGGTCTGATCCTGCCGTCCATTGCCCGGGGGGGGGGGGACCAAAACGCAAAGTCTTCAGGACGTCCAATGCAGCTATTCAAGTGAAGTCATTCAAGTGATGTTGCCCTCTCTGAGTCTCGTAACTGCCGCTGGCACCGTGGACCAGCGCGCCTTAAGTGTCTCCTCTCCAGGTGGTTTGACACGAAATACAACACCCTCGCCACACCCCTTTCCGCTCCAGCCTCTTAATGCCCTATCATGTTTATTTGCATCCAGGATGAACAGTGGTCTAATCTGATGCAACTGAGCCTATATGCAGCTGCAGGCAAGCGAGGCCTGCCAAGACCAGACTTTGTATGAACTTTAACTCCACTTTTAAAATTGTCCTATGGGGGGGGGGCATTCAAATTCCCATTTGGCATTTTTGTTGTTTTAAGACTTACAGTGATTGCAGCGAAGGACCTGGCTAAATTAACAAGAAACCAAGTGTTTTTGAAACTGCCTCAGGTCAGCTATACACAATGACCCCCTTTGGTTTCCTCTAATGAACAATGAATATTCGCTATTAAGATGTTTTTAACACAACAATGGCCTTAATAGCCACAAAAGCAACAGGTAATTATCTACCTGGTTATTCTGTTGAACAAATTACCTTGACAAAAGAACCATCTGTCAACAAACACCCAGTGAGATTGGCGGATGACTAATCACACCTTGTCACATGTTTCATTCATTTCTCTCCATTCAAGCAGGATCCAGTTACAAGCAACAGATTGCCTTACTGTTATTAAATGGAAAACAACGTGAGCGTAAGGTGACAAACACAACAGCAGTCACCAAGGGGAACGTGTAACTAACACACTGTTAGCCATGCATTTGCGCATATGCACATCGTCTTTCTGAACATTTTTTGGTACTCAATGCATATGATAAGGCTTTCCCGCATATATACTCGAATTCAATGCGACCCTGAAAAGGAATTGAATTTTTGTGGAGGGTTCAATTTATTTGGTCCAAGTGTGTATGCACACTGTATATGCTTGGACTCTTCGGAGCTTTCATGTGCAGACACCAAAAATAAAAAAAAAAACAAGATTTTAACAGTGATGGTGTTCTCAGCAAGTGCACATCTCCTAATCATCTGTAGATGTAAGAATGAGACATCAGTGGCTTCTCTTGGTCTCCATGTAGTTCTGTCTCAACCAGACTCTCTCTGAATAATGGATGTGGGTTAAAGAGGATGTGGATGGAAGCACTCAACCCCCTTGTGGTGTTATACTGAGATAATGATTCCCTGAAGGGCATCTCTGAGGAAGGTCTGCTACAGCACAGATTGGTAAAATTGCTTACAGTATAATACACATTGATTTCATGCAGATTTAGCTATTATTAGTCCTTTTTGTTAGTACTTACCGTGCTTACGTACTGCTAGGTGCTTACTGATAAGTGAAGACTGCTGGCTTCGAAATCAAAACTTTTGAGCGGCCGATGCTTCTTTTTTTAACACCTTATTCACACAGATGCCTGCTCCATCAGTACCTAAGGGTTGGATCTTATCAGCAGCACACTGTGCCACCCTTCTTTTGGGTTGTGGGGAGATGTAATGTGCACACCTGCACACACATAAAATCCTGCGTGTACCCATGCAATGTGCAAATGCATGTTGTTCAAAAACACACAATCTCTGTTCTTATGTGTGTACAGGCATTTGTCGTAACAAAAGCATCCTGATAATGACTTGTATGGAAAGAGGCTTTAAGAAGCGAGTCTGCTATTTGCAGAAAGATGTACAAGAAGTTATGAGCTCTGATAGATAGGGGTTGGTACAGACTCACTCCAGCTGTGCAGGACATGAAGATAATCTGAAATGCATCAACACAGAGTGCGTATGCTAGAAACATAAATAAATGCCAGTGATGCAGATGCTGTGTGGACGCACATGCAGCTTTTATCATCTCATCCACTGTGAAGTGGAATCCGAGGTTTGGATTTTGTGGCTGGCAAGTTTATCCAGGCACATTAAGCTGCTCTCACCTGGCTTTCTATACAGACCACTTAGGCGGTTTATATGGACCAGTTATAGCTTTTTCCTGCATGGAGGGCAGCTGGAAACAGAAAGGTGCAAAAGTGTGTTTCGCAGTACATCAAGCTCTTAGAAAGGCTCAAATTTTGTTTTATTTTCTAATTACCCAGAGGAGGAAAAGGAGATCAAAACAGCTTGTTTTGGAAAGCTTCTATGAATTGGATTATGGATAAAAGCTGCAGTGTTATATTCACACATTTACTTCCTCCTCTGTTTGTCTTTGGATCATAAGATTACAAGGCCAAGCCAGGCTGGTTGTTTAAAGTGCCTTCAATCCATATCAGTTTCACTTTGAGACAATGTAATTTCTCAACTAGTTTGTGCCAGTCTGCCATTTGATCAGAATCTATTTTACAGGAAAAGCTATACACGCTACTTTTATCTATGTGTTTTAGAAAACCTTTACTCTAGCCCCACAGTTTGCATGGATGATGTGTTTATTAGCCAGAATTTTTCAACCTCACCCCCAACACAGAACGAAGGGATTATCAGGGATAAGTGCAGTTAGAGTAGATATGGCCAGACAGTGTCTTAATTGTGTTCTTAACAGATCTGCTCATGTCAGATACGGTGTTTCATCACAGCCATGTGCCTCCTAGGACAGGGCTTTATCAGTGCAGCTTCTTATCTGACGCAAGGTGGCTGCTAATCTACTCACAAATCTCACAAAACCTGATTATGTCTCCTACTGTCAGAGAGATGGAGAGAGGGAGGGAGGGGGAGGAGAGGTGAGAAGGTAAGGTGGAGAGGAATAGAGGCTCATAGTTAAACAGTAAATCATGGCATCTGGACTAATAGTTTTCTAATATAGTCTCCTATAAAGACGGTATATGTCCTGATTTCACATCACAATATATACATTATTGAAACAACTCTGTCCTACTTTGATTACTCAGATTTTGCCCAGCAGTTCCAAGTTTTCTGACGCACAGAGGATGAAAATCAGATTATGTCACTGTTGCAAACTCTCAATCACAGACGTTAACTAAATCATACCGTGACACAACTTGGACATGGAAACATTTCGGCGCCTCAGGTTTCGAGACCGTGCCATTGTTCCTAAATATAAAGCTCTCACGTTACAACAAATTCCCCTTTCCTTCAGCACGTGAAGGGTCTTGACCTTTGTGTGTTTACTTTCTCATCCGTCGCTTCACACCCTTGTCATTTTAAGTGCCACACAGCAGCCTCCACTTCACTGCTGATGGTCGAATGGCCACCAATAATGGCCATCAGGTCGCGCAAGTTGTTCCGATCAAGTATATAACACGTCCAAAAGAAACCCTCACATTTTTTATATTAGTTTAACTTTCTCCCCAGTGTAGCACTTTCATGTCACTGACACTTTGTTGTATTAAAGTTGTGTGGAAAAAAAAGTAAGCTGATTTGTGTTCTATGTGATGTGTGTGGCCTCAGTGGAATTCAACAAGCAACTTTGCTTTTAGTGGAGCTTTCAAGACTGTTTCCTCTGTTTTTATTTTTGTGCCAAGGGATGTTGACTGTTGCTGTGCTGTTGGACTTGGATTCTCTGTTTACAACGCCTGGGGCACAAGTGACGCCTTTGCCAGCATCCTACGGAAAGATTCTCACACAAATTTCTCTGGAGATCAGACTGGTAGCTTGCTTTGAGGTGTAAAAACTTGTATTGAAATGTGTGCATTTTGTTCCAAAATAAAATCTTTGTGACGTTTGACAAAAAATGTGACATTAGGTTTTTAAGAATAGTTGATTGCAAGTAAAATTAATAATGCTACTTAGCATTGCTTAATTTTGTTAGCAGAGGTGAAAAGTAATTAATGCATTTACTCAAGTGTTGTATTTATATGTAATTTTTAAGTACTTGCACTTTAATTCAGTATTTCCATTTGTGCTGCTTTGTACTTCGATTCCTCAATATTGTACTTTTTATGCCCCAATGTTTACATTATAGCTTTTCTTACCATTTACCTTACTTGTTTGAGTTTTTACATGCTAAACATGATAAATTCTGATGACATATACATAGCTATACATTTAGCTAGCTAACAGTAGGCCACCACAACAAGTGGTGAAGTTAAATTGTTTCTCTTGTCCAACTATTTTTGAACCCCCAAGTCCCCATGAAGCTACTACTTCTCATTTTAACATTTCTGATCGATTGCAGATAAAACAAAACATATATACCAGATATATGTTGACGTGTTAACCCAGCTTTAGAAGTACTGGTAGGTCAATTTTGTTACTGTTTGGAAAGAGCTTGGCTTGATTCAAGCATGTTATGCTGAGCCTAGCTAACAGTCTTCTGGCTCTAGCTTCATATTTAGCACACAGACATGAAATTGGTTTATGTCTTCTCATCTAACGCTTGTCAAGAAAGAAAATAAGCATATTTGACAAAAGGTTTAATTTGGCTATAACAAAAAATTTTGAATGCCACGCTTTTACTGCATGGGTTGTCTCCACATTGAAAATTCATATACTAACTGAGTTGCACCCAAAATTCATATGGTGGAGTTTGTTTTTTCTATTTCATAAAAAGATAACTGGCATCTTATTTCACAACCCATTCAGAGAAGGGAAGCATCCATATTACACTCATACACACACCTGTGCATTTGAATACGTTGGACAATAGATTTTTTTTTCCAATATTTTTTTCTGTATTCTGCTATCTTCTGCCATCTTCTTGTCCCCTATTCAATATTCCTCCATTTACTCTCTTTCTCCCCCTGTCACACCTTTATTGGTGGTCTGAGTCTGGTAGGTATCCATCAGGGCCCCTCACTTAGCCCTGTAATGCCTCAGTGCCAGTGAACAATGGTGGGCCAAAGACAGCCAAGTTTGCTCATGAGCACTGTGTGTGTATGGATGTGTGTATGGATGTGTGTGTGGGTGTGTGTGGGTGTGTGTGGGTGTGTGTGTGGGTGTGTGTGTGGGAGTGGGTGGGTGGGTTGTGCGTGCACCCATGTGTGTACCTGTTTTAATCATGCATATTACATCTGCATCAACACAAGGAAATGCAGGCTCACCTTTACATACTGGCTCACTGTTTGTGCTTGTGTGTGTTTGTGTATGCATTTAAGTGCTTTAAGAGCTAATGACGAATGTGTATGTGTGTGTTTGCCTGTGTGTGTGTGTGTGTGTGTGTGTGTGTGTGTGTGTGTGTGTGTGTGTGTGTAGGTAGGGAACATTAGTACTTTGAAAGGTTCTGGCCAGGTGCCAATGAATGCAACCTTCACTGTCTAAACAGGTTAAGATCACACCCCAAAAGTTCCTCATTCTGCACTTACCTTGGCTACACTCTATATTTGTTTCCTGTCAAAGATGCTTCTTTATTCAGCAATACACTTACAAGGAAGGCTTTGCAACTCAACAATGCATAACTTAGTGGCAGATGAGCACAACCCTCTGAGAAGGATTTGAAGAATCAGGTTCCTAAGTGTGGGTATTTTTTCATAAAAATGTGAGACTTGACAGAGAGCTAAAGAAGACATCAACAAATAAGTGGATGTGTTCATGAAAAAAAAAAAACATTGGAAGAAAAATCCTATGTTGGTGAATATGCACTTTAAAATCTCTCTATGCATCCAGTGAACACTGAGCCTTGAGTGTGTCAGAGGTGAAGGGAAAGTGAGAAATATTTCACAGGCTATGAAGGTTAACGCTTTTGATCTAATATAGATTTGCGCATTTCAACATTTACAGAGCAGACTAATTGCAACACACTCACTTCTGCCCAAATCAGATGCACAAAAAAAACCTAAAAAAGTAGAGATTCTCAGCCTCTTTCTCACATACAAATAGGCAAACATTCAGACCACCAAAGCATTGTTGACTAGGTCTTGAGGGAAAGGATCTGTTGTCACTCTAATGGGAAAGGGCTCTGGGTAATTTCTGTTTGCTGAGGAGATTTCTGCCAGCTGTGAGGGTCTTCAGATGTCTTTAGAATCAGATTAGGAAACCTATAATCCTTGCCAGTACACTAAATCTGATATTAACTACTGATAAAGTTAGACAATAGCAGCAGGGAACACGTTCAACTGATTTTTTTTGCCACTCGTGGGTAGCAGAAGCAACAATGGCATAGGGGCACTTTACAAAGTTGTAACATGACCAATCAATCAAGTTGCAGGCCGTAAAAGTGAAACAAAAAGGTAGAGGACCCTAAAATGCTCCGAAAAGATGAAAGGAACTGAAAGACTCATTGTTTTATCTTTGCAAGTTCATTACTAGTCATGATGAAAATGTACTGATTGCTAGTATAAAAATACTGATTTAGCAGCTTTAAGGAGAAATGCTTAAATGCAACCTTAAAAAAAGATATAAATGCTAAACGTGTGTCGCTATTGCAGTCCTACACTTCCTACAGATCTATGATACCTAACAGTTTCAGTGTTACAATACCAGGTCACAGTGAAACAGTCCTAAACATGTCCATTGCAGTAACAGTGTTAAAAGCGCAGGAGACCGTTGAGAACAAAACGACAAACATGGACAGGGGGGAGGTGAAGCATAAAGAAGGAGGTGAGCATGCTATCAGATGAACACAGGGCACAGGGAGAGACATCAGCCCTGTACATCTCTGCCAGGGTGTTATGGGAAAATATTCCAGGCTTTCAGTTACAGACAATAACAGCTTAGAAATTGTTAAACATTGTCTCTGATAGCAACTGGCATCTGCAAACAGATCAGATGTGAGTTGCTACTGAGATTAGAAGTAACATGAAACCGCCGGCGAAGTGGAAGCATTTAGGAGGGGGTTTCTTTGCATAAAGTTTTGCTTAGAATATAAATATTACACCAGGATATGCGTGATGTTACATACATGTTTTATCACATGGAATATGCACTGTAATATTCCTTCAAGCAATATAACCATTTGTGAAGAGATGTGTTTTCTGAGCAGTAATCTTCCAAGAATCAACAGCGCTGCCATAGATTTCGAAATGCAGACCAAGCCTGCCCCGCTTGCTTTGCCCCAGCATACCTCTGACTCCATGTTTCACGTGAACTCTGTCCATTTCTCACAAAGGGAACCACTGAAACGTGATAAATCTGTTACAGTTGAACAGAGACATCACAATACTTTCTTTCTTTTCTATCTTTATTCCTGCAGTACAGGAACTTGCTTGGCTTTCGGTCAAATGGAGGTGCAGAGAAGCACATATGCTGGCATCTAAAATATCACAGTTTGTTCTATTTGATAAAAAAAAAAATAAGCCACTGGAAATTGCCAACCATTATTATGCCAACCTATGGAGGAAATCTTTAATCGCTGGAAATTCATCCACACCTTTCTATTATTACTATCACCCTGCAAAAAAAAGCAACTTGTAGTTGCACTTATTTGGACAGTTTTCTTAATAAATTTGATTCATGACATTTATATAAGAGTAGAACACGAGCCAGAAATTCCCTAGTGATATAATTAAGAAGTAGACTGTGCGAAAAGTAGGAATACAAGAAAATAATCTAAAATTTATCATATTCCACCAACTCATTCTTCCCTTCATGGTCCAAATAGGAACTCAAGGTTTTCGCAAATGTGGCAAGAACATTGTTGCAGTGTGACAAAATAAATCAAAATGAGCCACAAAATAGAATCCCGCAACACTTCCTTGTAATATTTCATGCTATGCTTCTAAGTTTTTTATTCTATGCTTGAGTCTATGCTGCATATCTGTCATTCTAAAGCTTTTTTTTCAAGTTATTATACTGTTTCCAAGATTACTGCTACAAACGAGAACACTGAGGTCATGTCCTCAGTGTTTTTTCTGTCTGGGAAAATAACCCAACACTTTTAGCTATTGCAAAGTAGTGTTGTTTTAGCTGGAGATTTATTGCAAATATGTGCATGTGCAGTATTTTGGGACTGTATACACATATTGTGGAAGAGCCAGGAGATTGTGTACACTGTCAATCACATTTCTCAGTTTACAATATCTTCCCCCTGAAAGCTTATACAGGTCAAATTCAAGATTCAATATATTTTCATTTGACTACTTTTATGCCAAAAAAAAAAGCCTGAAAAAATAAACAAAATATTCACTATTTTCCTGAGCTGAAGTATGTTCCTGGCAGTAAGGAAGAAGTCAACATTTGTGGGGACAGGTGGCAGCCTACAGGGATTTGGACTGAATTACCTCAGTATTTCTAAAACGTCTCGTTGTTTGCCACCTAATTTTACCGGGATATAACGAACTATATTTCTTCATGTTTTAGAGTAAATTTATTTTGTATTTACTGTAATCTCCACATGTTCTTTTGTACTTCCTTGTAATCACAATTCTGAATTATCAAGTGAAGTGCCAGCCATTTTCGTTTCAGTTGCGCTCCGCTAAGTTTAATTGCTGAGGTCTGCTTTGCCATGTTGGTCATGCAGAGGATTAGAAGAAGATTAATATTTTCATTCATCTACTGCAATAAAGAATTATAATAATAATGGCCAAATTGATTTCAAAACATTCTTATGCACAGTGCAATACAACAAAATGCATCATAATTTGTGATGGGAAAACTGAATTTGAAAGTATAAAAAAGCTTCCTAATATTTCATTGAAAAACTTTACTTTATGATATTATTATGATATTAGTCATATGATATTATGACTTTGGGTGAACAGGACGATGGGGATGTGAGGTAAGATTTGTTTCCTTCACTTTTAGTGCAGTTGGCACCAAACCACAGCAACATGCATCTACATGGACTGACACCTGGATACGGTTCAAAACCACCGGGGAACCACAGCCAGTCAGCTACAGAGGCAGAGGAACAGATAACAATACACACTGCAGTCTATTCAGAAGTATAGACTGCAAAATGCTGGCTGCATGCAGATTCAACTAAGATAAAGGAAAAATACAAAATAAAGTGCTGACCACAGGTGTGAACAAAGCACCATTTTCAAAAACATTTCCAAATGGGGGACTTTATGGATCTTTGGGGAACTTTTTGAAGATCTGACTCCTTCCCATCTACAAACCCAAAGATAAATGGGATCTTTTATCAGTTTAGATGTTGTATAATTGTACAACTGGAGTCCCAACATCAATGCGGGCCTTAGATTCTAAGAACTGCAACCTTGAGTTCACAGGCTTTAGGGAATTTATCTGATAATGACGCCCTGAATTGCAAACACAGCTTATCATGGCCATCGTTCACATTTTAAGATCCTTCTCATGAAGCTTTAGGGAGTGTGAGAAAGTACTCCAACATATTTGAAGTTAGAAAACTGTTTACGAAATTTAAAAGGTTTTGATCGGATAATGTCTGAAGTATATCTGGGCCTCAGTCAAACTCAGAATAAACTATTTTTTGCAACCATGTGAGCAGACTTGTGCAGATCTACCAGGGCGTAGCAATCAAAAGTACTGATGCATAAGAGCCGATCATTAACTCCACTGACACAATTGAGTTATCATTTTGGTATCTAATGGGAAGGATTAAGCTATGAGGCATTTAACAGTCACCAGTGTTTCCTGTCAAACAAGCCTCTGGTATGTATCAGGGCTTTGTGCTCAAGCAACAAAACAGGTCACAGCAAACACGGCTATCCTTTAGTCACTTTGTCATTTTATTGAAAGTACAGCGTCACCGAAATTGTTCTATTGATTTCTAAAAGTGAGAATGTGCTGGAATTTCAAGTGAAACAATTTACCAACACTAACAACAATGTACAAAAAAGCATCATCTGCAAATACTGGAACATTTGCCCCATAGATTATTTTTTACTTGTTAAGATTATTTCTGATATTTAGTTTAGTTGTTTCTCTATAGTTAGTGCAACGTAGCTCATACCTGCAACCCTGTCATATTTAATTTTGCTGATATGCTACTAATTCACAACAGCAAATACGTTAATGAACATAAGGACTTATAATGTTCATACTGAATGTATCCTAAATATTGACCGACTTTATATCTACACCTTTTCCCTGAAGTTTCCATTCTTAGTTTGAATAATGTTTTAATGGTTATGTTAAGGCAACTCACAGCACTTAGTGAAAATTAGAGAATTATCATATTCTGGGTTAAATATAGACAAATGTAACGCTAATTTAGAGTATAAGACATGTATACATTTTGTATATACAACTTCAGTGTATAACCAGAAGTTCAGTCTTCCCCTAACCTCAACTAAAACTATTTAGTAGCCTTATTATAACTCGTTTTTTCCAGTGTAAAAATCCTGCCCTTTCCACCCCAGCCTCTGCTGAATGTCTCCTATGCAGTAGAAGGACATAAAAAAAAGTTGCCAGCGAGGCTACAGAGTTTCAGGCAGTAATCTCATGTCATCTCATCTCATGTCAAAAATGCATTTAACAAAACCATTTAGTTGTAAACCGACAGATAGGGTTGCACACTTGTCAACAAAACATCTATGTGTCATAATCCTGATACACGGGGTCGCAGCACGGTCAGGTGTGACGTTTGGAGGAGCTTCTAATTTTGGGATCAGGACTTAATGGGAGGACAAGAAAACGACCTGCTGGTGAGAACGAGGGGGGATGGCCCAAGATACGCGGCGTACGTGGAGAGGATACAAAGGCAAGCTTAGGGGACCTCTGATGTCACCCCAGCACCAGTGGAGTGGCTCATTGAAACTAAAGAGCCTCTGCTGTGTTGCTTTTGTCTGATTCTTGTCAAGCCCGTCCCTCTCCTATAATAATGAGACCTTTGACATGTGATTAACTTCATTCTGGCTTTTATTTTTTTATTTTCATGCAGCTATTTGTTTTGACGGAAGGCCTTAGTATTTTTTTTTTTCATGATAAATACTAGTGCATAGATTGAAATTATCATGATGTTACGAGTTGAGTGTTAAATTTCACACTAGTTTACAAAGAAAAAGATCTAAAACTCAAAGTCAGCTTACCAGCTTTTATCCCAAGATATTTGACCGCATCTAAGAGAGATGAGATGGATGATAGATGAGACAGATGAAAGAGCAGTGAAAAAAATATGTGCTTACTGGGTGAACATCTGCTAATGAAGATTATGAGACATGATTGAAAGCTCTAGGAAAAAAAGGTAGTAAGTGGACCTTAAATTAAGTTTCTATTTTTTGTCAATGTTCTCATCTATTTTATAGTTAAATGATAACATACCAGCCTATCTAATACCCCTGTGAAGAATAGTTGTAATTAGCCTTTGTCCTATTAAGCTAATTAGCTTAATGCATGTTTCCTATTTTCCCTCCAAATAAAAGGATTTTGTTTTCATCCTGAAATCTGACAGATTTTCCTTCCCCTCAAGACATGGCTTTGATCCTCTCAGGTAGGCAGGGGGTACAGGAGTCCCCAAAGGGATGACCGTCCCCTCACTGCAGAATTGTTTTTACCCCAGCTGTGATTTGCTTGAACCGCAGCATCTAACTACTAATACTGTTTTGTCGAGTCCATGCCCGGACTTTGTCTTATTAAGGGCAGCCCACTTTCCTATAGCAAGTAGGGGGCTTTAACCCCCCGATGAGGGCGTCAAGCTGAGGCTGCTCCTTACAACAAAACAACACACCACTCCACAGCAGCATGACACTTCCTTGACCAGCAAATGAGATGAAAGTTTAAAACCATGAAAACAGTGATCGGAAAGGCTTCTGAAGCCCCGCTGCCCTGCTAGCACAGAATAAAGATGGGCCTGGCCGACTGCAACAAAAGCCAAACACAACGAGGAAAAACATCCCAGTGTGATCTCATCAGGGGAAAAAAAACTTATTTTGTTACAGGGAACCCACTGAGAAAAATGCAGGTGAATTTTAAGGTAATAGCACATTGCTGTTAAGCGCTACAGTTTATATTTGTTATTAACTTTTCCGCACTGTGACACCATTCATTAGAGACTGTTAGACAAACTTTCATCTGCTACAATGTTAATGAAGCTTTATAACTGCTTCTGCTAATGTTTTACATTAGTCATAGACAAACCACAGACTGTGTATCCTGGTAAATTTGAAATAAATTCTGGCTTGAAACTAAATCAAGATCCAAACTTTTGAATTGTTTTATTAGATGATTTGCGTGTGTGTGTGTGTGTCTGTGTGTGTCTGTGTGTGTTATTTTGTGTATTTTCTGACAATTGGCACTGGGGTGCTGAATTTCTGTACTTTATAATGTAAAAATTCAAATTTTACAGCTGAATCAAACTAAAAAATGAACAGATACTGCACATTCACGGAGCAGGATATTTTGATTCACAATATGTGTATACGGCATATAGCATTAAGCTCCATATATTTACATAAAGTGTTCATTCAAATAACTCAATATGACATCTAGCAAGCTAACATGTTTCAGGCTCAGATATACAGCTGGGAATGAGGAGATTTTTGACAACAGCAGAGTTTTTGTTCTCTATCCACAGGTGGATTTGCCTGACTGTGTGCAATACGATCGCTCTTTGATCTGAGAAAAACTACAAGGAACAAGCTTAGGTTAATAAGGTGTGAAATTCCTCCAACAAGGACCTTTTTGTGGCACTTTGAATAAATGCTACGGCTCGAAAAACAGTCATTGTGTCTTTGAAAGTCAGATTGAAAGGACAAAACCTAATTCAAGGTCAATCAAATATCAATAACATTGTATAAATGCATGTAAAATTATTAACCCTTTTTCACTGGAAATTGTCCTTGTAGTGTGTGTGTCTAACTCTTGTTGGTTTTATGAAGAAATGCAGAAATGTATAGCAAAACAATGGAACTTTGTGCAGATGCCGTATATTTTTACAATGAGTGTCATTGTATTTAATTATGGTAAAGTGCATTCTTGTACATGCACAAATAATTGTCTTATCTCTAACTTTAATCTACTAGTTTTACTTCCATACACGTTATACCCATGATCTACTTTAGTTTTGTAACAACAACAAAACATATTCACAAATTCTTAGCATTGCTATTCCAGCATGTACAGATAGAGGACAAGAATCTTGACATTAATACAAGGTTTTTTTTGGGCACGATAGCCATGCAACCTGAGCACAGGAAAACAGATATTTGTTGGATGTCATATTAAGGAATTCCAAAATACCATGTTCATGATCTCACTGTGAAATTCCAAAGGTTTGGGAATAAACTGCATCAGGTAATCAGATTTTGCTATGCACACGAATGTTTATTAAATGGGCTGCAGTGAAGTGTGGGAGTCAGAATGCAGCACATTCCCCAGTTTAAGTAGTGTATAGGCATGTCAGTGGAGGTGTGCGATAACAATAATAAAACAATGATAATCTCAATTAGAAATCCACATTTACTTTGAACATAACTAGAGTCTACGGATCAAACTGCAGCCCTTTATTAAATATTCTATGTTCTTCAATGCAGTCAATCAGCATTGCACTCCATGCATTCATGTCCTCAGTATCCTCAATCATTTTCCAAATTATGTTTGCTGAACACGGATGAACAGTAATTGCCATCCATCACAATATGTGCAATGTCATGACTCGGCAGTAAGTACACAAATTCGAAGTGAGAGTTTGAGTTTGCAGGCGGCACATGCTCAAGAGATCCTAGTGTCATGAATAATTTACAGCAGAGAGAATAATGATAGCGGATAAAACTTTGTGTGAGTAATTGCGTAAGTAGACTCATCAGCATTAGGAGAGTGTGTGGAGTAAATCTCATCATTTTCTACACCAGAACGTGGCAAAATTATGCAGCCGCACAGTGAGAAAGTCAACAAGCAAATGTCTCATTGCCATTTTATTCTCTTTGCCCCTGCATATCCAGGCAACGGCTGAATTACGCCAGTTTGACAGCTGTTGTGAACAGGTCTGGAAAACGTGAGAAAGGTTGTCCCGCATTTTTTATCCATGGGCAAGTTTTTAATTCACACTCTCAACTCCCAGCATGCCAGTATTCCTTCCACCTGACTGTGCTCTTTGGTCAGCTCTCTGTGCCTAAGTGACCGTGTATTGGTCCGGGCAGCTTTTCAGGGGCTCTGTTTTCTAGGTGATTGACTCTGAAAAACAAACATCGTAATCCCCGAATGTTTCCGCTGTGTTTGAGGAAGGGCTGTTGAGACACTGGGAGTCCGGCGCGATTGTATGCGTGTCATGCATGGCATTAAAAAGCGGCAGCAGGAACAGGACATTTAACAGGTGGAGCGATACCTCGGGAGCAGGATGGTCCGGATCTGCCAGAGCTGTGCCAGTCTCCTGATAATGTCATTCCAAGGGCTCATAGTTTGCTCCACTGGTTCATCTATATGATGAAATAATAAAAAAAGAAAAACAGTCATTATTATTGGATTATTACTGCAGTGTCTAATATTGTTGACACTGAAACAAGGAGAAACAAGATTAAGACTCTATGCCATAATATTAACCATATTCATCTTATTATAGCATGTTAGCATGCTAACATTTGCTACTCAGCATTACACGCTCAGTACAGCTGAAGCTGATATGACTGTCATCAGTTTTGCAAGTATCTGGGGAAACACTACAGCACAGCACATGATTTACAGTGTAATTTTGTTGTATGAATCAAATACCAATGAAATAATAAGCGGTTCCTACTCGTACTTTAATGTTGTTGCCCTGGAAGATAACAAGGCTATGGGGAACAATACAATGTACCCAACAATGCCTATATTTTATTTGTTCTTTACTAACCCATCCATCCTAGTTTCAATAGATTTTCCTAAAGCTCTTAAAGAGCTCTTAATTGACTTAATGTACCAAAGCAGTTTTGGAAGCATATCTTGATGTGAAATACTGTAAGTTCTACCATAATTACTTATACATAGATATTGATAGATAGATAGATCTATAGATACTGCAAAACATCAGCGTCGTTAACAGTAATTTACCAATTTACCCATAGTACTGCACAAGCTGAAAATTTGACTTGATCATAACATGAAAAACATAATTTTCTATACACAGTGAACACAGTGAATGTCACTACCTAGTTTTGTGCCGTTCCGCTGAGTAGATTTTTTTACTTATTTTTTTTAGGACAGGTGAAAACTAAGGTGAAAGATGAGGGGATCACCAAAGTCGTTAGGACTCATCCTAAGGGGCCGTGATATATGTCTGTAAGAAAATTCATCACAATCGATAAATCATTTTGTTGAGATATTCTAGTTTGGACCGGAGTGATGGGCCAATAGACCATAGGCTGACCAATGAAACAGCATTTCCATCCACAAGCGGCTAACGTGAAAACCCCTTATATAGTATAGTATATATCTTTTAAAATTAGTACTTGCTGGTCAAAGGGATCAGAGAAATAGAGAAATTTACAGACCATTACTCACCACTACTTCTTTTCTGTCAGCAAGCCTATAGTGACAAATGAATGTCACACTTTTCCCAAGAAGACAAGCTAATTTGTCTCTGTCACTCAGTACCTTAGTTAATCTTTGGGATCTGCGACTAGTCGGCTTGTCAAGTCAGGCCTGTGTAGTTTTCACAGGAGGATTTTGTTTTAATCTCAATCAGTGCAAAAAAAAAAAAGAAAAGATGAGTGATAGTGAGATGATAGAACTGCATACATAAATGCATTGTCGTGGCATTAAATACAGCAGAAAATAAGGAATATTCAACAGCTTTCGATCAGTTCTAGTAGTTTTAGCAAGCATCCAAATGAATTCATCTCCTTAATGAGCTCCCCTCTCCTCATCTTGGAAGAAATAAGCAGTGCCATGAGCAATGGCAGCAATTCCATCATGCTTCATTGCGACTGGCTGCAGATAAGGACCACCACCCACATTAGCACGCAGGTAATTATTTGGATTTCTGCGAGCAGGTGGTGATGGAGGCAGGAGAGTCCGTGATCAGACTCCAGAGTATCTCCAGATAAACATCAGGGGCTCGGAGACACACTGACACCAGCCCCTGCAGTACACACCAGGAGCCCCTGTTTCTCTTCCCAACTACATGGTCATCACATACTGCGTAAAGTATAGAAAATATGGAATACCTGTATAGCCGGAGGGGATGGTGAAAATACTGTACTCCGCTCTGGGTTATGACTTGCACTAGCAAAGAAAGAGTGGTCTCTGTCAAATAGGACCAACAGCATTAATGGAAGAAGAGGGAAATGTAATATGGTATGTTGGTTTAAAGAGGTCAACTGTACTGTACAACCATTATGGAACATGTTTAATGGGGAGTTTACATCTGAAAGTACACATGCATGGGCGGGTCATATAATATTTTAAAAAAGCAATACAGAAGAAGACACTTTATTTTGTACATTTACATATTTGCCATAAAAGCATTTTACATCCGATTTTGTTGGTTATACATTTAAAAGCATCAACAATGGATTAAATGACTGCATGAAATGTGAATGGGGTTACTTGTATTGAAAAACCTACAGAGAACTCTGCTAAGCTAGGACAGTTTTAGTGTCTATTAGCTCCTTGTTTTGGTTTCACACCCTGCAACGTTACGGTTTTGATTCAGTCTCGCCGCCCTTATCAACCCTGATCTCAGCTGCAGCAGGCAGCTGTTTTTAGCAAAAAAAGCAGTTATAAACCCACTGTACACTACCTGCCCGGCACCAGAAAACAGGCTGACAAAGTCAGCGACTCGTTAGTACAAAGAGAGGAGCAATTAGCAGCTCCCTGCCCTCAGGAGTTGGACAAATCAGGGCTAGAAGCTCGGTTATTGTTGAGTGAAAAGTAATGCAACCGCTTAGCTCAAGGAAAAAAGTGAACACACTACACAGTCAGTGATAACATATCTTTCAAAGGAACTTAACAACTGGAATCACTAAAGTGAGTTGTAATTTTAAAAAAACTAGATAAGCCACAGTTAGCTAGCTTGTCCAAAATTCTGTCATGCAACTTTTGTTGCTTTCCCCAAGTAGTGGAAAAATTCAATAATTCAAAATGGGTTAAATTTAGAATAAATTGGTTTATTTAAGGTTGAGTTACAATTTTAAGGTAAAACTAGGCAGGATATCTCCTAGTTTAATGTTAGAAAACTGCTTTGTTAAGTTCACAGCTTGAAATGTCAATATATAATGAGAGCAGATGAATTTGCTTTTTCTACAAACGGAAAGTGTCTTTTTCTTTTGTATATATATAAATTAATTGTTTTATATACAATTTTTACCTACAAACTTACTTGTAGATATAATTTTGACAACCAAAAAGATAAAATAATTGGAACATTCCTCCATTTTTTTGCAAAAAATTTAATCTTTATACGAACTTTTTGATGAGTCTAGCAATTTAAAGAGCTGAAACATTGTTGCTGTGACTTGCTGGCAGATGTTGTACATACGTGACGAATCCATCTCCACTTTAATCATCTCATCTCCTTTCTCTCTCTCTTTCTGGCTGTTGCTGCTTTTGTATGGAGGTTTCAAGTCATCACAGATAAGGAACATTTTCATACTGTTAATCAGATCATCCTGATGACCTGCTCCTCTGAAACATGCATAGTTTGGCATGGTGTTTTCCTATGAGACATTCACCTCAGATCTAATCCCCTTAAGCTCTCCACTCCACATGACTGATGGGAGATGGCAGGCAGCTGCGGATGAGTTGCTATGGAAAGATTATGATTGTGTGATGCAATGTTAGGGAAAAGGGCTGGGGTCAAAGGTACTTGCAGGCAAAATGTCCAAAAAAACTTTGCTTTCTTACAAAGTCATGTCACAGCATTATAACCTTGCAATGGTCAATTTACATTTCCATTTAAACTTGATTAATCCAGAGAAAGTTTGCTTGTGTTTGCTTTTTTTTTCTTTTTCTGTGCAGCCTGCTTCATATTCATGGATTTAAGTGAAGTTGGGGGATCAGCACTTTGCTCAAAGGCAAAACTTGACTATGGGGACATGGCATCACATAAAATCAATAGACCTCTGCTGACAACATAAAATTATGAGAATTATGCTACAATGCTAGAATAACTTTAGATTGTTAACAGAACATTTACGAAAGGTTGAAATAATAATAAGGAAAAAAAGCACCAAAAATAACCAAAATAGTAGAATAGTTTTGAGTTTATGGCAACAAAGGAAAGCTTCAATCACCCAGGGATGTGTGAAAATGGCTCCTTTAGGGCACCAATCCTCCATCTTGCCAGCAGTCATTAATTAGATCTAATCAACACCACAGGGAAAAGTTACTGTCAAGACTAATTAGCCAAAATGGAGCCTCTGTAATGGGAAACAAATGAACAACGGTTAACTGTAGCAGCTTGCTCCATGTTTTATGACTCATTCCGTCTCAGTGGGAAAGATTTTTTGGAGCAGCACCGTTCAGAATTATATTAGCACGTGATTATTGTTTTGTGGAAAATGTCTGAACATTAGGCAGACTAATAGGTTTCCAAAGCTAAAATTACATTAAATAGGTTTGTCTGTGAAGCATTTTTTTAGCATTTCAGATTGGCAGCATTATATATTTTGATGCTGCGCTGTTGTGAACTCTCACCGGCTGATACATTCACACAAATCTGCACATACCTCTGCCAGGTTGACTCTTGAAAAGCACCATGCAGGCCTAGCTCCAACCCCAGGCCTCAGAGGTCATGTGAAATGAGAAATGTTGACTTAATCTTTCCTTCTTCCCCACACTACTTCTGAGAGTCAGGGCAGGGAGTAAAAAAGGAACCTTTGTTTCTCCCGCAGCGCTACGAACAAAAGGTGTTAAGGATTGGGAAAAGAGTGCGCGCACACCACCTGCAATTAAGAGCTTAGAGTTCATCCTCTCAACACAAAACCCTTCTGCAACTGAGAAGAGGAGAGGAAACATCAAGATTAGGTGGGAAGTACTACGAGTGTATTAGAAAACCTGTGAGAATGGAGATGTTTGCCACAGAACATTACTTACCGGATGCTGAAGGACAGTCACCTTATACCGTGTGGAAAAGTAATTGTCAAGGATTTGATAATTAGTGGCTATTGATGACAATTAAGCACTTTAACAACTTGGGTTAGTTGTTTGCACCATGGTCACACACATTATGAACGGGCCTCTGTTCGGTCGCCCAAGTAATTACCACATGGACATCTGCTGAGGAGGACAATGGGTTAAGTTGTCATGAGAAGCAGTGATGTTATCAAGAGAAACAATCAGCTGCAGTGAAATTTATCAAACAGTTCATTTAATACAAAGTGAAATGTCTGATACAGAGTTGGCAGTGTTGACCCTGTGGTGCAAACCGAAAATCTGTCTCTGCTGAAACGTTTCAGTCACCTGAACTTTATGGAAAAATGTCAACTTCATTAAAGCAAAATTGGGTCAAAATGCACGGAGTGCAAATTAAAATCAACCGAAGGGGATGAGATGATTGTAATTAAGATCTCTTCAATCAAGCAGGGGGATGGGATTTAGAGCTCGTGTTTATGGCTGAACTCTGAGGACCTTCCTGGGTGTCAATATGATTTCTGCCTTTTCAAATGACCATTTATATACAGAAATGTACAGATGACACACTTGAGGACTTGTTGGGAGAAAAAAAAGCCTTTGGAAAACTTCAAAAATCCTTTCTGTGACGAAACACAAAGAAATACAAAAACATACGCGGACGTCTTTGCAGTTTATAAATATGTTTCAAATATAATAACCAAATATCACCAAATTTCCTGACGCATATGTAATGAATACATAGAAACATAGTAACTGGCATGTCGTGCAAAAAGTTTGGTGGCAAAACAAACAAACAAACAAACAAACAAAAAAGCCTAAACTTGTTAATTTTGATGCAAAGTTGGCCATGGTCTTGGGAACAAGTGATTAGGAAGAAACAGAACCAGCTTCCCACTGAGCTGCAGGAGGATGATGTTGAAGCTGTTTTTCCTCTCAGTTCTGGATCATTGGGGTGTCGTTCACAGGCACAGTGCTGCCTCCATACTTAGAGCCGTATCCTGTCTCAGCATCGTTAGTGGAGTTAATTACAAAACTCACCACTGCATCTTAAAAGATAAGGTCAGCTGGTCCTCCCCCAGTGAGAGACGTAATAACCAGTGGTATTTACTGTATTTATCTACAAAGCCCACTGTGGAAAATGGCCATCTCATATCTCATCTTTGCTGCTGTGACACTTCTGTCCATTGTGATCTCACTCAGATAATTAGCCGATGCTTCAGGAAAGTCATACTAGAACTGATTTGGGAAAGATTGCTTTCACCGTTAGAGCACTAGATCCATGGGATAATCTATAAAGTAACATTAACATCAAAACACTTATAAATGCCACATTAAATACCACTGAGTCGAAATTTCCACTTGTGGGCAGTTAAATATCAAAGTTGAATCATATTCCCCAAAGTTTGAACCCTGCTTGCTGCATCCTTACATGTTAATTCTGCAACCAGATTTTTTATTGTCTGTTGCTATAGTTTCCCGTTACTTTCAGGCAAGGATTGGCAGTGCAACATATCATGTGAATACTGCTTACTACAGAAACAGTAGCTTGAAGGTTGCAGCTAATGTGTGTGTTCTAACAAAAGGTGGTGTAATGCTGTCACCTGACTCAGTGAGTACATGTACTGCAGACACTGTATGACTACCAGGGTTGTTAGAGAGGTCTGCTCAAGGGGTGGCACTGCATGGCGCCTGGTCCCGGGTCATTTACAAACCCACACCTGGGCCATGCTGGTAGAGGTCCTGTGGTGGGTGGCAGCACCAGTCCCAGCAGAGGCTGTAGGATGTAGGCCAAGCCAGGCGTGTAATCCCTCTCTCGGAGTTGCAACGCACCGCCGATGCAGGAAAATAAATATGGAAGGGTGAACCACTGAATAGGGGAGATAGGGGAGAAGCTATTACCAAGGAGGCTGCCAACAATTAAGACGAGGATTTGTTTTTAACATATTTCATGATTTTGAGGACTGCAAGTTTTAGTATGGAGTGGGGAAATTTTTTAAATTTCCATAACTTTTCTATTCAAAACCCGTCAAAAACACTTCCAGAAGCCGAGGCTCGCTACCAAACAGACCTGCACAAATTCCTCTATTTGAATGCATAAATCATTGTATTTGTACATGCAGCACTGTAAGTTCCTACTTCATTTGAGAGGATGTATTGACACCACTCACACTCTGCTTCGCATTGACACTCACAGAGTGCTTTACGTCACTCTTTCCTAATTTGGATCAATTATCCCATTTCCCCTCCATGAAACACTGATTCTCATTCAGCATAATGCACCAGCTATTTGTCAACGCCATGTCATGCGCTCACCTCCTCACTATTCACGCACACTCTTGTCAGGGTGACTGAATGCTAGCTTTCTCTACTGTCTGACGCTCATTTGAAATTCAAATATTGCCTCATTGCTGAGCCTCAATAATATTGACTTTCACTAGCTCTCCAGAGGCACCGGGGATATATTTAGGACAGGATTGTGTTTTTCTTACAGTATGCATGCATCTGGGGTCTTTCTGGACTGCAGTCTGATGCTACAGGCAGTGGAAATCACTATCAAATGCCAACCAACCCTGACAGAGATTTTTAAGATTCAGTCGCTGTAATTAAAATCTCCCGCAGCTGCTTTTAAAAATGCAAGCCTGTGAAATGTGAAACTAAATTTTCCAAATACTACTCCAGAGTGGCTGTGAAATTTATTAGGCATAACTGAGCAAACAGGATAATGCAACTCCTAAAAGGTTTAACCCAAATCTAAATATCTGTGGAGCAGTTCTTTTATGGTCTGAACATGACAGCATTGCTGTCAGTTTGCCGACAAGGAAAGCGCATGCAGCACCTGCTTCAGTGGTCCACAAGATGGCGCGCTACATCAGTGAGGTTTGTGGTCAGAGCATCACACAGGGTTTAATCATAAATAACATTATGAACTCAGGGCATTCAGCAGCATTGGAATCAGAATGTAATGAGAGTTAAGGGCTCCATTAATTGATTAGCAATTAATGTGACGATTAGAAAAAATAACCTGTCACATAAATGACATTGCCCCATGGGGATATTTTCTTTAGACTGACATAGGATGTGGCGTTAACATTAATGAGAGTATTTGAGACCACTGGGGTGCAGCAAGATGGAGAAAACATCATTGAACTAATCATATGTTTGAGGAAGGAGTCATTAGGGAGATTATATATCAGTGTGTAATATCAAAGTTATCATCAGCCCCAGAGACACAAAGCAGCCTGCGTTTCCTATGTATTTATCATAAGGAAGGGTGTGGTTTTCCTACAGTTAAAAATAAATATATCAGACTATATACCATGAGCTATCGTTCTTTATTGCAACATGGTTGAGATTTACCACGTTAAAATGCATCATTACACCAGTCTATAGTACACACTGTACAAGGTGAGGCAAATAAAGAGTAAAAGTACAAACTCTCTTTATTGAGAGCAGTAAAATGGATTATAGGAGAGGAGACACAGTTGTAATCAGACAGAATAAGTCACAATAATATCATTATTTTTAATTGTCATCCTGTTTTATAGCTGTTATGTAATGCAACTTTTGCCTGTTTATGATAAGGGTCTCCAGGAATCCATAAAAACACTGTCCATAAAAAAATATTGTGTTTCCAGTACGTGACAAAGTGTAAGGTAATTTGAAGAATGTGTATTTATTATTATTATTATTATTATTATTATTGATAATATTTTGCTGGCACTCAAGCTTTATTCATGCAGCTTATTTGATACACTAAATGTTGTCAATTCAAATTGGAATACACTTGGAAAAGGGGACTTGGGTAAAGGCGGCATTGAAAATCTGATTTCAGCCACTCACAGTCTCATTTTGTGAGGGAATATATTAAATGACACCTCAAACATTTTTCCAAAAAATCACTGTGGATTCGAGTTGTGTTTTTAAAGTCAAAATTACCGGATAAACAAAATCAACATTTTAAAAAGTTCGGGAGAAATCAGTTATATTCCCATCCCTGTTTGTTATATTCAAAGTAGACACTTAAGGGCAACTCAACTGAACCATTATAGTGTTCATCCATCTACATTGTAGTGACAGTGGAAACATGACAGCTATTATTTCCTACTGAACAATGAAGGGCTCATTACTCAGATTAACTAACCCCAGGAATTAGGTTTCCCCTGTAGATTTATCCTCCAACTTTTTATAAACAACAACCATCATGCAAACTATACTCATTCATCTCTGAATCCAGTAGCTTTGATCCCAAATGTACTTTAATTCGAGCAGCTTGCAGCACGGATATGAAAATGGCAGCAGTGGTGAAATGTGATGAAGCTGTAAAATATGATCTGTGTTATAATCGCCTTTCTGTTGCCCTGACATATTGGATTACCCGCCTCATTCCCAAACTGCACCTCGGCTAATGGGGTTATATTGAATAGAAGTGGCATCTCATGGTGACTGGGAGGTGTGAACAGTGCATTCAGTCTTCTCCACGATGTCTGTAATCTCACAGTCCGGCCCTGAGAGCACAGATGTCCTCTGGAGAATGGAGCTATGGTGCCCGAGTGTTCAAGGTAACTTTTTCCAGAGCCTACGACCATATCACATTTATCAGTGGATTAAATATCATGATCTCAAGAATGAGCTTTTATCCTTAAAGGAATTTACTTTTCACTCTTATTTGCTTTTTTGCCAAGAGTGAGATTAAGAGATCGATGCCATTATCACGTCCATATGGCAAATGTATGGCTACAGTCTTATTTGCTTATCTTAGCGTAGCTTAGCATAAAGACTTGAAACAGGGGAGAACAGCCATTTCTGGCTGTCCTGACACCAGGATTCGGTTAGAAGATAAAAATAAGGCCTTCCACCACCTCCAAAGATTATTTGTTTGCAAATTGTATCTTGTTTGTTTTATCTGTACTAAAACCAACATTTAAATAGTTCTAGTTTCTATTTAAATAGAAATAGTCCGGCATTCCACGCCCTGTAAAACAGCGAATAATTTTTTTATGTGTTAAGTTTTTGTATGTATTATATGAAGATATATCAAGTTAACTATTAAGCTTTAGAGGTGCTGGGGAGTGAATTTTCTTTCCTTCGGAAAGAGCCCCACTAGCTGTCTGCTTTATGCTAAGCTAAGCTAATCTCCCACTGAGTACAGCCACATTTTCCGTCTAGACAGGAGAGCCGTAGCTTACTAATCATCACAAAGAGGGAAGAGTGGTAAGAAAGCATGAATAACAGCTCCTGATCGACCATAACAACAAACACGGCAATGACCACTGTGCAACCTCCGTCTGGGGAGATGAAGGCTGTGTGATGCAGCTGAAAGCTCCAAAAAAAAAATCAAAAAAATGCTGGTGAGCAGAACTGAGGTTTCGATTGTTGTGTGAAAATGAAGAGAGTTTCCTAAACCCAGTGTGTGCTTGAACCACAATACCACGTGACGGCAGGTAACACTGAAAGGTGCAGTCTGTGATGCAATACACAACATAATCACGGTTCAAGAGTCCAACCTTGCAGAAATGAACAGACGCCAATTGCGGCCTAGAACTGCAGAGTAAAATAGAGTCAAATTTGCAGACACGCTGGTATGTTCCTTTAAATATGTACAAACCCAGTGTTTCCAGTCTGGAGTATTTTCTACTCTTTTACCCCATTGTAACTGTTCCAGTTCCAGATGTCACCGTCAAATAGAAAGGTCCTTCACAACTCATTCTCATGCCAGGCACAGAACAGCACGACAAAGAAATGATTGAGGAACAGAAAAGGGGCACAGTTGAATGACTGGTATGAGCAGCCATGTAAACAGTCCAGTCCCCCCCCCTCCCTGCACCCTTGCAGAACAGTGTGACAGTGTTTAACTGTGCAAGACTCTCCGGGGGGGGGTTACCCTCCAGTTATTTATCAGTGTATCCTCGAGGTCGTGCGGCAATCGCCCTACATTTGACACAGTGGGTAAATGGCCACATCAGCAGAGAGATAATCAGCGAGATAAAGACGAGCATCTTCCATGCCAGCTCGGGGGGGGGGGGGTGATAGGGAGGGGGGTTGGTGTATATAAATTAAGGCCAGTGGGCACTCACAAACCCATGGTCTGCTAGTGCTTCATCACCAGCTGCCTTCAACTCGACTAGCCTGCAGCCATGGCGTTCAACGGAACCTGGAAGGTCGAACACAGCGAGAATTATGACAAGTTCATGGAGAAAATGGGTGAGTATGTGAGAGTGTGTTTGTGTGTGTGTGTGTGTGTGTATTTGTGTGAGTTTGTGTGTGTGTGTGTCTGTGTGTGCTTGTGGTTCACAGTCAATGGGTCACTCAAGTCATGCTGTACCTAAGCTCTGCTATGTCTGGCCTTATTATCTAGTTCAAGAGAGTAATTGTGTCATTACGTTTCCATAAAGTTTGACATCGCCTTATGAATGTTACACACAGCAGTGAGGTGTTGGTAAGTGGGAGGTGATTTAAGCACTACTCATGATAACAGCAGTAGCTAAATTAAGTTCCTTCTTTTGGACTCTGATGAGAACTTGCCATTTACAAATATACTTTCAACGCATAATTTTTTTTTCTTAATTCAATCCATGATTATCATTTTTTTTTTCCTGCTTAACAAGGTATAAATGTCATGAAGCGCAAGCTGGCAGAGCACGACAACCTGAAGATCATCATCGAGCAGACCGGGGACAAGTTTCACATCAAAGAGTCCAGCACCTTCCGCACTAAGGACATCGAATTCACCCTGGGCCTCACTTTTGACTACAGCCTGGCAGACGGCACCGAAGTCTCAGTGAGTGTCCCCATACTGGTGCAGATTCAGACATTCTCAAACGAGCAGCAGCCAGTGCGGCAGCAGGCAGTGCAGCAGCAGGCAGTGCAGAAGCAGCCAGTGCAGCTGCAGCCGCTCTATTATGTAAACATAACCAGGAATTGTTTGCTTTGGGAAATTATGGCTGGGGTTTTTTTCTTTTTTTTAGAGCGTTGGACTCATAAGACATGAGGAAAGTGCAAGTTAAGGCAGCTAAAGCTAAAGCTGAAAGCAGTGAAAAAGTTCCAGTGAATAATTACTCTGCAGTAGTTATGTAGTAGCTGGGATGAGAGGTGGGGAGACTCATCAAAACCAAATATTAATCAATAAACTTGACAAACATAGACAAATGTAACATAACATAAGAAGAGCATAAAGAACTTCCATAACCAACTGTTTACTTTTAACCAGGGTGTGTGGGCGATGGAGGGCGACATAATAAAGGGCACATTCACCAGGAAAGACAACGGCAAGGTCCTGACCACCACTAGAGCGCTGGTGGGCGGAGAGTTGGTACAGGTCAGTGGGTCCACACATGGCTCATCGATCTTAACTCAGTTCCAATGCAATATGTTAATGACTGTGGCCTGGTTTCAATAAATGTCTACATAAAGTAACGCAGCTCTAACTCTTCCTCACAGAGTTACAACTACGAGGGAGTGGATGCTAAGAGGATTTTCAAGAAGCAGTAGCCTGGTGTCTGAAGTTCATATTTTATTTTTATATAAAATGAAATGGTATAGATTTATGTGGAGTTTTTTTTTTTTTCCTAACAACAAATCATGGCAAAGTCAGCACTATTTTCATGGTATTTTACCGTACATACCTGAAAATGTTGGCATTTTCTTAGAGTTCTGATACAAGAACCACTGTCCACAGTGTTTTGCAGCTACAATATCAGAGAAACACTGTGTGGAAGACTCAGTGCGGAAGAGATTCAGTTAAAGTTCGTCTTTGTTCAAAATGAAGCTAAAAAGACCAAACAGACAACTGCAATCTACCCTCATTAAATAAAGGAGAGAACCAGCAACTAGCTGACAAAAATCAGATGATTAACTGGAGCAGAAAAACTCAGAGAAGAAAGAATGTGACACATAAAGAGTCACAGAAATAGCACTGATTAAAGGATGAGTTCACCCAAAATTAAAAGAACATATTTTTTTTTTCTCACTAGCATCTACTGGTGGTTAGCCACGCAAATACTAAAATATGCCACCGTGAAATGGAGGAGCATGGAAATTTCATTTATGTTGCCCGCCAAAATGAATGAATCAAAATTGCGGGTAAATAAAAACCCCAAAAATATCCACAAGATTACAAAGCAAGGTCACTATGTTTTCTGTATTTTGCATGAACGAGCCCTTTAAATGTCCACAACAGTAGAGTTGGCGCTTAAACTAAACTTAAACAGCCTTTAGTCCCGCACTAATCTTCATCATTGTGATGAGTAGCAGCCTAAAGCAGAAATATAAAAATCAACTTGTAATGAATTACATGATATGTTTTTTTTATGTCTTTAACCAGTTTTGAAACAAGTCAATTTGCACTAATGGTTCTTATATATTATTCTGTATATACAATTAAAGCAATTTTAATACGTCACGTGAGTCATTTGCTGGTGTCATTTTCGCACATTTGAACAAAATGAGAATCTGTGCATTGTATCAAATGTGAGTGAAGTATGTTGAATGAAAGTGTAAGTCATGTGACGGATGTTCTCAAAGCTGCAAGTCATGTTGCCTCAAGGCCTTTTACATCAAATGTTATCACGTTATCGCAAAGATCACTCCTCAGTGATCACATTTTATGAGCATCATTCAGTTCATAATCGCTGTAATGATAAATGGAAAGATCCTGAGCATATATCAGATCACAGCCGAACTTCAGACATAAAGTCTCTCTCAAATAAGCGTGTTTCTAGTCCGATCACATGATGACAACAGGGGTCAGGTGCTGCCATGTGCCGGCCTCGGGGTGATATCCTAGCCAGTGGGTCTGAACAGCTCGACGGAAAAACACATTAGGAAATGAGGTTCCCTCACATGACAGGGCTGTAGAAATGCCGTGGACAATGAAATTCATTCAGTGGTAAAACTGCTCAAGGACTTTCCTTTTTGCTTCTCTGTCATGAAGGGAGGCCTACACATGCACTGGTCCTCTGAGACCACAAGAGGGCGACCTCTACTAACATTTACAGTATAGTTGCACTGGCTACTTCAGCACAGTATGAAAGCTAAAATACCTTTACCACTAATAAATACATTATTTAAAATGTTTTAAAAAACTGTTTTGCAATGAAAACAAGATGTCTGAGGGCAAAATAGACAAAGATAATATTTGATATCACTGTTTGGAATAATAGGCCTAATTGTTGAAATTGCTCATGTGGATTGATTTGTGGATTTCACCAGAGATGAGTCGAAACATCTTTCATGCTTTTTATAATGGTTGGGCAATAGTACAGACGCCCAAAATTATGAATGCAGCCAGTAAATCACAATTTCAACTTAGTAAGTTAATCTTATAAGCTAAAAACTCAAGATTTTGACTCAGTATGAACATTTTATTTTTACTATGACCGTTTTTTATTTCTTTTCCGGGCAGAAATGGGCCTCCATGCAATAGGGTTGATAACTATGAGAGAATTTTCCATCATAGATATATATTATACATCAAAGAACTGGTTTTCACTGCAGTGGTCTTTCAGTGTTATGTATCCTGTCAGAAAAATATCATGTAAGAGAAATCGTTCAATGACTAATTTTATTAGTTTATAAAGTACCGATTTCTCTGAATCATTCATCTGGATAATGGGATGTCATAAACTGATGTAACCATATAAAGGCAATATGATTCCACTGTAAGCTGACAAATAACATTACTGAATCACTGCCCAGTTCTACTGTGTGCATCTTTTTTTTTTTCGCTGGATTCACAAAAGCCATTTCAAACTTTAAAACAGACCAGGACATCTCATCCAAAGTGATAAGATATATACAGTAAAGGTATTATCATCCCTACAGAGGCCCGACCAAATCTGGACGACCTGAGATGGCGTCTAGCAACCAGAAGATCACAATGCCCCACTGAGCCCTGAATGGCACCCTCTTTCATGGAGGTATAAGCCCGGCACGCACCAGACTAATCTGGCAGAGGCAGAGCTGCTTTGAACACCGGTTTGCCCCTGAACCCGCCGTGGGGAGCGAAATCCTCGGAGACCTCTCAGACACTGTGACGCTGGAGGACTGGGAGCCTGCTGATTATAGTGTAAGATTAAATGAGTTGGCGAGCCTCCCATTCTTTGTGATCGTATTTGCAGTCAAAGTGATTTTCATGCCCTCCATTTTTAAATTTGCAACACTAATAAGATTGTAGTTGTGTCCATTATTACAGTTCGTACTGGATGCTCTTTGGGATAACACACGAGTCAGCACAATTTTGCACAATCAACATCTTTTACCTGGGTTGGTGTACTAAAAAAAAAACAACACACACAATAATATTATTATCTTGTGCATATTGAGCGTATGATGATAAAATTATTCTGTTAATTCTTAACATAATTAGCATTTTCACCAAACAGATAAAGCTTTAAAAGGAAATTTTCAGAATTTGCTGAGCATCAACATGTCTTTCTTTCCCTAAATTATCTACAGTAAATGAAGTACATTTACTCAAGTACTGTACTCAAATGTAATTTTGATGCACTTGTGCTTTAATTGAGTTTGTCAGTTTTCTACTCTATATTTATACTTTTATTTATACTTTTCTACATATCTGTACTTTTTAGTCCACGCATTTACATGACAGATTTAGTTAGCAGTTACTTTTCAGATTAAGATTTCACACACAAAAGAAATGATCAGTTTATAAAATATGATGTATTATTGGATATAATAATGTTAAAATTAGCTACACCTAGACAAACTACACTAGTGAGCTTTGCTTATATATTATTACATCAATAATAATTAACTTATACTATAACACTGTTCAAACAGTGTACACAGCAATTAAAATGTTTTGAATACAGGCTCTCTACTTGTATGTTATGCTTTTACATTTTGGCACTCGCTACTTTTACCAGAGTATCTGTATGTTTTATTGAGCACTGATCATGGCAGAGGGGTCCTATACTATAGGTGGATGCTGTAATGTGTATTCACGGCCATCAAGCGGCGCTGTGGACCTCTTCATTTTCCGGGAGAAAGGGCCTCGGTCAGCCGATGATGTCACCTTCCAGTTATCATATGACACACATCCCAGATATTCTCACACACACCTACACAAGCATTGGATTTCAGCTCAATTTATTAAAATAATATCTGTCTTTACTTAACGAGAATCAAAGGGCGGATTGTGCAGCGCATGAAGTCAGAGAGAGACAGGAAAGTAGTGGGAGAGTTAGAACTCGGTGTTTTGATTGCTGTGAGACCGAGGGCACAGGGGCCCACCCAAGGGAGCTGGAGGCTGCGGATGAGAGATGAGGAGGAGGAGGAAAAATACAGAGAAGTGGACAGGAAAAAAAAAAAAAAAGACTGTGAGCGAGGAAGAGGGGGGTGCAGAAAGGACAGCCCCCCCCATACACACACACATGGAATAAAATTCCCTGACTCACTCTGAAGTTGTCACCTTATCCGCAGGTGTAACTGTCGCAAAAGGCACCAGCAGCGGTGGAGTGTCAGGGTTTGGGTTTTTTTGGGGGGGGGGGTATTTTGGTTGGGTAACGTTTCCAAGAAGACACAGCCCCTCTTTGGCCGATCGCTGCTCAGACAATGACGGCGCAACCGTCTGCAGACTCCACGCTGGCTGCTGAATGATGAGTCACCAGTTAGTCAGTGCTGAACACTGTATCTGAGCCTTTTCTAATGCCTGGAGAGTTGGGGATTATTTAGGACTCGGGCCACTGTACGTGCTCGTCTATATTTAACATGGGGAACTATCTCAACAACTATTGGCAGGACAGCCATGAAATTCTGCGCAACCAATGGTCCCCAGAGGAGAGATCCTAATGACACCATCCCAACACTTACTAGATGGACTGGCACAAAGTTTGACATTTGACATAATGACTTTTCACACTGTGGTGACTCCCTGAGACAAACAGGGAAAAAAAACTCTTAAAAATATTACACAGACCTCAGATGATGGGTTATTAATATACATTGCTTCTTTTTAAGGGGGCAGAAGACAAAAGATTTGGGAACAAGAGTGTTAAGTTGCCTATTACAGTGAGCGTTGTTTTGCTGCGGTGAGCCAAGCAACACAGTTGATAGGGAAATGAAAACAAAATACAGGCCCTGACTGCCTGAGTACTGGATAAATCCAAAGATGATACGTAGAAGGTTTATAATTCAACTAGAAGCTTTGTCTTCTCAGCCGCAGAGAACGTACAGACATGGAAGAGGATGAGGGAAAGGTGACAGAAACACCTCTTTAATGGACTTGTCAAAGGGAGTAACACAATTACAAAGTGTTGCAGGTTGGGCGTAGGCACGCCATGCACGCCCCGCCATTAATACATCCCCCTGCCCCGCGCGGACTTTCATACGAGCCCCTTTATTCCCCACCTTTACACTGCTCTAGCACCCTATGTGCACCCCACCCGAGCACGGACGAGCGCGTGCCGCCTTATGTGACTGAGCAGACAGAAGAGGGTGGAGAAAGCAAAAAGAGAAACTAAATTGGCTGTGGCCTCTGTCTCAGGAGTAGCTGGCCCCTGGGTTCGGTGGGCTATTCTTATACAGGGCAGTGAGAGGTCTCCAGCTCCCCTGGCACACAAACCACTTTATAGGAGCCCACATCGTGTCTTGAAGGACTCACGAGATTGTGTGTGTGTGGGGGGGGGGGTGTTATCCAATGACAAGTGTGAGAGAGGATGAAGATACTGAGCCTTCACGCAGGTGGGGCTCCATGTGGGTAAGTGCAGTCGAAATGTCAAAATCTAGTCTTACCTCTCTTCGAATGTGGAGCCCCGAACCTGACAAAAGGTGTCCATCGGTCTGTAGGAAAAAACAGTGGAAAGCTTTTCATTTCATATTAAAAAAGCGGATAAAAACATCACATCTCTGAAACTTTTTTGTCCTTTATTTAACTTTTCTAGCTTGCCTTTGTTTTCCTGTATTTTTGGGGTGGAGGGTGGGGGTAATTCATCCAGCTATTCCCTATTGTCCAGAAAAAACTTCAAAGTAGTGTGTGTGTGTGTGTGTTTGTGTAATATCTGTGGAGCATCTGAAGGGAATGTGCGGCTAGGGAGCTTAACTAAGAACAGTGGTGGCTAAACAATGAGTACTAGCTACCAAGCTATATTTCAGCCCTGTAGCTAGCTCTATTATATATATCTATATCTATATCTATATCTATATCTATCTATCTATCTATCTAGATGGATAGAAAGACAGACAGATAGATAGACAGACAATTAGTTTTATATAGATATAGATCTATATAGAAATATATAATGAACTTAATGCATAATTCATGAAACACAAGCACAATAACATTCAGAAAGAAGAAATAACGTGATCATGACAGCAAGGATGACGTCAATCTTTAATGACAGATGACCTGAAATGTCTTCATTTAACATTTTCTTAAAAACGTCTCATTTTGATCACCTTTTTTTGGTTTCAAACAAACACACCTCTGCAATTCACCGAAATACAGTTTCTCCTTACAGCGGCTAAAATACATAAATATCAACAGTACTGTATGCATTAAGAAAAAGAAAAGAACACACACACACATGCCGTGAACATGCACAGAACACACGGGTACACACGCGGTATACTGAAACAAGAAAGGAATATTGTTTTCATTGACGGAGGGAGGGATCATCATATTCATTTCCAAGAACTTCGGTACCGTACTGCTGACAAAAAACAAAAAGATCCATTCGTTCAAAGAGCATTTGTTTGGATTTCACAGTGAATTATGTAGATAAAACAGTATTCATATATCACATACATTATGTTCCTATCAGTCAGATACAAACACAAAAGAAGCTCTAGAAAAATTACCAAATGAATATACAATTAAACTTACAATAATACTTACAATGAATTATATGATGGGCATCTTCTATGAACTTTAAAAACATAATACCCATAAAAAAAACACACGCACACACACACACGCACACACATGCACGCACACACACGCACGCACACACACCATATAAATACTTGTTCTAATAAATTTGATGCCAAATTTGGCTTAAAAAATGTCTGTAAAAGCAAAAATTGCTTCAGAAAAATCAGTCCATACGATGTGCGTGCATATTATTTATTCATTACAAACACTTACTATATGACTCAACCAGTCCAATATGATTGTACACATCTGGGCTAAACATTGCCGGGCAGATTGCTGTTTTCTTATTTCAGTTTTTCAACCGTCACATCACTGTGAAATGTGACTTAGCCTTATCACGGATTATTTTTGTACATGTGTGACATGAATGAGAATTTTGGCGTCAAAATGTCACTGAAGTATTACCACTCCATGATATGTCATACAGCAAAGATGTTATTGCAGGCCCAGATCACACAAGATTACAAAAGATTTGTTTTTGTTTTTTGTTTTTTTTTAATTCCCCCTCTCCAATCATTACTATGTAAATTCAAAATTTACAAAAGCAGGTTGAATCACATTAGCTCCCTAAAAATAGACAAAAGAGACAAATTGCTTAAAGTGAATATCCTTTCAGATGCAGAGTGCCTCTTTGGAGTGACACCAAAAGAGACATGCAGCAAAAATAAAGTCATACTTCATAAGAAATCAGATTGAGGACTACAAAGCTGTCAAAAAATGGAATAACTCCACTAGCCTTGATAGCTCTCCAGTGTAAAAAAAAAAAAAATGCCTTTGGTCTTTTGTTTCTCTATACTGTGCTGCTGTTCTCCTGCTACACAATGAAGGGGCAAATTACTAATTATAGCAGAGCTCATTTTGCCATGCATCGCAGTCTCTGGGGTCACTCTACCTTCACCACTGATGGCTCATTCCTGTCAGTGCCTCTTTTAACACATCTGATTGCCTCGAACCGTAGAACTACAAGCTGGATCGGGAGTGTTTTTGTCACTAAGTGTTAACAGCTACTGCTCAGCTGAACCAAAGCGCATCGGAAAAAGGACTAATGTGTCTAAATCTTCAGGTAAAGATGCCACACGGAGACACACACGAGCAAAAAAAAACCTAAATCCACACGGAAAAGTGTAGAAAAGACAGGGGCAAGCTGACAGGACTGCTTTGGTATAGCAGGGTGACTGACCATTTTATAATGGCACAAAAAAGGAAAGGGAAAAACAAACACACACACACACACACACACACAAAAAAAAAAAACATATGAAAGTTCCTCACACACTTTAGCACAACATAAATCAATCAAACAGAACCATTTCAAACATCGTCTTGATTACAAAAATACCTTTTTGTATTTCTTTAAAATATCTAAAAATGTACAGCATTATTTTTTTTTTTCATTTTTTTTGCAAAGTCATGCTTCAACATGTATTTAATAATCATAATAACATTAATATGAATGATATACAGAATAGTAATAATTATAGTAGTATAATAACATTATTCAGCTGTGCTTTAGCCACACTTCCACACATCTGGCCTTGCAAAGTGGCTGCATAAAAATGTGTTTTGCACTCCTCTGCTGGGCTGTCTTTACACTTGCATATACAGAACGCAAAGCAAGAGGCCTGCTAATGTTAGACAGGCGATGCAGTCAACTTCTACACAGAGGGTGTGTGCGTCTCTCTCATGCATGCCCGGTACCTTTCATGGAGGTGTCAGAGGAGGTGTAGCCAAAGCACTGCCATTAAATCTTGAGTATGTAACAGTATAAAAAAAGAGTTGGAGGGACTTTGGGGATGGTGGGGTGAGGTGGGGTGGGGGGACTCGATGTGTGATGGAGGCTGGGGTCTAGTATGTCCTGAGGCCCATGAGGCTGCTGCTGCCTGTGAGAGAGAGAGACAGAGACAGAGGGACAAAAGAAAAGGGGTGAGGTTGTCATGGTCACCGCACACGAACCTTGTACACTAATGAAAACACAGGGGATCATGTGGAACCAGTGTGAGACAGAAACACATTCACAGGCCCATAAAACCACACGCACACACACACACACACACACACACACACACAGACACAGACACAGACACAGACACAGACACACACACAGACACTGACACGGACACAGACACACACTGACACACACACACACACACAAACACACAGGCAGATACTGTTGTGTAGATACACAAACCGAAACATACACACAAAACGTTTCTCGTTTTCCCCTCAATTTCTCGCACTCGCCTTTGTGATGCCAAGACCACACATACACACTTTTATCCCGCGAATATCTAATATTGCATTTCTGGGGGTTGTTTTCAAAACATATTCTGTTGAGCAAGAGCTGAAATGTACACAGATGAAAGTTGATACATCATCAATATGGCTTGTGTGGTTATGTTCATTCCAGGCAGTGCTATACTGTCCCCCACCCCCCTCAAAAAAAAAAAAAGAAAAGAGAGAAAATTGAGCTTTCACAGTTTTTTCCGCAAATCTACACTTTCAAATCAGAAAGAGTCACACTGCTTTGATGGTGAGGTGAGATTTACACCTTTGGTCTCCGCCTGCCAGGATCGATGTTGGGAACGGTGAATTCCGAGCCGTACACTCACCGACGGTACGCTGCTCTAAGAGCTGGAGTCAGGTCAGTCGTCCCGGTCTCTAATTGGACATGGGAGGCAGTCAGCAACGTCCGTCACAGCCGGCCACGGCCACCATCACACATCAGGAACCTGAGGGCACAAAGGGGACGAGAGTTTTACTCAAGTGATCGGGCTGCAACAGCATCACGGCCGCTGGTGGAGGGTTTTTGTTAAAGCTCCAGGATTTCTGGATACCCCCTTGAAAATACGCATAGATCCATAGCAACACAGATTTTGGATGCAACTTTCCCTTCAGTGATTTTGTTTCACAAATACTTGGAAGGGCACAACTACAATTAAAAGTAAAGTAAATTTTGCAGGGGAAGGCATCGCTTCCATTCGTCTCCCTTCATAAAATGCACTCAGTGCATCCTTTTCTGTATGTTAGGAAGTGAGGAACACGCTGGTTCCCCATGTAGAAGGGCCTTTGAGTTTTGCCATGGTGTGACCCATGAGCCAAGATAGCCGCTTTGTGGTTCCTTTCCCCAGCTCGGCAGAAGGTAGGTAGCTCTGTCGTACAACTTTTTAGTTAGTTAACGTTAACGTAGACTCTCTTTTTTTATAGTATTGTGGCATAAACCACCCCCACGCCTCCTTTTCTTACCCCAACCCAAGGACACTGCCGGCAAACAGAAAAAACCTGGACCAGGTGGAACAGGAGCTGGGCCATCTGTTAGTGTTCCATCCTTTTTTCCAGGACTCCTGGGCTAACACATAGTGAACCCATTATGCATAATTTGATGATGTTGATAAGTGCCTTTTCAGCCTTTATTTATTAAGGAGCTCTGTCTCTGAGTTTTATTTGTCTTGCAGCGGTTCTTAGATGCTTTCCCCTGCATTTAATCGGATACATAGCCACTGATGGACAATGGTTTGGAAGACAAGCGAGCATACTGTTTTCATTCCTCTCCTTTCCTCCTTTGTATCTTTTCTCACTCTCATCCAGACCATGATTATGAAGATCTATCATTGGGATGAACCCCCCCCCCAATGTGAAGTGCACCATGTCAAAACAGCGAATGTCTGTTTCCTCCCCAAATCCCCAGGGATGGTGATTAAAACTAAAACAGTATGAAATCAGTCCAAAGTGCTTATACCTCCCCAGCTGTAAATGTCACTGGCTGTCACTGTCTTGCGTTGCTTATAATTGGCCGAAAATGTACCATACGCATCGGTGCGAGACTAGACTACATCGATGGATCCTAGACTTCCAAAATTCAACCTGAAAGCATCCTTCATTAGATGCTCTCTGTCTGGTAAACGCCCACACCTTTCCAACTTCATACCATCAGTTTGTAAGGAAGGCTTTCGGGTAAAACGTCTAGTCGTCAAGCCCACGCTGAGATTACTTAAGTGGTGTCTCCGAAGGAATTTTCTCAGACTCAACAAAGCTCCTCCAGAGCCACACAAGACATCACTGGTTTCTCAGGACGTATAGTAATCCATGTGACTTGTTAATTGATTTTGACATGTAAAATTAGGGGAGGGCCCTTTTAAAAAAAGAAAATTTTACTAAATCTTTCAGCCTCAAAGTCTGGCTGTGACAAACAGGATGTCAGCTGACAATAGTTTTAAATACTCGTGTATCTGCCTAACAACCATATCTCCCATGGACCATCCCCACTACAACTCCGCCCCCGCCCAGCACAGACACCCAGCTGACTGAAGAAAAAGGTCATAACCCCCCCCCCCCTTCCAGATGTATCACCAAAAATAGACATCTCTCAGAGACCGTGGTAACTTGGGTTCAGGGGAGGGAGAGAAACTCTTTGGAACAATAAACAATTAGTAAACCAAACATGGCCTTGAGAGAAATGAAAGAGACAGACAGTCTTGCAAGGGAGAAGGGAGACGAGTCGGGAACTATTCCTCGTCCAGAGAGCGGTGCATTTTCGAAGGGGCACGGCTGGCCTAGCTAATGCCCTGTTGCGCGTTCAATCAAGGATGAGGGAATCGATGCGTTATACAGCCGCTTGGCTAAGCTGATGCGACACATACTTCCAGACCATGCTATTTGTTCTGGCTGAGACACCAAGGTTAAAGACTGGGTTGATCATTGAACACGTCTGTGTGGATTAGGGAGAGGTTTAGTGATTTGCGGGCTTAATGTGTTACATCCAATAACTCAACCCTGATACATGATGTGAGATAGGTAAACAAGTAGTGTTTGGGAATGTGGGAGGTGAGTTCGTTTCTCATGAATGTGTGCAGTGTTTTTTTTTTCGTTTTTATTTCTGCAAGGCGTCGTGTTCCTGTCTGTGTTATCACTGATCATTGATCTTCTGCTGCGAGTGAAGAAGAGAAAAGAAAACTTGCTCAATTTTATACCCGTCATTTGACATTGCACAGCTCTTGCTCTCCACCATTCATTGTTAACCCATTTACTGCAAATCATTTACTACTTGTCTTTTAGAAATTTGATTGTATTTTTTTCCTGGACATCACTGGTTTTCATTCATTTCTGTATGACTAGCAGACTCCCGAGCGGCAAAATCCATTACTCTGAAAATTAAATCCGCATTCATCCTTTTCAAAATAAGAGCCTGACCAAGATAATCATAGCATATATTTTTGGCTGATTTAGCTCATTACCAGACAATCAAAGTATTGTCCCATTATAAGCACATATCTTGGTCACAATTCTTTTATAACAAAATTTAAGGAATCCTTGATTAAAAAACTTAATACCTCTTTCTAATAAAGCACATTTTACAAAGGGCTTTTAAGAATTGATAAATTTTTTATAACTTTATAACTAATGGCTTTAATAATGTTTAATGAATAACTTACTAATGCCTTCAGATCAGATATAAAGCATTAATAAGACCAAATTTTGGATGTCTACACTGTGAAAAATCCCTTTGGGTATAAAATATACAGGTACAAATATTAAGTATTTGAATGCATCAAATAGGATTTGTGTCAATGCATATTTGTTTTTGAGTTATCTTTGTAAATTTCTTTAAAAATTGTATTTTTTGACTCTCAAATATTGGTATCAAATTTAAAAATCCTTTATCAGGTGAGACATGGTCAAAATTACATCACTGATACAAGGTGATGCAGCACAGGAAGCTTCACAAATCGAATCGATGTGCACTTAAACTGCATTATCATTACCTGTCAAACTGCATTACTATTACCTGTCAAAAAGACTTGATGTTCACAGGGATGCATTATATAGCATTTGGAGTCTTCTAACCGACTTTCATGTCATCGGGACAGAATGTAAACCAGTAACTTCCCGGAACTGTAGGAAGACTACATCCACCTATTGTAAAACTGCCGCCTGCCTTCAAAAATGGTTCATAAAAATATGAAGTCTAGCTGATTTGTAGTTAAGGAGCTGAAACTGAGTTTGGTCCTTTAAGAGCTCTACCTGTGCAGCATAGTCATGAACAAGAGCCCCGTCTGAAGCCCCTTTAATCCAGAGAAAAGCCCTTAGGCCCTGGCTGTGTTTCTCACATACCAGCAATGGCTGCTGGTGCTGGGTGGTGACGAATGCAGCTGCTGACATGTATCTAGCTCCCGAGACCCCGTGCAGGGACGAGGACACAGTGTAGCTATACTATATGCCTGTATGTGTGTTTGTGTGTATGTTATCGGTAGGGGGTGAGGGAATAAAGTCCCACTTCCTTATTAGAAAGGGCTCCAGCTGGCCCTCAGCTCTCCAGTGGGAGGTAGTCTGACATTGCACAGGAACCATCGGTTTTGTTGGGCTATTGGCCAAAAAGATCCATTGGGCAGGCAGCCAGACCACATACACACAAACACACACACATATTCGGCCCTCTCAGGCTCACACACAAGCATGCATGATAGGGCCATGCACACTACACTCTCCCACCATGTCTCATCAGATGGAAAATCCGGATTACCTTTACCTCCAGTTCACTAGCCATTAATGTCCACTATTAGGTTGTCTTTGGACCTAGCTCTGTGCCAGAGCATGAATGTCAAATATAATTCAGCTTCACAAACATTCAGATGGATGACTAACTTAAGCCCCCAGTGATATACAATAACAAGTCCGTACAATACAGCGTGTTTTAAAAAGCCAAACCTGGACAGCTACCCGTCTCAATTTGCAAGAAGTGGCACGGCTTTAAATAAAGTTTTCAAATGGTACTTCCTCTGACGGGCAGGATGCCAGGTGATTGGAACAACTCATTCATTACCATGACTCAAGACCCCTGAGCCCTACCTCACTCTCAGCTGTTCACTTAGACACACGCAGACACACAGACACACAGACACACAAACACACAAACACACACACTTAAGACTCCCACAGTTCCCATTTCCTAAGGCAACATACCCCAGACCGCAAGTGGTCCTCGTCCTTCAAATGCCAAGAAAACCACTGACCGACCACAAGCTTCTCAGGAAGGCAGAGCTGTAAGGCTTCTTTGAATCCCCCATTGTGAAGGTCTGCTGTAACCAGCATCTTAAGCATGATTAACCATTAGCAAATGCAGACTTTTCTGTCAATGAACTTGAGCCATCAATGAAACACAAACAGCGTCTGCCCGTAACCTCAGTTCAAGTTTATTCTTGTTGTCTTGGCGTTAAAATAGTCTCAAAGTTTTTCACTGGTGCTCTGCTTCGCAGTCTATATTGTGCAAATTAGTGAACAAAAACCTTGTTGCTGCTCACATCCAGACCTCAAGGAACTGTGTGTTTCTAACTTGACTGCATCCATTCAACAGACAAGAAGGGACAAATAACACCAGGTTTGGTACAGATGATATGTTTGTTGCAAAGCCACAATATGAGGGACATTTCAGTGACAAAGTTAACTCAACACTAACAGTTTTCCATTGGGAATGACCAGCATTTTTTTGTTTTTAATGATGATTTCAAGATAGATAGTGAACCACAAGTACCATTAGATTTCACTATGTCAGCATGTTTTCTGAGGAGATAAGATTCATAGTGCGATTAAACTCAATCCGCCATGACACTGAAGATATTGCTCTTGTGCAAAGTAAACTACATTAACTATGCATGTTGGTGGAGACTAGAAATTAAACTTTTTTAAAAGGTCTAGTCCAACTATTAGGACACGTGTTTATGTATGCATATATGTGTCTTCTATCTTTATGTGTATTCCATGTGTCATTCATTGCTTATTAATAAATATTCAAAAAAAAAAGTGATAGTAATGAAGATGGATTTGGATGAATTAGTTCAGGTTCCAGTTCCCAGTACAATGGAGGTCAATGAAATTTTGATATTTAAAACATTCAACAGAAACGTCTCTTTCCAGAGACTGTTTTCATAGGGTTTATTGCTTTAGAAAAAATACTTGTATAGAAAAGTGTTCACAGTGAGGTCTGTGGTTTTCCAGAGTAATGGGGACATAGTTTTTGTAAAGACATGGAACTGCTGACTTATTTTAGTGTAATTGTTCAACTCGTTGTACTGGGGTGGTAGCAGTAATCTCAGAGAAAACCATCAGCATGGAAAGATACCAGTGGAAATGAGGGAAAAAAGTTGTTTTTTTTATTGTAATTTGGATGAACTCAACCTTTCTGTTTGTGTGTGCTTGCCTACATGAAGCCTTATGTTTGGGCATGTAGCTGCACTACAACATAATCTGGGTATGTGTTGCGTGTTGTTTATGTGAATATCTGTTGCAGTTGCCTGTAATTATCACAATATTCTGACTGGATGTCTCAACTTTACTTCAACCTCCACTACGAGCCGGATATGGGGATGTTGTTGTTTCATTGAGGGGCTAATATCCACTGGGGCAGCCTGACCGACCAAATGACTTCCTCCGGTGTGATAGAGGAGTAATTATTTCCTCCAAGCCCCTCCCTTCTCCACTCCCTTCCTCCTTTGCCCCCCTAGCCCACCCTGACAGAGAAGAAATCCCCAAAACATCAGATTACTACAACAGCTTTTTTCTCCTGCAGTATATTTAAGTGTCTGGAAATAGACAAGTAAGCTATGATGCCGAGTTAGAAGGAGACAGTAGAGGACTAGCACCAATCAACAGCCTGATGAATGTTAGCCTCCACGCACCCCCACCACCCCCCACTGACTCCCTAAGGGGTCGGGAGAACATGTTTCCTCCTGTCCCGAGACGTTGAAGGGAGGGTGCTGGTGACAGTGTGACTGGCGCCGAATGTGCAGACACACACACACACACACAGACACACGTGCGCACACATGCACACAGTCGGTCAACACAGACTAGCAGGGGATTTGTTGTGCTTTGTGGTTTTGTTTTCCTGCAAGCACAACAGTGTTCAGTTTGTCTGGACCAGAGAGCGAAACACATGTGCTGCGCAGCTCACAAACGGTTACGCTGGACTCATGTGCTTAGCAAAGAACTTATTGGAAAGCAATTGCTTGTGTACTGTCTGCAGCTCAAATAAAATAAATTCATCTGTAATTTATTTTAAATAAAGCCCCACGCTAATCATTTTTTAATAAAGGTTCATAAAAACAGCCCTTCCGGCTGTACCCAGGTACCTCAGCAGTTCATGGTGCATATTCCGCATTTATGACCTTTTGGGGGCATCACATCCTCCGTCTCCTTCTGTCCCCCATCTTCATTATAATTCTCCACTGTGTACTTTTGTCATAATGCAGAAATGCCAAAAACAGTTTTTTTAAATTAAAAAATGTATTTCATCCTGCCAGGGTTTGACAAAATGACAAACAGGCCCTAATATCCGCTGCACAGTACCCACAGTATTATAAGACATATTCAGGGTTTATTACAGCAATGTTAGAGCATGTGTATGACTATAAACTTTCCCTCATATACAAGAACAATAAATATTGGGCGTCCTTCCAATAAGCAGATCTGCAGAAGCAATAACCTCTTCTGATCTTGCACAAATACTCAGTATGTATAATCTTAAATCTTGATTTAGTTCCCTTAATTTAATCTCAGTGCAATAAAATCATATAATATTTTTTGGACAATTATAATCAATTACAATCAGTGGTGGAACAAGCACTAGGATCATGAAGACCCTTTTACTTATACGCTGCTTTTTATGTTATCCACGTTATGTATAATGTGAAAGGGATCGAAAGGGGTTGAAAGCGCTCATATTGACGAACCCATAGAATTATCACAAGACTCTGCAGTTCTGTGCCCAGCTCTACCCAGAGTTTTAGCCCCTCAGTACTTGAGTAAATGTACTGAGGGGCTATCACCACTGGTTATAATAACACCACCTATCAAAGCAGCTTAATATACATTAGCATTTTAGTCATATTTGCTGAACTCTACCCCATCTGTTTTATTAAAACAGCAGCATCAGACCTCGTTGCACATTCTGTTTGACTCGCAGCCTTTGATGCCAGAGATCAAGCTTCACTTCAATGGGAAAAGTCGAGCCTGTGTACCCTGTGACCTGAGTGGAGAAAATAATGGAGTTCCCCCTTAAATCGCACCTTTCATCTCTTATGATGATGTGCGAGGAGTGGCTGTGGTTTCATTGACCTACCAGGTTTAACACTCCCACATTTACTTCTAACAGGCTAATTTGTTTTGTGTTAGCGAGCAGTGTGCGCTCGCTAAAAGAAACATGACTAATTAATTGGTGAGTCTAGCAGTGAGGTAGAGGGAAGGCAGAGACTGGGTGCCTGTTTGACGCAGACATGCCATGAGGATGGAGTAACATGCTGCGATATTCCCGACATATGTTTAGGAACATCTCGGCGCCTATTTAAACAAAATGTCATAACATTTACTTAAGTATTTTCACAGCACAGTGCAATATACACTTTTTTGTCATAAGAGGGGGAAGGGGGCTGATTGTGTGTGTGTGTGTGTGTGTGTGTGTGTGTGTGTGTGTGTGTGTGTGTGTGTGTGTGTGTGTGTGTGTGTATATGTGTGTGTGTAAATGTGTGTGTAAATTGTTACTCACACGTACTTCAGCAGAACTGCCTGGACTTCCATCCCTGAGGAGTTCCATCTGCAGGTGGGAGCCAGCGAATCTAAACAATCATAATCCACATATACATTAACACACATGCACATACATAGAAAAGATATGACTATGTACCATTTATATCCGTACAAACTTTAATGTGATATTACGTTTATTGATAAGTTTTGCTGGACTAAAAGTTTGGATTTTTTTTTTTTTTAAGCCCTGTAATATCAAGGAATAAAGACATTTATACCATTATACGCTTTCAAATTTGAAGAGAGATTCTTATTCAGTTGTTTAGAAGAGTTAGAAGATTGATACCCTCCTCATGTTTGTACAGTAAAATACCAGGTTACAGCGAGCAACAAGTCAGCTTAGCTTAAAGACTGGCGAGCGGGACGAAAGAGAGGGAAGCAGCTAGTCTGGGTCTGTCAAAGGGTAATAAAATCAACATATCAGCTTCTCCCCATCCAAATAATTAACAAATTATAGCTCATTTGTTTAACCTGTACAAAAGCCAAAGAGTAAAAATGATAAGTTGGGTTTTACAGCTGGTCATGCGCCGGACAGTTTCTTGGCCAGATGTAGCCGAGTGCAGTGGAGTCACTGTGGAAGTCGGGGGAGGGCACGTTCTAGCTGTTTCCTCCTTCCTCCAGTCTTTATGCTAAGCTATGCTAACCTGCCTCTGGCCGTGGTTTCAGAGTTCATGGACAGACATAAGGGCGCTACTGGCGAGAAAAAAAAAAAACATGTTGAAATATTCATCCTCTGTTTTTAATTTAATGTTTAGCCGATAGATGCAAAGGTTTTGCGAGACAAGTTTGCACTTTGTTTGCAGAGTTTTATTCAGTTACATCGCTTTACTGTAAAAAGTTATCGTTTACCAAAGATCATGTGTCTTGTAAATTTACACATCGTACACTGAGCTCATTGTATTCAAATAAAATAGATGACCGACAGAAGGACTTTGTTTTTCTGAGATCTACTGCTCTTCAAACAACCCAGGTGCTAACATTTATTAACAGGCCAACAACATTACTGCAACCTCACTAGGGAAGATGACAGTAGCTGATTAACCAGTGAGCCAGAGAGATGAGCTCATGGTGATATAAATTAGATTTGATCATTTAGTCTTCTGTGTGTGCTGTAATAATTGTTTGTATACACATTTTATTCCTCACATCAGCATCTACTCTATGTCAAACGGTGCTAACCACAACCCCCCCACCGAAATCAAGGGGCCCGGATTTTCTCTGCGCGTGTCAGTGTATGCTCACATATTCCATATGCATATGGAAAAATGCCAGCTAGGCAGTTTAAACTTCCAATCATTTTAAATTCTGACATCATCTGAGTTTCTGCTTTAATGTCTTTGCTAGGGGCCTTTACACTTAAATAACCTTAGCATCTGCATTTTATATGGAAATATACTCTGTATACTCTCTGGCAGAGATAAAAGACATTAGATACCTCAGATACTTTGATATTTTGAGCTTAAAATACCGCAAAGCACTGAAAGATCAATGGAAGCTTGAAAACCAGATCAGCAAACAAAAATTCAGAAACAGTATATCTAAAACGGAGATCTGATCAGGGTCAGCCAGTACCAAACAGGCTTCATGAGAAGAATTTCAAGAGATCAATAACGAATTCTTATGTGAACTCACAGTGGAGCTGTGCAGATTAGAAGACCTCAATAAACTGGATCATAGTTGGCGGAAAAAGAGGGATTTAATTAATGAAGTAGGTGATGATCAAACGGTGATGCAAACCTTTTTAAGTGCTGTAGTGCTTGAGAGTAATTGGGATAAATAAAGTGACATGAGGTATATGATGTTAGACCGTGACAGAATTTTTCATTTTAAACCTTTCTTGATCTTGCAGTCCTAACTTTATAAAACTATGCAGAGTGTCTGAATCAACTAGGTTGTTTCGCTCTGTTGCCAAACTAGCTTTGTAAGACCAAGAAAAGCTGAAATTATTATATTGATTGCATATTTGTATTTTCAGGATTTCAAGACTGGAGCAGGAGCCCTGCACACTTAAAAAGATACTTCTAGTACTAGTGTTCGGTTGCAGTCCGCTTGATTTGGTAATTCAACTCTACTATTTAAACATGTACCATTTGGAATTTATAGGATATGTATTTTTTTTTTCAGGGAATTTTATCATTTATATCTATTTTTCCTGCCTACAGATCTTGGAAGTCATTCAAATTCATGGATGTCTTTCTTATGTTTCCACATGCATTTTAATGGTTAGATTAGCAGTGAGATTAGTTTAGCTTAGTTCAGTTCCTGGAAGTTAATGGGATCAGTTAGCAGCTCCTCTCAAGAGGAGTGTAAAACTGGACTACACCCTGAAAATTAAATATTTATAAAGTCACTATTTTCACTATCAACAAACACATTCAATCGTATCAAATTCCTGATTCATTTCCTGCTTTCATGGTGCAGAGTCATCACATATGAGCATGGGGGACCAGTATTTTAGAAATGGTAATCTGAAGCTATAGTGTGATGGTTGATATTTTTGTACATGTAAAACAGTGAGAGTACAAAGTAAAATATGGATTTATCTACTATTGAAAGAGCTGCAACCTGTTCCCATAAATCACGTGGAATCATCATTCAACGCAACTGTATGGAGACGTTTAAAAAGTCCTCCATGCCAGACTGTATGAAAAATGAAAACTTCCCCCGAAACTGATTTACCTCCTTCACTTCAAAGTTTAACCACCAGATACTGGATTTAACCATGTCTGCACTCATGCTTTGCAGCCAGTCAGTTCTTTTGTAAATGTGCAAAAATGACAGTGACTGGGTGGTGTTTGCTTTGAGGTGCATCTGTGGATGGAGCAGACAAATGATTTCAGGGCTGACAGCGGCAGCTGTTTATACAGTGGGCACAGGAGGAGGTGAGGGGGCAGTGGTGGTGGTGGTGGTGGTAGTGAGGGAGGAAGGGGTGGGTTCTGCAGGTTACCTGGGCGTGGAGCGAGGAGGGGTAGGTGAAAGCGGGTGGGAGGGCCGGCGACAGCTCCGCCGGGTACAGCGGGTATGACGCCCACACGTCTGGGCTGCTGGGATATAGAGCAGGCACTGTGAGCTCATCTGTGGAAAGAAGAAGAGGAGGAGTGGAGTGAGGAGAGTGGCCAGTGGATGGGTGGGTGGCTAGAGAAATAGGGTGGAGGTGGTGGCGGTGACGGTGGTCGTGAAGGTGCGCTACAGGTGAGCATCAATTATCTGAAGCAGCTTCCCCTCATTTCATTTATTGAAATCAACTGACAGTTAACTAAAACCCTCTTCCAAAAAAGCGACTGTCAAATCGAAGCTTAGCAAACATAACTGGGCACGGCAGGTCCCTCACGCTCTAGATTTCGCCACATCTTGACGCTGCAGTCATGAGAATGTAGTAAAAGTAATAACGGAGATTATAACAAAGTTTGGAGGAGGGTGTGTGTTTCTTCAGCATTTTCAAAACCAAAAAACACAAAACGTGAGGTGCAATCGTTGGCATGTCCGATTACTAGCTTACTACCTACAGTAGTAAACAAATGTTATTACCGAGGCCAAGGAGGACAGCATCAGCTGACTACATTTGTTTGTAGGGTTAAAGGTTGCAAAGCACCACTTTACAATCAGCCCCTGCCACTATGTAAGCTACGCTCCAACTACCACAAGGCAACGTCAGCCAAGCCAGCTTTGCATTGGCCCCATATATCTGTTGCTCCTCATCCTAAAATTCTTTTCTCTCTCAACTTTAAGTGAAAACACACAGGTTGGAATATGAACAAGTATTTAAGCTATGCAGCCACACAGGGTTTGTTACGATGAAACAGCCAGCACAACATTGTTTCATTTTTATTATCAAAGCTTTATCCTAGTGGCTTTAGCATCAGTATTGAGCATCATATTTTGTATATATCTAATATGTAATATCTAGTGAATATATGAGACTTTTTATTTTTTTTGCAGATTTTTCAATTTCAAAATAGGTCGTCTGAAGATGATGGATGGTACTAACATTAGCATGATAAGCTAGTAAGCAATAGCTGCAACATTTGCCATTTTAGCTAGAAAAATTCACAGTCGTCGGCTAGATATGAGAAATGTCTGAAATGATTAACCTATTATTTCCAAAATCACTAAGAATTATGAGGGTAAATCTGGCACTTTTGGGCAAGTAAGGATAACAGCTAAGACAGCGGTTAAATATAGTCAGCTAATATCTCTATAACTGACTTATTTCTGTAGAAATGAGAGGGGACCATCTCAGATATAATGATTTACTCACTGAGTTGAGTGTAAAGTGACTGTGGAAAATAAAAGCATAGTGCATGAGTGAAGAGACGGTTGACAGTGCAGATTGGTACAGGGTGTGTGAACGCTTAAAAATGCAGAATCATTAATAAAACAGCAACTCATTGGAGAAACGTCAGGTAGCCATAGAATTTAATGAGCACTTTCTCTGTGCTTTTTCTGTGTATCCTGGTAACTGTTTATCGAAGCATGATCAGAAAAACGGCTGATTTAAACATCTCTTATCAGAAAATGACAGCAATTTCTCTCCTGGTGATTACGTCATGGTTTCATTAATCGTTTCCTTCCATTTTCCACCGGGGCCTCAAGTACACACCCTTACTCTGGCAGAAAAAAAAAAAAAAAAAAAGATCCAAGATAAGAGCCGTTTGGTCATCCAGGAAGAATGTACAACCACAGCTGGCCTATGTTCAACTATCAGTGGCTGATTCTTACAGAATCCTTAACCCCTTGGAAAAGATATTTAACTAAATGGAAAATAAAAGGGTACACAGCTACATTAGCAAATTCCAAGCTCGCCTGGAACTCAAAGGCCTTGAGTCCAAATTATCGGAGCGACGGATAACAGTGAACATGTACCATTTATCTAACAGTAGACATGTGTCTTTTAGGGGAGAGGTCTAATCTAGTTAACCCATTATGCCAAAGTGCACCGAATCTGATTTCAAAGAAACATTTTGGTAACTGATTACTAAAAGAAATGTTATTAACATGAGAGTAAAGGATGACAATGTTTCATTGAGGAACAAGAGACAATAGCATGAAAAGAAAACAAATCTACTCAGTGATTAGCGGGCAAGTTAACCTCCATTTTCTATGAATACAGCTGAGGCAAAAACACTTCTCCCATAAATGACATTAAAAAAAAAAAGCAAAACTAAAAAGAAACTGCTTACCAGTCATCTCAAAGTAGGGAAACTAATAGCCAAAGGAGGTGGCATCACAGACAAACAAACAGAAGACTCAGGGAAAGAGGGAGTACTCACATGGGTCTCTGCTGATGAACTGTGGCCCGGGGCTCTGCTGGGAGGGAGGGGGGTTGGGAGTGCCAACCAGTTTGTTCTTGGCCATCTTGGTGTTGGCTTTGGCGAACTCCAGACGCAGGGTCTGGGGAATTTCTGGATCAAACCTGACCCCCTGGGATCAGATGGGAAGACGTGTAAGCAAGAAATATTGTCTTCCAGAAAGATTTTTACAATAGCATCGTTACAATTGTTGGATCAATTTCAATCGACTTGTATTTTGGTTCTGAAATACAATCAAGCTGTTTCAAGTAAAGGTGCGTGTCATCATTCAACAAAGTCTGCAACATCACATTATAGGGGTTATACTTTTGATGACATTTCTCTATGTAGAAATATGGAAGGTGCCTGTATAATTTTAGGAAATTATGTTTTTTATGTTATGTTAATCATTATTTATCATTGCTATTGCACATTTCAATTTTTTAGGTGAGAAATAATTTTTGTTTTGTTTTGTTTTTTGTTTCTTATGGAAATGGGTCTAAGTACTATCCATGAAGGCTGTCTCTGCAGAGAAGGAACTTCAAAAAACAGCCCCTGTCAAGATTTAAGCATGTTTCCATTGCTTTTTGTGCGGATTACATTTTGTGAGAAATATTATGGTTGCTCAATTCTTGCGAAGAATAACACCATATTTGTCCCGGCCAAACATGATAAATGCAGACAAGTTGTTTATATAGTTCTTAGCTGTCCCTTGTTTCTCTTGGAAGGCTGCTGAGTGTCAACACCTTGGGAGCCGTCTTTGTCTTGCAAGATTAGGGTTCACCACAAGAATACTCTTAATGATGACATTAGTTCAGTAAAACTTTGCTTAACTAACCATACCTGAAAAGCGTTAATGACTTTGTTCATCGCTAAAGTAGTGACTTTATAGATATAAGAGAGAGAGAATGACAGATTTGCTGACTTGTTTCCTGAAGCAGGGACTAGCAGACTAATTTAGAACCACTGTGGAGTTAGTGATGAAGCACATCTTCCACATTTGCATTCTCTTGTTGTGCATTGTTTATATGTCTAATGGAACCTGGCTGACATCTGGAATTGTCACGTTGTAAACTTTTCATCTTTCACCACTTCACAACAGAATTTACTGCCAATATCTTGGCGGTGACAGGACATTTTTTTTGTTGCTTGGACCTCGAAGCCTGCTGTAAACGACTCACTGTGGATTACAGTGTTATTCTGGTTCAGTGCATGTGATGATGGGTGAGATCCACAACTTAAAATCACAACCTGATGACACAAACCTGGCCAGCGAATGATGTCATTTATACCACAGGCAGGCAAGCCACGAGGATCTTGCTATGCTCCCTGCTGAACTTGGTAGCTGTAATTTAATATCATAACATCAAATCCAATACAGAAAGCATCACTGTTTAAAGTGAGCCAAAAAAATTCTGGTGAATTATTGAGATGCCAGTGTTAAAAGCCCTCTGACATACCACTGTTCATGACAAGCCAAGTAAAGGTTGTTTTTCTCTCAAATCTACATCAAACAACACCACATGTGCACTAGTCCAAATCATTTTTCTCCTCAGTTACTTTCGCCTGAGTAAAAATAAAGAATGTGCCATAAACAAAGGTTTTCTTCATCCAAAGACAAAGCTGCTATTTGTTTGGTTTGCTTAGAAGCAACAAGGCAAGGAAGAATTTCACTAGCAACTATAAGCACCCCCTAATTAACCTGATTTGATTGTCTACAAAAGACCAGCAGAAAAAACACCAAGGTCAGATCAATGGAGGAGAAAAGCAGTCAAGAGTTAAGTTCTCTGCAGCAAAAGAGTGAGAAGCTGTGAGGATGGGTTTCTCGGCTCGTCCCTGCAGGCTCAAGCAAAGCTGAGCTGAAACAAGCGAGGGATGACTCTTCTCATGAAGGAGAGGGAATTAACTAGGATTGGCTTGGCTCAGTGCACCCGCAGCTTCTGGCAGTCGAGGCTGCAGAGGTATAATAAGGTACATGGATATAATGAGGCCTGAGCACATCTCAGTTTGAACTGTGTTGAATCTTAACCTTGAAATGTGTGAGGTTTTTTTTTGAGCTTCTTAGCACTTCCTTTGCACTTCTGAATGCATTGTTTTGGTGATGATTATCATTGTCGCAATGGTTTTCTAGCAAGAATCAAGCGAGGCTATATCTTTTCATAGCTTAGAGGAAATAAAAAAGAACTACCATAACAGGAAACAAATTCTCTCTTTCCTACAGTTTCTATGTCTTTCCCATATTTCAATATGCAGATAGATGTTTGCAAAATCTGGCTTATCTCCATATGACCCCTGGGACAAAGCTTTCTCCCGAAAAACAAGAGCACTGTTCAGTTCTCAGCCCTACTGAGTGATTCTGTTGAAACAGTCTGACTATTGTTGGCTCATAATAAGATGATAATTTTTATCCTTTCTTCAAATCTCTGCTCTGTGTTTGATGCGCACCAAAATCTCAACATCTGAAAGTTGACAGATTCTGCTCGTGTTGTCACAGTCCCACTTTAGGAGGATGATAAAACTGATCTTTTTCTGTGACAAAGAGATCAACTAAAACTTAAAAAGCAACAGAAGGGCTGGTGTGTATCTAGAAACGTTAAAAAAACAATGGGGAAATAAATCTGTGTGAGAGCTGGTGTTCATTACAGTCTATCTATACCCTTGTTTCAAGAGGGCTGAATAAAAACCCTGTGAGGATGGGCTCGGTTTTATATTTGAATCTGCCTCATCAAGGCTTCTATTGAGCTCCATTTTGAAATAAGTGAGATTAAAATTAAACCCTAGATCAATATCTTCTATTTATATGTAGAAGAAGAGCTAATTTTCCTCCTGACCTTGCAGGATCCACAGCAAGGCTGTAAGAAAAATGCTTTATTTACTTTAGAAACGTTCAGACATACAGTATTTAGAGCAGCCACGATATGTTTGTCTCCACTACCTTTTCTGGCTTTTTGGATGCAATTGTAATGTAGGAATGTCTGGATTTCCCTGATATCAAATGGATTTGCACAGGGGGCAGAAAGATCCGACTCCAAGCCATCACAAGATATACTAACGCTGAGCTGGTGCTTGAGAGGAGCACGGAGAGGGCATGACACTTACGTTCAAGGCATTCTTAGCAGCCTCCGCCTCTGATCGACTGTCAAAGCTGACAAACCCCACTGGCTGGGGAGACAAGAAGACAGAACAAAAGAAAGAAACATGGTTTAAGGCAGAAAACTGAGTCTGCATTTCTGTCTGAGTGACATAGACATGTTGTTCTTTTTTTTTTTTTTATTTTCTATCATATGCACCCCCCTTAACTCTCTCTCTCTCTCTCTCTCTCTCTCTCTCTCTCTCTCTCTCTCTCGCCCTGTTTATAAAGCTGTGGCGACACAGAGAGAAAGAGGGGGAGAGAAATAGAGGCTGGACGCTTACTTTGTACAAGGAGTTCATCATTCAGCTCCCCTATGCCCAAATACGGGCAATGTGAGAGTGAGAAAGTACATGAGTGAGCGTAGGGGGGGCTGTAAAAGGAGAGGAGAGATAGAGGGAGAAATAAGGAGAAAAATGGGGGGTCTTGAGAATCAGAATTTAGAGGTCAAAGGTGAGAATAAAACTGAAAGGAAGGGAGGTGAGGGGTAGAAACCATTTTTAAGACCTCCTCGAACAGGCCAGTGGAAAACCATGCAATATATTCTTGTTCACGTCTCCTTCAGTGGTGCTTGTGTTATATTCCGGTGGCATCACTTTAGAGCTGGCGCCCGTTATGGTAAATGTGAGTGAACAAGAGGGAAATGCAAAAAAAAAACAAAACAAAAAACAAGCATGCCGATTTGGTTGTCAGATTTAAAACTACTGCTGCAGATATGAGAGAGGAATAAAGAACGAATAAACTTTTTTTGGTGGATATACGTGTTGGGATGGGGGTGACGTTGGGAGGAAGTGGGGGTACGAGAAAAAAAACAAAACCTCTAAACATGTTGCTCCCATGAGGTTGCACTGCTGTGTGTGATCTGGAAAAGCAGTCTAGGGTTATGGGAATTTTGAACAAGTAGAGTGAAGAGGAGGAGGAGGGGAAAAAAGAAAACACACACACAAAAAAGAAAGACGGACCAAGTGAAGACGTCAGAAGGAGGAAGCATAACAGGAATATAAATAGAAAGGGTCTAAGATCTGGCTCTTGCTATATATGGAGATGGCTGTGTGTTCTCTGACTGGAAGGGAGAGAGAGATCGATTGATTTACGTCGCCATTGTCATTGCCATTAGTTGAAAGGAGAGTCGCTCAAAAAAAAAAAAAAAAAAAAGCACTTTGCGAGACCTGACTGAACATAAGCATCAGCTGACATTTGTCATGTAGAAGATGCAATTATGAAACTACAAGGTGAGGCGGCCTGCAAAAACAGGCCAAAGTGCACAGAGTGTTGCTGACTGTTCCTCTTACTCATTAAACAGGCAAAACAATGCAAAAACCACTTTTTCTAGATTATAAAACTGTGCAGGCTAAGATGAAGCCGAAGTAGCCTTTGGACTGAACTTTAAAGCCTCAGTCACAAATAGAACCACGCTGATTAATCGATTATTCGATCAACAATAATCAGCATTGTTTTGATAATTATTTAAAGAGCAACTTAACATCAGGCTAAAAGGAGTATTTTACTTCCCTCCCTTGAAGAAAGAAGAAGTGCGCTATGTTGAACTTTAATTCCACCCAACAGTGATGTACCAGGATCCTGTAGTGCACCTGTACATCTATGCACCAAGGTGAGGAGTTACTATTCAAAGAGTGCTTTAAAGCACCGATGTGTATTAAAATAAAAAAGTATATCTCAATAGTTGCGACTGGCAATATGAAGGATTTTCATAGAATGCAACTGCAATGAAACAAAATAGGGAAAATCCCTAATCATACAATAGGACTTTAAATGTCCTGAAGACATTTCACTACCGGAAAAAAGCTTCCCTTTGTTCTTAGTTTTATAGGTATTATACTCAGCACATTCAATCTAAATCACTCTAAACCCTTCTAATGAGCACGTCATGTCTTTATGGGAAACAGTGTAATGTGGTAATAAGTACGCTGACATCAAGCTAAATTGCTTAACTCTGGATGTGGACACCTGCCAGCTGAGCTCATTTTCAGTTCTGCGCCCCTGGAGGCAAAAACTCAACCGTCAGTACCGCTCTTGTCAAAACGCTCGCTTTGACACCTCAAAATTCTTTTCCGTCTCCCTTCCCATCCCCGCACATCCCACTGGAGTTGACTGTCTGCGACTACAAGCACACTATACGATTGCCAAAGGCAAGTTGGTGCAACAACTTTTTCCCTTCCCCAAATTATATATATATATATATATATATATATATATATATATATATATATATATTTATATATATTTTTTTTTTTTTTTTTTTTTTTTTTAATTCATTCATTCATTTTTTTATTTTCTTTCCAATATTCTGGGTACTTCCTGACAAAGAGTGCTAATCCATCATATTCAATGAGCCGATAACACAGAGAGGGGGGGAAAAAGGACAAAGGAGAGACAAAAAAATTAAAGATGTTGATGGGATAGAGATTGCATAATGCAAACAGTAACAGCATGATGAGAGACTGACGGATGGCTTCAGTTAATTGTCTCTTTGTGGTGAAATACCGCATTCAGTGTGTCTTGTAGCATACCTGTTTAGAGGTGAGTTTTATCAAGGAACCTTCATAGCCCTGAAACAAAAATAAATTAATTAATTAAAAAAATGAAAAAACATGTTAGAAATTTGAAGGACAGGACAAAAGCTGTAATTTGATGTAAGGAACAAGACATTTTAGGGATTCGATTGAGAAATATGTTGCAAAACATATCATTTTGTGCTGAAATATTGCATAACACACAAAAAAGTTCTATATTTTGCATCACAGAATCAGACTAAAATAGGTTGTTTCATGGGTCAAGGAGTTTTTATGAAGACCATATGGACTGAGCTGTTACATCTTTTCTCATTCATCAAGATTTATGGCTTTCAACACTCATGATATAAACCATTTACTCAGAGTACATACCATGAGCATTATCTAAGTGAGGTATTAGATGTATAGCGGTTTTCCATTATTAACTCTAACCGTGATGATGCTGTGCCATTTATTAATTTATTCTATTATTTCCGACGATCCAAAAAAGCGACACACATACATATGCGTTCACCTGAACAAAACTCTAGGACTCTGTGCTGCGACAAAGTTAAGTTTCTAAGGTGAAGCAAATAGCTTTGTTTTTGTAACACGGGCAGTGAGCCATTTTTCCATGAGACAGACAGACAGACAGACACAAACACACACACACACACACACACACACACACGCGTAAGCTTCTCATGGATCAAGATGTGATTGAACCTTGGCTTTTGGAACACAGACACTTGAACCTCGCGGGAGAGTTTCCATTGCTGTTTATTTCATCACCATTAATGGAGGTCCCATTGACTGCTGGAAAGAAAGCTGCTAAGAATAGCTACATCCATTTAAAACATACAAACATACCTTAAATGGTCTGAACAGGAGATAGAGCTCCCGCGGCTTAATATCAAGTGGTAGCCCGCTGACAAATAGCGTTCGGACCTGAGGAAGACAAGAAAGAGATCATGTATTTTTCATTAACCTCCTCTGGTTATAAATAGCTACCTTTTATACCTGACAGTAAAAGATGAGGTTATGAGGAAAAGGACACTGAACATGAGTTAAATAGTTCCCTGGGTTGGTTTAACAGTAAAAGATAGACTTTTCAGACACTGATAGGGATGTGTTTCAGCTCCGCAAACACACATGCACACCCTATCATACCTTTCTACACTAAGTGTATTGTGTTCTCGTGTGTAATCTACAGCCTGCTGAGTTTTATGGCAATCCGCCCTCACAGCACTGGCCCCTGTTTTACATTTGAACTTTTCAACTTGCAACTTGAGCTGGCATTGCTGGGGAATTACAATGTATATGTGAGATTAGAGAGACTAAAGGTAAATGCATTTGATGTGGCCCATACTGAAACAGAAAAGGTGACTGAAATGTGCTTTCAGGTGAAGAAGTGGTTATTACGTTTTGTTATAATGTGTGTTGCTTGACAAGTGAATTTAATGCAGTGTGATTGCGCTAGGTGTTGTGCAGGTAAAGTTTAGGTTTGTCAAAGGGATATTTTTGGTGTTTTTTTGAGCAACTCAAAAGCCTTTATATGTTGTCTACATCCTCAATGTCATCACTGAGAGATGAAAATATGTAGATGGTGTTGGTAAGTAACAGACACAAGACAGCTGATAGTGGGAGGGTGAGGGTGAACTCATCTTACGTATTGTGCTGAGAAAAGGGATAAACTTGAAATATTGCTTTGGAAACTATGGGGAAATTATGCAGGAGGACTCACTAAAAATTTAATGGGCACTAAAATTAAACAGAGCAGTTTAGCAACATATTTCTTGAGGCCTGCCACTTAATGTTGAAAAGAACTAAGAACGAACTAAAAAGAACTGTCCAATTAGAACAGCAGAGGCGCTAATACAGATATTTTTTCTTTGTAAAGATCTAGAAAATAAAACTGCTGATATCAGACAGAAAGCTAAGCTAATGTAGGTAAGGTAATAAGAAAACTATACTCCCCAAACAGGGTCTTAACATTTGAAGAAAAACAAAAATAAATACGTCATTTAAAAAATGTGACTGTCAAATAACCGAGACACTATTTCATTTGCACAGGAAAGTGGCATAGCTAATATGTCTTCTTCTCTTCGGCTTATGCTTATTTGCTTTATTGCTGAGAGCTAGATGGAAAGATTGCTACTGCTCCCATATCTGTACAATAAATAAGATTAAAGCTGTGGCTTAGTTTAGCTTAGTGTAAAGACTAAGGGGAAAGAGCAAGCTTGGCTCTGTCTGAAGATAATAAGATCCACCTGTCAGCATCTCTTAAGCTTACTAATTAACACATAATATGATGTTTGTTTATTATGTACATAAAAGTAAGTGTAAAACACTGCAAAACACATTGTGCTGTTACAGGGAGCTAACGCTACACACGTATGCGTGTGCTCTTGGATTTTATGCTAAGAAAAGCTAATCAGCTACCGGCTCCTTCTTCCAGTGTGATGCCCACATACAGTATGAGATTCGGGCGATCTTATCATATAACTCTCAGCGATAAAGTGAATAAGGGTATTTCCCAAAATTCCTATTTTTTCCTGAAAGTGATGATGGCAAGAGGTGATAGGTTATTTTTTTAACTGAAAATGGCAACGTGGTTCTACATGCCCAAAACGGCTGTTAGACCTTCGGTTTTCAAAACTGCAGACACTTTCAGGTTTACAAGGACACTTTGTTCAGCGAGTAAATTGGCTAAAGCTGTCAATTTGAGCTATCACCTCTCTCATTTTTGCAGCGTCACTCCCTAAAATCACTCGATTGGCAGCCTGGCTGATGTGTCGAAAAAGCCACCAGACACAGGTGCTAAGACCTCCTGTCACAGCACATGAATGCAGGTCTGGTCACATCTTAGAGGGAAGGAAACAGGGAAATTCTATTTGTTGCTGTCCTTAATAAAACTGTTAACACAGATATTACTAACTATAAACCACAGCATGTGTCTCCTATTAACACAACAGCTTTAAACTTCTTTTTTCTAATCTCTATTAAGCTTTACAATGGAACAATGGAAAAAAAAATTTTCAATATAGCAGCAACAGAATAAAGGTTGAGACATGAAATAATAGATAAACTAAAAAATTGTTTAGATAATTGTATCATCTATGCAGGCATCAGTCAAACCTCCTACCTGCAATTATAACCTAATTAAAGTTGGCTTGGTACAGAAGAATAATTGCTTTAGTGCACAGGAGACCTCAAAATCAAACAACAGACAATGAGCATCAAACCTACTTCCAACAACTCCACCCTACAGCATCAATACTACGATAGCGGATTTGGATGTTTAATTTAATTATTTATTCAATAATCTGATTCTTTTTAAGGCTGAATTTAGAATAAAACCATAGGTATGCAGTTACACAGAGTAGATTCAAAGCTCCCAGTTTCATTAGATAGTGGATCCAACTACTCAGGGGACAAAGGAACTGCTGAACTAACACTACACCTCATTCCCACATGTAACCTGATACGCACCACTGATGCCAAAGGCAGAGCAACATACAAACAAAGGAGCTTAGCAACTGGGAGAGCAATAGCTGGTGAGTGCCAAACCCGACCATCCAGCCAAAAAAATCTCACCTTGGCGACTTTCTCACCTCGCCCTTATCTTATCTGAGCCGAGCTGAACCCTGCAGGGCTATCACTGGCTCTGTCCCTGGCAGATCTGTTTAAATAAACTCTATCGAGAGCCTAATGAACCTAATAGACATTTGAGCGCCTGGATATGCTGCACAAGTTCAGACAAATACACACAACAATGAGTCCTCTGCACACACAGAACAATGGGACATTCTTGGCTGTGTCTGTGGCCATTCCTGAGACTTTCTGACGTCAGCTGTTGTGATATATGATCGTTTCGCTGCATGTCCGGTTCGGAGCTGTGCATGCACATGCTGGATACGGAATGATTCACAGGCAAATGTGTCAACAGCTCCCTCCTGCAGACATCTGGTGTTGATTACAGGATCCATCTTTATTTATGTTGCTTTGAGGCAAGCTAGAAAAGGCACAGTTATAAATGTGTTGCCACTAGGTAAAGTCAGACACCAGGATTTCATGATGTAGTAGACTAAACTGAAGGCCAAGCCAGGGGTCAAGCAGATTCTGCAGATTCGTAAAAGGCAAAGATAAACCTTCTGCCACCTTCTGTTTTATTAGGTTTTAGAGACATTGTTTTATTGGCTCCTCGTGAGTCACATACCTACATTTCCATAGTGCTGAGTGGCCTGCTAGGGGCCTTTGAATCATTGACCATTTATGGCATGCTCACACACCAACATGCATGCGGGCTTCAATCAAAAACAGCAGTTCCTACCTACCACAAGCCAGCTGAGTACTTCACAGACAGCGTACAAGTGCAGTTCCCTGGCAACGCCTTAGCGGAGCACAGCAGAGTGTGGAGCCCCGGGCCAAAAACATCAGATCCTATTAAGGCCACTTCTGCAGCAAGTCCCAGGGGATCAATGCACCTCTAATCAGAGATCCTTGACTCCACGAGACCCGGATGAGGTCATCACCCTATTGATACTCTATCATTGCACCTTGCAGGCTTTCTGGTGCCATCCTAAGGTTGTAGAGGGAGGGGTGAGCGGTCTGTGCTCACAACAATACTCAACCACTTAAGTAGGATGTAATCTTAAAGGATAACTGGTTTATTACAAATAAGATCCTATTTTGGTAGGTCTGGCTATTGTTTCCATCTGGTGAGATAACATGGTGCTCACCAAAATAATTGCTGAGATCTGGGAACTTTGGCTAAAAGTAACAATTATTTTCATCAGCGTTTTCATCGTCATTATTTTTACAATTAATGTTGTTTATAAAATATAAATGGTGAAAAACAGCCCATCGTAATTTCCCAGAGCCTAATTTGACATTTTCAAATTCCATGTTCTATCTGACCAACAGTTTTTAGCCAAAAGATATTCAGTTTTCTATCATATACGACAGAGAAAAGACACAAATATTCAAAGTGTAAATACAAGAACTAGAGAATGGTCAGATCTATAACTCGTTTAATGATGTTGCTCTGTTCAGAGACCTCAGCAAGTACCCAATAAACACAATTGTCAACATACTAAAATAAATCTGATTTGTAATAAACAAAAATGATCCTTTAGATAAACAAGATTAAGGAGAAAAATAACAAAGGATGATAAATTTAGTATCAAGCTAAAACATCTGGTATTAAAAATATCAGCTACAGAATGATATATTTTTTATGGTCTTAATAATGAAATGTCATGTAAAGGAAATATCTTACCCAGGGCCTCAAACAATGAGACCAGGCTTCCTCCAAACAGCCTTTTCACTATTAAATGTAATGAAGCTCTTATTAACAAAGCCATAACTGACCCCACTGTCACTTCATAGCTGGAACAATGCAATAAAAGTATTCAAAATTTCCTCCAGTGTAGACAGCAATTTCTCTGCCATTATGAAGCAACTTGATTTGTCTAATTAAATGACCTAGCAACTTATTCACGAATCATTTCTATTCAGCTTGTGTTGCAGACTTATAAAATTTGTTACAACTATTGCCTGAAATGACCCGGTATAATCTGCCGCACTGTGTGACTTTCTTTCTCTGACTTTAATCGAGTGCTTTTTTGACCGGTCATTCCGGCTGAAATGAGGGGCACAACCTTGGTAAGATGTGAGATGATTGCTATGTGTTTCTTTCTCCCTCCCTGCGTGTGTATGCGTGTGTGGTTGGACAGCCAGGTTAATAGATACGAGTCCCTCAAGCCAGATTTGGCAGGACACGGCTCTAACCTCGAGGTTACAGTACCCAGCCTATAGAGGTGTGTGAGTGCATGCAACAATGCTGCAATTACCTGTATATGAAATCAAAAAAAAAAAAAAAAAAGCTCAAACGAAATCACTCCTTGCGCACCCTCGCAGGTTACTTTCAAATCCGCACGCAAGTCTCCGTTCACTGTGACCGAGCGAAAATCAAAGCCTACCCATGAGCCCCTGTGAGCTCAGGGCGAGCGGAGTTTTCTTGCATCAGTTGAGTGCCACGTTTTCACGTCTAACTGACAAGACTCCCACACTCCTTTGCTATCTAAGTTGTCACTGCTCTGTGTTGGCATCGCCCGCCATCAACCTCACAGGTTTTTTTTTTTTTCCCCCCCTTCATCTTCCATGTAAGAGAATGTGAAGAGTGAGAGACTGCAGGCCCGAGAGGTGTCAAACGGCCATAAATGGATAACTCCATTTGTCTGTTAATCACTGGGGTTCAACAGGGTCAAGTTTCGCATTTTGGGGTCGGAGGTCACAGGTTAGGCCCAGGTTATTTTGAAGATCAGGGGTCAACTGTGAGGTTGAGCACACTCTAAACGTCACGACTGAGTACTGAGAGGAGAGTTTCTTTGTTTTTCTCCCCCTCTCTTACTCCCACAAGGGCTTTTGAGCAACAATTACAGCTCAGTAAGGGTCTGTAAATGTTCCAACGGGTTAACCTTTAAAAGACATTTAAAACAAATGACCAAGGAAAGCAAGTAAGCACCCACTTCACTGTGTTTTTCCTTCTCTTGCTCAGAGATTCTTTTCCTCCTCTCTCCATAACAGTTTCCCTCGTCTTTAAATGAAACGTGGTGACACATATGCGCTCTTTATTTCTCCTCAACCATTTTTGACCTCAGCGCAAAGGCTTTAAGGTGTCCTTTGGATGACGTGTGGAAGGGAAGGCCAACCGATTCACAGATTGTCAGCTACACATCAGTTTTACTCTTTGTCAGCTTAGAGTTCATCAAAATCTTTCATACTGGTTTGCTCTCTCCCTCCTTTCTCTTATCTGATGAGTCTCGATGAATAGACTTAACATTCCAAAGTGTTCATTAACGTGAACTAATCAGCCAAGTCCATGTCAGCCTTTCCTGGGCTCCCTTTGTTGCCGCTTGCCCAAGTGGACATCTTAAACTGTTTGGTTTTGAGGTTGGGTGGGCAGAGGGTGAGTGTCCTATGCCCGTGGAAAAAAAAAACAACCGTGGATACTCAGTCGTCCTCTGTTTCTCCATGAAGAAATCTAAGCCTGCTTTTGGATATGCTGTTTCCTTTATGTGATAATACAGCTGTTCTCTTGTCTTTGTCAGTAATAGTACTTGAGGATCCCATACTTAGGGCTGCCAATAATGATTATTTTATAATGTTTACCCATAAATCTGTCTACATGTCCTATAGCCCAAGCTTAAAATTGCGTAAATCCCAAAAAGAGTTCCAAATCCCAAATGCTGTCATGTACAATAATATAAAACATAGAAAAGCAACAGAGAGTCACATGTGAAAAGCTTGTAAATGCAAATGCTTTGCATTTTTGGCTTGATAAAATTATGAGCAAAATATGGTTCATTGTTAAGCCGTTTTTAAGATATTTTCTTTAGTTTCAAAAAAGAGTGAATTGACTTTTTTATTCAATTTAATACTCTTAGGGATTTTGCAGCTACAGCCTTAAATGGTCTGGAATGACCAGCAGTTTATGGTGGCTAGCAAACATGTTAGCAAACATTTGACTGATGTTGGTCCATTTGCTGACTTGATGATGTTTCGCTATTTCTGCTACTGTTATATTATGTAGAATTTTTTCCCATAATTGTCACTTATAGACACAGTGGCTGCTGTTAGGCAGAAGTTGCTTATTTAAATGTATCTGAGAGAAAACAGCTCCTATTATTCAAATACAATAAATGTAATCTGCTAGATTGTTTTGCATAGCTAAGGTAGCCAATCTAAGACAGAAACTAATGACTATTTTCATGCCGTCTTTAAACTGTCCAGTTGGAAATGTCCATTTTAATTTCTCAGAGCCCTTGGTGACAGATTCACATGGCTTATTTTATCTGACCAGAAGTCCAAAAAACAAAGATAATCACTTCACTGTCAGATTTCCAAGGAAAAGTACAAAATCCTCATATTTGAGAACCAGCAAATGGTTGGCATTTTTGCTTGAAAAATGACGATTATCAAATGAATGACAGATTAATTTTCTGTCTTTTGAAAAATAAATAAATTTACTAATCATTTCCACTCTAAACCAGTCATACCATATCATAAAATCTGAATTCCTACAATAGGGACTCTTAACTTTTCTGTTAAGTGGACTGACGAGAAACGAAGATAATTTTTTTCCTGGAAAAGTATGACGTTACAGTTTACAATGGACAACATAACAGGAAATTAGCCTTAATTTGAGCATTTAAGGGGCCAATCCAGTAAGGCCTATCTATGGACTTTTGTATTTTTGAGCTTGGTCCACTCTTTCCAAACTACTCTTGAGCAGTCTGACCTTGGATGTCCAACTCTCGCTGGCCAGCCAAACTGCGGTTGGTCCACAGTTGGACAGTCGAACAGACATGTTCTGCCTGGCTTGCTTCGGTCTCAGGGCCTCTTCCCATGACCATAAAGAGTCCTTCTGTCAAGAGACTTCAGGGTCATGCTTTCAACATATGGGAAGATAAGGGATAAGGAAGAGTGTCTACTGGGACAATAAAGGGCGTGAGAGGGCAGGATGAAAAAGGAGGAAGGGGTAGGGAAGAGGAGAAAAAGGGTAGAAAATTATAAACATTACCAGGGTGGAGGGAGGGAAAGAGGGAGGAAATGGCAAGAGAACAAGATAAAGAAAGAGAATGAGAAAAGGGTGGGATGTAGGAGAGGATGGAGGGAAGGAAATGGAGGGGAAGTGAGATAAAAATGGAGAGAGGGAGCAAAAGAGGAGAAGGAAAATTGATGGGGGTTGAGAGAAAAGAAATAATGAATTTGAGAGTTATTGACTAAAAATATGTGCAAAACATAAAAGGTGTGTTAATGAAGGTGTAAAGGGAGACAGAGATGAGATGGGGATTTCTGTCAGGTGGATAATTATAGCTCGTGAATAAGCAACATTAAGTGGAGCTGACTGAACAAGCACATAAATACCGTATGACAATGCACGACAAGATGGCTGATGATGTCTAGGCACAAGTTCACACTTCCTCACTCGTGAAGTGTGGCCTTAAAAATTACAAAGCAAACTCAAAGTTGACAACTAAGGCCTTTTAGGGGAAAAAACAGCACCGCATAGGAGCCTCTCTCCTCACTCCCGGTCAGTTGTTATATATTTTTTTTTAAATAGCTGTTGATATATTCACTTAAATATCTAGTACAATTCTTTAACACTGTCTCTTTCCTCTTTCTTCTCACATCAGTTTAGCAGGCTCCTTTGCCAGCCGTTCGTGACGCTAAGCCTTGTTGTTGTCTTTTCAAATACCTCTTGTCGCACAGCTGACAAATGGCTAAGATAAGATGACAATTCCCCCGGCGCTTTTATAAATAAACTCCAACCTATCAGATACGGGTAGACGGGACAGGGCTTTATTGTTTGTATGAGGCTGTATAGGGGCTTTTTATTGTCTATATAAATGTATACTTCATGGTATATCTGTTTTTTTTTACAATGTGATGTTAAGAATACTTCAGGGTCTTTATCAACATTAAATCAATATGTATATCTTTTTGACAATCTGTGAGATTCACTGTGCGTTCTCCCTTTTGCCCTATCAGGGCCATTTTACCTTCTAAGCTCCCCCTCCGATAACATTTCATGTCACAGAGCGTTAATATATCTGTGTGCCCTTTTCATAGATACGTGCACACATACGGACGACACACATGCCCACGCCACTGTGCCGTAAACTGGTGTGGCCTCCCTTGGCTTCACAGTGCTTCTCCAGCAACGGAGCGACCCACCTACATCTCTTCACGGAAAAGGTCACGTTGGCCACATGACTTGTTATTTGAAGAGGACCTGTTGGATCCCCGACGCAGGCCAAGCACAATCCAATTACACCCCAGGGAGATACGCCACATTTGCTGAACTCTGCTTGAGTGATACTCTGTTTCTCTTCGGGTGCTTGTAAAGATCCACTTATATGTTTATGGTCAGCCAGGAACTGGAATCAACAGATGCCTGACAAGATTCAAACTTCTGCTGGAACACAGATTTACTATAAACTAGAATTTCAGGTAGAGGACATTTTCAAAATGTAGAGGAAACAGTAGGAGCATAGATTCTCTGTGTTCAATCATTTATCCAGTTTGACAATGGTCCTGACAGGTTTCGACTTAAGAAAACAGGAGTTAGCCTGAGGGAAATTGACAGCAAAAAAGGCTAAAGGGCTAGCTTAGTCGGGTGGCTTGGTCAACTATGATGTATTCTGTATACAACCTGAACTGCATGTCCTCTCTACCATCGTTCCCTTCCCTCTTTACTGTGCTCCATCCCTTAGTACATAATCGGCCTTACAAAAATAAAATAAATTATTATTTTCAATGCCAATTAAACTACTGTTTTTTTTTTTTCTGTTGACGGATTTGATTGTTTGGTCTGTATAATCCAAGAAAATAGTTAAAGAGAAACACAGGAAATCCTTTTTGAGAACCTGGAAGGAGCAAATCTTTGGCAGTCCTTGCTTGAAAAATGACTTAAATTATTAATCAAATAACTTAAATGGTTAATTAACTAATGATTAATGTGCCGATTATGTTCTGGATTCATTGTTTGGTCTCTAAAACAGGGGAAAAAGGCAAAGACCCAAGGCGATGTGTTCACATGGTTTATTTTCACCAAACACTAATTCATAAGCCAAGGACTTTCAATTTGAATTTATTTTTTTTAAACTGGATAATCAAGTAATCTACGAATCATTTTGGCACTAAAACAAGTAAATAGAATTTTGATATGATTAGCTTTTGGTGAATTGGGTTTGTTCCTACAATGCATGCACTCTGTCATAATATGTTACCTTCCTGAAAACACAAACACTCCTTGAGTTTGACACCTCGCCTCCTTCTTTATGACTGTACTTCAAATCACTGTCTCCACAGTTAACAATGAACCAGACATTCATAAAAAAAGCATATTCAGTTCTTCTGCTGAAAACACCTTCAATTCACTCTATAGAAAAATCCAATCTGCCTTTCAGGCCTTCCTCTCCGTACAAGGTCTGGAATCCACAGCTGGTCAAAACGAATCTTTGACATTAACCATGTAAGAGACGTTGTGTCACCTCAACTACATCAGTGGTCGCTGAGTGCCACAGTATGTGAAAGCTTCCAGAGCACCCGATAATAAAGCTTATCTAACCGGCTCGCAAGATTAGATGCTGTCGGGGCTGAAACCTGCATACCTTGCCTGCAACAAGACCATGTTTGGTGAGCACTGGTCCACAGAAGATAAACATTAAGCATCGTCGAGCTTTGGTGTACACTGATGATGCCGTGTGAGGTTGAGCAATGAAGCAGGCATGAGAAGCCAAGCTCGCTACGGAGCTTTACTGGTGCGAATCAGTGATCCATTGAGTCGCGTACTACACTGTGCAAAGGGGGGGTACTTTTTTTCAGCATGTGAGAGTCATACCAGCGAAGCTGTTAAACTTAAACTGGCTCTCATAGGGTCATAAGTTTGCAAAACATAGTTTATGGCTACATTAGTGTTCTTGAGCACAAAACAGTTCGGTATTTTATGTTGAGTGCTTTTGAGAAAGGGAACTTTGTGAATGTTGCTGCACAGGAGTCAGGATGGGAAAATTTTTAAAAGACTTAAAAGCAATGGTTGTAAGCAAGATGTCAAATTAGGCAATTCATTACCAAATAAGCAGCTGGTGTTTTACTTAAACACTAATTCAGTGACCAGACAGACTAAACTCTCAGCTCATGAATCATGGCATGAAAGTGCAAGTCATAGTCAGGAATTAGTCTCATTATTTTTCTCTCATTGAGTCTAATGTGAGTTTTTGTGTTAATATCCACACCTGTGTGCAAAAGTGTGTGTGTGACAGAGATTGCACCTTTTCCACACATGCTTGTATATGTCAGTGTGAATATGTTTTGTGTTATGTGTGTGTGCGTGTGTGTGTGTGTGTGCATGGTATAGTCTCCTCAAAACTTGCTGCTCCCCTGCATACAACACACATCATTGCACCAAAGATAAAGTGGTGCTGTCTAACCTCAAGTTAATTCACCTGAGTAAATTTAAGTCCCTGCCAGTCTGGATGGCTTCCAAACATTTCCACAACCATTAGACTCCTCTGGCCATTACTCTCTCTGCCTATGTCTGCTTTTTACACAATGCAAGAGACAAGTCTCGTCTAGCCCCTTTGCTTGTGGGAATTAAAAAGATTTTACAACCTCTTTTGGGGATCTGTTTGTCAAAAAAAGACAAACATAAAAGCTTTAAATAACTAACAATTATTCTAATTTTGGATTAATCTTTTACTTATTTTTATGTAATTTCAGTCGTAAGTAATTGTTTTGTCCATCAAATGTCAGAAAATAGAGCTAAAACTTCCAAATGCCCATGATGACGTTTTTAAATTGCTTATTATGTGCGACAACCTATTCATAAGGCAGAAATATTCAGTTTAGTATCAGGAAAAACATTTGGAATATTTTTGGTTTTGGACTGTTGGACCATACAAAACAAGACATTTGAAGACGTCAGTCACCTTTGCCCCTGTGAACTTCTGACCGGCGTATCTGTTGACCTTTTATAGACTGAATGTTAATCCGTTCAATGAAAAAAGTAATTACATTATTCGAGAATGAAAATAATCATTAGTTACATCTTTAGAGCCATGTGCTGGTACATAAACAGGGTCTGAAATAATACTACTGCAGTACTGTATTGTTGAGTACGCAAGGTCAAAAAGGTGAGGGGAGCTTTGAAGCAAAATTCTCCATCGGGTTTCCAAGAAGTCAGTACTTGAGACTTTACCTCATCTGTGTGGTGCTGCAGTAACTCCTTGCATCAATATTAACCTCAGCAGTGGACCAAATATGGTATTATATGAGACTGGGTATGTTTGGCTGTTCATTTACAAAGTGTCTAACACTGCACTGAGCCTTAATCAAACTGCTCCGAGACCCATATCCGATATAATCTCATATACCTTTCTTACATCACTTGGCTAGGGGTGAAATAACAAATCTGTTGTTTGAACAGAAATACATCCATGCCAAAGAAAATCACCTCATGCAAAGAACACCACTACAGCCTTATTTACTAAGTGGGAGATATGGATAGAGATTGTGCAATGTTTACAGAGGAGAAGAAAAAGAAACTTGGCTTTTAGCCAACATGTTTGAGAGGAAATACATTTTCACCAGAGACAAAATGGATTACCTCAATTTTTTTTTTTTTTTTTGGAAAAGCTATGTCATTCTGGTGCGTTAGGATGTAATTAAGTTATATTCCTAGAGAGGCTACGCTTGCCTGGCCGTAATGCAGTAGATCTTGGGTTACAAAGACTTATTGCCTACATGTTGCAGCAGCAGTGTTTTTGAACTTCAATTGCTCCCTCAGCTTCAGTGAAAAGTAATTCACCCTGGCTCTGAATTCCCTTTACCACTTCTCCTCAGCGCTGTGTGAAGTCTGGCTTTATGGTACAGTAAGCCAGGGCTGGCAACACTTCTGTCTGTTGTCGAGCAACTTGTGATTATCTTCAACGCAGCCCCGGCTTCAGAGGTATTCAGGAACTACTTATTAGTGACATATCAGTTATCAGATCCTGCATTGTTCCTTACTTTGTCCTCAGGTAAGTACTCGGTGTTTGCTGTACCTTGTCTCAAAGAGTTAAAAAAAAAAAGAAAATAAGACTAGAGGAAGGTCACAGATGTTAAAAGGAAGAGAGATAATACAGGCTGCACGTCTAAAAAGTGAGGGAAAGAATAAACGACAGGTGCACAGCGACAGAGACATATCCTGCCTTTTGGAAAGCCCCATAAAATAAATGTTATGCGGGCACCGTGCAGCGGGGCTAAGAATATCACAGCAGGACTTTGCAACTTTTACAACGTTAAAAAACCCGGTTCTCGGGGAAGAAAACGCCGAGGTTTCCCCCCAAAGGGAGACAGGCCGACGACCGCGGGGGTTTGTTTACCGGGGGACAGGCGGCCGTCGGGACGGCGGCTCACCTCGCGGGGTCGCGGTCCGTCCACGTGAAACTCACCGGGACCAGGTGGGCGCGGGTACCTTACCTCCTCCTCGTGGTTGGTGAATTCATTCTGCTCGTTCTCCTTCTCGATTTTGTTGTTGTTCATTCTGAGGCGGACTCTCTTTTCACTTTCACTCGGACCGTCTTCTTCTTCTTCTTCTTCTTCCTCCTCCTCTTCTTCTTTTTCTTTTTCCTCCTCGGGTTCTTTTTCTTCTTCTTCTCCTCTTCTTCCTCCTTCTTCTTCTTCCTCCTCTTCTTCTTCTTCTTCTTCTCTCGCCTTTCGCTTCTGCGTCGCTCTGCTCTCCTTCTTCTCCAGGACCCAGAGATTCGACGGGCTCCGTCCGACAGACAACAGTCAGCGAGCGGCCGCTGTCCTACTGACCCGAGCCTCCCTCTAGTTCAGCGACATCAACGGTGAGTGGCGACGTTTTATTTTAGTATTTTTTTTTGTTTATCTTAAACCAGAAAAAGAAAAGAGGGGAGGGAGAAATTAAAAACTCAGCTGTGTCTGTGTCTGTCAGATATTCCGCAGCATTCCCTGGAAAGCTTCTCCGGAGGCTCTTGTTGCCGTTCCCCAAACGAAATACAGTAAATGTTCACTGTACCGCGCCGCGGGGAAACTTCTCTCCTCATCCAGGGTGGGTGGGAGGGGTTTAGGGTGGGGTGGAGGGCGGAATGCACCGTCTGCTCGGCTTTATCAAGTTTATTTTATCAAGTGCTGGAAGAGAGAGACGGTGGAGGAATCGGTGCCGGACGCCTCCCGGACCAGATGGATGTTATTTTAGTCGGGATGTTGCGTTGATGTTCCCGCATGCGCTGCCCCCGTGGAGACGGATCGGGTCGGGGACCGGTGACCCGGGTCCCCGGTCCACCGCATCCCACCGCAGTAAAAGATAAATAAATAAATAGACTTGTATTCACATTTGCATATACGTATATCTATATATATATATAATCAAATAAATAATGATAATAATAATAATAATAGTCTGTATATACAGACACACATTTATTTGATTGATTGTTTGGTTAGATGTCCTTTGCTCATTGTATTACCCTGTATGTGTACACTGCCTATGTATATATATATATATATATATATATATATATATATATATATATATATAAATGTATAAGTGTGTGTGTGTTTGTGTGTGTGTGTGTGTGTGTGTGTATTTGTTTTATTTTTATTTTTTTTATTATATATAAAAGATGCGGGTAGTGAAGGCAACAGTGGCTCCAGCAGATTCCAGGTACAACATGTGAGGACCCTACATATTGTGTTTGTTTGGTTTAAGCTGTACTTTGCTCACTGTATTTCCCCGTGTGTCTACGCTGCCAAGAATAAAACTCTGGTTGTCAGAAATTACACTTTAATATACTGTATATGATTTGCTCGCTTGCTTAAAAGTTGTTACCATTCAATATGAAGCTGAAGCTGACAGCCACTTTACTTATCTTAGCGTCGAGGCTGAAAACAATGGGGGAAACAGCTAACCTCATAGTGAGAACACAGCGATTTCTCTTACCAGGATAAGTTATTCACTCTGTTCCCTGTCTTTAAGCCAAGCTAAGCTAAGTTAACTAGCTTCTGGTTTTAGCTTTATACTTATTATACATATATGAGAGTGGTAACTCTCATGTAACTTTCACTAAGAAAACAAATAAGCATTTTTTTCTCAAAATGCTTAAGTATTTCTTTAAATGCAGTTTATTGAGTTTAAGAGAAAGTGTTGAATTCTTGTATATTGTCAACACAAAGATTGGTAGGGATGCAACATTTCAATCAGGACCAAACTTTGGCAGGCACCTGAGGACACGGTGGAGAAACATGATGACAGTGCTCCCATCCACAGGACGTGTGTGGTCCCTGAATGGTTTAGATTATAAGAATTATGTGAATCATATGCTATGGCCTTCACAGCCACAAGATCTCAACTCAGTTTAACTCCAATGGGAGATTTCTGACTGATTTGTTAGACAGCTCTCTTCATCACCATCATCAAAACACCAAATGCGGGAATATCGTTCGGAAGAATGCTGCCCATCCCTCCAGTAGCCTTCCGGAGACTTCAATGACCAATGGCAAGGAGCACTGAAGCTGTTCTGCAAGCTCATGGTGGCCAAACACCTTACTAAGAGACTCAATATTGGTTTTTCCTTTAATTTGTCACCCGTCTTTTGTTTCATTTTCAATTTTTATAAAAAATACAATAAAAATGTTATAATACTATGTGTATGTGTATGTGTGTGTGTGTGTGTGTGTGTGTGTGTGTGTGTGTGTGTGTGCATGCGTTATCATCGCAAAATGTGATCCTTGAGACACCTACTTTGGCTGGAACAAAGCAGTCTGTACAACACTTCCTTTCGCAATCTTTTAGTCATAATTAAATGTAAATTGCAATCATCTGGGCACGGTATGATGTGGCCAACAAATGAGTCAAATTACAGAAAACAATTTGACCGACCGCTTTCTTGGGAATAAACCAGATCTTTGGAATGTAATGTCATTTAGCTTTGCTCAGCAACAGTTTTCTGTGTACGTCACTCACTTTTCTACTGTATATGTTAACCTGTTTAATCTTTAACCAAGAATTACATACCACCAGTTTCTTTCATAAATCTGGCAATCACAAGATGCTACCCAGCAAGGCCTGCACACTCAGGAGTATTTTCTCTTTCTTCTCCTTTTCTAACACCTTCAAATGTAGCACTCAGCATAATTTATCATCTGTAAAGATACACAGAGCAGGAGACACAGACAGTTACGAACCTGACTGTTTAACACATTTCACGTGGCTCTTAGTTGACCATTTCAAGACCCTTGAGTAGTTTTGTCGGTTCAGACAAATAGTTCTTCTCAGACATCACTGGGAGAGAATATTTCTGTCTAGATTTACAATGAGCGGGGCAGGTTGTGTATGTAGAGAGGTACACCTGTAAATTGCTCAAGATTGTCATATGATAACAAGTTGCACTAATCTACTATGAGCTCACCCAAGACCATTTGATTTATGACCTCTGAGTGGGGAAACAGCCAGACCCTTGGGCTATGGAGGCGATTTCTCAACAACAGTGGAAATGAGAAAACGGTAAAAACTTTACTAGCACACCTATTATTGTCTACAGTGCAGGATGCAAAACAGCCTTAAAAGCAGCGATCAGGTGACAAGGCAGCCTTAAACACTCCCCCATTTCAAAACATTTATTTTGAGCAACTGCTTCACTTTGTATTTTGTGATGAGAAGTTGAAGAGCTGACAGAAGCTCCGTAAGTGGAGACTCTGACTATATGTTGCATGACATTTATTGCACAGGACAGACTCTCGCATTTTCTGACAGCCAGTGCAGAAAACAGAGCGAGTCGTATTCGCTGAACTTGCACCTCAAAAGCAACAAAAAGAAAGAAAAACAGTCATCGTGGATCGGTCTTAGAGATTTGTGCTCTTTCCCCTCCCCAATCATGTCTATATCAATTACACTGCATCTGAAGCATACACAATGAAGAAGGGACATGGCAGATTCTTTTATGCTGATGAGAAGCAGTTCAGGATGAAGAGAGAGGGAGGAGGGTCTTGAAGTCTTCCAAGCAGATAAAAATGGAAATGTTCCCCTTGCTGCTCAACACCCCTCTATCAAAGCTTGCTGCTGGAGTCTGGGGAACAAGGAGGGGGAGGAGAGGTAGGAAGAAGGAGGAAAGGATAGGAGTCGGGCGGGGGGAGAGAGAGAGAGAGAGAGAGAGAGGGGGAGATGTCCCAGCTGTGTTTGACAGGTCTCAGGGCTGTGCTGTGTGGTCTGATGCTTGGAGAGGGAGGGTGGGAGGGTGGGAGGGTTGCCCCCCCCACCATCACCACCACCACCACCACCACAAAAACACACAGAAACACAGCCTCACACACACAGGGGGTCGGGTGGGGTTGGGGTGGGGGTGGGGGCAGAAGAGCAGCTAGGAGACAGTCCGGTCACGGAGTCCTGGGTTACATGTCAGGAAGCTTTGACATGGTCCAGCCTTAGTCAAGATATCTCTATGTTATCTAGGGGACTGCTAGTTTTAACAAAAAATGCAACAGCGCCGGCTAAACTGGTCGTAGCAGCCATCTTGTATTAGTTTGAATTGATGGGAGGACAAAGGAGAGCATGCGTGTTAATTTCCCATAATATGAATAGTTCAACATTTTTGGGATACATTCCTCTTCGCGTTCTTGCCAAGAGTTAGATGAGAAGACTGATACCATGATATCTAATGTCTGTACACAAAGATACACTCAGCAACCAGTTAGGTCAGCTTAGCAAACAGATAAGCTTGGTCAACCAGTTTTTATACTCAGCAGTCAGAACTATTTTCTGTGGAAGTTAGCATTATCGTGCTGTCTTGCTGAGGCGTATAGGTGAGAAATCATCCATAATGCAACACTCTTTTCAGTAGTTGGTACTGCATCAGGTGGTGGAAGGCAGATTTTGGTCACCTTTGGACACAGCTATGCTAGTTGCCCCCCCCCCATTTTGAATCCTTATTTGAAAATAACTAGCAGATTTGTAGCTTCATATTTATTGCACAGACATGAGATTATTATTGATCCTCTCAGCTAACCCTTGGCAAAAAAAAAAAAGAAACACAACTAAGTAAATTTCCCTAAAATGTCAAAGTATTGCTTTGAGAACCAGAGATCGTTTTCTTCCCAAATAACTAACGTTTCAACTACACTGCAAGCACCTCTGTCAAAACAAAAGCAGGACTGCAGATTGAGACACAAATCAAGTTATCCAATATCCTCCTCTGGATCACTGACTCATAGCTAAAAGGCCAGCTTGATATGAGCAACAACACAAGAATCTATCATGACACAATGCCGATGTATTGACCCGTGGTGGATCCCCAAGGGAGGACCCCTGCTAGTCTTGCAATGTGCTCGGTTAGCAGTCAGATGACTAAAAGACATTGCGTCGTCTACTCCTCTCCCTGCACTCTTTCTTTGCAGTCCTGCGACTCGGTAGCAGAGCAAACTCCTTATCACCGCGCTCCACTGTCGCTAACTTCCTCCAAACCAGCCGAAATAGAATAAAAAGGAGACCGAGAACAGTGCTGCAATCCATTTAGAGGTCGTCTGTAAAAACAAGCAGACCCGAATGTAGACCTGACAGCAGCTCTGTCTTTGGCACTGCAACACACTTCACCCTTTTGAGTGATGTGGCGTAAGTGGCTCTCATTGGGCTTAGAGCCAGACCATTCCATTCCTTTGACTTACTGATATGCAGCATTCCTCCCTTATGCTTAGTGCCCTTTGATCCTCCTCTAAGATCACTAATGAGCAATTTGCGGTCAGATTGACCTGCTCTAATTGGCCATGAGAGGCTTGGTGCTTTGTTTTAGTTTGCTCAGTCCTTTAAAGTGGCCTCATCGCAACGAGAGCTCTGTTTATTCAACCTCTATGTGACATAAAAATCCCATTAAGTGACAATACCGGTACTTTTTGAAGTTTGTTTTGATTCTTGGAGGTTGTTCCGTTTTCTTTCCGTCCTTTCAAATGGTGTCTGTGCAGCCTCCAGAGTTTTCTTATGTCAGAGATGCCATTTGCTGCAATAACTTCTTAGACATTTTAACAAGACTAAGAATCTACAGCTACCCTAGCAGTGTTTTTAGGCTGTGCATGTGTCTCTATTAAGCTGAGCAAATACTGTTCGCCCTGAGCATAAGCACAGTATCTGCAGAACCAGGGTTTAATTGCTTTGAGCTAAATGCTATAGCAACATGCTCACAATGACAATGCTAACATACTGATTTCTAAAAGGAATACTGACCATACTAACCATTTTACTTAAGCTAGTTAGCTTGCTTATATTTGCTGATAAGCCCTCAACACAAAGTACCGCTGAGTCTAATGAAAATGTCATTAGTTGAGCATGTATCTGGTCATTAACTGAACTCAAGTTTGACCTTAGGGGGATGCTGGATGAAAAGTCAGTAGATCCACAAAGTTTTTAAAATTCATCTTGAGGGGAATATAAGGCCTGCACCAAATTCAATGGCAGTTCATCCAATCCTTGTCAGAATATTTAATTCAATACCAACACTGTCAACCTTCTTTGTTAGACGAAAAGCCAGGAGATCAAATTAACTAGTAAAATTCCTCCTATGGGGACCATGAATGTCTCTACTATATAATTATGGCATTCATGAGATGTTGAGATATTTCAGTGCAGACAAAGGTGATGGACAGGCTGATCAGCATTGGCATCCCTAAGGTTGAGTTCATATCAGTGCACACATTATGTTGTCTGATGCTCACTATCACTCAACAAATACCCAGAGGAAGAAATGCAAGCCCGTGCCAGGAAATAATCCCTCAAGAACGTGTCACCTTACAAATTTTGTTCGGAGTATCTTTTTCAGTTGGAACCACAGTTGATTCCAAGTTAGGCTAACATTTCAGGAGGGCCAAAAAAAATTGAATTAATGTGGCAGGTGTCTGGAAAAATTTTTGGTTTGAGAAAATCAGCTTTATCATGGATTCCTGTTGTTCTTCATCATATTTCCTTGGGTGGACAGGCTCAGAGAAAGAGAACGCAAGAGCTCTTGTGATTAAGTAGGTTGCATTACTGAGTAGTGAGGTAGGACATGCGTTTATCCTCAAGGGCATGAACGGGGTTGTCGTGAGCTGTCATGTGTTAAATCTGACAAGCCAGGAGAGGGGAACCTGCTCTGAACAAAAACAAGAGCTAGACTCATCAACCCACCTTTCTTTCCTATATATATATGAAAAAACATGCAGTTGTGTCAAGGTACAGAAACATGAAAAAAGAGGCACAAGTCTGTGTCATTAGACTATAAGCTTTCATGGTTCAGTGGGCAGAGGACGGGTTGAACGGAGAGCAGAGGCCACGCTAAGTATGTCTCCTAGGCTTGAATTCCCAAATGTTGACACAGGTCTACATAATGGACTATAATGTTCCCTTTGAATGCTGCTGAGTGGGCCTAAAAGCAGGTCAAAGGGAAGTACCTTAAGTTATATCTTCTCTTTTGTTGTGCAGTGGAACCAATAAAAGGTTAAAGTAAAACTTGGCTCCTGAGATCTTTCCCTCCGACTTAATCTTTATTGTACAATGTGTATATATAGAAGAAAACAGTTCATTTTCTTTCTGCAGTTTGCACTGAGCTTAAAGTCTGTTTACTCTGACCTTTACTTGCAGTGAATTTAAGTCCTATATTTTCAGTTTCATTCTTATACATAATTTTCTTTTTGCCACATCTTGTAATTATCCTGTCAAGTTAATGTGAATTTACCACTTTATCTGACCATATTATTAGTTTTTATGATGTTCATTTTGTAGGAAAGAAAAAAAAAAGTTTACTTCTACAAAAGCTGTGGTTGGCACACAGCATGTAATTCTATTTACATATGCACATGTAAACATATCTGTGATTACTGTATCCATGGTGTCCATGCATGTGTATGTATGGGGAACTTCATCTATTTTTTTTTAATATACATTTGATTCTTCTGTTAAACTGCATGTAATTTTACTAGGAATCATATATGCTCATAAGATCAAATATGCAGAATGTACTTATGTAAATGCTAACATTAGCATGATAACATTCCCACAATGATAATGCTACATTCATTGTCATGTCGTTTAGCAGATATGGAGTTTACCATGCTCACCATCTTAGTAATGTTAACATGCTAACATTGGCAAATTATCAAGGGACATGAAGTGCAGCTGAGGTTAACAGGACTGGCTTTTGAAGTAGTTTGTCATGATCTAAAGCGCTGGACAAACTGATTTTATTTTTTTTTTTCCCAAATGATGGCGCTAGGTGAAAAAATAGAGATTACCAGAGTTATTAGAATTTATCCTCTCGAGAATGTGGCAATCTGTGCCAATTATCATGGCATTCCATCTGACAGTTGCTGACATATTCCAGTCTGGACCAAAGTGGTGGACAAACCGACCATCACCATGCCGTTAGCATGGCTAAAAAGGCATGACATCCAGTTGTCCTGGGTCCCTGTTGTGATGAAATTAATTATTTTTGTGGGATTGCAATGGAAATCACTGCAGCCTATAGGTCACATTTCACTTTTCAAAGGTGGAGTGGACCTGCCTGCAAAGGTCAGCTGTCAGAAAGCCTTTATCCTCCCAAAACAACTGGTGGCCTGTTTGGACATGACCGACCACAGTGGACTACACCAAGACTTGAACTGCAGGTGCTGCGGAGAAACAGACGCCGTAACAGTGAATCACAAATTAATTCCATTTTTTTTTTTTTTTTTAGCAAAATGTCATAGTTTGATAGGTTTCCAAATAGTTGAGAGGACATGTGTGTTTCACTTACATTTTTTTACAGTAGCCTCCACTATCCAGTGCTGAATTTTAAACAAAAATCTCATGTCTCTCTCTTTGTTCATGATACGATATTATTGACTCTTCAGAGCATGCTGTATATTGTAGCTAAGGCCAAACATTGACATGAGATAATCATATTAAAAGAAAAGTAAATACCACCACTGTGTACAAAAGTCTGCTTTAACAAAAGAGTTGAAGCTGGATAATTCCGTTTCCCAGCAGTACAGTAAGGGGGAGATATAAATAACTGCTTCCAAATATAGATCAACATTTGAACTTCCTCTCAAATTCCTGCCATGAGTTGCTATCATCATAGCCATTTTGCCTCTGTAAAATCCCTCCAAAGATTAAAAGGCCAGGCTTGTCCCCCATGAGGTCCTTGTCACTCTGCACATCCGTGCAACTGTGCCCAGCATCTGTCTTCCCTGTCATATTAAAGTAAACTGACGCTTTGGCAACACCCCAAAATAAAAATGATGGTAGCGGGGGAAAAAAAACTGAAGAAGTGAGAACAGAGAGGAGCCTAGACGTGGCCCCGGCTGCACTATACTGCTGAAATAATTAGCCCCTGGTTGATGTGGACTCCTTATGGGACTTCGCCATGACATGTTCAAATGAGTATTGGCAGTGTGCGACACCAGCTGTGGGCCTCCAACAGGGAGCTGCCGTACCATGCAGCGCCCTTCCCATCCGGCATGACACGAACCCTTATAAGTCCGAGGAGCAGGGAGCAGCGGCCTTGAGCTTTTTTTTTACTGCCAGAAGATTTTAACGGAAACAACTGTAAAATGTGGCACTTGAACTTTTTATGTCAGGTGTTTGTGATGTGTCAGTGATGTGCTACTGACCCCCCCCACACACACACACACACACACAAAACACACATCCATCTACGCTCAAATCCATGAGTCTGTGGCACAGATGGGAGCTCCACCCAAGGGGCTTAGATGCAAGGAGGGGGGCACCAGGCATTATTGAGACCCATCTTGCAGTAAAAATGCAAGTTGCAACCACACCCATGACAATTACAATAAACCATGCTCTGTGTGGAATTCTTGCTGTACCCATGGCACCAATTTGGCAACCCCTGGTGGGAGGGCACAGGACTGGCAACCCACCAAATCCAAGACAGGGACTACCACACCCAGAGATATCTTTTTAGGGATCACTTCTGCACAATAATTCCACTTCTTAAACAATTGATCAGAATACTGTCACCAATGCAAGTTTCATTTGTAGCAACTACTGTCAGCTTGACTGCATGACGATATAGATATTTTTAGTTTTATTATATCTTGATATTTGGTATCACTTGATGAAACAAAGCCTTCTGAACAGACACTACAGAGGGTATACAAAAGGATGCTCAATAGTCCCTCCTTGTGGTCACAAAATATAGAAAATATAATTCCAACAGACTACAAGCTTGAAGGTACTCTTTTTTTTTATCTTTATTGCAATATTTTTGTATGTTTATTGAAACAAATATAAATATAGATGAATAGAATTGATTGACATAAAAATGGTGAAGGAAATTTATCATTTCAGGTCCAAAATATATCATTAATACACATAATATTGTTTATATGAAAGCAAAAGTGCAAAACCAGAAATAGTCAGATATGTTAAAAAATGATGGCATTCCTCATAAGCAGGAAGAAATGTGGCGTATGATGGTCACTTTCAATGCAAGACATGATTTATTTAGACATTAGGGAAAAACACTAAAGTGTAAGGCAAGTGCAGGTTGAGGGACGTGCGTGAGCTTCTGGTGTCTGCTTACGCAGATGTTTTGGGTCGCAGGGGGTTTCGTCCCTCCACGTTAGTTTCTTACAGGTGTACCGCTTCCCTTCACCGTCTTCTTCAGGTGGTGGTAATTGGGAAGGATCTTCATGAGGAAATCGAGCTGCAGAGTCTGAGGCTGCAAGATAGAAATCCATCCCTGGTCACACGATCCAGCACACACGGCACACAAAACTTCCCTGACTTGCAGGCTTAAATAAGCGCCAGCCGAGAACTGACCTGTGGCTTTTCATTCTGCACGCGCCTGATGCAGTCTGAACCATACACGACGGTGTTCTCTGGCACAACCTCGCACGTGTTGACCTGGCAGCATGCGCCGATGATGCAGCCGCTGGTCAGAATCACGTTTCTCCCAAGATCAGCTGAGATGCAATATTAGAAAAAAAAGACATATTAGAAGAATATACTAGAAGAATATGGAATGAAAGGTTGGGCAATATGGAGCTATACACTGTGAGACAATATAAACTGATCAGCTGTCAGATATTTTACTGTTTAAACTGTGGTATGCATATCATATCTGTGGGCAATTTAGACCATCTTATGCGATGTTTGCAACTCAATGAGCAGGACTCCTTCATGGTAATATTTAATTATATATCACGTTTGCATAAATTCAATGATGCACCTTCATTTGTCAGGTATTAAATTTACTCTGTTACCCGATAACCATTACTGGCCAGTTATCATATCAATCAACAGTTCCTCAAATGATTTTCCAGAACATCTACTATATAATGATATACTGGGTATCAGCATTGAAATGTAAAATCAAGTATACAATGATAGATGATTTGACCCATGTTGCACACGGCAAGGACATCACAGTCAGTCATTGCAGTACTCACCCTTGGACTCGATCACGTTATTGTCTCCAATTTTCAGAGCTTGAGAGACTGTTGCAGAATCATTAAGGATTTAAATCTGTAAAATTAGCAATTTGAAATTATTAACATTCACCACAGTTTATAGCCTGATTAATTCTGATATTGTTATAAGAGTCGGAGTTAAAGAAATCTGTCCCTTAAGTTGTTTTTTTGTTTGTTTTTTTAAAGAATTGTGATCATTATATGTAGAGTAAAATATTTTAGAGTTGAAAAAAAAAAATCTTGTGATTGCCCTCTGGTGGAAAGACTATGTAATGGCCTCACTTTTTCTAAACACATCTTGATGTTTCTGCAGGGACATTTTTCCCTCTAACTGGCCAACAGAAATTCAGACACAGCCATATTTGTGACATATCTGTGCTAAGCTAACTTTTTTTTTCTTAAATTGCAAAGGATACCACATCCAACTTCAAATACGTTATTGGTCCCGATGGTCATTGTCTTTGGCTCAACTCCCTCTGTGTCTGGCATTATGTTCTCTGGATAGCTACAAAAAAAGCACATAAGATAAGAGAGAATTGAGTGAAAATGTAATGATCACATAGGGGGCATTAGAATGAAAATGGCAACACACACACATACCACCTACCTATTAATAATTAGGGCCTGCTCCTCTATTAGATTCCCCTCTCCAATGATAATAGGCCCTGCCTCTGCTATGATCCTTGCTTTGGGGTGGACAACTGTTCGAGCACCTATGAAAATGTCAAAGCAAATATTTATTTTTATCTATTTATTTTTTGCAGTGTCTTCTCTTATCTTACAGGGGATCTTTTTTTTAAAGATGTATGTTAAAATGGCGTTTATAGTGACATCAAAATTCTCACCAATGGTCACATCTCCCCTTATTTCGCTTTCAACACAAACAACCGCCCCTGCTGCCACCTTAACACTGCAAGAACAGACAGAAATTATCACACCAGCGATGCACTGCACACTTAAAATCAACATTACTGAAAGAACAACCAGCGGAGGATATTCTACCAGCCTGCGATTCATCGATACTTACTGGCTATACGACATATAGCCTAAATATGGGTGTCGCCAACTGCGATTTGCAGGATTATTAAAAGACCAAAGTGCATTTATAGGTTTCCTGACTCCATTGTCCCAAACCTGACCTCATATTATAAGACATTAGCGCGTATCAAAGCTAATCATGTACCTTTTCTGTGCCATTATTTGTTTGCTGGCGTCTGACATCCTTGCGACGAGGAATGGATCTATCGACAATCGATTGTCAATCCTAGGCTCGCAGCTGGAACTCCGGTTTGATTGCGTTTGTCTGTAAAAGTAAAAGCAGCCTGAAACTTTACTGCCCTCTACTGTTTTAAACAGCGTGTAAACAAACCTGTTTTCGATACCGTGGTACAGACCCTAAATATCCATAAGTCACAAATAAGCTTTTGTGTTTGTTTTTTAAAGATTTATGAACGACAGCTATGTGCAAAAAAAAAAAAGTTTTTATTGCCTATCACTGTTTTTAACTTCTTTTATTTTATATTCCTTTTTCAGTAATAAAAGTCTTAATCTTATTATTTAAGCTGCCTGCCAGGCAACATATGTGAAATAAAATGAATTAAATTAAGAATAAGCTAAACATTGTGTCAAATAAGCTTTTAATTTTAGACATTATCTAAAAGTCCCCTTTCTTCTTCTTCTTCTTTGTCTTGATGCACATCTTCCACTGCAGTACCATCACGTGTCCTGCAGGAGGCAACAAGTACCAATGAAAGGGAGTAGATTCTGTATAATAACCCAATTAAATTTACTGTATGTGGAGAAGATCTTTTTATATCGCTATTGTCGAATGACCCCTATATAGCACCTAAAAAGAGATTCTTTCTCTGATGTTTTACTGATGATAATACCGGTGGCTCCGACTCCGGCTCCGACACCAGCCTCATGAATCTTTTTTTTTTCCTTTAAATTAAACAGCTCTCTAACCAGGGAATCATCTGTTAAATGGGATTTGGATTCTGAAAAGTCAGCTAAAGTTCACTGTAATAAAATTGGAAATTGCATATCCCATCAGTATAAATCTGAGGCCATATGAATGAAATGAAAAACTCTCTCAAAAAAAAAAATCATAATCCCAATTCCCCAGTGCCATTCAATACGGATAATACCAATTCCAGTACCAGTAAGTACTTTAAGACCTTGACTGCTCGCATAGTGCAGGATGTAGGAGGAACGAAGGGTCAATGGGGCCAATGGACTCCGACTGAGGGCACTTCGGAAATCAGCGGAGTACCTCACTTTAAAATCTCAGTTTTTAAAATTCTTCACAACCTCCACTTCGATAAGCCAGTGTTTCTGATAACTCTGAAAAAAAAAAACGGTCCCACTATCACACGCACACACACAAACACACACAATAATACACACATCCGGCGTTTGCATCGCCCTAAATGTGTCAATTTTAAGACTTTTACTTTGAAGGTCGCCGCCGGAAGCAGCGGGCGCCATGTTGTCCGGCTTGACGGCGCTGAGTTTTGACGGGGAGCGACTCGTCTCGTCGCCTCCTCGGACGTTAAGTGAGCGGACGACGGGAGCGTCCGAGCGCCGCCCCGGGTCCCTTAGGACACCTTAAAAAATACATAGTTTACTTTAAATATGTCGATTAAAGATACTCCCGCTTGAGTAAAACATTGGGTTTTTATTTTATCGTTTTTTTACTGAAATACTGAGTAGAGTGGGGGGAGAAAGAAAAGTGAGGCTAGTTCGCGCAGCGGCGGTTGAACGACGGATTGAACTTTGTGTAAATATGTAACTGGGACAAATGAGACTGAGACATGGAGCAGTCGGCTACTCTGGACATAGAGACGCTGAAGGTAAGTTTAAAATCGTTTATTTTTATTTTTAAAAAGTGTCTTATTTGATATAATTCGAGTCGAAGCAGGTTGGTGTGGATAATAGTTTGACATCCCGTCGTAACCTCGGACGGAAGGTGCGGACCCTCCGATGGAGCTGTTTACTTGAGCTGCTTTTATTCTGCAGCCCCGACTCCACATCCCTCCCTGCAACAGGTGCACCTACTGCTCCGGTTGCTCCATTAAAACAAAAATCCCAGCTAATTAAAGATGAATGGAAACTGTCTGCTCACTCTTTCAAAGTCTTGCCTCGGTTGCAATTTCTCCCCAGGCAGGGATGTGATGATTAATAACCAGCGACCGGCCTCTCAGAGCACCTCAGGGGGTCTTCCTGGAAGTTCTGTATCTCCCTTTTGCACTATACCTCATATTCTATGCATTCTCCCGTTGGAAGAATCACAGTAATGTGACAGCCTATGAATATTCTGCCTGCATGGTTTCTCATTATCATTCCAGTCTAGTAGGGGGAGGCAGTAACCTCTGGGTACAGTATACGCATCTCGTCTCTGTGCTGCAGTGCAAAAAAGCAGCTCGGTGTCAGAAACCCCAACACAGCAGAGCTTCTGTTTGGCTGGGCGCTCAAGTCCATCCTCTGGTCTGTTACACACACACACACACACATAGACACACACACACAGACAGGCAAACACACACACACACACACACACACACACACACACAGACAGGCAAACACACACACACACACACACACACACACATAGCTCGGGGCTTAGTGGTTGGGTCACGCTTATCAGTCAAGAAATCACTCCTGCTCACACTGCCTCTGAGCAGATCCAGCACTTCCCACATAGACAGACTTGTAGGCCAGTCAGTCTGAACTAATTGGGCATGCTTAATGTGAGTTATGCTTTTTTTTTTTCCTATTAAAGGAAGGTGAGTTTAAAGTGTGACGATTCACAATTTTTTTTCTAATTAAACAGAGGTTTTGTTTAGGATGCTTTGTGACAGTAGTATTCTTGATGATGCTGTGTTCGGGCTGGCACTTCCCCCAGCGGCTTTTCGACTGATGAATGCAAATGATTCCTACGGGGTGCTGTCCAAAATGGCCCTGTTGGCTCTCTAAGGATTTGCTAGGGATTAGCAAGAAAAGCTAGTGCTCTGTGGAGAAGTGTCTGTCTGTTTACATCAGCAGTTTGTCATTTGTTCCCCCTGCCAGAGTCTTCATCAATGCCGAGGAGGGAACTGACAGGAGTGCAAACATCTGAGACTTAACACAACCAGCTCTCGACATTAATAAATGATGCAGAGTTCAGAGGTGCAGAATGCCAATGAGGTTTGTTGCACACTTTTTGTGTTGCAAAGGTACAAATGGTTTACTTGAAAGCGTCCTCAAAAGCAGTGCTGCATGTAACAGCAAAAGGAAAATTCTGCATGAAATCTCCCTTCAAACCTGTGATGTTCAGTGTTGTTGGCTTCAGTCTTGAGGGCTCTGACTGAACAGCTACAGCCTTTCGTTGTGCCAAACTTACTGAAGATCTTTGCTCCCTGCCAGTGTTCATACTTGCAGTGGATTTACGTTGTTGCTTTCGGCTGAAGGAAGTGCACTGCCATCCATCCATAAAGAAAGGGGAAACCACACTGCAGAAGATGAAGCCACTGATGAGCTCCACCAATACTGCAACTCCACCAGAGATGATGGAGCCACAAAAATCGGATTTCACATCTAAGTGGAGCAACTATCGATGGCGGCACCCTCACCTCAGTGCTTGATTTTCACATCAACAAAATGTTAAATGGTTACATCAATGCATTGAATTGCACATTTGAGAAATATAATTGGCTTTTCCAGTTGCAGCCGTGTATTCGGGCTTCTCTGTCTTTTTGATTGGGCTTTCTGTCAAACTAAAAAGCCCACAGAACCCTAAATAAATAGGTGCTCTGATACTGTATGTCAGACTTGTAGCATGATTGTGTCCATTAATTTTCCCTGCTGCTGCTGCCTCAGCGATTGTGTGGTGTTTATATGCAGGATGGATGAGTACAAGCTTTACCGTCATTAGTGAATCTCAGATGTTTTCTTACCTCCAGCTGAGGCAACTCTGTGGGACTTCTGTGGCAATGTGGAGTGAGAGAGCGCTCACAGATTTGCTGATTAATATTATCAAGCATTAATAACGTCTCATTTTCTTTCATTAGGCGCTTCTCAGCTGCATTTTGCGGCCTCTGCAGCATGTCTCTGTTTGATCAAAACAGCATGTTGAATATCGCCCTCCACACTAATTGGTGAAGACGAGGCGTGCTGGCAGCGGGTAGGGACTGCTGGGTAATTGCTTGCTTTGGCTTGATCCAGCTGTAACGTCTGCAGTCAAAGCTCTGAGGAACCCCCCCCCACCCAAAGCAAAAAGGAAAGCGACACGTTCATATCTCAGCAAAGACCTAAGAGGGATTGATGAAGTATATTCAAAGATAAATTTGGCTATGCACCCAAATCCACAAGGACTTTTCCCAGCTCAATGCATGATCCACAGAGATAGCGGTTTGTATAGCTTATTGCACCTTAGAGAAGTAAGTTGCTGTGTAGGTGTGTAGTTTCTATTAATAGATACTACACATGTAATCAGCACTGTGGGTGGTAAACCATCTGTTGAACAGAGTTCAGACCCATCTGTTTCTGATTGTCTATTGATATTGGTCTTGGGATACATAAAATAGGGTGATAGACAAGTCACTGGCTTGGGTGTTTTTTTTTGTTTGTTTGTTTTTTTCAACTTTTTAGCTCTGAGGTGGTGGTGAGTCTTTTTAAAATTGTTTTTTGCAAAGGACAGTCATTGAGCTGATCTTATCCAATATTTTTGCTGGTGATCCCTTTATATGAAGCAAACCCTTCGCTCCTCCTCTAAAACGGTTTCATATCTTAATTTCTGTTTTTTTCTTACTTTTTTTATTTCTTTTTTTCTTGCAACATGATGAAATAATGGAAGGTCAGCGGGTGATTTTTACTTCAGGTTGTTCGGCCCCAGACACTCCTATCACAGCTACCGAGCATCCACTTGTTCCTGGACTGACCTTAAACTGGCAGCTGCTCCTATTTTCTAATTATTAGCAGGACTGCTTTCCTAGTTGCTGCATTAAAAGTGCAAAATTATTAATTGTACAGTTTTGGTGTGGATATATATCTGAAATGTGATTTATTTATTTATTTATTTATTTATTTCTTCCAGCTCCTGCATTGCTTCATAATCTTTTTGCATATTAAGAGGTAACTGTCAGGACTACTACAGCTGACATAATCTGATAAATGGGATTCAGCACAGTGTGACATGCATGCACAGTTCGCTTTGTAATCAGTATTTTGTTTCCTAAAAGTCAAAGTAGTTTTTCACAGCCACTGCAGTTTGACATCTCGATCAGTCCAGTCCAGCATGTTTGTGAGAGTCAGTTGTGACCGGCATGCTGAAATGACAGATTGACAAAACGCCAGCCGCTATGCACTCCTCCATTTGCTCTGTGAATAACCAAGCTTTAGGAGGCCTGAATCGACCAGGGTAATATATGCATTAAAACTCTTGCAAAGAAATCACAGGATTCACTAGCGTTGGGAGCTGTGGGTTGCCATAGAAATTACAAGTGGTGTAGTTTCCCATAGCAACAGTGGATTGAAAATAGACTGAAACTGTCCAGCAGGGGCATGGCTGTAGGCTAATGGATTGGTTTTAAACATTTTTTATTTGTTTGTTGTTTTTCGTTTGTTTTTTTGTTTTTTGATAGAATTTGAATGATTATATGTTTTCACAGTCTCTTACATTCCAGTTAAGTATAGGGATGTTTGAAGTATGTTGAAGAGTATCTTTTCTCCACAGTAATAGCCAAGTTAATGGTTGTGTTATATGTTGTGTGTAAGACATCTTCCTATGTTGAGGAAAGTCGTAGCTGTGAAAATTTCTCCTGTGACACTGCATTGAGAGTTTACACTCAGCCTCTGTGTAAGCACCTCTCATAATAGTCTTGTCCCTCAGCTGTATCGCTGGTTAAATTGAAATCACTGACATTTCTAGGCCAGTGATATGGGTCATTTGTATTTGCTGCAAAGTCGCAGCCTCCATTTGTGAGACATCTGCCACCATCTGCAGATGTGACCTAAACTGTTCGTCCAAGGAAATAGTCACTTAAAGAGAGGATTAAGTTGTGAGGTGGTGATAAAGCTGTGGAACACTGTTGTTCAGATTACCAAGTTATTCGTGCACTTCCAAGCCATGGTGTCATTAATGGGAAGGATTTTGAAGTAAAGGCTTTAGTGCACAGTCAAACATTATATTTTGATGGGTCTGCAAAATTTTAAATTACTAAAATCTCATATAATAAGCAAGTTCTTATCATAGTTTTGATTGTCTTCTTTTTGGTTGGTTGTCATACTTTGGCTGGTCACAGTGACTGTAATAATTATCAGTTAATTTATTATTTTCAACTTATTGAGTAATTTTTTTGTATATAAAAATGGCATAAAATAGTCAAAAATCCCTCTTATCTTCCGGAACCAGAGATGACAGATTTCAGTTTCTTATTTTGTCTAAATTAAATGACAGCAAATCATCACATTTTAAAAGCTGGAACCAGAGAATATTGGACTACTTTGCCTGAAAATAACCAAAATAGTTAATTGATTATCAAAGTGTTTTTCGATTTTTTTTTTTCCTGTTGATTGACTAAAATCAATTAATTGACTTACACTTCAGCTCCACAATGGATCTTCGTGAAGTAGAGGTACAAGGATTAGTCATGTAATCAATACATCAGTCAACAGAAAATTAACCACAGACTAAAGTGATAATGGACTAATCATTGAAGTTATTTTTCAAGCAAAACTGCTAAACATTGGCTGGTTCCACCTTCTCAAACATGTAAATCTGCTGCTTTTCTTTGTTGTCCTTGTTTTAACATTGGTAACATTTGACAATGTCTCCTTGGGATATCTCGTTTTTCAGTTTTCTGACTGATTCAATGGATAAATTGAAAATATAATCAGCAGATTAATACATAATGAAAACAATCAAGAATTGCGGCCGCAAAGTTAAGTGTCTGAAAATGCCATCGTTTCAATGAATTCCTCAATAGCCTGAAGGACATATGCCTATTTTTGACACCAGCCTTTTAATAGCCGATACCCACATGCTGCCTGATACAGTTATACAATTTTACAAAACTGGTTTCAGTGTCTGTGGTTTTATACCACAGACACTGCTGCCTGATACAGTTATACAATTTTACAAAATTGGTTTCAGTGTCTGTGGTTTTATACTCACTAAATTTTGTCAACTGTGGGCCCACGAGAGAGAGATTGATTTATTGCAACAATAATAAATTCCCTCACAGGCTGTGATTCTGTGTCCTGGCTGTTAATTAAACCTTGGTCAAATAATTTAATTCCTCTTTGGAAGAGTCTTTAGTTTGACATGCTAAAGAGAGATTGTTTTTCTGCTATGGTTAATGAGAGCCTGTCATTAAAACATACAATCTAATGATACCTGCCATCATTGTACTATGCTATTGAAATGCTGAGTGTGAATAATATGTGGTGCATTCTGACTTAAGTTTGCATCCATTACTCTTCTGGGATCTCTCTGGGAAAACTGTGTACTGGTGTGTCAATTATGGATTTGTATTTGCATTTCATATCGGCATGATAAAATTAATAGTTGCTCCTGTGGAAGTATTCAAAACTTTAAAAAAAAAAAACTTAAAAAGAAAAATAAATAAAACAAATAATAATTAAAAAAAAAAAAAAAATATATATATATATATATATATATATATATATATATATATATATATATATATATAGTGAGAGAGAGAGAGATTACATAATAAAACATTCTGCTGCTGCTGCTGGGCATTTAATCCTGTTTTGTACAAGCAGGCACTTTCCTTTATTCATTATCTATGCAAGACAGTGGACAGCCTCAGTGTGAATTTATCCCAACAACAGCTGAGCAGAAAAAGTTCAGAGCTCAGCCAGCCCCGCAATGTGTGATGGGGAGTTTTTTTTCACATTGTCAGCTCACAGTCGCGATCGGCTGAAGAGCAGCAACTGCTCGCCCTCGCCTGGACAGCCTCACTTGACAAACATCATCCTCTCTGATCTCAGATCAGAGCTTGCATGCCGCAGTTTCGCAGTGGCTGGCAGGCGCAGAGTGGAAAACATTTTCTGGTGTCTCATAAGTCACTTCCTGATTTATGTGAAGACTGTCCTTTACTTAAGCCATGGACCGACTGCTGTGGAAGCCCTCTCCATCAGTTTCATATCCTCAGCTTGACAAAGGTCCAAAAAGTCTCCATAGTGCACAATGCATGTGAAATATTTTCCTGTGAAAGGCTGAGGGGCAGTAACATTATAAAAATCTCAGCCCAGGAGGGAACAGCAAACTGGTCAGCAGCAGGAAGCTGTCACTCATGGTGACTTCATTGTGAACACGGGGATTCAGTTTGATAAAATGTCAACAAGTAATTAACATTGAAATCAAATCTGTGACATGTTAATAAATCCATACAAATGAATTTTCATTGTAAAGTAGATAAATACAACCAGAAATGTCAAGCACTTTGCTTACCAATGGTGTAACACCCATTAATCACTGTAATTAGTTTGTAAAAATCTAGATTTAACAGCAGTTTTCTGCTTATTGACTTAGCAAAATGAAAACCTGCTGTTTAAGAGCATTTCCAATCCTGGGCCACTTATTCCCACAACTGATCTCTCAGTTGTAATCAAGAATCTTGACTGATGTTTCCTCTTTCCTGCAGTGGAATGAAACCGAATTTTTGATTCGGTATCTCTTAAAACAAAAAATAAATACACCTATATGACCTTGTCTATTATGCAGACAGCTTGATGGATTACTCTGTTACTGGTTCAATTTCTTAACATATCTAGGCCCTGCGCCCCCAGGTACGTCATCACAAATGTTAAAAACAATGCAAAAAACTGTACAGCCAGCTAATATAAATAGTGTGTGTGTGTGTGTGTGTGTGTGTGTGTGTGTGTGCGTGTGTGTGCGTGTGTGTGCGTGTGTGTGCGTGTGTGTGCATGTGCGTGCGTGTTTTCCCAGATAACCCAGGAGCAGTTTATCCTGGCATCCCAGTCCCTGCATCTCCAGCGACCAGGTTGTGATGCTGCCTACCCAGTGGGTCTGTATGGCTGGAGGAAAAGATGCCTCTATTTTTTTCTGCTACTGCTCCTGGTCACCATGATAGTTAACCTAGCCCTCACTGTCTGGATCATAAAAGTCATGAATTTCTCAGTGGTGAGTACAGCACTGCATGGTCCAAAATGAGTCAGTTGGGCAACTGAACTTGAGCCTGGAATTTAACTGTTGACATTATCAGCTTAATTATTTGCAAAAATATTAATGAGTGATGTCTCTTTAGCTGCTGTTTACTAAGTAGATGTGAGACAACAATTATTCAGCCCACTTTGTTTTCATTATCACTGAATCTCTAAATTATGATTCAGTAACCTGATTTTTTTTTTCTTTTAGCCCATGACCTAAGGTGATATCTTCAAATTGCTCATTTTGTTTGATCAATAATCTAAAACCCAAAGATATTTAATTTTGAATTATATAATACAGCCAGTTAGTGTTTTTCAAATCTTTGCTTGATAAATGACTCAAACAATTAATTAGTTATCTAAATTACTGCAAAAGGCTTGAAGCTAGTTCTACAGCTGCATAAAATGTGGCAAAATACAAGAACTTAGAAATGGGGAAATGTGTTTGGAGGTCTGAAAATTAAACACTAAGTACTTTGCATCCAACACAGCAAGACTCCATATCAAATGAAATGTTTTGAGAAGAAAAAATCAGAAACAATATTACATGGATTTTGATATTTCTTTCTTGCTTTCTCTCTTCTTGCTTTCTCTCTTCCTTTCTTCCTTTCTTTCTTTCTTTCTTTTTGACCTTAATACAAAGCCTGAGTGGTAGAATATATTCATGCAGGCACAATCTCTCATGTTGTGTGCTTTGTCTCATCTGGATTTGATAAAGAATTAGAAAAGACTTGGCAGCAGGATGGGCTGACACAGAATGTGTTAATCTCAGACGAAAACCAAACAGACAGATGCTGCAAGCTCCTGTGACATTTTCAGGGACAATGCACACAATATACCATTTTGTCAACAAACTCCCATGGCAGCATCTTCTGTCTGTGACGGATGCATCCCCTGACTATTACTATCACTCCTCAACTCCTTTTGCCTCCCATCAATCTGTGTCATGAGTAAAAGACCTTATCAGAGCTGTTGATGTTGCTTCAGAAAATGTACTTCACTGCGCCCCATCTCTCAGGACTTGGTAAGCTTGATAAGAATACTTAAAAAACTACACCCCACTTTCATTGGTATTATATTTAGTTTTCAGCAGCTACAGAATGTCGTTATGTTTTGTGATTTTAAAGGTCTTCAATTATAGCCATTTACTGAAATGAAATTGGTATTGGAGAACAACTCTAGATTACTGCCAATTTAAGTAGTCTTGAACTCTTGCTTGTGTACATACTAAGGATTTGGAATCAAGCATTAATTCTAATGGAGAGTAAGATGGGATAAATTTGCTGACCAACTATAAAACACCTGGGTTTTTGTTTAAAAAAAAATCACTTATCCAGGAACATCACACACAAAAACTGATGATGGCTATAGCCAAGAAGCATTTGTTTTAACAATGCATTTTTTCTCAGAACCACAGAGGTTATGGGAAATTTCATTTTAAAGGCACAGGTTACAGCACCACTTGTGACACTTATAAGGAAGATGGTAAAATTACAAGCCAAACTGAGATTTGAAGGAAAAGAAAAAAAAACCCTATGCTATCATTTCAAATAAGAAATGGCTTAACAGGGTTTCCATAAAGATAAAAGACTCACAACAGACAGAAAAGTCAAAATCTGTGCAGCAGAGGCTAAGATATCCTGACATTCAGTGCCTGTGCAAAGTTCAGTGATGATGAGGCAAATCAACATTATGCACAAAGCAAACTCCACACTTATTGTCTGCCACTTAAGGACAGTGAGGTTACCTTGGGTATTGTCTCAGGCTCTACACTTTTCTTTCAAACTTAAAAACCAAAATCTGTCCATTTTCATTTTTCCACCTCAGAAACATTGCCTGCATCTATTCATTTTTTTCTTTCACTGATGCTTAGGGGGCTCATCCAGGCCTTGAGCACGTCATGACTGGACTGTTGTAACACCATCCTGTTTGTTCTGCCTCCCGCTAAGTCGTCTGACTGGCTGCAGCACGTACTCAACTCTTCCCACCCACTACATCTCCTCAACTTCAGCATGGGAGTGACTTTTATGTCTGGCTGCTGACATACAAAGAGATCCGCACTACCCAACCCACCTTTTCCACTGTTCTGACTTTGTACTTCTGTCTGTCGTCAGTCCTGGCTCTCTACCATGCATGGTGGAGCTCTATCTGCTGCACTCTGAGTCTATAATTTACTGTCTCCAGCCATTTTTGCTGCTAGCACTATAGGCTCTTTAAACACATCCCTCTGGGGCCCATCTGTTCACACACATCCTCACAAAGTGGCTCTCAAACTTTGCTTTGCTCATTGTTATGTCAAGGCATAAACTTATCTACAAAATTGTAGACATTGGTCCTAGATTAGGTCCAAAATAAATGTGATGTGAGAAATATGTTGTAAAGCTGCGGAATAATGCCTCATTTTATACAGTCTTTGCAATTTTACATCCCTTAGAGTTATGCATTTTCTGTTGAAACAGGATAGTGATGAATCAACTTAAATGTTAAGCAGTAGGCTTATTATTTATGAGAGAAAGCCAACAGGATCTGAAAGGCAGAATGTTTGTGACAGTTTGGTTGGACTTTTTAGTTACACACACAAATGCAGCAAGAGCTCTCCACCAAAGGTCAACTGTTTAAAAGAAGGCTCATGTGCCAATTATATGGGATCCTCAATGGTTCAGTAGTTTGGAGGACCAACAATACCTTGCTGCGTCATCAGGCTTCCAGACCCGAAAACTAGATGCATGAACACTTTACCCTAACTTATTAAAGGATTATACCGATGGTTTTACATGTTCAGCCCTTAAATACAAATTACTTGACTTGAATTTGCATTTATTTTTCCTTCTGTCCAGGCACTCAGTATGAAAGTAAAGACGCAGACTCCTTAAACTTGCTTGAGTTGTGGAATCCATCACAGTGAACATCAAGTCTGTGTTAATTTTATTCAAAATCACATTGTAATTATGAGGTAATAACCTGCAGAAAACAGACTGCAACACAGTCTGTCATCACAGACTTGATGCTGACCATGATGCATACACAGCTTTTCAAGAACCTGCTAACTGATTTTCATAGTGCTCACAAATGAATGAAAACCAACTGCTTCCTGGACCAGCAGTAAAACTAATGTGCAGCCTGTACACAAAAACAAGACCAGGTCACAATCTAGTAAAAGGCTGAACTGTGTGTGATCCATGTACAAAATCGAGGACATACAGTTGTGGACCCTCTGTAAACAACTACATTCAATGGAAAGTAGCTAAAGCCCACCAGAAAAGTCGTTTAACAAAAAAAACCCCTGCTTTTATAGCTGCATCCTTGTCTGACAACATCACTATATTCCGAAGTTAAAAACAACAGCTGTACAACAGTACTGTGATTTTTGCTATATATTACTTGTAAAAAATAACCCAGAGAGGCCATTAGAAGCTTATTTGCATCAATGTCAGCTGCCATGCGGTCTATTGAATGAGACCAAACAAAGCATTTACAGGGCCGGCTCCGCTTTTGTCAAAAATGCCAAGTACACATGATTTAGTTGTCAAGGACCAAAAACCTGACAACATTGGTATTGTCCTTTTAAGGATTGCTTCTAGAAGACTATTTTATTTAGGTTTTTGATGCATAGTTTGGACTGCACCAATCCAACTTTGTCTTTCCAAATATCAGTTCCAATACTTCAGCTCAAGGCATTTACTTTGTAAGGATCTGATATCATTGCTGTCTTTTCCCAAAATTGAAATTTTGTTTGGATTATTTTTATTTAAGGTAGAATGAGGCTCGTGCTGTTTTATCTGCTTGTAAATCACTTGTGAGACTCTCTAAAACAGATTAAAAAAATATTATCACAACTGCTACTACTACCACTGCCTCTAATAATAATAATAGTCATTATAGTAATGTTCACATTAGCACCAAGCCACCGCATGTAAAGCTGACCGTAAATCTCGCTCTATATTTTATTATTTCAATGAGTCTCCACAACATTCACATCCGCTGCTGCCACATTAGCCTGGCTTTCCTCAGGCTGCCGCCCACTGCAGCCTGTCACCCTGACACAGATGAGTGTCTGTGGCATTGTCACCTCGATGTCATGTCCTACTTCTCCCCTGTCACTCAGCTCTGCTGCTTGTCCACCCGCCCGTCTGGCACCCAGCAGCTCCTGCTCTGCCTAATGCCACTCAGCGACAGCAAGATTAAATTTTTCATGCTTCTTGGAGGCTATAATCCTTTGAATTAAAATCAGAAAAATCGGCATTGCTCATCATTGACGATCATGATTATGTTTCAGGATGGAATGGGAAACCTCCATTTGAACCAAGATGGGATTCGCCTGGAAGGAATTTCCGAGTTTCTCTTGCCTCTCTATGTCAGCGAGATCCAGTCCAGAAGGGTAAGTTGCTCCCTTTGCTTTTCACACCAACTTTCAGTTGCTTGTTGATCAGTACTCTGAAACACTGATGAACCGGGGATAACTATTGACAGAAAGGCATGTGAAAAGCTCCCACAGAGAAAGATCTCTTGAAAGTTGCAGACGAGGGGGTATTGATCCCTCAGTTTTGAGGAAGTTGTGATCAATTCATTAACAACAAAGGCCATCTTCCTTCTGAGCTTTTACTTGATGTCACCTTATATTTTTGCCTAGATAGAAAGATTAAACTCTTTCTCTGTCCGGTTCTCCTCATTTCCTGTCATCCCCCAACAGTGCACTATCAGGGCCTCCCATCAGCAGGAAACAAGTAATAGGCTACCTCTCGGCTCTTCTCAGGCCACATGCTACCCTACAAGAGATTACAGATGATTACAGAGGGACCGGAGTTCCCCTGCTGGATTTCCAATCAAGCCCATGCGATAAATTCCCCCCTTTCACTTCCTCCCTCCCCTTTCTCCTCTTTGATGTTCAATAGATTAACCAACACAGCTCCGGTGCGAAGTTGATCCAAATATTCTTCTCCCATACAAATCGCAGATGCTCAGTTGGATCATCCCCTTTTTCAGTGATTAGGCATGGTGCAGAAAGCAATTTCAAGCACTGGAAGCTGGCATTCCGTGTAAATTTGATTTTTGAGGGACGTCGATTGAGAGAGTGGCTCGATAGTGGGTACAATTTGCCACAGCGGATTGAGAAACAACTTGGAATAGCCCACTCTTGCTCTTTGATGTTCTAGTTGGAGCTAAATGTTGATTTAAATATAACACTTGTGTGCTTTAGCAGTAACAAAAACCTCAAGGCCCCGGCAGACGCACAAGCTGAACACAGGACAAAGCCAGTATTTCATCCCCCTGTGCAATACCACCTGCAGACATTTTTACTGTCTTGTTTTACAGACAGGGTGTGCAGTGGCCCCCTTATCTACCGGCACCAGAGATATTTGCAGGACAAAAATCTCTGTGGGTCACTCAATATTTCTCACCTGAGGAAATATGTCAAGCACTGAGGGAGCAGGGATTATGGTTATCCAATGAGTTTACACCACAGTGCACAGTGCTGTTCTTCAGTCAGATAACCACCATTGATCAATAAACCATTACTACAAAAATCAGTGAGTCCTGTAGTATACCAGAGATATCCTAAAGTTAAATATAGTATGTTTTTTTAATGTTCAGAGTCCAGGCTGCAATAAAGGAAAGTAGCTGGACTCAAAGTAGCTTTAGTTTTATTTCTCATGGATCCATCAGTACTTTAAATCTTCATCAATGGCTGAAGCCATAATCTGTGAATACAAAGAACGAAATAGAACCCACAGTGTTTTTTGGCAGTAGCTCTGATAGCTGGCAGCATGTTACAGGCTAAGTAGCCACTGAAATCAGCAATTTCAGTAGCATGTTGTGAAATCAGAGCTGTTTGCAAATACAGCTTACACGTGTGCCAGTCTATGCCAGACTTTGCAGACACGGTCAAAAGATAAAAAATATAGAGGTTTATCTCCTGTGGCCAAATGTTATCTGATTGGGCATGTTTGTTTACATGATTCACATTTGATGTTTTTGTAATTTACATTTATGCTGTGTTGCAGACCACTGTTATGCTGTTGTATATGGCTGTTCTTCAGTATTATCTAGTGATTTCAGATTTTTTTTTATTTTTATTTTTTTTAATTATTAGTTTGTCATATTTCATTTGCATTTATTCCTGCACTGGCACTTACACGCAGCTGCTTGTCACCCAGGTCAACAAATACATCCACAATAAATAAGGAGTAAATATCATCGTCCCTCAGCTTCACTCCAGCCGCTCCATGCAGATGTTTTCAAAGAATAGGTTTTAAAAACCCCTATAAATTATATGCCCAGCACTAAACAGCTGACAGATGAGCTGATGAACATAATTTTGTAATTAGCAGCTAAAGAGCCAAATACTGTTTTCCCTTGGGAGTTGGAGGAGACCAAAAAGAGACTCAAAAAGAAAGTTAACATCGGACTGTCTCTTGCCAGGTGGCCAGAAACGAAACTAAATGATTGCTGATGTTACTCCATGTTTCTTTTTACCGCTAACAGCTTGTGATTTTTCCAAGGTAATAATATGTAAATGTGTTTCCAGTTGAGCTACCCCCAAGTGGCCGGGAAAATCTATTAATGAAGGTCAAACTCTTAGATTTTTAAACATGTCTTTCCTCAGATCCCTTTTCCATTGAACAAAATAGTAGTATATAAATCCGGGTCATCACAGCTGGCCTCTCCAAACTTTTGACGTGGTAACAGTATGCATCTGGCAGATGAGATTTCAAGTTTAGCACTGATTTCAAACACTTAAAAATTAGAGCCCCATTGTTTCCTTCACATCTGAAATTATGGGTATTGTGTGGCACTGCTGTTTGAAGGTTCAAGTTTTTTTTTATATTTGTGACTAATGTTGGGCTCTTTTTGCTGTAGCTCTAAGTTATACCTCTGCTGAGCTTTTTGTCAAAGCTGACAAGTAGATGGATGAAATATTCTGTATATCTTTTCTCAACCTGGGGGCTTCCTCTATGCATGTCTGTCTATCTATTGTTCTAACTATCTATCCATCCATCCATCCACCCGTCAGCTGTTACAGACAGCTCAGCACAGGTACTTTTGAATTATTATGATAAAAAAGAGGGCCATAAAAAATATTCTTGATATCAAATGTTGAAATCCAGTTTACACATGAAATTTTAAGCAGATGGTTGCCTCACAACAGCTCCAATTACACCTATGAAAGCCATAATACTTCTATAATTTCAAGCATGTGAAATCAGTTTGACACTTGAAATTTCACCCATCTGGAAGCTACAAAGTGACTGTAATTTCAGGCTTTTTGAAATCCGTGTCACACTTGAAATTTGACCTGCCAGCTGAACATTGCTTTCGTAATTTTAAGTGTTTCGGAAACCAAATGTTTGGGCAACGATTTGTACCCCTTTTACTTTCGTCATGCAGAAATTTTGAACAGGGTGGATCAAATAATGCCTGTTCAAAAAGTCAGCAACATATTGTAGTTTGTTCTCTGTGATCTTTTAGTGCGGCTGTTGCAGGATTTGGGAGAACATTTTGGTTTCTGGCACCACTGGAGTAATTGCTGTTTTTGGACAAATTTGTTAAATTGCTAGCTACAGACACTAGAAAATTTACACTTGACATTTTTTTTACATATATATTTTAGTGTTGCTGTTCAGTTTTCTTTTCTTGTTATTTCCTGAAGCTTTCCATTTTTAAAACTTCGACTGTCCTTGAAAGATTTATCTCAGTATTTCTACATCTTTTTGACAAGCACATTATTAATCCATTCAGACTTTGATTCTGTTTTTGACAGTGTTTACATTTTTTTCCACAACATAGGCAGAAACATAATAAAGAAATATTTGATAAGCAGTAGTGAAGTATTTTTTAGCAGAGTCATCAGTCCACTCAGATTTGTTGATTTTAGTCTTTTGTAAATTGACGCATTTCAGTGAATTTAAATTATGAACCTTTGAGATGCCAGCATTTTATTCATGTGAAGAACTACAGGAGCTGATTTCACTGATTAGTTCCTCCTGTGCTAGAGCGTGGTGTGAGGGGAAAAAAAAACAGCTGCTTGAATGTTCAACCTGCAGCCTTGGCCTGTGATTCGCATGCACAAAGTTAAAGGCCACTGTTGCAAACAGTAGGTGGACAAAGAGATGCATAATGCCAAGGATATACAGTAGCTATAATATCTGCACCTCTAGGGATCCATTTGTATAGTAGAATATTTAGGCCTGACTTTTTTTTTTTTTCTACACTCTCCAGCTTTGACTCCCACGAATATTGTCGACTTTCACCCATTTATTGACGACAATGCAGAGGTCAAGAATTACAAGTCTACCGCCTCTGGATTTGTGAGCAGTTGCAGTCTGTTGTTGTATTTTTAAACAATTATGTAAAAGCTTGCCTCAGTTGTCATTGTCTGCGTCAGTCTGAAAACATTTTGGTATGAAACAACAAGGTGCCAAGATTCAGTTCATCGAATCTCTGCTGTTCAGACTGTTGGCTCTCGTTATTGTCTCGGGGGACTGTGGCTCATCTATAAATAGCATCAGGTGCAGGTGTATCTTTATTGGAGTGAAACTTCTCCCTCACTAAATCTCAACTGCTTCCACTTGATAAGCAGGACAGATGATTGTAAGCAGAAATTCTGAATTGAAGTCTGCAGATGGAGGCTAAAACCCTGAACGTTGTTTAACTCGCACCATTTAAAATCAAAGCTTTTTTAGAACTGCAGCAATGCCTTAAAGATTTGAACATCCTTCAAACTGGGTTGGCAAGAACCAGTTTAATTTGGCCAACAGTTTCACACTGAATACAGAGGCATTTTAATATGAAATATATTAAATATGCCTGAAAACATGTTCCATAACATCCCGTACCTTGTGTGCTTAAAGCCTCTACGCAAGATTTGATATTTGAATGAGAAAATTAAGACATAATAAGCGTACCTTTTTAAACTTGTAACATGTTTTTTTCATAACATTCACTTGTTCAGCTCAGAATGCAAATTAGCTTCTGGCACAAAAATCAAATATAATTAAAATTTAAATATATTTATGCAAATACTCAGTTAGGATTACAGTTAAACCCTGAGCAGTGCGCTAGATTTATGCATTAAAGGTCTGCATTTTATTTTTCACTTACTCACAGAGAGACAGTATCATCAAATAAGGCTGCTTTGTTTCGTCGAAGTAGTGTGCCTTGCTCTTGCTTTCAGCTGTGATGTTAGTCATTGCATGCGGGAAGGCATCCTTTGCCTTACAGCAGCCATGGTAATTTTTCAGTCTGATGGGGCCCAGTGTACCTACAACAACAAGCTCCATTTATGCACATTCAGTCTGATCTGCACTTGACCTTCCTCAATAGGCATAGAGAAAAAGCCTTTTATGTGATCCCAGAGAAGTGTTGAGGAGAGCAACAGAATCTCCGTAACGGCCCCTTGGGAAAACGTTTAAGACCTATAAACTCTTAAAAGGGATACTTCAAATCAAGAACTCAGATTTCTTCACAATGCCACGCTTCCTGGAGAACTTCTGTTCATGATGCGCATTTATATCGGGAAGCAGAACGCAGGGAATGAAAATGAACCAAATGATCTCTGCAAACTTACACACCACACTTACTTGAGATAATCTGGTACAATTTGGTGCTTCTATAGAGTGAGTATGCAGTTAATCAAACTTATTGGACTGCAACACAGCATAATTATTAGCTCAATGTCAAACTGTAACTAAATGCTTGTAATTACTTTTATGTTCAAATAATAAATCATTAAGAGAGAAATAAGGCACTCTATTTAAAGAGTTACCTAGGTTGAAACGAATTATGAGTTATTTTATGTACCTGGGTGAGACTTAAGCTAGGTGGGTCGTCCAAGTAGAGCCTGTACAACTCTGTGTACCATCAGGGAATTTGCTTGTGGAAACAAAGCAGCTTTTTTGGGGGGCTTTTGTGTAAAGTACAGCTTTTAGTGGACACATTTGAACTTGACAGTGCTGAGATTTGTTGGGGGAAAAAGGGGACAGGAGAGTGCAAATGGTCGACTCTGTCTCGGCAAAGGAGATGAGACGCAACAAAGTTATCATCAGTTGTGAGACAGAGGTGTTTTCAATTAACTGTGTTAAAGCCGCACTAATTGATATTTTTAAATAAAAAATTTGTCTAATTTTGTGTAATATAAAAAGGGTCAGTTGCAGTGATGAGCCCATCCACAGTTCTTGTTTTGTGGTCAATAACGTCACTGTTTTGGTTTACTCTCACCACTCCGTGTCATTTTTAGATGCCAGTTCGCAGCTATGACAAACCAACTGTCCTACAACCTGTCTAGCAACAAACACTAGACAGAGACTAGCTGGTGAACACAGGGGAGCATTGAGCAGCTTTCTCAAGAGTTAGTGGAGACTAAAACACAGATAAACACAGCCACACACCGTGGATAATCGACTTACTTTTAGCTGGTGAAAAAAATTATTTGACATTAAAGCAGTTTTATCGTAATGTCCAGTTACAACTAAGAGCACAGGGAGTCAACCAAGTTTTCTGTCACAAGAGCATACACATTGTTATTATTAGTAACCTCCATGATTCTGATTTTACTGAATTTTTATCATGAATTTATTTCCGTTGCTCTCATACTATAAGCTTATTCATGTACTTACATTATCAAACCCAAAGTAAGAAGACAAGTTTGGTCAAGCTGATCTGCACATAAGCCACAACCAGAGATTTTAAGAGCTAATTCTTTTAAGAGTTCTGTTTTAACAGTTGCTACACTTTGACAGACAGACATGACTTAGCTGCTATGCCTCCCACTTGTGTACACACATGAACCCTTACAGTATGGGTGATTTACTAGTTACCTGACAATACTGCCACGGTACTGAATATAATAATTATTGGGTCATCATATTGCATAAGTCAATATCAAATATATCAAATATCATATCAGATTAAGAGGAAAGTATTTCCCTAAAATGACTAATAACTCTTCAAGACATCAAAACTATTCATATATTTTTTTGCACCATGAGCCGTTTTTACTTTTACAAAGAATTATGACAACTGAGGGGAAAACCATTGCTTGGAGTCAAAGCCTTTTCAGCATGCACACAGCAACACACACTTGCGCCATCATTCAAATGACGAACAACCATAAACTTGCAAAATGCAAAGCTGCCAGAGAGCAGAACAGCTGTACAGTTGAGATGTTTGCAGTGAAGAAAAGGACACACCTACCCCTGTCACTGATGGAAAACACACATCTTCAGCAAAACAAACTCAGCCGACCCATTTCTCTCAAACTTTGCCTTCGTTTCATTACTCTTCTACGGATAATTTAGTTTTAACTGTTTCATTTAAGTCTCAATGTGGCTTAGTTTAGTGGTTTATGTCCAGAAGAGACTCACTTGGAAGGCTTTTTTTAAAGCACAGTAAAACCTGTTGTGCATTGACACAGGTACACTCAGATTTTTGGAAACACAAGAAAATTCTTGTTTCACACACCTTCATTTTTCTTGAAGTTTTACCCATCACTTGTATTGGTACATTAACTCCTACTCATCAAGTCAATTATCAAGCTCTGGGAATTGAACAGCTTTGCCAAAAATAAGTTCAGTAGTGAAGAAAATTGAGCTGTCAGATGACCCCATGCAGGAATTAAACAAGCTCCCAGGTTAGTCCATCCTAAGGCCAATGCTGAACTTTTTGTAAACATCCAGAACAGTTTATAGAGCAGCTGCCTGAACTATGACATTTCAGATGCTATCTTTTCAGTTTTACCTTCAAATATAGTTGTGTACACAACATGGTTAAACTCTTGGCTTTTCCACATCCGGTCTGAAGATCTGAACACTCGTGTGTCTGGCCCATTGCCTTTTATTGCAGTAGTGTCACTCTTTTACCAAATCTCAACCAGCTGTCATCAGCATTATGTTTAACTATTACAAATGATAGCAAAAGCTACGAAATGATAAGCAGTAATTATTCAATTTTAAGTGTTTTTCACTGATGTCATGATAAATAAAAACAAGTAGGACAACTAATTAAGCCAAGATACTGCTTGGAATTTAAGATGGGATATTAGATACTAATATGACATATATCTTTTTTCTTCTTTCTCCCTCTCTGTCTCTCTCCCTCCCTACATATGCTTTCCCTAGGACAGCTTGTTGGTCTTGCGATCAGAAAAGAACGTGACACTGAACGCCAGAAACAACCAAAGCCAGCTGACTGGTCAGCTCACAGTGGGTGAGTCTCCAGTTCATACTACTGTACATATCCACTTTGGAAGCTAATTCACCAAAAAAAGTGAGTTGGCACTTGTGTTTGACAGGTTATGGGAAACACCTGCTGTGACATCACTGTCTGGGTATGGCCTCGAGGTAGTTTAAACCCTACAGCAACAGTTTGCTGCCCCGGTGTCATTTAGGACACAGCTTTATTTACTTATAACTAGCTCTCTTTTTCTATGTACAGCTTATTAAAAAAGTGAATTTAAATTAATCTAGGCCTGACACTAAATTACCCAATCAGTCCTTTTTATTAATGACTTTAATCAACATTTCATGCACAAAAATTCATCTTTAAATTATCTTTTATCGTCTCTGTGCCTGTAAAAGACTATATAGCTTCTTTCAGACAGTAACCTTTGATGCACGTATTGAAAGGGCAATGGATTCTTCTTACTATCATCAAGTTTAACCATCAGTCAGTCCAAATTACCAAAGTCATTTACATGATTAATGACCACTGGAAAGCAAATGACCTGCTTATTAACATCAATAGCTATTGATCTTAGCCAACATAAGTTGAGAGTTGATGCTGATTTGATAAGACTGGTGAAGTGACAGCGTTTGGTCACGCTTGACCTTCCTCCGAAAATTAGTGCCTGCATTTGTAGAAAGTGCATTTTGTCTGAAATGAGATGAAACTTGGCGAGAATAATTAAATTCCCCGCTGTTGCAGTCCGTGAATTAATGGCAGAGAGGAGGAAAGAGTAAGAAAGGGAGACGTTAAAACTTTCTGCATGCACATGTGGGAAAGCACCAAAGTCTGAATAACTGGAATTAATATTCCTCGCCAGCAGAGCAGATTACTGATTTGTCTCCTGTTGTTGTAAAACCATTGGCTGATCCAGCTTACATTTGGAAAGCAGAGCAAACACTCTACCAAGTATTTCAGATTGCTAATAGTCTTACATGCACAAACATAGTATCCTAAAGCTAATTCACAAGGCTAGAAACATAAAAGCAATCTTTGTTTGACAGTGCCACTTAAATTGGAACATCAGTGTTAGGGGTGCAGGCTAATAAAAAACGTTTTAGGTGAAAAACATTCATAAAATATTAAACAATGGAGCAGAACTAAAGATATACAAAAATGTAGAATTCTTATTATCTACATCTTGCAGTTTTATTTCCAGCACCTCACTTAAGTGCACTCAACAGTGATAAAGCCAAAAGCTAAAACCTGTAGATCTCTCTCTACAGGACCTGAGGCTGTGGAGGCCCAGTGTCAGAGGCTGGAGGTGCGAAGTAGAGATGGAGGAAGACTTCTGTTCACTGCAAATGAGGAGGAACTTATCATGACTACAGAAAAGTTCACCATCACAGGTAAAATGTGCCATACTCTAAACTTACAATCTTTTGATACTTCTGAAATATGGATGGATAATAAACGTTGGGGCTGGTGAGTGCATGCCCTACTAGAACCTCCACAAAAGCCAACATGGTAAAAAAAATAAAAACCAAAAACTATACTTTTTTGATATATTACTTTGACTTATGTTAACAAAAAAAAACATTTAGCAGAAAGTAATGTTTATATATCTAAAACTCAAGAAGCCTTACATGAAGCCTAACAGAAATTAAATCTAGTCTAAAATTTGCAAAATTTTGATTCCTATCTATTATTATTTGATATAATAACTATTTGTAGAAGAGTCAGTAAAATAGATTTTCTCACCTAAACCTTTGGTTACAATTAAGCTCTGATCTTTAACCGTGTAAAATCAAAACACACAAACCTAAGTATTTTTGTTATGGTAGATAGTAGCATGACTGCTAAACTATTAAATTACATAGTCGTTGTGTTGATCATGGGAACTATCAAGGAAATCCAAAAAATAAATAAATAAATAAATACTTGGTAACCATGGTAACATAGTTACCAAGCCCAGCCACGCTTTAAGTGTTAGTATTTTTTTCTCATACATCAGAGGGTGAAAAGGACTTAGAACAAATAACATTAAGATACATAACACCTCATCTCTGTCCTGCATATACTTGTCTATCATGACGTATGATATCCAGCTGCAGTCTTGACTAGTTACGCTCATAACCACCTATTTCTGTGAGAAGTCTTTGTGATACCCAAGAGTAAAAGACCTTTTTCACAGCAGACATTTATATGGTCATAGTAGTAAACACACAGATGTTACTGATAACATTAACAATGTCTCTCGCAGAGATATAACAGGTAGAAATGAGACAAATAAGACGCGCCCTGTACTTCATGTGACGAGGAGGATTACTGTGGGGTCGCTACATTTGACTCACTTATTAAGGAAATAGAGTAGGACACAGGCTCAACACGGCTCTTCAGTTTCTGACTGATCTAAGAAAATCTCTGCACTCACATGATGACTTGGATATGTGTTGCCATGGTTACCCAGGGATCTATTACAAATACATTCAGTGGCCAGTTTATTAGGTACACCTCCACAGTCCAGTGCAAGTCATTAAAACAGCTCTTCCATAAATTCTACCATCTGTTAAGTTAATAATGTGCAGGTTTTTTTGCTTACATTGTCAGAAGTGTGGTAATTAATTTACAGCTATATATTAGTTATTGGTATAAATAATAGTAGTTATTTAACAGTGATGGTTAAAGATGGTCTTGTTTTTGGATAACACTATATTCTGAGGTGTTTCAAATGTCTGTCTTTCCCATAAATAAACTGAATATCGTTAATTCTCACAAAAAACAACCACTAACTATGACCCCAATGCCAAAACATAATTAATTAACATTATAGGTATCATAAAAGTCGACCTAGTGGCAGAACAGTTGTATTGGATAGCCTTAGACTATAAAGGTGTTACTAGTAAAGTGGCCACTTAGTGTATTTACATAGCTCATACAGATTGCTTATAAGATCGATCAGCTACTTGACAGTCCATGGCCAGAAGATTACACCTCTACTATCATAAAATCCCATGGTTGGTCCATTTTGCTTTTAAACTACAAATTAAACCAGAACCTGCTTGGAGGATGCCCTAGGGTTTGATCGACAGCCTTTACACCAGCTTAAGCGTACCAAACCAACCTTTATGTGCTTTAACACCTGACTTATATTGACCAAGGGTTGATCCCCAGCTTTAGTAAACACATCCTTGGCTGTAATGTTTGTGAATCATAAAAGTAGGTTTTATTGGCAGGCTCCGAAGGCGCTGTATTTGGACATTCAGTAGAAACTCCCCTGATCCAGGCGAGGGCCTCTGAAGACCTGAGGTAAGTTCATATTCATCGGCTTTACAGACAGTCATTAAAGGTTAATGTCACATGTTCATATCCTGTTCAATTAAAATGAAGATTTTTAAATAATGAAGATAAATGTTCCATGGCATTTCAAAGTCAATGTCTGCCCCCCAAAAAAAAAAAAAATAGCATGGAAGCAGGGCAGGAACCATGATTCACCAGTATCATTATTCTCAAGCACCCTCTTGTAAACTGGTTTGCTCATTATCAAGTTTAAAACTAGATTTGACCATTATATTAATTTCACAGCCGATGGGCGAGGTAATTCATTAGTTACTCTCTGAAGTAGTCAGGAATTGATTAGAGCATCAAGAGCATGGAGAAAATGGGTAAGGCTGAGATACGTATTAGACTTGTACGCTCCCATGCACGTGATCCCCACTGCACTCTGCCTGGGGCTCTGAGCCTGGTGTCGGTCCATTAACAAGCTATAACGAGTGTGGTTTGTTGTCCACCTTACTGGTCCTGAAGGGAGGGCTGTGATCAAAGTTGGCAGAAAAAGCAGTGTTCTGGCAGCTAATTCCTCCAGAGTGAGAGGAATACTGATTAGGTTCAATTTAAAGCATGCACGCATGTACGCGGACACACACAGAGGACTCACACACAGGCTTAGCTCAGGGGTGACCATCTGCAATGTGTTCAAAATCTTAACAAGAGGCAATCGAACAGGAGACACAACGATGTGACTTTTGCTTGAACAGGATTCAGGTTTTCTCCTATTAAGATGAATATCTGATTACAGATATTCAATTTTAACATTGTCGAAGTTTGATTCTGTTTGTGTGGTTCAATTTAAAAACATTGCCTTTTAGAAAATATGTCATTTTTGCAGGCTGTTTTGGAAATGACAGGCTTTTTTCACTAATGATTGAAACCTTGTCAGACAAACATTTGCACAATCTGTACTATAAGGCCTTTCAATACATTATCCTTTTTTAAACCAGTTTTATTTTCCAAAAATCATGCTAAAGAGTTTATATTGGGTCAAACATTAGTATAAAAACTGAGTAATGTAGGCTATGACAACAATGACAACAATCAAAGTTATTTTTGCATTGACACTAGACTGTGTCACTGCAGTGGCATTTTAATTGAAAACCTGTTTAAACATGTTGTGATATGTATATCATACAGTAAGATTGGTAGTATTTTACAGACATGAATACAGGACCTGCCACATGTTGAAATATAGTAATCTTAAGGCTGTCAAAACAACCATGAACCATGATTGATTTTCATTTTTCTCAAAAAAATTTTGTGAAAACAAGTTTCAGACTAGTTCTGAGAACGGCTGCCTTGATCTGAGGGGGTGATTGCCAACAGTGCACAATCCAGACATATTCATGCTTTCACACTGAAACAGCTTTCAACCTTTTTTTGGTATGTGATGTCTTTTTTTTTTTTTTTTTAAAGCAATTTCTACTTGCAAACCCTTTTCCCCAGTTGCATATGTGTTCCAGTCTTGATGATTACAACCAAAGGGATTTACCTTGCTTTATTTGAATATTTTTTTCCTTTCCCACAAAAATAAAATTAGCATGTTATTCACAAGAAGCGACACAAATATTAAAGGAAAAAATAAGGGGAAAAAGTAATAACTGTATAGAAGTATGTTTTTTCCACATTTTTCTTATATTATTTCTCTTTAGAGCCCTCAGATTTCTCTCATGAATCCTTGAGAAGTCTATGAATGCCTTCAAAAAAAGAAAAAAAATGTTGTTTTTATACTGATATTTAAATGTATATTGCAACCCCCATGGCTATGGCAGGCTTTTTTAGGCTGCCTTTTGAGTATGGCCTTTCAGAACAGCTACAAACACTTCTGCTGTCCAACAAGGTCTTTCATCAAACCTTTTTTTTCATGCATAACCAGGCCTTTAGACCAGGTCAACAAACTAATGGCGACATTGCAAAAGAGCACAATACATAGGTTTTCCAGTAGTTACAGCGTAATAGTCTATACTGCTGTTTAACTTGATTTGACCTAAACACCTAGTCAACATCGTGGACCAGAAAAGAAGCACTGCCTGTGATAACTCCCTCCCCCTGCACTAGTTCCTGGTACCAAATCAGGCGTTTTTCCTTCCTCTACACCCACACAGTAAATTATGGGTCTTAACAGCCTGTTGATTGATTATACATGTGTAAATCTAATTCATCATCTGATATGATGAGATAAGACCAGATTGTATAATTAGGGTGAAGGCATCAGAAAAAGTGACTCAATGAGGTAAAAGATTCTTGGACACTCACATACCCATCTTGTCAAAAATATGTACTTTGATATTTTTTTGTTTGTTTGTTTTCCACGTAACTATATTATACCCAGCACGGTTTATTCAAGAAACTGGAATGTTCAGCATTCGTATCGAAAGTGGCATGGGCATGTTTTTTTATAATGTTTGTGTGTGTGGCTCTGGGACTCCTCATCCATTCTTATGAATTCCTCCCCTCTCTCCACCTCCCTCAATGCGTGGCAAGTTAAGCCCTCTTTGCAAACCGCTCACCACCTGTCGATAAACCTCTCTGGATGATAACGATACAGCTTTGCCTGCTCCTATGTCACTCCTCATTTCCTCTGTAAAGTAAGATTGCTCTCTTTGTGATGTGTCTTACTTCTCTGCAAGCCAACGGTAATCTCGGAGAAGACCGCAGCACTTAGGAAAAAAAACAACAAAAAAAACCCCATCTGAGATCTGTGTCCTCTTTGAAGCACCTGTTCTTCTCTCTGAGGTTTTTATCTGTGTACACTCACACAGAAGTTTGTCCTCATTTGTCATCATAGTGCTGCTTCAGAATAATTGGATATGTGATTGCAATTAACACATATTTTGCGGGCGTTTATGAAGTTGACTTGTGAACCTCATTGTCCATAAGCGTACTGGACCTTACTTTACACAGGTGTCACGGCAGCATAGGAAAAGATGCATAGTGCAGAAATAAAAACTTGAATACTATATATTTTGGGCATTTTCTATGCACAAAATTAAGCACGAACAACGAAAACAAAAGTTATTATATAAACACCTTTTATATATTAAAATAAAGTCAGGAGCCCGGGTTTGTCAAGTGAATCAGTTTGGGATTAATAGATGCAGTTATTGCATCCGCAGTAACAAAAACAAACTGTGTGAAGTCTAATGCAACTAATGACTATTATCACCTTGAGTAATTAATTCATGGTTTTGGTCTGTGAAATATAAGTAGTGACTAAAGCAAATCCTAATTTTCTCAGAGCCCATATCTTCAGGTTTTGTCTAACTAGCAGTCTGAACCCAAAAATATTTAATTTACAATGTTTTAAAAGAATAAATAAAAGCAGCAGATACCCTTCCTTGGAATCTTTGGCAGTTTTGCTTGAAAAGATCTCAAAAGGTTAATAAATCAAGGAAATTGATTCAGTTTTCTGTGACTCATCAATTAATCGACTAATCTTTTAGGCTTTATTTAAGTTAGTATCTTAAAAAGCAAAGACGGTAGTGTAGTGAGTTCACATTTGAATAGGATGATTGATTTATAGTCCATTACCTTTGGTCCCCAGCGACTGACAGTCTCCTATTTCACACTGTCATCTCTGTGCGCAAAAAGGTATGAAACAAAGTTGTGTGTGTGTGTGTGTGTGTCTATGATGACTTGTGAATAATTGCACCTCAGCTGAGGTGGGACCTGTCAGGAAGAGAGACCTTGATGTTGACGTCCCTGAAACAAGGGGAGAGCAGTTACAACGTGAATATGGTCCTGCAGGTGCAGGTGAGATGTCAGTTTGTCACCTCCTGCTCTCAGCTCACAGCTTCATTACCTTTAGTCATAGCTCTTGTCAGGCTCTGATCTGCTCCTTCACCTCACAGTCACCTCGATGGTTCAGCTTCACTCTCAGAATGTCCTCCTTGAGGACAGAAATCAAGCCTAGTCATTTACAGAGAGTTTGGGTCGAAACATGAAAATATTAATTACATAACCAAATCATTTTGTATATCATTATTTAGAGGAGGGTGCTCGGCTTCCTATGGCATATGTCTCAAACACATCAGAAAGGCAGGGAAGCTGTGGGATGAATGCTGTGGTGTTACTCTTGGTGAAGCTCCTTGGCAATGTAAAGTCTTTTAACATTAACATTTGAAGCCTCCGCCATCTAGTTAGTTCACATTCACAGAGGCAGGTCTATTCTCTTGACATCTATTCAAGACGGATAGTAGATGGGCATCTGAGCGATGCAGCTAAAGTCTCAAGGTCTCAATTGTGTCAAGACTTTCAAATTTTTGCAGACTGTAAATAAAACTGCTGCTTAAAAGCACATGGGAATCTGTAGTGAGACAAGTTTGATGTTAAAAGCAAAAGACCAGACAGTATTTGAAGGCTCTCTGGTTTCTTGCTGTGCAGACATCACATGGTACATTCCCAGGCGCAACATTGGAGAGCAGGAAAAAAATTTTTTATTTTATTTTCTGTGCAGCTTTCTGCAACTGGGGCTCTCGTGTACTTCAGGTTTGAAGTCTGTTTGTAGTGCAGCCACCCGCGTACTTCACTCTGGTTGATCAGGACAGTCTGAGCAGTACCTGTGTCCACACGAGAGGGACAGTTTCCTCAAGGAGATAAAGACAGTAGAGAACAACTCTTCCTGATCCTACTTGGTTCTGGTTCGGCTTTTCTACCACCAGTTTGCTGGGATTGAGATGTAGTGCGGCAGGAGTGTTTTTTCTAGTTTTGACTGCAGTAGAGAAATAGGATGTTTCTTTGTAGTTGCATAGGTCTTACTTGGCCATGAGAGGAATGTTTGTACAGCAGACAGTGTTGTGTACAGTTACAGTGTGATTGGTTGATTGGTTCATATGAGAGGGAGGCATATTTACTATCCTGCTCAGTCCTCTATCTGTTGGTGTAAATAAACAACATCTACCATTTCTTTTAAGGCTCAGGCTCTGTCAAAACTCTACATATGACAACAGCATAACATAGGTAAATAGAGCAGGAAGATCAATGGTATCTGGAGTTTGAGATTCTCCACTGTGGAAGGAGATTTAGAGATTGACAAGTGAGAAATTATATTGAATCCGGTGCTATCAAACTTTTAAATGCTCAGGATGAGCCAGCTGATAAAATTGGTGAGGATGATGGAAATGTGGACCATAGATGAATGGGTTAGATGATGGCAGGATATACTTCAGGTTTCCTGCAACTTGATTTACATGGAAAAATGTGAGCTTTCAAGATGGTTTAAAGATTTTGTTTTTAGATATTTTCGTGTATGTTTTATAGATATTATAAGGTTTTCTGTCTTTCTGTCCTTTGTTTAAGTCTGAGTTCTGTGTTTCACCTGGTTGCAAAATAAATTTCCCCCCAGGAAAAATAAAGTTAAGTAGAAGGTCATATCCTATTTTTGTACTTCAAAACTGATAGCTCATCATGTGTTACCTCTGCACTGGTCACTGTCATGGTCACACGTTGTCATTTGTCATTTTTGATTGGTTGCCAAGCTTCTAGACGGCAGGTTTGCCTATTAAAAAGATGTCTGAGGGCAGACGCCCCAATCCCTCAAGTATTTTAGGTTTAGTAGTTTAGTTTGTCTATGTCTGTATGTTAACCCAAGTGAACTGAAATCAATCTGAGCACAGTGCATGCTTGTTAACATGAGAAGAGGACTGGAGAGAGAGGGCCCCGACTGCAGAAAGCCAGTGGATTTCACTCGGGTCCATGCAAGGCCTTTATCCCTTTCTTGTTGATTGGCATTGGCAGGCATTTGAAGCACATTAAGTTCTGTTAATAGCCGGTTAGCCATAAGGCAGTTAAATCCTCTAGACCTAACAAAATAAAATTTTTCCAGTACAGTATGTACAATAAATATTTAATGGTACCTTTTTTGCCTAAACAGTCAAATAACTAAGAGCATCACAGGCATTACAGGGTTTGGGCTCTTAAATTGTTGTGAGACCTGCAAATGTGAGTCTGTTTTACCAGAGTTTAGGACATTAGGAAACTTTGTATGTTGATGTAACAATCATAATTTGCTACAGTGCTGTCTGTGGGTTCATTGCTCCCTTTGTGAGAGAGACTGTTTTGTGTATTATCTGTTATGTCTCATGCTCTGACAAAGGTTGACAAAGACAATTAACTGGATGTTTGCTGTGGGGGATGTTTGGATCCTTTTGTTTTGTATTGTTTGTTTTTTGTTTTTTGTTTTTTTTCTTTTCTCGCATCCAGCACCTTCTTGTTTTGTGGTTGTGTCTGGGTTTTTATGAAAAAGTTTTGTCCATGCTTTGTGCTAAATCAGCATGGGTTCGGGCCTCCTCAATTCTTATTGGACACAACCAGGAATAGAATATGTACGAGAAGTGCAGTTTTTGGTCTATAATGCCCATTGAAACACTGAGTGTGATAGTGACGTATAAAGATAAACTTGAGTTTCACCTTTGGAAACCCCTCAACAAAGAGAGTAGATATGCTGTATTTAAATCATCCTCATCCAATGTGACATCAACTTATGCCGTCAGCACATTAACTCTTTCCCCCATGGCTCTGCGATACATTGACCTTTCTGTGGATGTAAAGGTCATCCTAAATGCAGCAGTAAAAGCAAGTCAGATTTTCCATGGAGGCAGAGACTCTGTCGCAAACATCCTTTATGACTGCAAATACCACATAAGTTATCTGTAGTGTGGGCTTCAAGTATCAGCGTTTTTTGGATGGAGCCAGAAGTTTTCTGGGTACAAAAGCTCCTTGGTACTGAGGATAATAGAGAGTGTGTGAAGGTTTGTAGACATTGCAAATTTTTTTTTAAATGATACAAAAATAGCTCCATTTAAAGATTTACTTAGTCTCAAAGCCAAACCTGTCTCGCTCATTTCCTTTGCTTAATGGGTAACTCTTAACAAGTCCTACAGTTTTCTAACAATTTCCCGGAAATTGATGAACGTGATGATGTAACTGTAGATTTTCATGTATGTTTCCTTGAAAGACGGGGGTCTTTTCTTAAACTTCATGAAAAGGATTATTATTTGGTACTAGTTTAAGGGAAATGGAGTCAGTGTTGAATTAGTGTAATATTCTTTTAAATGGCTTTAAACGGATCTGTATGTTTTTGAAGTCGGCCACTCTTTCTGCTCAACAGAACCAAGAAAAGTGACAAAACCGATAACACTGTCTCTATTTTTTCCTATAAAATTGATACCAATTTACATAGCTCTTTGTTTGTTGATAACGGGACACTTCTAAAGACTCTCAAAAACCCTTCCTAGCTTCCCAAGCAATACAACACTCAGTAAAAAGAAGGACTTGAAAAAAAAACATGGTACAACTAGGTCAGTCCAATATATATGCAATAAACATAGTTTTTACACTTCGTTATAATGAAAATCAGTTCAAGGACATCCAGAATTCCTGGAGCTTATGGAACTCACGCATGCGATGAAACAAAGAGCTAGATCTTTTATACAGTTATCAGGAATACTCGGATGAAAAAGGTGTCATTTAACTAGTGGCGTGTCAGTCCTGAGCAGCCACTGATGTATTTAAAATTATATCTAATTAATATGGTTACTGGTTTTACCAGTCAGCATTGAGGTGAAATGTGACTTCATACTGCTGTTAGAGCCTCGCAAACTAGACCGTAAGCTTTCTGTATATGAAACTGGAAGTAGTCTGAGAAGGTTGTAAAACTCAAGAGACATTTTTAAATTAATTTAATTCATTTAATGCTTTATTTTGGACTGTGTCTGAAACAAGCACTCATGGAAATTGAGTACTTTGTCTTCTGGCAGAATTGCTGCGTGTGTGGGTGTTTGTACTTGTACTTCTGTCTTTGTGAGGACCAGCATCAAGTTTTAGACCTTGGGAATGAGGACAATTCAAAGAGTCCTCACAGCTTAAAAGGGCTGTTAGAGGGTTAAGACTTGGTTTTAGGGCTCTCGTTAGGATCAGGTTTAGGTTTCTGGTTCAGCTTTTTGTTCTGTTGGGTGAGGTTAGGGTAAGGTGCTAGGAAATGCATATGTCAATGATTGTCCTCACAAAGATAGGAGTGAGTGAGTGTGTGTGTGTGTGTGTGTGTGTGTGTGTGTGCGTGTGTGTGTGTGTGTGTGTGAAAGAGAGAGAGAGCGACTAGCGGGTGGTGATTGAACTGTTCTGAATTAAGTGAAAATATCAACAACACATATCAGTAACTTGTCATTGCTCAACTCAGTGCAGAGTGTTTTAATGGTTCTTTTAGATGAAATATACAAAGCTGAGGAGCAATAGCAACACAGATTTTCACGACTCAGTAATGAACAGCATAGTTTAAGGAGAAGAAACTGCAGACTGTGTTGCTACGGGGAGATGAACTGAGAGTTTATTAATTTTATTCACAGTTAAATTCTATACAGTAAATGATCAAAAAATATAGTTGAAACAGTGAAGAAGACAGAAAAATGAACATGTCATTATCATGTTCTTATCAGCTCTTTGTCTGAACAGCCTTCAAGGAGAAAAGAGAAAAGTGAGCAGCAGAGAGTAAAAATAACAACTGAGCAGACGTCTGTCTTTATTCCTGCAGGAGAAGGGCACAAACAGTGCCAGGTCAAAGGCACATTTCACAGATCCTCTTCAAACTGTATCTGCTGAAAGCTGATTTAAAGTCAGAGAGGCTTTTCAAATGCAGATGAAATTCATTTGCTTTTTTTTTTTTTTGCTTTTTTTTTTTTTGCCCCCCCCCGTTATTCCACAAGCGCTTAATCCGAAATGTGTGTCACTTTCAGAGGGTATGGAGATTTAAGCGATTTCAAGACGGCTCCTTAAAGTCTTCCATTTAAAATTCATTGAAAACAGATTTGGGGAAGATGGGGGGAGAAAATCAATTTGAAACGGTTATGAGTTATGAAAACAAATTCCACATTGATTGGCTCTCACACTTATCTTTCCCTGTGTAAACAAATAGTCCACAGGAGGAAAATGCAAATTGCATTAGCCTCAGTGTTGCTGAAGGTCAAAATCAGCTGATACAATTATAGGCTATTTAGGAGCCATTGTGGATTTGAATAATGAAAAGAGGTGCTTAAACATGAGCAGCTTTAATATTCCACAGGTGGTGAAATTATTGGTATAACTAATAGCCAAAAATACTTTTCTGCAGCATAGGTTAAACACAAATATCAATAAGCTGGTTTGGTTTTCTTTCTTTTTTTTTTTTTTTTCTTTTCTTTTCTTTTTCTTCCCAAATGCGAGACATTTGGACTCAATTTTAAATGCTTTGCTGCCTTGGGTCTGTTATGAAACAATAATGATTGAATTCCATCAACCCGCCCTAAACCAATAATTACCCAGATATTCATAGACTATAAACTGAATAACAATCAATTTAACCTTGAATGCATCTTGTACCCTCAGCTATTAAATCGTACTGAAAGGCAAAGTTTTAATAATGCAAACATCCTGAAAGTATAAAAAGCATATATCGATGAGTTCATGCACTATGTCTCTGAGGTTGTGCTTGTTTTTTTTTTTTCTTTCCAGACTGGAGTCTCCAACACGGACTCTGACCATGGAGGCCCCCAGAGGGGTCGAAGTGAGCGCTGCCAAGGGGCCACTGAAGGTCAGCAGCCGAAAGGATCTACAGTTGGAGTCAGCAGAGGGAGAGGTGAGGAGGATTAGAGGTTACACTGGGAGTTAAAATCTCCATTTTTATTTATTGTTTTACATGGCCAAGAAATAGGCTGGCACATGACTACCTATAAAAACACAATATGTGGTTTTACACTGTTTTAGATTAAACAAACAAGATAGAACATGTTAGCGAGCTTTAGAGGTTCAGGTCGGAAGGTTCTGTTATCTCCCTGTTTCCTATCTCTGTGCCAAGCTAAGCTACCCACCTGCTGGTGGGTATATTCATATTCACTGTTCAGACATGAGAGTGGTATAGATGTTCTCATCTAGCTCTCAGCAGGAAAGCGGATTTCCAAAAATGTCCAAGTACTTAGATATTTCATAACAAGATCCAGTCTAGTGCCCCAAGCTAGCAGCTCTGTGAGGCTGTACTTGGCCAAAGTGGTGCTTTGAGCTAAATGCCAACATGCTCTCAATGACGAAGCTAACAAGTTAATGTTTACCAGGTATAATGTTTACCATGTTAACCATCTGAGTTTAGCTTGTTAGCATGCTGGCAGCTAGTTCAGCTGATGGATGTTTCATTAGTTATGCTGGTGTTTGGTAAGAAACAGGGTAATATTGGACAAATTAGGATTTTGACTTGATAATGGCACCAGATGAAAAGTTATTACAGTTCATCCTGTGGAGCCCAGGAATGTCTGGGCAAAATTTCAGGGCAATCCATCCAATAGGTGCTGAGGTATTTCAGTCTAGAGCAAATGTGATGGAACAAACGCCTGACATTGCCTAGAGCCCAACACCAGTGTGGCTAAAAATGAATAATTTTGTGTTCCAGATAAAAAATATTTAATAAAGAGATGGAGTTTGTCCTTCACTGCTTATCCTAACTCACCAGATTAGAGCTGCTGTATTTCACTCCACCTGTCACATTGTATTTACTCATTGCACATTTATCATTTAACAGTCTGAGTTGGTAATACATCACTTCAGGGCATCTCTGGTGATGTTATTTGAATGACTTCCAGCACGTCTCTGATGTTTTTTCCTCCCAGATCCTTTTAGACGCCAACACCATACAGTTGGGGAGCCTCCCACTCGGCGTCTACACAGCATCTCCAGGTCAGGCCTCCCAGGAACAGGCCATATACGAGGTTTGTGTCTGCCCCAGCGGCAAGATCTACCTCTCTCCTGCAGAGAGCAGCTCCACCTGCCAGGCCATGAGCAACACCTGCCTCTGGAGCTGACCTGGGAGATCTGCCCTGGAGCAGATGAGATTGAGAGTCCTCCGTCAGGACACTGGACGGAGAGTGGAACTTACCTGGGTGGAGATGGAGCTCAAACTCTTCACTGTCTGAGCTGTTTGAGTTCAGAGTAGTACAGGAGCATCTGAGTCTGATACCTGCAGTGGTCGACTGGGGATCAGGACTCACCACTGACATTGTGGGAATGGAATTCAGAGCGGCTCTGAAATTAGGAATATCACATAAAACAATAACATTTCCACTACCATTGATCAGACTCAGAGGGCACAACTTTTATTTTTCTACTCTAGGTTCATTGTACACATACAGTGACTGTTTTTAGGATTCACCAAGAATAAGAAGAGAAAAAACACAGGTGCCTTCAGCTGTGAAACAAGTCATATTCTGTCCATACTCTGTCTATGTCAGAGTCAGAGGTTCCTGAAGTTGTGATTGTAGAAAGTGAAGTAAGCACAATTCTGTCATGCCCCCCCCCACCCCAAAACCTAGATTTCAGATTACTTTGAGTATTCTTTATTGATATTTTTGTTTTTTCCTCTGTGTTTGCAGCTGTTTAATTTGAAATTAAACATGTTTTTATGTGGGACAAATTGTACATGAAGTTTAACCTTGATAAAAATAAGTGAAATAACATAAACACACTGTTTTGAATGTTAAGGTAAAGGTTCACAAGACCCCTCCACTTTATGGTAAGTAATGAACTTTTTTTTTTAATGATGTTGATGGTAAAACGTGACATTTGGCAGCAGATGCAGTTGCATAGTGCATGTTAAAACCCCGCTCAGTATGTGGACTCCCTCTCTCCTAGTCAGCGGCCCACTGTGGAGTTTGACACCAGAGTCTGGCTGACCTTGCCACTGCAGCTGAGAGCAAGACCGGCAGCCACGTGTCAGCAGACCTGCTGGAGAGCAGGGTCTCGCTCCAACCCATTTCCTCATCCTCCGTCCTCAGCCTCCGGCGGAGACAGGCTGGTTTGGTAAGAATCATGATGGCATTCTAACAAGAGCTTAGCAGCCCTGCCCACCACCTGCTCACTGAAGGGTTTTGTTTTTTGGTTTTTTGTTTTATGCTTTTTTTCCCACAAAGATTCTCCATGGGAGATTTTTTTTGTTTGAGTTAAAAGACAACCATATAATCACGCTCAATAGCAAAGTGGGGCTACAACAGAAAAGTGTCAATTGAGATGCTGCAGTTTCATCATTTGCCCAGATTACAGTGTGTATGACGGTACATACTGTGTAGATGTTTTTCCAGCCAATCAGAGCAACAAATCCAAAAATGAATGGTATTATTTCATCTAATTTAAACTTTTAAACGATTGAATCGAATGCAGGAGTAGAACTGCAGTTTAACTAGCAACACTTTTTCAAATGGTCCCACACCCCCACCCCCCTTCACTTCCTTTACTGAAGTGCTGGCACCTGCTGTGGTAGGAAACGGATGTGACACTGTACCAGCAGGAGGGAAAAAAACAGAGAAATATCTCAAAGAATTAAAAGGACAATATTTGTACCAGAGACAGGGGCCTGTGGACACTGAAATGGGTCCATTGTGATCCATTAGACTCTTCTCCATCTAACAGCCAGCCTGTGGCCATGAGTGTCTGAATTCTTTCTGAATATGTTTATGCAGTCCACTGAATCGCAACTCTTTTGCATTTTAGCCATGTTTTTATGCAGAAGGTTTGTGTGTTTGCCACTCAAATACACAGTGACCATGGTGACTCCTGCATGTGGTGGTATCCTGTGTATTCCTTCAATAATTCTGAAATATTAAGACTCAAATTTGGATCATAGGTGTGTCAGTATGTTGTTTTAAGCTCATACTACTTTCAAATGATTATTTTCATTATCAGTTACTCTGTGAATATTTTCACCGCTAATATTTTGTTTTGTTTTTTTCTTTTAAACCTGTCAAAATTTCTCAAAGCCCAAAATGAATGATTTAATCCCTTCTTGTGTTTGACCAACCCAAAGATATTTAGTTTATTATCATTGCAGACTCAGAAAACAGAGCAAAAATTCACACATTAAAGTGAGTTTTATTATCCCCAGTTCAGTTTTTGCGGGAAGACCAAAAGGGAAGGTTTTCAGTAAAATATTTATGATTTAACAGAGTGTATAGAGAAAAAAATACTTGGTCTTTCTGACAAAGTCATGCATAGTTTTATTGCAGCCTCAAGAAGAGCAAACACAAGCCTGAAAACTGAGTGGAAATGACTCAAACCTTTCTTTGTACAGATGCTATCTCCTGGTATATTTCATTACCCTCTCTCTCCCTGTTGTGCTGATGTGCATCTTGCCTCAGCATTTGACTTGCTTGAGGCTGGAACATAATACGGTCTTTCTACCACAGGTAATCTGAACAGAACTGGACTGGGTAGAGTGTTTGAAGACGCAGGGTTAAGAACAGATATTACTGTAGCCTACTGCTGCACAGTTACGGTCGGGTGCACATCACACGCTTCCTGGCTTTAATTAAGCCCAAAGTTGCCAAATCAAAAAGCCAGATCGGTGTTGCAAGGACGATAGTAGATTTTGTATTTTTAATCTCATTTTTCAAAAAGCCGGTGGAATTGGCTCTGTAGCAGCAGGTGTTTGGAGGACAGATGATAAAGAGTCAGCACTATGCGACACCAGCTGATGAAGCATTAATGCTACACATGAAACCATGTTGGTACTTTACAGAGTTGAGAATTAACCAGAGAAGGTAGTTAGATGGGTCTTTTTTGCCTTAAAGAGTCACATAATCAACACTTAGTCAAAGAGCTGTTCTCCATATTTACATGACTTGTGGGCTTTTTAGAAAGTAACAAAAAATTCTCCAAACTAATATTTTACTCCTCTCCACCAGCAGAAATTCCCATATTGAGCAAGCAGGATGACAGGTGAAAGGTGCAGTAGACTTTCAAAAATTCAATAATCAGTTCACATTAGGGAGATGAATGTTTTTGCTGCTAGCTAGAGCTTTTTGCATTTCTTATTATGCTGAAACATTTATTCAGTTCGAACAGGCACCAGAGGCTTAGGGCCTCAGAGATTGTGACTGCTTTGGATTCATGCCTTTATATGCATATCAGTGTAAAAACTGGTCCTGGGAAAGGCAATTTTCTTATTTTTCAGCCTGTGCAGATCTTCCCCACAATTTTAAGTTTTAGTTCCCTGCTCCAAAAATGATCAATATGTTTTATTGAAAAAAAAAAAAAAAAGATCTTCTGTGACCCTTGAGATGTCACTCTGACATAAACACCGAGGTCACATCCTTAGGGAAATATTTCTGCAGTTTTATTTGGCATCTGTGGAAATGCTAATGAGCCTCATCCACAGCTGTTGAAGACGATCTTTACAAGGTGATGACGAGCGGTGTTCAGGTGTAGCTCAGACAGCTGTGCAGTTCGGATGCCAGTCTTGTGCCCTTTCATTCTTTGATATCACTTTGAATCCACAGATTGCCTCATGGTTGATGTTACATCATCAAACGCTGCACAAACAGGTAATTTCCGAGATCTACGAGGCGAGAAATGTCTCGAATGCAGCTGATCCAGCTTCCTAAGCAGTAAATGCTCTAGCTATATGCTTTCATGTGAAATTATTTATAATCACCCAATTACAAGCAAAGTTGAGGCTGCCTTTAAATGTCATTTTGCATAAAGTACACCTATCAGAGGTATCGTTTGACATTAAGCTAAAGGAAGCCTATATGTCAAATTGTATTCAAACCGCTTGTGCTGTTGTTCGAGGTGCTGCAGAAGTGCACCGTATCCTGCTCCGGACTTTGGCTCCATGTGCTACAATGGTATGTTTATAATATCTACATCATTCATTAGAAGGTTATGCTGTAGTGTCCATCAACTGGGAATATTTTTGACACTAGGTCCATTGCGATGAATCTCCAATTTTCCAGTTCACTGCAGAGCCTGTGCTTAGCTCGTGCTGCCATCTATTGGCTTTAAGACCTTAAGATCACATTTAGAAAAATCAATCAACTCAATTTCAAAGCTGGATTACCGCCTGGACACAAAGTGCAAATGTCCCCTGGGACCTTGAAAGCCCCTGGTTTACTGCAAGTTAACTAGTGCATTTATTGGAAATTTGTTTATAATTACACACAAATCAGCCCATCTATTCTCTCGGTTCGAGACCATGTTTAAATAACGAGAAAGGAACTCTTAACATGAAATAATCTTTGGTTCTTTAATTAAGAGGACAAACCCCATAATTACAGTGCAAATCTGAATAAAGGAACATAAGAGATGCCACCCCATGATCGGCCATTGATGATGTAATCTTAAAATTACTCACTGTTCATTGTCATCCATGAAATAGTGAAACAGTAACTAGGTGAGCAACAAATTTTTGCCTGTTGTATTATAGAGGATTATATGGTTTGTTCATAGAAAGACAGGATATAGATGAATAAAAAGTAGAGTGAATCATAAAGATAATTCTGAATAGATACTGAATACAGATCACTTAGATACATGTTGTAAATGTGAGACTTTGTAATACCTTACTGTAAAATTCACGATATGTAAATAGGCGAGCGTCAGTAGTAAGTATGCCAAAAACAATTCCTCCATCTGACTATATATTAACTGTAAAGAAAAAAAACCCTTAACTTTAATAATTTTAAGAGCATTTGTGATATTGGACTCTGGGACCCCAATGCTAAAACCATAATTTAGGAGTGAAAACAAGATTGACGTTAATTCAACACAATTATTTTAGCACTCCAAACTAATGTACTACATTTTGAACACTGTACCAGCTGTAAAGCTAGTGTTGTAAATATAGGAGTCTGTTAGACAATCTATGTTCTCGGTTTAGAAAGGAATCCTTGAGTAAATATGTAATTGATGATTTTCCCCAATTTTCCTTTATACTGACATTTAAATATCACTATGAATCACTATGAACCTCCACTATATTACTCTGACTTTAAATATCTTGGCATCAAAAAGCTTTGAACAATACCTGATAAAGTTTTAATTTCTGGTCAAAAAAATATATAAGATTTGTTTAAACATTCCTGCTTAAAAAAAAATGCACTGGTTCCTGTGGTCAACTAAAAACACAGGAACTGGTTCAAGAGGAAGCAAAGCCTTAAAGGTCTTTACTGATTGATGGTTCAAACCCAGGGAAGCTCAAAGGCATCTTGTTTCCTTTCAGTTCCTGTAGTCGTGTCTGTTAGGGCGAAGAGGTCTTCGGCTTCCGACGGCATATTGCCTGTAAGCAACAGAATGTGTGCGAGCAGACGTTGTATGAGATGCCAATATTTAATGTTATTATGGAAAACTACAGCACAGCAACTAAATCCAACTTTCAATTGTCGGTTGTTAATCTTTAGTGATCGGTCTTTCACGCCTTTGATCAGGAAGTGCAGATTAACGTAAAGGAACAGTTCGACGTTTGGGAAATTTGTTTCACTTCTTACTGCAAATTATCTGAGATGATCAGTACAACTCTTGTCTGTGCATTTAATAGGAAGGCAATTAGCTTAGTTAGCATAAAGACCTGAAGCAGAAAGCCTGGCTCTGTATTATGATCTAACCTGCAACAAGATAACAAGATGATATAACCTGCTCTGGGTCTTCAATTATTGCAAAGGCATTACTGGTATCAATCAGCTCACATTTATAAAGCAAGTGAACAGTGTTGAACTATTTCTTAAAAATGAATGTGTGATATAAAGCACTCACCTCCCATTCTCTTCTTGTAGGTCATTGGCTTTCAGGGCAGATTTTGAAATGCCCATGCCGGGAGGAATCCTGTCTGGGTACCTCACAGCGATCTTGAGGCCGTTCAGCTCAAAGCCCTGAAGAAGTGAACAAAAAACAATTTACAGGAGAGGTAGCTAGAGGAAAAGCTCATATGCTGTCCTGTCAGAGTCTAGTACCTTACGTATGTGTATACATAGGGAAGGGAGCAATAATTAGTCTGTCTGTCTGGCTAATTCAAACGCGACCAGTCACAAAGACGAATGTCGGAGGCATTTGTAGCTGTATTAAGAGATGAAACTTGGCCCTTTCACCAGTCTTGCAGAACAAGTGATTGTGACTTTGTGATAAAAAACAAAATACATTGATCTAAAGAAAACTTGTTGAAATTATGGTTGTTGAACACAGCAAAAGCCTCTTGAAGAGACTTGAGGTTTAATTCTTTAGCAGACCTAAATTTTGGCACTTTGAGCCTTATCCTGTTAGATTCACACTTACATGAAAGCGCCGGATGGCTTCATCACAATACTCCTGTTTTGTAAAGTTAACAAAGGCACATCGTTTGTTAACCAGAACCTTCACACTATAGACGACCCCAGCCCTGCAGGAGAACACAAGGGTTGTGAGTCCTTAGTGTGTAACACAAGGTTATGTCTACAGAGAGATAATATCAGCAATGTGAAAATTGTTTGTCTCAATAAAATCAACCTTAAACAAATGTTATCTTACTTGTTAAACAGGTTTGTTATCTCAGACTCAGTTACTAGGCCAATCAAGTTTCCCACCCAAACTGGAAAAAGCTCCCTGTTGAGAAAATATTATTTACACGTTTAAAAGAAAATGAAGGTGACAGATGATACGACGGAGCCTACGCAGATGATTGTTTTTTTTTTTTTATAAGAAACCATATTGGAGATAAACACCATCATTCATTTCCCGCAGTTTGAAGTGCATAGAAGCAGTAATTGATTTTCTGTTCTCTCGGAATAAACTGTCTGCTCAGTATTTAATTGATCAAGAATCATCAAATTAACTTTCAGTTGTACTTGGCTATTGCTGTCCATGATGCGCAGTCATTTAGACATCAATGATAATACTTCACCATACAGAGCAATTTAATATTTGTAGTTTATGGAGAATTGTCCCACCTCTGTTTCCTCAGCTCAATATTTTGCCCTGCCCTCATTGTCCCATTAAATGTTAAGTAAATAACTGTCTCTCACACTGATTTAAAAGTTGTCAGAGAACCAGAAATGAGTTGGAACTAATGAGCTGAGCTGAACAGCTATGACGCCACGATTCTGCAGAATGTAACCCCGATATAACTATGGAAAGTTTGAAATGTAAGACTTTCACCATAGTATTACACTATAGTCATCTGTAGTAAATGTTTTAAGCTGTGTCAAAGCTGTGTGGAGCCTTTTTTTTTAAGTCAGTTTTAAATAAAACACTTTTTCAAACACTGCAGTGTGAGTGATCTTATACTCACAGTGGTGGTTGACTCTTTTCATTGCTGTTCTTCATGGCCTGATTGGCAATGGCCTTGGGTTGGTTGTGGACATTTGACATATTATGAACTGGGCCTAAAGGTCTGTCCTTAATTGATGTTTTTAGTACGTCATGGGACTGAGGAGGATAAGGAGAATCGGCAGGCGCGGGGTTTGTGTTGGCTGAAAGGACTGGAGAAAACCCGGTGACATTCACTACTTGAGCTGGTGGCAGAGAGGCATTTTGAATAGCTCCTAAAACACATAAGCATTTAAAACTGGTATGGTGTACAAAAAGGCACACACGGGTAAGTAACTGACAAAACTTTGGTTTACCAAACACATGGGACACAAGACTTTGACACACTGAAACAAGTATGTACAAATATGTACAAAGTGTACTCTACACTGGTAAACTAAAACAATACAAGGTGACTTTCAATTCCTCTAATGCATGACCGCATTACATTACTCACCTGGTTGATTTCTTAATTTGAGCAGCACCTCCAGTGCTTTTTTAACTGTCCCGTGAATAACTAAAGCGTTTGAGCTCTGCTCCCGAGTGAAACCATACTCCTGAAACAGGCACAGGTTAAAAACACCCTCAGCATGATTATGTTTCAGCTCCGCTGTCGACACACACCCGTCCCTCTCAAAGCTGAGAAATGTTAAAACCGATCATTTTTGCTCATTGCTTTTTTTGTGCTAAAACCACAGCTCTTAAATATATAGTAGTGCAACTGATTACTGAGCTTATACAAAATCCTGTGTTTTGTACAAATACAAAAAAGCAATGTGTTACATGGAGTACAGCACTAAATCTGACATCTGACATCATTTTTTTCTGTGTTTCCCACCCTGGTGAATACATGAAACACACAGCTTTCTGTTACATACCATTAGATGTGTCATCTGAACCTGCATTAGTTCATAATGAGCTTCTACATATGAACCATCCAGTTTGAGAACGTCCCTGAAGGCCTGGGCAGACTCCTCATACCTCTGGACGAGGAGGAAGAAGAGAAGAAAAAAAAATTTACTCCTCACTCTGCATTCAGACTAAACCAAAGCTCGAACTCATTCACTGTCAAGCTTGCCAACTAATCAACACAGTTACTGTTTACAGCAAAAGCTAGTCAAAACAAGTCTAAGTAAAAAACGTGAGTCTGTACAGCTCAGCAATGCTCCAATTTAATTCAGTAGCACTGCAACAAGGCCAAAGTGAACCCAAAGTCATGTCAACAGTAAAAAAAACAATATAAACACTTGTGAAAAATGAGTTCAACTTAGAGGTTACTTATTCACAGATATAAACACTGCTGCCAAGTGGGTCGTATTTAGGCAGCGTAAAAGTACACAAGATTATCACATTGATTTTAGGGTCATCGATCTGTATAGCACTGTGAAATAAACACAGGTAAGCCTCGAAAATTAGCAATGTCTGAGATCAATAAGGGAAAAAAATAAGATGCCAAAGAAGGACATGATCCTTGGGCTCAAGCAGCCTTTCCCAAAAGCACTGCCCGGTGTTTTTAACTGTGCTGTTGCAGATCAGTTTGCATGCTGGATGTATTTACACTACTTTACTGCAACTTAGCTACCACAATACAAAATATTTAAAACAGTATTTCTATTAGGTGTGTGTGTGTATAGGCCCTGATGCAGATTTAATGGGAGACCATTCACCTTCAGACCGGCCAGCGCTCTGCCCTTCCTAAACAGGCCTTTAACCCAGCCTGGACGCACATTGAGACACAGCTCTGCATCAGTCAGTGCCTTCTCATATTCTTGCATCCTTTCAAAACAGAAGGAACGATTCCCAAACAACCTACAACAGAAAGTATAATTAAAACATCACTTTAAAAAAAGCAAAAAACATGTTGTGTAAATTTACTAAGTAAAAGATGTGTTTTTACTTTAACTCTCTAGGGTTGTACTTAATTGCATCAGTGAAGTATTTCACAGCCATATTAAAGTCTCCAGAATTTGCAAACCTATTTCCAATAACTGTAGAGGGAAAAAAAATGATAAATTAAAATCCTATTGACTGACATTATTAACAAATGACTGTTTATGAATGAAGATGGACAAAACTTACCTGCAAGCTCAGTACTTATTTTTACATTATCTTCAAAGGTGAGGACTCTAGGCGCAGCAGGGTCCTGTTCAAAAAAGTTGTCCAATTTTTAGTTTGGGGTGGTACATTTATGTATATTTATGTATATTTATGTATATTCATTAATATATATATACACACACACACACACGCATATAAAAACTATTATTATTATTATGTAATCTCTGGTTCGTGTGCAAAATAACTGACCTTCTTTTCAACGTCTGGTTCTTCATTAGGTTTGTAAGGGACGGTTTTACGTTCCTTAACTGGGTTCTTCTTTTTCTCCTTCCTTTCAGGCCTAGGCCTCTGCTCTGCTTTACGCTTGGCTATGAGAGCAGCTTTAGTCACAAAAGTACTAGTCATATCCAGTCCCTGGGAAAAAAACAAAACAAAAAAAGACACATTAAGAACATAGACATTATTCATCTGCCTGAATGCTGAGAAATATTTTCCATGTTCTAATCCTGCATTCCTGTGTTAATTGTTCATCTATCACTTGTTACATTCTAAATATGAATAAAAACATTCCTTTCTCTTTGTGGAAAAGACAAAAATATTCTTTAAAACTAATCGAGAATTGAAGGGCAAATTTACATAAATTTATATGATAAAATTTGATTTGGGGTGTAACTGTTTATTTTTCCAGAGGATGTGGTTGCGGTCTTATCTATTCATTACTGCTTTAACAACACTGGTGTGGGAGGTGTGCAGAGATGAACAGTCCTCCGCAGCTCCTCCTCTCTCTCTGAAGCTGTGTTGTGGTATAATCACAAAAACCAAACCTACTTCAAACCAGTTATCTAATCACATCTAAAAGACCTTGATTTAAATTCCTCTTTACAAAACAGCAGACGGCAGTTTTGATACTTGTGACAAACCTCGTTCTGCTTTATTATTGGCGTATGAACTAAAGTAATAGGAGCACTTGGTACCTCGGAGTCACATGAGTCATTCTTGGTGTAACCATCTTCATCCCTGGATCCATCCTCACTGCCACTGTCACTGGAGTCTGTATCTTTAGCTGAAGGCGACTGTTGAACACTGGAATTTGTTTTGTCTTTGGATTTGTCATTGACTGGTTTACTATCATCTGCTTTAGATTCCTGTGCATCAGTTTTTTCCTGTTTAACAAGATAAACAAACCTGTTAAAGCATGAGAGTGTAGCTTGATGAATTTTTTTTGAAAGATGCTGCACACAACTGGTCACTACCGCTTCATCTTTTATTTGGTTTGGTTTTCCCTTCTCCAACTTCTCACTCCGTTTTAACTTCCTTTTCTGTTCAGCAAGAATACACAAAAGCTTAATGTACACAATCTGACATCACTCATTACTATGAAACTGCTATTGGAGGTCGTAAAATGTACCTGTCTCTTAAGCCGCTTTTTTTCAGCCTTTTCTTGACTTTTTTTGGATTCTTGTAATAATCTGGCCCTTCTTTCAGTATCCTATAAAAGTTGTGAAAACAAACATTGCATAGATTTCAGTCATTTGAACTCAACAGACTCACTTCATGTCATACTGAAGTCGTCCAACTCTGAAAGACAACTACAACGAAAGTGAACTCACTCTCCTTTACCTTAACTTTTACAGAGGCTGGGTTGTGAAGGTCACCAGCTGAAGCGTAGTGATGCAGGGAAGACTGATAAACCGAGTCGGGTGACCTCGTACGGTTCCCTCTAAATCCTCTATCACTACTCATATCAGAGAGCCCTGGGTATCCACGGAAATTATTTGGACCATGCACCCAGTTGTCAATGTCATAATCATCCTCACCTGAATCATCTAGCCTGTCATCATATTCCATATCTGTTGAGAAAAATAATGTTTTATACATTTATCCAACACACTCCACAATAAATGTGCAAATCTTTACAATTTCACAATCAAAACACTGAAAGCAGACCAAGGTATGTAGCACTACTGTGATAGCTTTAATGTGAACCTTACCAAGAAGGCCAAGTCTTACTATCCTTTGAATACGAGATCGTCTCTCCAGTATATCCACAACCCATGGCTGGACAGGAGAGAGAGAAAACGTGAAATAGCACATGTTTGCTGAAAACCATCAGATTAGCTCAGCACCTTCAGCCTCGAAGCTTTCATTTTCCTACATGCGACCTATGGTTGGGTTCCTTAATGCTCCAAGTTTAAAAAAAACAAACAAACGAACAAACAAACAAAAAACAAACAAAAGGTTGGCGTGTCCCACAGGATGTCAAATGCCTCTAGAGCACTGACACCGCAGCACCGCCTTTAAGTTTCACTTTCTTTTACCCGGGGTGAGCGCTGACTCACTCGATCGACGCCGACGTTCAGGCTGCTTTCCCAGCGACGGCCCCCGGACGGGGTGACCGTGATCGGGTCTGAAACCTCGCCGAGGGACACTCGTTTTCCCGCTCGACGCCCGAAACGCTTGTTTGTTTGTTTTCGTTGCCTTTGCGTGAGAAGCACCTCGGAGCGGAGCTTTTACACAGGAAGTGGCTGCGTGCGTCCGAAACGGACCCAGTTTAGCGAGGCTCGATCCGAGGCAGCAGCTTTAAAGTTAAGTCGGACTCGTGTCTGTGTGTGTGGTCTAATAGGGCTAAACAAACTATTATTACTATTATTACTATTATTACTATTATTATTATTATTATTATTGTTATTATTATTATTGTTATTGTTATTGTTATTGTTGTTATTATTAAACCCGGGTCAGCCACATCACCGACGACAGGACAGGTTGAGTTGTGTACTTACGACCAGTGGGATATCCGTAATCTCTGGGGGGGAGAAAACAGAAAAAGCAATAAAAACAGTGCAAATCTCCCCGATTCAGCGTCAAAATAAAATCAGGCTTCATCTGCATTTAGCGTCAATTCCCACCTAATAAGAGTGGGCTAACCCGTTAGCCGAACTACCCACCAACTTCTCTTAAACAGGCGAATAAGTAGTTTTTCTCACCCGTCTCGTCTCTAAATATCTCCATGTTTAATAAAACATGCCCTCCGACGGCATCCGACACGCTTAAGGTTCACGAAATTGCGCAGAGCCGCATTACTTTGACGCCGTTTTCCCCGCAGCCTCTCGCTTCTGGCTACATGTCGTTTTGCGCGTCCTTCGACCGGACTCGCGTGGACGCATGCGCGCCGCCGACAGATGATCGTACAGATGTTTTGATGCGCGCCCCCGCTTCAGAGTCGCGAACGGGCGTGTAAACGTCGACCTTAATTTAATGTTGTTAAAAAGTACGGTGGACTTACGCACTGCCCTAATTTTATCCTCTACATTTGAATGTAATGGGTTTTATTCTAACATACATTATATATTGTTTATCATTTATACTTTTACCTATATATTATTTTTATGTTTCTACATCGGAAGGATTCACATGTCAAGAACACACATATTTTTACAGTTGCGCTACACAAATTCTTTTGAAAATATATTGTCAGAGAAATATTTGCACAATTAATTTTCTATAAAGGTAAGGTGATGTATATAATGTGTAGAGCTTTTGAATTTTATTTAGCTGATTTCACATTTATTTCCTGTATATACCTCTGTAGTGGCTTTCTTACCTCTGTCTGTCTCCTGTGATGCTGTAAAGTCTTTCAAATCATCCTCTATCCTGCATATAAGGGATGAAAAGGCCTTTTCTTACTTAACTGTTTTATCAATCCAGATTAGAGTGAAAACAACAATGTAAGAGAATTGAAACTAAGAATATAAAATCACAATAAATCTTTAATGCATCCCTCAGTTAGTCATTAGCATACACACATTCATACATCACTTCCTGATTTTTTTTTCAGGTAGACAAAGACCAGTATTATTTAAAATCCTTTTTTAATGTAAAGCTCTTAACTGACATAGGAAAAATAGGAAATACAATATCAGTATTTTCACTTTGAGGAAAACTGTTCAATGTGGAAATATTTGTGGCAATATTTCACATCTACCTTGTAAATAATGTTTGTTTGTTCTTGCACGACAACAATCATTCTAGAGTAAAACTGACATCTTTCACATTCTTGACTGAAAAATTTAAATAAATTTGAAAGTATAGTTTATATAGCACAAGGGATGCTGCATCAAAGGAATCATGCATATCTCAATAGTCATTTCATCTCGTTCCAGTAAAAACTAAATAAAAAATTTCATAGTACTAATTTTTAAGTACCATTATTTAGATAATAGATGTTCATGTGCCTGTGGATTCCAGAAATTAATTAAATGATTTAATGCAAAGACAGCTTCCAAACCATTTCAGGTTTTGCAAATTATTTGCTTAAGTAGTGTCTGTATTCATATATTAAGGAATATATTCATCTTTAAGACCAACCTATGCTAGAGGTTATAATATTTCAGTAACAAATGTTTAGTAACTTGTTGATTTAAAACTATAATCTGTTTGAGATCATGCTCCAACCTCATGAAAGGCAATTCCCTACATGATTGTGAATATGTGTCACATGGCTTCTATCACAACAAGTGAGTGAAAGTGCAGCTGCAGTTCTAGTTCCCTTTGAACTCTAAGCAAAGCAGCTATCTTAGGCCAAGTCAAGAGGAATTACCAGGCCTTATCTCCTCGCCTTAGAGTTTAAAGGTCAACCCTGAGTCACAAACTCTCAAAGGCGTATCAGTTACCACAATGTAAAGCAAGTAACAGCAACAAGTAGCCGTCATCACAGCCAGAATTTTGGCTAAAAGTCTTTAAGAATATAAAGCAGGAGACATCAGTCTCTCCAGTGATAAGTGTTATTCTACAGTCCTTCCATGTCGTACAGAAAATTCAATGAGTCTGTGGTAAACACAGCTGAGGAGTATGATGGCCCCTACCACCATACAGCAGATGAGGCTAAAGGCCCAACGAGGTCCCAGGATGGTATAAACCTGGGAGACAAAGACGGGACCCAGTGTCCGTGCACCACTGCCAGAGGCTGTCAGCCACCCCATGTACACACCCTGCAGCAAGCAACATTAAAACATCCACATTAAACGTTATCAAGAGCTGCATTAAATACTTTCATTAGATTTCAAAATAAAAACAATGAAACAACATTTTGAGAAATGTTCTATTTGTTAAAATAACACTTCCGTTACCCGACAGTCTTCTCACCTGAGGCTTGGGTCCAAGGATTTTGGAATACAGTGTATAGGACATCACGTTACAGGCTGGGTATCCCACCCCAATCAAGATGTCAGAAGAGATGTACTGGGCCAGGTGTATTGCAGGGGTGTACTGGCACCAGGTCTGTTCAAACGGGCAGCCTGTTGGCTCCAAAGAGCTGTTGGAGGCTATTGTGGCTTCAGATATCTGACTGACCAAGGAGTTGTTTCTGAGGTCTGTATTTTGAAAAGGAAAGCCAAACATTTTAGTGCACTTAAATCCTCAAACATATATATAACTCTTGAAGTATTCTTGCTACTGTACAACCTTCTAAAAAAAAAAAAAAAAAAAAAAATGAAAACAAAGCTGTATTATTTCAATCACAAAAAATGGAAATTGCCAAACTGCCAACCAACTTGTATTTAATCCATTCAACAATTGAAAAAATCTATACCTGCCCACTGGATTTTGGGGTAATGATTCCCCCATGGAAGGAGGATAAAGAAGCCACAGAATATGATGGCCAAGCCTGCTAGCAACACAGGACGATCCCCAGCCCTAGAGGGAAGTAAACATTCCTTTTGTTGAATTGAAATCCGTCAAGTTGAGCTGGAATTTTATTGAACAGATTTGTGAGTAAGGGTACCTTTGAGAGGCCACTTTTACAACCAGAAACACAATGATGGATTCAAATCCAATGCAGCAGATGATGATACCATTGTATAAAACCGCTTCTTTCCTCGTCCAGGCGAACATGTCCATGGACAAAGGGGTAGCAATTCTGAGAAATCATAAACATATACAGTCAGGTCTTGAAAACATACTTTTTTCTGTTTAACTGTCTGTAGCATTGTAATTTGACCGCTTCTATACTCTGTGACGAAATACATACGTCTCAAAGACAGCGAAGATGAACATGACGACGAAGAAGAGGATGTTGGAGGTCAGGATGGCTACCTGGTCAATGGTTTCCTCGGTTTCTTCGCTAACATCATCTCTATCTACAGAAGAAAAGAGAGAATAAATGCGTCAACCGAGAAACACTAACAAATACTCTCCAGAAGATACCGTCAATATATCCAGTCTCAAAATTCTTTCAGCCAGGAATTGGGATGCCTTGTCTCATGATCTCTCTCGGAAAGATGTCACACACTGTCCACTACACTTAGAAATATGATCATGTCTGATTGAAAACCTTTTGTTTTTCTTCAGTAGATTACAATCTGAATATTGCTTTCTACAGCAAATTCATTTGTACAGTACGCCAGGACTGGTTCTTATAAACATAATAAAATATGTGGATGACTGGGTAGTGGAGGACGTTAAGATGTATGACGGTTGAAATGTGAATTTTTCATCAAATTGTACACATCCTCTATTTGGCATTTTTCTTCGATAAAAAAAAATTGATAAAAAAAGTGTAGGACATTACATACCTTCTGATGTGTAGTTAATGGCTTGAATTTGTCTTCCATGGTCATCAACACGGTGCTCTCTGTTAGTGAGAATCAAGACAGGCCCTAATTAATATCCAAGATGAAAATAAAAGATGGTTTTTGATTACTAAGAAACATGGTATTAGGTACCAACACACGTGTAGCTGAACAGCATGTAAAAGTCATACAGTGGTCATCTAAATTTGGTGTACTCAAATTCCAAAAACTACATAAGCACAAGTGGACACACTGTGTATTTGTGCAGCCTTACCTCAGCACCAAGAGGACCAGCAAGATGTTGATGAGGCCAAAGGCTGCAGCCAGTAAAGCAGGAGCAGTGTACATGTTGAGCTGCAGGTCTATGATCTTCACTGTGAAACCATTCTCGCCAATGAATGATAGGCATGCCTGAAGAGCTGACACATACATAGAAGATATGCAAATGTAAAAAATTAAACCCGCAAGTTCTTAATTGTTCTTTACAACATACATTTCACTCACAGCACTGCTAGAATACTGGAACATAATCTGACTCCTTCTTTACCTGGTCCCAGGATGAAACCCAGTGCCTGACAGGCGCTCATATTTGCCATTGCACTGGTTCTCTCCTTCAGGGATGTAGCTCCAGCAACATAGGACCTCACCACAGCAACATTGCCTGCCATGAGAATCACAAATCTAATTTTAGGGGAATGTGTGACATTGACCACATCATCATATGATAGAGCAAAAGGAAATAGGGAAATTTTAACAAACAAGGCAAAATCCTACACATCACCTGCTCCAAAGCCCACAAAGGCTCTGGAGATGAGGATGTGGATCTTGTTATTGGTCTTCGGCAGGTATGCGTAGGCATAGTAGATATTGGCTGACAGGTTGATGAAGATGGAGCACACCAACGGCTCCCTGCGAGGACGGTGATTAGACCACAGGCCAAAAATCGGTGAGGCAACCATCTGACCGAGGCTGTAGGCTGCCACCACCCAGCCCAGGAAGCTGGCATTGGCACTGTCATCAACCTGTATTACACACAGATGGGTAAAAAAATGTAAAAGCATGAGGGTGCCATTGCTACAATGCAAACAGACCCGAGTCCCATGACTGATGCATGCTGTTACATTTGAGACATAACCAGGATGTGCTCAAGCATTTTTCCTAGCTTCTTTCACTTCCTGTTTGACCTGCCAAGTCTGCCTTTTTAACAACACCAACACAGTGCTGTATTTTCATCAGACTGCATCTTTAAACCAAGAAAAGTAGTGAGCCATACATACCTTTTGCAAATAGGGCCACAGTGAGGTTATGACAATCGTGAAACCTGAAAGGGCACATAAAACATTGATGATTTGCACACTGTCGCAAATCCCGGTCACAGGACAGTCTCCTTAATCATTATCCACCAGCCAGGCACGGAGGAGACATACAAAAACTTGTTTTAACACACACGAAATGTCCCTGAAATTTAAAAAGTTTAAATCTCCGTCTCTCTCGGGCATCCTCACCCACACTGCTGAGAAACATGGTGAAGTACATGACTCGGATGGACCTCCACCGACTACTGTGTCCTTCATCCTGGGAGTCATCACTGCAAAACAGGCGAGGGGACAAGACAGGCTACAATACCAGCAAACCAATGGTAAACAACGCACTTCCAGCCAGTGGCTACTCAACTCTGCCGCTCACCTGCTAGCATCATCATCATCATCCCTGAGCAACGGGGTGGTTTCGTCCGAGTCAACAAGTTGGGACATTTTGGCTAAAACGGAGAAACGACGACGCTTCCCCCGGACTTTGGAGACGGTCGAACAATGCTGCTAAGTCGGCATTTAGCTGAAGGTCGGTGAACTTAGCCTGCTAACGCTACCTAGCTCCGACTCCCCCGAGAAGCTCCGAAAAAGCTAGCTACGGCACCAGCTAACGTTAGCGACCCAAGCTGGCGTTTCCTATTCTTATAAAAGCGTTAAACGGAACGACCCCACGCATGTTGTTAGGTGGGGTGGTTTCCAACTGATGTCCAAAAAACAACGACAGTACGCCGACTCAAAGCTTGTAAAGTTGGACTATGATACCGAGGGCAGCTGTCAAGTCCGACAGTTAAAAGGGCGACTTTCGCTAAAACTTTTCAAAGTAAGATCAAATCGCAATTGTATCGGGGTGATTTTTTTGTCTGACGCCACAGTTGGTTGTTTTTACATGGCCGAATGCGTTTTGTAAATTTCCCCATAAGAACCCCGAACAGCCCAAGGACCATCTACTGATATTTTTTAGCCGTGGCCGACTCCTTGCTTTTATTCTGAAGCCGCGTCGTATGGCGTCCGGGCCCGTTCCGGTGTTTCCCGTTTCCCTTGACGCGCCGGACTCACGTGAGAGTCCGCAAACGGCGCGGACGCTTCTCCGGTCCCGCGTCCGCACATCTGGCGCATCGGGCGCATCTGGCGCATCTGTGCGTCACGTCGTTCACCCGTCATCCCGGCGCACAGCCCCGGACCGGTGTCGGTCGATTAAAGCGCCGTGCGGTCTCGGCCACCGCCTCCATCCCGCCTCGCCTGTTTGCACCGCGGCCGCTCGACCACGTTACTACGCTGGTCCAACCACAAAGTGTAGAGAAGAAAAATGAAAATGCAAAATCTCTTGCTTTGTATTCAGCCAGGATCCTCAGTGGCTGCACTTCAAGCATGGAGGTAAATTTGTTTTGTTTTGTTTTGTTTTATCAGCTGTCATACAATAAGCCCTTAATTGATCTGCCTCGGGGAATTGGACCGATTCTTGAGCAGAATCAAGTCCAAAAAAATCACACTAATTAAGACTTAAGGGTGTCACGGTGATGGAAAGGTGAATAATAGCTGAAATTAAAACCCCAAATGCCTCTGTGGTATTTCAGATTTGGCTTCCAACTAAAGACGCTCTTCCTTCCTTTGTTTATTCTTTGAACTGGTCGATTAAGCCTCTGGTCCATAAAATGTAAGAAAAGCGGTGATGAAACGTCCCTCGCAGTTTTCTAAAGCCAAATATATTGAATTTACTGTCATAAAACAAAGGGGGGAGGGCTGCAGAAAATCCTCACAAAAACGAAGCTTAAATTAAGGAATGTTCGCCCTTTTTGCTTTGTAAATTACTTAAGCACTTTATAAGTAACTATCAAAAAAGTAGTAAATAACTTTGTTTTTGCTGATCAATCAACGTATTGTTCCAGCTCTGAGTTTTGGGAACCAAGCCAAATAGAGAACATTTCATGATTAATAAGTGTAATTAGAACGAAAAAACACATGGTTAAACATTTCCTGTGTTTTTGACTTTCAATAGGATCAGAAACTTCTACCAGAGTTTTAAGAAGTAACTCACTATGCCATTGTTCATGAAGTAAAAGCAGGACACTACCTACGCACTGCAACACAAAACGGCTTTGTTGTTTTGAATTTGACAAGAAGCAGACTGTTGTCCTCACTCGCTGGAATGTGGGTTAGAAGCCACGTTTACTGGACTTGTGCTTTTTTCTTTTTTTTTCTTTTTTTTTCCCCCTTGTTGCAGATTAACCAACAGCACTTGCAGAGCCTAAAAACTTTCATGATCATCTGTTCAGGATTTTTAAGAGAATCACTCTCACTATCACCATATGACGACTCTTTCTGAATTAAATCTAATTTTCAATTTTCAACAGTGATTACTGAACCTGAGGAGAAAGGAAATCCATACCTCAGAGGGTAGAGTGGTATACAAGAGGCTCCCACTGTGCCGAATTTCCTGATGGACACAAGGTTTCCTACCCGTCTCGCAGCTGTCAAAGAAACACCTGGCTTCTCTTCCGGATACTACAAGTTTTCTTTGGGGGAAAAGAAGTATCAGACCTCAAAGCAGTATCAGGCCTTGAACAGTCCTGCTGGGTAGGTGGTAAAAATGCAACTGGCTTTCCTCGGCGGTGTGATGTTCCCTCATCCACATCTAATGCTTTCCTGCTCCTTTTCTGCTCCCCTGACAGAGCAGACAGCTTTCAGTTTTACTGTCTGTTTATCTGCTCAAGACCGCTGAGAGCTGGTGTGTAACTGTATCATGAGGTTTTGGATCTTTAACGGCTACGTTCACAGGTGAAGTCTTCCCATTTTCAATCCTGGTAAAAGCACCTATGGCGTTATAGCAGAGGACAGCACAGGGTGAGTGTAATGCCACGGGGACCTTTTGCAGATTCAACAAGAGCTTAAATTTTAATAAAATCAGGAACGACTGCTATGAGAAAGCAGTTACATACTTCAGTTTTATATTTCAGCGTTCTACTCCACTGGATAGAAAACTTGGCTGAACCGAGTTAAAATGTTTTTACTTTATCAGGTCAGGGAAATCTGATTTGGGGCTGAAATGGGTGACCAACCCCCCTGAAGATTTTTCAATAAGTCATGTTAAAAATTAAATGTTGACAGTCAAGCAAGTTCAAACTTCAATCCATAAAAATTCCAAATGGGATAGAAAAAATATTTTATTTTTCCCTTATAACCCATGCTGCACTCTCACTTCTGGACTTGACACACTTAAAATATTACAGAGTTGCAACACACTTCCTATTGGTCTCGCAAGAGTGACTGTCAGTGGGATGAAGTTTATCTAAAACACGGCATGATAAAAATCCGAGTAGGATATCAAAATGTAAACATAAACCCTTGTTCCTTTAACAGCTTTGCTCCATGTGATATGTATGTTTTTATCAACTCTGGCACAAGCACTGACTTTTGTTTTTGTGCAGAATACAGATGCACACATGTATATTATGAGTAAATGTATCCAACATACTGTATTTGACATCTTGGACAAAGCGGCTTAAGAGTGATGAGCTGTATTTTAAGTTCCACTTCATCTTTGATTCATTACTGTAAAGTGGTATACATTTTTTTCCTAGTATGTTAGTCTTTTCGACGATTCTTGCTAAAATTTAAAGTCATTTTATATGTTTACTATTTGTAACTTGTCAACTCCTTGAATAAACTATCAATCCGAGATCCTGCGTTTGTCTTTTCTACTTTCTTTGTTTCGCTCGGTGTCCACAGTGTAAAAGTCACTCTACAATCCAGTTTAAGAAAACACAGCAAAATGTCATACACTTTAATAAGTACAGGTAGTATTTACAGTATGTACACCATAACACAATACTAACTTTGTAATCACTACTGTATACTTTTCATAGATTAGGAAGTATTTACAATGTGAATACAACCATATGTTGATTCTGAAATAAAATTTGTTTAAAAATTCTGATACGCAATAAATTCAAGTAGGCGTGCCTTAATACATACTAGTTTTACTATGATCATGGTATAGGAGGTATGCAAGAACCAATTCACAGGTGCACCATGTTCCAAGACTTTGAAGAACAGTTTTTCAATACACTTCTCAGTTGGGTGCCATGGGGTGGGGGCAGTATGCCAGTCAATATCAAACACAAACTATACAAGTCCATAACATGCCTCAGTCCTGAAGACATGTAGTTTTTTCTGTGGGGATTTTTAACCATCAGATCCATTGGTTTATTCCGCCAAAGCTTTACACATTCATGTTTGGTCATCAGCCTTCTTCGGAAGCAAATGCTAGACTAAGGGCCGTTTGCTGTAGAATGCCCTGGTGGTCTGGAGGTCTAAAGCGCATCACTCCAGACACCGTTGTTGCATGTCACCTTCTCTTAACACTCCACTCCACTGTCCACTATTTATGAAGTAAAAATTACATTAAAAATTATCTTAAAAAAAAAAAAAAAGAGAAGGAAAAAAAAAAAGCATTCACTGTGTCTGAACTGATATATTCACACTTACAATTACATCTTGTCCAACCACTTAAAAATACATCTTGGAAACAGACACTGGGTATACCCAACACTGAGTACGAAGCATCCTTAACTGGAGCGACCCACCTGTTTCTTAGCTTAGTCACTTTTATTACACTACTCCCTTATGACCAGCGTGATAAGACTGGGAGAACACCTAATTTCAGGTGCTGCACCCATAAAAGAAAAAAGAAGGAGAAGCTGCTCTCCACCATAGCCAAGAGGGGGTTTTTTCTCTTCATTGTGATTGCTGGTGGTTTATACATAATAGTATTTGTCCTCTGCCACGAATTTTTTTTCCTCTAGCAAACTGCGGCGGCGCTTTCCCTCCTCCCCTGCTTCTTCAGCAGCTGGATGCGGTTATGGACGTAAAACTTGATCGCCCTCCAGTCTCGCTGGTTGCTCACCAGCAGAGGGCAGAGTTCGAGGCAGCGCTCGCAGTCTGCCTTCGCAGGCACACGCAGCTCCACCAGGTTCCTCTTCAGGTGAGTCTCCACTGCTACACGCTCTGCCTCCGACCAGGGACGCTTCAGCACACCGCGCTTCCCTGTGAGGTAGAGGGGGTGCAATGAAGTGAAAATCAACCAAACTTGACTGAAGACGCTTGGGACGTCACAGATTGTTACTGACGAGCGGTTACCTGATTTGGGTGGAAGACATCGCCTCTTATGTACATTGGCTATAGCTGGGCTGACTGGAGAAGGAATGGGTGCTTTCTTCTTCCGTGGTGGTCGGCCGGGTCCTTTCTTCTTCACCATCACCTCAGGTTTCTCTTTAACTTCCTCCTTCTCATCTTCTGCCTCAGATTCTTCCGAAAAGGAGTCTCCTGAGTTTCCAGACATCACTGTGCAACACAGATATAATAGAAGGTAGTTAGCTCAATTCTAATGTCTAACATAAAGCGCAATATTTCCTAAGACCCTCTGGCATAGTCACTATAATAAACTCATGTTGTGCCATCAATGTTCACTCAATTCTAAAATTGAATTTTGTAATGCAGCAGTTATTTGTAATTTTGCCTATCCCAATCATTAATGTGTTTTGTAGTGTCACAGCTTTAATGAAGTTTTGTCTTTCATTTTGTCTTTTCAACTTGGAATTGGAAATTTAAGGAATATTGGGAAATCTACAAAAAAAAAAATAAAAAAAAAAAAAAGAAGAGGGATATTTACGATTCTTTCCCCCAAAAAACACACATAACAAATAAATTTTCCTACATACCTCTACTGTCATTTAGAAATACAAATATTTTTGGTTATAGTCACACATGTTTTGAGATATCCTCTAGTAAGATTTTTGTTAGAAAAAAAAAGGTGTGCAAAAACGTCTCTTTCCCAAAAAATTGCCCAGTAAATTCAGTAAAGCTTTCTATCATTCTCTACCTTAGGTAAAGCTTTTTTGAAAAGATCAGATCTGTGGATTATCCAACCAAATAGCATTCATGCTGATTTTTGTTTTTATTTCCCATTCCAGCCACTTAAATTGGCTTTGATGGGGCTTCACATTAAGTGATCTCCAGAGTTCAATACATATGAAGAGTTTAACCTTAAAAATAAAGCATTTGAACTTAGCATTACTCAAAGCAGGAGTTCAGACTTATCAAAGGCTCTCAGGATCAGAAACGGGGATGAATTAATCCCTGCATGCATGAAATACCTACGAATGGGCCCAGGGGTCTAACCATTTTTCACTGAAGACAGAAATATAATTAATTCCTTACCGTCCAACTCAAGGCAGATGTGCTGCAGGCTCATCCCTCTGAAAAGTACACCTTCCCTCTCTCCATAAAGAACAACACGACCCACGCGACCCATGAGTGCTGGATCGCGTATGATAGTGGAGCAGTTCTGGGTCACGTGGTACTCTCGCTCCAGGAAGTCCTCCAAGCGTTTGGTAGCTCCGCCCTGGCCTTCACCCTCCTCTAATAGTAGCAGTTGGGTAAGGATGGCTACCTGTCGCCGCACTCGCGTTGCTGTCAGTGCTCCAGGGTTCTTGGCCCCGCTGGCTCGAGCCAGGTTTCTAAGGAGGTCCGTGCCCCGGAGTGGGGTGGCAGGAGAGTGGTAGGGCCGAGAGAAGACATAGGGGCTCTCTGGGTCCACACCCACATTGGGGCTGGTTTGAAGAAGCAGGTCCAGGCAGGACTCACAGTGTGGCGGGAGAATAAGCGGCTGGATGCGACCGCGCTTGCCTAGAACACCAGCCCGTGGGAGATGACAGAGGACTTGGCGCTCAAAGGGGGACAGGAGAGCTTCCATGCCAGAGGGGGAGCTGGTACTGGTGTTGGTCTGTGGGGTAATACGGTTTCGGTAATCCTGGACAGTGAGCTTGGCCACCTCGCATTCACGGTGGCGGTTGTAGAGGATGAGCAAGGAGAGGCTGGAATGGCAGAGCAGACGCCAGGCCTCGGCCGAGTGGGGAGCGCGGGTTAAAGAGAGGAAAGAGGAGTGCTGCTGGCGGCGGAGATAGAGGACCAGACAAGAGAGGGAGGAGAGCAGCGGAGACATGTGATGTCTGTGTGTGCTGGAAACGGAGAAAGAGAGAGCAGTTGAAACCACATTGCACTAACAACCAACCAACAACATTATCAATAAGTAATGGGGAAGAAAATAAGTCCATCAGATAAAAACCACACCTTACAATCTCTCCATTTTTCTCCTCTGGTGCATCATCTTCCCCCTCGCCACTCAGTTCCAGATCTTCATCTGGATCTATGTCTGGCTCTGGAGTAGGAGGTGGAACTAGCTCCTCTTGACCTCTTGAGCTCTCCACCTCCACCTTCTGCGGCTCTTCATGCTTTTCTCTCTTCATCCTCCGACCCCTTCTGGGAGTAGACGGGGGAGGCGGTGATGGACTCTTTACCCTAGATACTATTGGGGGTGTGGGGCGTTTTGTGGCCGGCAGTGGTAAGCTCGGCCCCTTCTTGGGAGCTGCGGGCTGAGCCGGAGGAGGTGGTGAAAGCGATAGGGAGAATGACACGGCACCTGTGCTCGAGCGAGTAGCTGGTGATTCCCTCTCCCTGGAGAAGAGAGAGGGCGGTGCCGGGTTTGAGGCAGAAGGTTGAGGGACAGCAAAGGAATGACTGTGAGGAGCTGAAGCAGAGGACGATGAGGGCTGAGGGTGTGAGGTGCTGCCATTTGAGGAGCTGTGTGTGTGGAGGTGTGCCAGCTCCATGGCCGTTCTGACCTCAGGCTGGTTGGCATGGTGTTTCTCCAGGTGGCGTGCCAGGGAGCGATAGTGGCGGCCACAGTATGGGCAGTGCTGCCGCCGGCTCACCGTGGCTCCGCTGGAGCTGCCAATATTTATGTTGATGTTATTGTTGATGTTGGTGGTCGGGGGTGCCAGGGCACTGACTGGGGTGTTGGACTGGGATCTGACTGGGGGTGCAACAGGCGCTGGGCGGGAAAAAGAGGAGCACGGGCGCCCAGGTCCTCTGGAGGAGGTAGGTGTGCTCTTCTTCTTTGAATTGACAGCAGTTGGCATCTTGCGCTTCTTGCGGCGGCGCAGCATTCGGCCCCGTATTTCTTCAATTTCCTCTTCTTCATCATCGTCATCATCGTCGTCATCTTCTTCCTCTTCGTCCTCCTCCCGATCAGAGTCACTGGGCTCAGAGTGGGTGAGTGGGGAGGATGAGGGTGATAATGACCAGGAGGGGGTAAGGTAATCAGAAACAGAGAGGGACAGTGGGTGGGGGCCAGCCTCATCCTCCTGGTGAGAGACAGATTTCAAATTCAAACAAACCCCATTAGCTCAATGTGTAACTATATCAACAGGATTGACATTTCTATTACACTTGAAGTTAAATGTTAATGGCAATTTTCATTTTTCTGTTACTTTCCACATGTTCCGTGAAAAGAAAAAATGTGTTAGTCCATCGATTAGTTGATAAAACTAGAAAAGTGCTATGTAAGTGCAGTCCATTTATTTTCACCCAAGTGTTTGGTGTATTCTTGATTATTGCTCACCATTGCATTCTCGCCCCAATCAGTCAGGCTGTAGTCCACTGTGATCTCCTCCCCTTTGGCGATGTCTCGGATTGCTATGACGACCAACCGCACCTGTGTCCCACAGTGGACCTCTCGAATCCGGCAGTTGGGGGGCGGATGAAAGAGCACAGGCCCCCTGACCCCACTCGCCCCTTCTTCCCCCAATTCTGGCACACTGAGAAACAAAGTGGCATTAGCCCCAACTTAAGGAAGCAGCATATCAAAGTGAGCATGGTTTGGGTCCTCCTTACCAGAGCTGAGTGGGGTCAGGCAGGTAGTAGGGACTGCCAGGTGGAGGGAGGCGGTCTTCTGATCCCTCTGGGTACTGGCCATCACCTGGGACAGAGTGGGCTGTTTCAGTCTAGCATATATTAAATGCTTCCTCAGCAATGACAGGCCTTACGTTTGAAAGATAGACGGTGCCTTGCCTCACTACAATACACTAATTATAACACAGCACAATTTTCCATAAGCACCAGAGTGGATAAAAAGACTTTAAGTGTCAAAATGTGTGTGAGTGTGTATTTTCCTGCTTATACCAGGGCTGTAGCTGTGTTCCGACATGCTCTCCTCCTCCTCATCTTCTGTTACATACGCTCGGTCACACACCTTCACAGGTGTCCCCTTCCTTTTTCTCCCACACACACGGCTGTAAGAACAAAACCAGGGCTTCATTTAGCATAATGATACATTCATACGAAGATGTGCTGAAGACGTTCCTCCTTGTAGTAGGCAGCCAAAACGAGCGGAGCATGTGCTACCTATGGCCAAGCAGTACTTCAGTTTGCTCACAGAGCAATTCAATCAGGTGGGTGACGACTCCTCTACAATAATAAGACTATGAACTGCTTAACTAGTGATGATGGCAGCAGTGGTGATGACAGTGTTTGTTGTGCTTCTACTTTATGCCTACGATTTGAAATGCAATCACAATCGAAGCCATTTGGAAATTTTGATTTTCCCAGAACTCATATAGTTGGCTTGGGTATAAGATTTTGGGAGAGCTCTGAATGTCTAGTGTTAATTTTTATTAGTTTTAAGGTGTAAAATCAGATGTTATGTTTAAATGAAGACTCCACAATCATACTGTTCATCATTGCCAATTTTTTAGGGCTGCAATTAAGATTGATATCAATGAATACTATTTTCTACATAAACCACCTTATTGTTTGGTCCATAAATGTCAAAAATGGTAAATTATGCTGACCACATTTGCCCGGAGACTAAACTAACTTCTTAAATTAGCCCCCCCCCCCAATCACTAGACCGTAACCTCACAATTTAGAGCTGAAATTATGAGTCGATCAACAGAAAGATATTCAGAAACTGTTTTGATGACTAATTGTATCAGTTGTTTTACAAGCAAAAATAGTGAGACAATACCAAATATTCTCTGATTCTGGTCTATCAAATACGAGGACTTCCTGCTTTTCTTTCTCATTGTTAAATGCACATTTTTGCATATTTAGACTTCTATGGAACAAAACAAGACACTTGAGGACATCATGTTCAGTTCTGGAGAGTTGTGATGGCCATTTTTGACAATTTCTGACGTTTCATAAAACTAAACCACTGACTGAAAACATAATCAGCAGACTAATGCCCAATAACAGTAAGATAATCTTTAGTTGCAGCCCTAATTAAATTTACAACCATTTAAGACAAAGAAAGGCAGAAAATCCTTAAATGTACGAAGCTGTGAGTGGGGGATAATTACTCACAGAATTAACCGATTGTCAGAAATTTGCTGAATATTTTTCAGCTGATGGGTTTCACCATCCAGCGTCTATTCGTTGCAGCTCAAGCCCATTTAGAATATTTTTTTTTACTGGCTGTACAACGACTGTGGCCCAACCACCATCCTTGACTTTATTTGTATTTAGCTAAGAATTAATTTCAGCTCGACATCGCTGCTGGTTCGCCGTCTCCACCACGGCACGTTTTCCTCGCAGACCAGGTGTAAATCATTCCCGAGCAGTTGAGACGCTGTCATCACGGAGAAACATAGCTGAGAAACCCATTTCTTCTGTAAACGGGCAGCATGTGTGGAAGCTTTGGTTTCAGCTACCTCCGTTATCATTATGGTTTGTTTTTTTTTTAATCAAAATATTGGAAACGGCCCCACCCCTCTCTTCACTCATGTCAGACTGTATATATATACATTTCCAGGAGACTGATTGCTAACACGAAGCTTTCTAAATTCACCGAGTCCGGTGACAGTCCGCTTGTTTTTGCGAGTACATTTCGGTCGCGGTCAGCAACTTTGTTTACCCGAAGCCGAACAAGCAACGAGCCATGATGTGCACCAGCGTCGAGGGCATGAATATACTGCCATTGTTGAATTCCATGTGCCCGGGTCTAAGAAACCAGACGTACGGCAGAGGGGGGTTTATCGATGAAAGAGCAGACCACCGATCGGCTAAGAGACGCTAATCACTCCTTCTGGGGCGCATGCTAACATCGATGCTAAAAAAAAAAAAAACCCAAAACGACGGCTAGCTCGCTAGCTTCCAGCGGCTAAACGTTAGGACTCCTGTCGCGTCGAAAAGAAAAGATATATATCAAAAACGAAAGGCTGGCGACCGGAGGCGAAACGAGGCGGACGAGGAGGGAGAGAGAGAGAGAGAGAGAGAAAGGGGGGAGGAAGGCGCGACCCAGCGAGGCAACGCAGAAATAATAACGACATTTAAAACAAAAGCTCCGTCGGACAAGTCGCTTCGTTGTTGTTTTTTTTCCCCCCGCGACGCGGACGCGACGACCCCCGGAATCACGCACGCGGGATTTTAAAAGAAAAGGGGGGCTCGCGGCGTCCGCCACACCGACACACACACGCACGCACGCACGCACGCACGCACACCCGCCCGCGCGCGCCTGCTGCAGGCGCGTGCGTCTCGCGTCTCTCGCATTCTGCTCTCAAATCCCCGGCGAAAACAAACCCAGCGCGGCGGCGGCGGCGGCGGCAAAAAAATAAATAAAATAAAAAAGAAGCGAAACGAAAAGGGCCCGGGACGACCCGGGGGGCCCCCCGCCGCGGTCACTCACCCCCGCGGCGGCGGCGGTTTGCTCCCATCCCCGTCGCTGTCGAGGGTCGGTGGCTCCCGGTAGTCAAAAGGCGACCGAACATTCTCCGCCATTAGGACTCCCTTCGCTACCTCTCGCGCTCCGGTAGATTGCTCAACGCGCATGTGCACAACATCCTTTGGGGGGGTGGGGGGTGAGGGGAGTGGGGGGGGTTCTAGTGGTAAAATGGGGTGCACCGAGGAGAAGGGCCACCCGTCGTAGGAGTCGCGACTCGGGTGGGGAAATAAAAAACAAAACACGCCATGGCGGCCATTCGGGCGGCTTTTTTTGGTGCATTCGCAATAAATGATAATAATAATAATAATAAATAAATCAGTGCTTTGTCTTCCCAGCGGGGCTGGTTCCCGCGGTGGCAGCCAACTCGAGTACTTTTACTCGAGTACACGAGTACCGGGCTGCACAGTTTGCGAGGCGCTTGTGCTCTGCTTGAGTATTTCCGTTCCTTTTTTTACGCCGTTTTATAATCCTTCTCCGCTACATCTAAAGGGCAAATACTGTAGTTTTCACTCCGCTGCATTTGGTTGACAGATTTAACTACTTTCCGGATTAAGATTTTGTAAAAAAAACAAAAAAAAAAAAAAAAAATCAACATGACGAGATGTGATATGATCAGAGGTTTCTAACCAATTTTTACACGTTACGGGTTACAAAAAGACACTGCAAAAGGGACTTCCCCTCTAAACCTCTCGGATGGTTTGATTTGAATAATCGTAATCATCCACGGCTTCACAAAATCAAAGAACAAATCGAAGTCGAACAGATGAACATGAAGGTTTCTTTATTCTTCTGTCCTCAGCCTTGAATCATCTCATGACCTCTCTGATTTATCTTGCGAGCCTCTTGAGAGATTGACGCCTAGGCTGGGAACTACAGAGGGGGTGTCAGATACCAAATCTGTTAAACCAGTGGTGGAATAAGTATTCAGATTCTTTACTTAGGTAGAGTACCGATACATTAATATAAAAATATGCCATTACAAGTTCAGAAAACTGAAGTCTTATCGGCAAAAATTAATCAAAGTATCAAAGTAAAACTCATGTATCTTGATATATTACATTATTCCATCTGATAGGTTCATGAGGGAAATAGCTAGTTACCAGAGGTGTCAAATAAATGCGATGAAGTAAAAAATATAACATTTCCCTCTGACATGTTGAAGGGGAGAAATATAAAGTAGCAAAAAAAGGGAAATACTCAAGTAAAGTACCTCAAAATTATCCTCAAGTACACAAGTGGACTAAATGTACTTTGTTACTTTTCATCATTATAACATGGTTAAATACTGTTAACTTTATGCTCTTAAAAATCAGGAGTAGATGTGCTTATGTTCTTAAATAGATTTGCTTATGCAATAAGTCTATCATAGTCATTCTGTGATGACTATTAATTTTACAGGACCTCTCAGATCAATATGTAGGATAACATACATTTCTTTATCTAAGAATGACATTTTGGCAAACAAGAGGAACCTATATGGCATAAAAAGTATTTCCTTATTTATGTAAAGCAATGTTTTATGGTCATTTATGTATTTGTCACTTTTATCAAATGTGGAAGCCCAGTTTGAGGCAAAAGAAAGTGTTCCCACTTTGGCACCTTTCTAAATGCACTTTCTAAAAAAAATTTAGTGACACTTTATTATACATGCCTGTAATCTCCTAATAATGTCCTGTGATGTTTCCTGTATTGTATAATTTGATTCCAATTACAAGGAAAATAGAGATTTAACTTCCTATGTTTATAGACATTTATTAGAGGACAATTTATTCTTCATATATGTTTGAATATTTTGAATGTTTGCATGTTATGCTGACCTGCTGGGCACTGACTAAAACTCTCTAGGCTATGGTAACAATGGAAAGGTATTACATAATTGGAAGTGTACCATTCCAATCATTTGTCTGTTATTCTTCTAAGTTTCAAGTTGAGAGCCCTTTCCAGGGAACTTCCTTGGAAGTTATAAGGACCTGTAAAATCAAGTGTTACCAAATAATTAAAGGGATACAATGGTTGTTTCTGCACAGCAGTTGGATGTAAAAGGTAATAAGAAAGTAAAGCCAAGTCAGCAAAACACAAGGGTTAAGATTGCGTTTTAATCTTCAATGCACATCCAGTTAGTCATCAGAGATAAAAGAAAAGCACGGCATTTAGAAATTCACCATACCAGCAAGACTGGAAGTCACAGCTCATTCACACAGTGAGTCAATGCTGTGTCAGGCATTTAACAGACACTACAGTGAAGTTGTTGTGGTGCAGAATGTTTGATACATTTAGCTACAGACAGTACAATTCTACCATAAAATATTAGTCTAATACAGTGGTTCTCCAACATTTTTTTCAGATTCCAAAGGAGGGCATGACAAATAAAACATTTGAGAACCACTGTTTTATCAGTTCAAACTTGTGAACAGTGTAGCAGCACATTCAAGTATAACTTTAGGAGAGAACTTGGTGACCAGAGCAGCAAACAAGACACTTGATCATCACAGATTGTGCCCAACCATAAAATATACAAGCCTTCAGCCTTCAGTCTTCATATGACAACATGAAATTTGATTTGGAATTATTTAGATTAGAAATGTCAACGATGTGTTACATTAAGAGCTAAATGACCTATTAAAATAGCAAAGGGCTACAGATTCAGCTGCACATTAGTCACAGTTTATCAGTCTTGTATTTTTGGCTACATTCTAGCAGTTAGTACATTTTGGAGTGTTATGACCAGCAGATATTTGTTCATCAAAAGTAAATCCACTTAAATAAAAATAAATTACACACTGTATACAAAAGAAGACATTTCCAAACAGTAAATCTGCCACTGCACAAAGCAAATCAACCGTCATACAGCTAAAAGTCTGCACTCACTTCTTTTTCAAAGGAAAAAGCAACTGTGGCAAACTAGAGGTCACTTTAGCACTTGCTCTGGAAATACCAATGTCTGGGAAAATCTGTCTACTGGCCTTTGTTAAAGGAGCTTAGTTGTGATTTTAGTTAAGCAGTACATTTTCAACCTCTAGTGTTCACAGAGAATAATCCAGATTACTTAATATTTAGTTTGGAATAAGTAAAAGGGAAAGCTGGCTGTTAGTGTTGAGTGAGTTCATTCAAAGATGTTTTTGGACTGAAACAAAGAAAATTAGATCTCCTCTGTTCCCCCTCTCTCTCTGTGTAAGACGTTGAGGGTCTGCGCAGCATGGTCAGACCAGTGGATTAACTCAAGCAGCACTCGATAGGTCCACATTTTGAGCCCAAAAACTCCCGCAGCACCATCGGTTTCCTACACAGAAGAGAGCAGGTTGATATCAAATGCCGTTCATTACACCAAAATACCGTACAAAGAATAAGATTTTTCAGTGGATATATAAGGTGTACAGAAATATAAACTCTTTGAGCAGCTATCTAGTTTAATTGTACAATGCTAAAAGTTTGAGGGAGGGAGGATTGTCCTAGATTTGCAATGCAAGAACAAGTGGTGGAAGAATAAAGTTAAAGAGACAACTTGACCATTTCATATATATGTATTTTATATTATCACCTTTTAAGTTGATACGTCAGACTTAAAGTCCAATATTCAGTTCTTTTAGCATCATTTTTGGTCTCCATCAAGAAAAATATCTGGCTCAATAGCTGCCAAATGCTCCACTATGTCCGCAGCTGGTCCCCAACTTTGTCATTAAGGTACTTTACATTGGGTTTTTAGAGGCTTTTTTTTTTTTTATCAAAGCTGCTATCAGCTGCAAATGAAAACCACACTATGAGAGTTGTGAGAGTGAACCAAAACAGTACAGTTTGGGGTCAGAAAACCAAAACAATGAGCTGAAAGATGCTAAAACACTGTGTGGCAGCAAGAGTTAGGGGATAATTCTCTGTGTGTTTGTCAATATGATCAAGACTTTTTGCATTATAACTAGTCCTTTAAGCCATTGTTATATTGTTATATATTACTGCTGGAGGATATATAGCACTGTCTAGCCCTTTGAGCAGATGACTGGCTAAATAACTATGACAGATACTTTACCTCATTACACTGGTGGTCAGGGGTGACTTCCAGGGTCTTGTCCTCAGTCTCCACCAGATCTTTGGTGCTGTGGAGCAAGTGCTCCAGGCGGACTCGGACATTCTTCCTCATGGTCTCATAGTCGCCCTCAAGCTCACCCCATTCCTCCTCTTCCTTCAGGATGACACAGTGGAGCAGGCCCAGGCACTGCCGCAGAGCTGAATGCAGCAACTGCACCTTCTCCTCGGTGCTGGGCTCCTCCGAGTCTGGGGACAGGGACACGATGCGCCCGCCGCCTGGGGTGTGGTTCAACAAGAAGGTCTCCTTCTCTTTCTGGAGAGGACGAGGAAAACAGATTTATGTCCACTTGATGCCGATCGCAAAGAAGACAGACGCATGGCACCGCCGGCCTTGCACTTGTTACTTTTATCTTACACTGGATCGGTTGCAAATTTAACACTAAGTGAAAACCACATTGATTGTATTGATCAATTAAGAGACGCTCTAAAAGGAAGATGAGGTACAGAAGCATGACAGCAGGAAAAAAAAATATCCAATGCACTCTATCCATTAGGTGCCCCAGGGAAATGGAGGGGGGGGGGTGTAGCAGGGTCTTTCAGTATGATTACTCTCTGCACCACAGCACCCCTTTCAATAATACATTAGTGCATACTGGTGTTAACTATCTCCAGATGAAGACAAACATAATTAAAATGCGACAGGTACCCAGTTGCCTCAATACAAAAAAAAAAAAAAAAAAGGTTTAAAGCCACAAGTAACTGGAAGGGGATTGTGTCACAGTAAGAGGTTAGTGTGTGTGTGTGTGTGTGCCGATAACTCACGTATAGCTGTAGCAGATCAGTACATTCGTGGTGCAGCAGCCGGGCGAGGGCCACCGCTCTCCCCGTCCCCGAGCGGCCGGGCGCCGGCACGTCCGGCGCGGTCGCGGCCGCGGTCCGCTCCCCCTGCTCTGCCATTTGCACTCCAGCCCTGTTTATATAGGTGGGTCAGCAGCGAGCCGGATGAAGACCGCGCAGAGGAACAGCTCGCCTCCCTCCCTCTCTCTCCCTCTCTCCCTCTCTCCCTCTTTCTCTCTCTCTTTGCCCCCCCCAGCGTCCTCTGCGTTGACACCGAAGCGACGTTTTCACGTTTTCGCGGAGTCTCCTCGGATACTCGCGGCGGGTCGGAGTCCGGCGTCCTCGGGCGTCAGGGCTGCGTGTTTGTGGCGGTGTTCATGTTGGCGTGCACGCAACCAGAGGGGATTTAATTGGTTCCGCACGGCCACAGGGGCGTTTTTTAGGGGGACGCACGGGAGGGCCCTTCTTTATTTCCCCCCTACCAATAAACGTCACCGTGTGGCCCACCCATCCTTCCGCAAATAGCATGTAAAAATATCTGACCGATACACTTGGAGGTTCTTTTATTTATTTATTTATTTATTTATTTATTTATTTATTTATTTATTTATTTATTGTTTTTAATGTACGCATATTGCAAACCTGTTGTATTCAGAGGATCTTGGCAAGAGAGGACGGCAGCTGTGGGCACCGCGTTTTCCTTGAGGAGAATCAGTACAAGCTTTTGGAGAAATATTGACACGTTCATGATTAAAAAACAGTCTAATCTTAAGACATATTCAGATTTGGTTTCTATATTGTCATTTTTTAAAAAAAAAACAAATCAACAATAAATCCTCAAAACCATAGTGTTTTTTTCTATTACGCTTATCAATTAATTGATTTATTTTTTAAAATGTATTTATTTATTTATTGGCTTTTCAGTTTTCATTCTAAAATTCATTTTTGCATATTTTCATGTAAAGATACCATCCTGGCCATTTTAAATAAAGTTGGAGTAAAACTATACAATAGAAATTGTCGTTTGATACAAGTTTTAGCTGTTCATTAGACACACATACACACACACACACACACACACACACACAAAGTATATATAAATCCTTTCTCAAAATGACACAGAAAAACTAGTACATGCTTTTGTTACTTCTAGGCTTGATTATTGCAACTCCCCATTATCAGGATGTCCCAATAAAACATTAAATAGTCTCCAGCTAATTCAGAATGCTGCTGCCAGAGTATTGACAAGAACCAGAAAGAGGGACCATATATCTCCTGTGTTAGCTTCTCTGCATTGGCTCCCTGTGAAATTGTGAATACAATGTAAAATCCTCCTCCTCACCTACAAAGCCCTTAATGGCCAGGCACCATCCTATCTTAAAGAGCTCATAGTCCCTCACTATCCCATGAGAACACTTTGTTCCCAGAACCCAGGCCTACCAGTGGCTCCTGGAGCCTCCACTAGCAGAATGGGAGACAGAGCGTTCAGTTATCAGGCTTCTCTGCTGTGGAACCATCTTCCAGTTTGGGTCCGGGAGGCAGACACCCTCTCCCCGTTTAAGAGTCGGCTTAAATCCTTCCTCTTTGATATAGCTTATGGTTAGAACTGGCTCAGCTTAGCTCGAGCCATCCCCTCACTGAACAGCTATAGGCCTAGACTGGCAGGGGACTTCCCATGATGCACTGAGCTTCCCTTTCCACCGCCTCCTCCTCTCTCCCTGTTCACATTAATACCTAAAGAATGCGTGTTATTAACTGTCCTTCCTCTCTCCCGCAGTTTTGTGCTTTCTTATCTCTTTCCTCTCCTTCCTGTTGCTTTCTGCAGGTTTTTCTGATGCTCCAGAGTCTGGATCCATGGCTGCAGTCCACCTACTGCCCCATGAACCTGATCAACACCCACTGCTTTAATTAATATGATTACTGCTGTTACCATTTCATTTAGTCCTATGAGTAATATTATTAGCCCTGCTAGTATAACGATAGTATATATAGCTATTAGTCACATTATTTTGCTATGCTCTCTCTCCTCCCTCCTGCCCAGAACCTTGTCTCTCACTCTCTCTCTTTCTCATTCTCAGCCCAGCTGGTTGAGGCAGACGGTCGCCCACCATGAGCCAGGATCTGTTCAACGCTTCTACCTGCTAAAAGGGAGTTTTTCGTTGCCACTGTCACCAAGTGCTGCTCATGGGGGAAATGTCTCTGTAAATAATAACTATAAAGAGTCTGGTTTAGACCTGCTCTATATGAAAAGTGCCCTGAGATAATGTTTGTAATGATATGGTGCTATATAAATAAAGTTGAATTGAACTGAATGGAATAAAGATGCTATATAATATACTTAACATTGGTTGCTTTGTGTGCCTTCTGTTCTTTTGTTTTGTTATTCATGCTTATAAAACTTTTATCATTTGTGATGTTTAGGCGTGTCTTCTGTTGTGAAGTTAATTGTTCTATTTTCTTCTATGTGCATGTTCTTTAATATTTCACTAGGTGTCTTTTCATTTATCTCATCTTCTCCTCTATGTGCTTTGATGTTGTTTTTCATCTGCTTTACAGTTTGTTGTGTTTAACATGTAACAACAGCCCGCCAAGGCACAACAGAAATAGTCACTGGGTTAATTCCAACACATCATACTGATGCATAACTAGTTGATAAATGTATGTTGTTTATATTTAATCAGTATAATTTTATTACATTGCTTTAAGGATCTGTCAAAAAATACTCCCAAACAAAGACTTCGGAATATAATTTGTTTATTATAGTTATTCTGAACACATTTTCTGATAAATTAAGATTTTAAGCTTATGAGTACTCAGTAGTAATGGCAGTGTATAGAGGTACTGTATATTTTATTATCTAGCATTTCTTCAAAAGAAAACTGCTGGCAAAAATAATTTTTCATCCATTTAGACAATCCACTAGTTTCTTTTTTTTTCTACTGCCAATATAATCTTGAGTGCAATAAAACATTAAAACAAGTATAACTGATTAAATCAGCTGGCATTAAGTAGTTTGGATGGAAGATGTGACATTACTCAGGTCCTGAAAAGTGAACAAATACGGATGATGAAGGTGATTTGGATCTTTTCTTTACAAAATGCAGACAACATTTTAACATGCACAGGAAAAGTACAGGTGTAAATAATAAATGTATGGTGGTTGAATTCCATTCAACTGCTTCAGTTTCAGGATGCTAGTTTTTGTTCGTCCTGGTTCACTATCACAGATAAACGGCACACTTGGACCGAACTGAGTCATCAAAAATGTGCATCCTGTGCTTTTAATATGACATTTCAGAATGTCTGCTCTAAGAAAACGCCTAAAGCCTCATTTTGTAGAAAAGAGATATAATGAACTTCCTTAAAAAGGATTTCAGAAACTACTATTTTATATTTTGTTTGTAATTTCTCCCTGTCAGAACTTCTACTAAAATCAAAAGAATTTAGATTGGTCTTGTGGTCCAGACTAAAATTTCAATAAATTTTTTAAAGATTTTTTGCATTGTAAATCTTACAACAAAGAGTATTTTACACCGAGAACCTCATTTGGTACTAGTTGTTTCAAACAGTGCAATTTTTTATGGATCTTCTAAGAAACCGAAACTACTGGAGTGAACCCAGTTATGTCAATGACACCTTGCAAAAAGATGCATATAAACAGAACAGGGATACAAAGGGAAAATGTCATTACGGACTTTCTTGTACATTATGTACAATCATCTTTCAGTTTTTTAATCTTTAAAAATGTTTAATATACACACATATTTACAATCATAGGGTGACAAACCAAAAGTTATAAAATATTCGCTAAGGGGTAAAAGAAGCATGTGTAATCTATAATAATACAAATCATACTCCCTGACATGAACCAGCACTGTAGCTGTGTACTGTATGCGACTACTATGTATTTCTCCGTGGAGATAAAGTCTATTGTTTTCAATACCTATGTCAGCTTATCAACTTTTGACATTTCCTTCACACTTTGTCGCTTCAGCTCACCCTCCATGAAGTTCCTCATCCTCTATTCAGATTAAATTATCTCCATGAATCTCAGCACACTGTAACAGAATCTGTCTCTCTCCTTCCCGCTCCCAAACAATCCCCTCATCTTCCTTCCTCCTCTCCCTGTTGCTCTCCCACATTATTTCGCTGACATCCTGATGACCCCCGCCCACTACCACCCTGTCCCACAGCTCACCCTCTCCGGGCATCTGTGCCACTTCATCAGACTCCCTACCCCACTGCACAGCCGGCTGGGGAGCCAGGGTGGTGACGGAGCTCAGGGTGAGGAGGGTGCTGTGGGAGTCCGCAGTGGTCATGGATGTGGAAGCGCTTGCGGGGAGGGTGGGGAGCCGGATGAGCTGGGAGTGGCTGGTGCTGGCAAGATGAGCAGGTGAAGCAGTGGTGAGGTGCAGCAAGGTAGGGGCTTGCTGCTGGTGTGCTACCTGCACCACATGATGCGTTGGAAGTTGGAGGAACTGGCCTTGAGATGCATCTATCTGAGTCTGTTGAGTGAGTGGGAGCACCACCTGCTGCAGTGGAGTCAGCGTAGCACCCGCTGCCTCCTGGCTCTCCTGGCTGACAGAGGGTTGCTCAGGCTGTGTGAGCACAGGGACAGTATCTGGGACCAGGGTTGGACTGCTTATTACTGAGCCCCCATTGGCTGCTAGAGCTTCAGCTATGAGGACCTCGGGGTGGCTTTTGGCCTTGTGGGCAACAACAGAGTCCTTTTTCTCAAACTTTTTGCCACAAATGGAGCAAGAGAACTGGTAGGAGGCCTCTGCATCATGCTTCTTCATGTGCCAGTTTAAGGAGGCCTTCTGACGGCAGGTGAAGCCACAGATTTCACACCTGCCACAAGGTGGAGACAGAGAACAGGTTATAGTCCAAACTGATTCAAAGCTCATTCTAATCTATGACCCTTTAACTCCAATTTCACTGCAATTTGCTCACAACCAGTGATAGAAGAAGTATTCAGGCATCACTAAATATACAATTTGATCATTATCATTGCTGATATACTAATATTAGGCTTAAATATTGTAGCTGGTTGAGAAGGAGCTTTTAAACTCAGATGGGTAATCTGATTAACTGTATATTATACAGTATATGGTATATGCTCATGATTGATTTTTAAAATTTTAATCTACAAATGGGGAGGAGTAAAAAGAACAATATAATCCCTCTAAAATGTAATGGAGTAGAGGTATGAAGTAACAAAAAGGAAATAGTAAAGCAGAGTACCTAAGACATGTAAATGTACTTCCACCGTTGGTAAGAATTAAAACAAAAACACTACATATATGACCAGACAATTTTTATACTATAGGAAAAAATGTTATTCAGAAATATCTTTGGCAGAGCAAGTTGAAACCTTGAAATAAAAGCCTTTATTTAGTCGAGATATTGGTTCAAAAGCATTTTCATTAAGGCGGAACTAGAAAAACAGATCGATTACAGACAATATATGGGAAAACATTTAGGCAACACATTTTGAAATGACCAACCAACACAGAGAAAACAATATCAAAATATTAACATAATAAAAATAAAAATCATATCACTCAATATGATGCAGTTCCATGAACAGGTACAATTAATAAGGTTGCTTTTAAAAAGGCTGATGTAAATGCAGGAACAACAGGAAGGGCTTCAATTGTTAACAATGAGTCCAAAGCTTAATGTGTTTCTCTTCTTTTCTGTTCTGTTAATCCTGACAGCATGGTTATCTTAAAACAATCCTATCTAAATAATTAAGCAAATTGTTGTGCCTACTCACTGTATTGGCTTCTCTCCTGTGTGAATCATCCTGTGCACAGCAAGGTTATGGGAGCTCTTGAAGGCACGGGCACAATACTCACAGATGTAATCTCTTTGATCTGAAAGACAGAGCAGAAATCAACAAACTACAGGAGAGACACAGGAAAAGAAAATTTTGTAACTGCTATCTCATTTCATTTCTGGCATGCACATCTGAGGATTTCAAGTGGCTCAGAAATGAAAAGTTGTAATTACTTTCCCGTTAAAAGAGTAAATAAACATTGGATATGATGGCAGCCAAAACACTGTTTACATAAGTATCTGTGCCGGAACATAACCTGTGTGGTGTTTTGCGTGTCGCAATAGCTGCTTCTGTAGACGAAACAAGCGGCCACATGAAGGATGATCACAAACGTACTTCTTTTTTAACAAGTGCTGGTATTTTATATGGTGCTGAAACAAAGAGATGAAAGAAAAAGAGTCAGCTAGTCAAAGATACAGTAACTCTCATAGCCATTTTCAGATTTAACTATTTTGAGAAAAAGAAAAATCACAGATCACAGACAGTGTGTAAGAATAGATATATTTTATTTCAGTGAGCTAAAGCTAATATTCTAAAGTGCACAAGCTCAGATAGTGCCTTTAAAAATATTTGTGTTTGTCATGGTTAGGATTGACATGATGGCAGACCTGTAGGTAGCGTGGGTGGGCTAAGACAGTACCACAGCCTTCCATTTCACAGCGGACATACTGCACTGGGGGCTTTTTCCTTCACCAACAGAGAAGATGAAATGGTTAATAATCATGCTCTATCAATCAACACTATCAATAATAAGTAACATTAAAATGACTTATACCTTCGTTTTGGCTGCCGAGGAGCTTTGTCATCTTTGTGCTGTCTACCTCGCCTAAATGAAAACAAATTATGAAGTTTTGTATGGAAAAATACTAAAATCCCTCTTCTAATATGTATCGTTGTGATATTTGCAGAGTTCAGTTCGGCATCAACAATAACAAATGACTGTTATAGTAACGGATGATTTTTAATGTATCCTTAGATGGTAACATGGATTGTAATGTTGTGTGTTAGTTAGACCCACTCCCTTTTTCCTGCTCACATAAACTAAAGTGTCTTCATTTTTATGGATAGAAAATTTAAGAAGACATCACAGTTTTAGTCAGGAAAAAAAACTGATCTGGTCCTTATCTCAGTGTGAAACCTAAGTAAACCTTTTTCCAGTAATTAGGCACTCAGACAGAACACAGCCCTGGCCTAAACCAAGTCACAGGGATGCGTTGCTGGGGTTATGTTCCCTCAGATATCAGTCAGACACAAAATTAAACCTATTATCAGTGTAATCAGCCATCTTTCCTCTGGCGTATTTGTTTATATATTTATAAATCCATACTTTGCTTACTTCCTGGTTGGCTCTGTGTTATCACCCAATCTATCCTCAATCTGCACAAGACTCTCAGTCGATTCTTCCTTTTTAATGTTGTTTTCTTCTGCCAACTCTTCTGACTCCTCTTTTTTGACTTCCTTTTGTTGTAAGGTTGTACGCCTCCTTGATTTTTCCCTAGAGAGTTACAAGATGAGTCACAATTTACTGCTGAAACTGACATTTTAACATTCATCATGTTAGAGGTAACATCCATGACAATTACACATCATGGAAAGGCGGTGAGCTCAGCATACATCTTTTTCTCGGGCTTATAGATGAGGCCCTCTGGGTCATCTCTGAAGGAGGGGTCCTCGTTGAGAGCCGCGTCTGGATCTGCAATGCTAATGTGGACATCAACACCATACTGGCCACGATGAAATTCACACTGGCACATCAAATAGAAATCTAACATGTTCTGTGCTGCTCATTTAATAAGTTGAATTACACTCACCCATCATCGCTTCCTTTCAAAACACACGTTTCCCCTCCTGAAACCCAAGGACAACAAATTTCAGCTTAAGATGACTGCTGTATTAAAGGTATTTTTGCAGTTTTACTGTCATAACAATTTAAACAACTTTTCACCAATTAATAAAAAGACTGCCAGGCAGATTTGTCTTACCACATGATGAAGCTTCCATCTCTTCCTCAGGCTTGCATGCTGTTGCTGGTGTGGAGTGTGAGGCTCGGGTAGGAGTTCTCCCTGCGCCCTTTCTAGATTTGGACACCTTCGGTCCAGGAGTGTGTTTGGATGCTGAGGGAGTCAGTGTGCCCATGTGTTAGTGACATATCTGATAAATTACAAGAAACAAACCCCCGCTTATGGATGATATGCATTTGAGCATGTGTACCTTTTTTGGCTGTAGATCTCTTTACGGCATTTCTGCGTGAGAGAGTCTATGGTAAATAATAGCCAGGTGCAAATCAAAAACAGATCTTCATCACAAACAGGTGAATACACAAAATAACACACAGGGCAAGTTTTAACCGTACTGTTGTTTCACACTGAACAAGAGCACAAACAGCAAAACAAATGCATTCAGTTCACTTGCTTCGGCTTCACTATCTGGTAATTCTACAGCTTTAAGAAACTCCAGTGATAAAACACACTTCCGACAATTACAGCCACGATCCTACTTGCAGTGCAGTCCCGCTGCAGCTCCTTACGAGCCCGTTGCAAATGGATGTTGCTGTGTTGTCACAATGGTCCTTTACGGCACCGCGGTCAGCGTTGCCTTCGTGCACGTACTCACCGTGCGACAGGTGAGTCGCCGGAGCGCGACCCTGCAGGTCCACCGCGTCCACGAGGCAGGCTCGCGGGTCTCCTCTTGCGCGTGGCGTTCTCGGACCCGGTACCCGCGCGGGGCACGACCCCCCTGGCCCGCAGGACCCGCACGCTACCCCCGGCGCGGGATCGGGAGTCGCGGGAGTCCGCGGGGGCCGCTGCGGTTTTCGCCCGGCTTGCGCGTCCTCTCCTCCCTCCGGACGCCTCAGCCGAGTCCGTGGATGGCGGAGGGGCCTGCTTCGAGGCTCCCGTCGTCTCAAGGCGAGGACGGGCGCCTGGAACCTCGTCTTCCTCCGGCTCCATGACGCTCTCAATTAACTATTGCGGGCCCCCGCAAACTTTTCGCTATTTCTCAGGGTTGGAAAATAGGTGATCTAAGACCGACGCACAGGGCCTCGGCGGGGCCAAGTTTTGTTAGCTCGGTCGAGAGTAGATTTTCGGTCGCTGCGCGGACATTTAATTAGGTAGCTAGTTAATTAATAAAAAAAAAAAAAAAAAAAAAAGAAAAAGTTGCGCTGTACGAGCGATGTAATTTTTACAAACATTGCGCATTATTTACATCTTAAAGCTATAGCAAACCTCACGTTTCCTGGGCTAAGACTGCGCTCGCTTAGGATGCGTCTCCTTTAAGAACAGCGGCGGCGGCAGCGGTACAGATAGGCGAAGGTAGCATTATTGATCCAACAGGCTTCCATACTATTTCTAAAGGGTGATTATGGGAGATGTAGTTATGGGTAGAACGGTTTTATTTACGCAGTTGGTGCAAAGCCCATTAAAATTTGATGTATTTCGGTTAATTTTGACCCTTTGAATAATAAAAAAATACTGTTATTAACTATTAATTTTCTATTCTTTTAGACTTATAGTCTCTTTTATCTATTGAAAACAAAACATAATCTAACATAATTAAATACTGCAATTACTTAAGTTTTTTTTGACAGGCTCTTTGATTATATTGCACAAAATAACCTAAAATGATCACATGCTACCATTAATTATAAAGTTCTTATATCATTTTTGTTCTTTTTTCATCTATAATAACGTCCTTATTTAACACAAAAGATAAATTAAGATATTTCACATATTTTTCAATGTAGCACATGGCCACCTGATAAAGATTGTCTGATCCAGGTGAATGCTATGAATATACTAGTCATTGTCACCTACATGGCAGAAGAAATAATAAGTAAACTGTAAACACTGTTCTCACATAAATGACAACAATGTCATATGATTCGGTGTGGTACAGATGGAAGTAATGTGATTTGACGGTTGGGAAAATGTAGAACAACGACTGTTGTCTTTTGCACTATTTATTATGCAATTTAAACAATATAATTACCTTTTGCATTACTCAGTGGGCACAATGAACATGGTTAGTAGCTGACAAAAAAATGGGATTTTTCCAGGTTTAAAAGCACTTTCTGAGACACAGTTGGCGACTGTAATTGAATGAAAGGCAACGTAGCACAGAAGTTCATTTTATCAAGAGGTCATAAGCAGCTGATCAATGAATTCAGAGCATGAAAAATATGACTAACTGTATGTTTTATGTTTTAGCCTATTTACGACAAATCACATTACTTCTATTTTCCAACGCCTGTTTTACATACCTTCCAGGCAGTCATTACTGTCCATTGATTTCAAAGGTATATCATGGGTTTGTAAAAAAAATGAATATTGCTGTAGTTTCTTGAATCGTCAAAGTGATCACAGTGTCTGCTTTAACTTTTCGCATGGTTACATTATAACCATTGCAGTTGCACAGGCAGACTGAAACAAAAGGCTTTCACTGCAGATTATACTAAGTCTTCTCCTGCTACATTTTAAAATATATTCGGTGGGTTGGTGGAATTTGTGTAGAGGAACAGTCCCTTTCATTTAAATTTGTTGCCAATGCTGAGGTGCCTTTGAAGCAAGGTCTTTATTGAACGAAACAGTTACTGAATGTGGCAACTAAAGATACAAAAGAAATTATTTAGTTCAGTGTTGAAGAGCTCAAACCTAGCCAGAAATAAAGATGTAATCATGGACCTACAGTGTAACAGCCACATGAAAACATCACATGAAAATCAGACTACTTTTTCCTTATAATACAGCAACAATTCAAGGAAATATTTCTCACTAAGATGATTAAGCTGACTAAGAAAGTGCAAAAAAAAGAAAAGTGGCAAACACAACTCCAGTTCTCAGATTTGCACTGGCTTTTTGTTAGTTAGCTAGTTAGTTTATAGGAAAAAAAAACAATAATAATAACAACAAAAAGCAGTGTACAGTTTCCATGCACTGCATTTCTGGAAAAACTCCCAGGTCTGCTCCAACTACTTCTGTTTTAATTCTATTTTGACTTCATTGTAATATCCTATTTATGTGTATTTTTATATTGCTTTGTATTAATTTTTTATCTTGTCATATGGAAAAGCACATGGAACTGACTTGTTGTTGAAAGGTGCTATTAAAAAAATTGCTTTGCTTTAACCCCAATCTGCTCCAGTGGTGCTGCTCAGTGGCCAATAGATCAAACTCTTGTTGCACTGGGTAGCTGAGAGGTGTGAATGTCGGTGTGATTCTGTACATTTGTTCTCAACAAAAACTCCCCTTGGTAAATACAACAAAACAAAACGTGTTCAGTTGCTTTTTCACATCCAAATGTCGATCGTCACTGCACAGACTCTCGAAAAAAACAGTCTGGGTGTGGTCCATGGCAGCGCAAGGCACAAGATAATGGCCCAACACCCTCCTCTGGGCTTGGGTGCGGCTCAAAGGATAATCTCACTGAAACTAAAATTTTGTGTGTTTGTGCATTATGCCTATGCCAATCCTATTTTTCCTCTGTTACACTAATTAACCAGTTTAAAAAAATTGTAATTTTTATGCTGTGGTCTCATGGGGCTATGATGGGTCAAAATAAAGAATTTCAACATTTCTCTAGCACACTAAACTATATTCAATTGTGAGGACTAATTAGTAGCTTCCTCAAAACAATACCTACTTGTTGTTTTGTCTTTTTATCAATGAAAAACAAGTATTGCCCTATTAGTTAGACAGTTGAGCCTGTTTGGCTTCTTGGTTATTACAAGAAATGACTTATTTGCACATACCAAAATCTTCTTTCTTACTTGATTGCAGCCTTAAATTCGCTGTTGCCCTTGTACAGCAGTTATTGTTTTTCAATCTAAGAAATTTTATTTCAGGTGTTTCATCACTGCTGTGACTTAGACAGATAGCTGTGATAATAGCAGGAAGAACTGGTTTTATGAGACATCCTAAGATGATGCTTTTTTATATCTACTCTAATCCGTGTACTGAAGATTCTCACAAGATATGGCTTTAATGTTGTTGAAAGGTGAGCTGTATTTTTAGATATCATACCTTGCAATCTCTACATTTGTTGAACATTTTTAATTTCCTTTGACGTTTGAGTCAAACCAGATCTGGATGCAATCTCCACGTGAATATTTAAATATGCGTACTCATTGTCTGAATTGAAAACAAATAGAGATAATTTCCTAGATGCTGGAGGAGGGGAAAAAAGGGAAGAAGAATGTGTGTGTGCATGTACATGTGTGAAAGAGAGAGAGACAGGGAGAGAAAGGGACAGACAGACAGATTGGTTGGGGCTGTGATATATGTCCCAGACAAGATTCCAGCTCATGGCTTTACAATTTGACATTTGATGTACATTAGTGAAATCCCCTCTTGCTATTTTGAGTAGGAATGACTGTGATGAGGTGTGTGACAGTCTGCTAATTTTAACTGACTGTCTAAAAATAAAGCAAAAAAAAAAAATTCTTGCTTCACTAAACGCCTGGTGCCACCCCACAGTTCAATTGCTAAAACTGCTGTGACAGAATCGTGTATGGATATGTCCGGTTACGTTATTTTCCATGCAAACATTATAATATGATCCAATTTTGGATACGACATATACGTGCACAGGGAAGGTGCATCTTCAACTCCTGTCATGAAGACATTAGTAGGTTCAGCAACAGAAAGCCTACATACACTGTATAATCAAAACTAAAGCTAAACAAAGCTAAAACAAAGCAGAGTGAGGATGTCCTGAGCCAATTCAGGGGATCAAGATCAGGACCAATCCAGGCATTTGTTGGTTCGTAAGTTAACAACTATAAAACCAGATATTTGCTCCTAGAATGACACCTATCACGTAAACCTCACTGTGCACGGTTAAAACACTGACCACACAATGTTTTAGTCACTGACCGAATGAGCCACAAAAAAACACCCCAAACAAACAAGTAGTGTCATTTGATTATATGACAGCTGGGTGTTAGTGATGTACATAAACGATGTGCCTATTTCAGTGATGTTTTGCAGGTGAAAACATCTATAATATGCTGCTGTTTGGTGTAAACCAAAGTATTTTATCATGACATGGTTGTTGAAATTCAGTCAAGATCTTCTTACAAGATCAACACATCCCCTCTCTATGAATATTACAGATAACACAACAGGAAACTTGCTATTGGAAACAAGCACATTATATTTTCTTAATGCAAAGCGATTCACCTGTAAAACACATCAAATAAGTTGTATAACAGAAGAAATAATATTCAATCATAAATTGTGGTAGGAGATCTAAAAGTGAAAGTTAAATATTGATAATACCTACACCTGAGTAAAGACTTGACAGAAACAGTGGTGTGGAGGAGTTGATGTGGAGGAGTCAAATACACAGATGATCAGAAACAGCCCTGCCCAAAGGTGCATTTCAACAGTGTTGCTGTTTCAACTAAATCATTGTATCTAAAACATTTTCCAAACCTCCCCAAACAAAAAAAAAACAAACAAACAAACAAACGAAAAAAAAAAAAAACAGGCATTAACAGTATGCCACCTGGCTTAAAAGTAATTTTTTTATTTTATAATTATACAAGGTATCCATAATTACTATCATCATGTCATGTTTTTTTATTTTGGGGTTGTAAATGTAAACACAAACAAAACTGACAATACATATTTAATTATATGTTTACACCATAGTTTAAGCGAAGACATCACTTTGTGGATTTATGCCAAGCTCATATAACCAATTTGTCATGTTACAACCCTTCACCTTATGGTGTGCTACTTCCAGGAAAGCAAAAAAAAGGATTATATTGCAGTGAAATTAATACTTTATTGTGGACTTTTCTGTGTAACATCATGGTTACAAAAAAATGTCAGCAGGTAAGGTGATTGAGGGATGCAGCTTTGTGATTAGATTTATTATTATCATCTCTACATTATACTACCAGAACTAAAAAATAAATACAATTTTGAGGCAAAGAATTGGGGTGATTAGTTGGGTACAAGAATAAAGAAGAGCTAGCCAGAAACTCCTGCTGTGACTTATTAAAATGTCAGTCATGAAAGGAACTTAAATGACAGTCATTATGGATCAACTGCTTTGACATAAATAAAAATGCTTTAACATGCCAAGTATTCATTACACAGATTGCAGAACACTATAAGGTACTATACAGTAAGGTACTGTACAATAAGGGTTTTTTTGTCTAATAAATGACAATGACATGTAATGTACCATGAAGCCACTATGGATATTGTTTTTTTATTTGGATTAATCATACATCATTCTGCATTTGTACCCATGGGAGAAGAATGTAATCTATAACAGATCATCTCATGCATTTTTCAAGCTGCATAAATATGGCCCACACAGACTACACACATGGGCAGAAGTATGAAAGATATGTAGGACATGCCGCTGTTGGTATAAGGTCTTTGGCTACATATAATAGGGGACAAATGCCTTGAATGTTTTGCTCTTTGTTAGTGTTTTTTTTCTATCAGATATGTTCGATGTTCATGGATAATTACCACTTGCCGCAATGAACTGTGGATTTCTTCTAAGCTTACTGACAAGTAAATCAGGTTACATAGCACTGATTGTTCCATGACATGACTAAATGTAGTCTATGCATAGCCCATCTGACATCAGACATGTTTATTAGATACTAGAGGACAAATGTACTTTTGCATTTCATAAGGTAGCAGGTCGCTGACATTTGAAATCATCACAATCTCTGAATGATGATAACCCTCACTTTCTTTCAACAAGGATCTAATAATGTACGACAGTAAAACATTTAAAACATCTATCCCTTTACAAGATTCAAACTTGGGGGGTTCTATTGTGCTGTAAATCTTGTATTTCGCTCAGAAACTGAAATTTAGCAAGTTAGGCTAACTAGCCACCAGGTGGAAACTTATTAACCTGGCTTTCTAGTATTATCATTTATTTGCATTGATGTTAATTTTTATTCATGTTAACCTGATGATTAATTGGCAGCTCTTAGACAGTCAGTGCTGTGTTTGTCCCACATAATACAACAAGGGGGTCTAGCTACCAATAGTTTCTTTTGTGAGTCCAGATATGGTAATGCCAGAAGATTAGCTTGTCAAAACCAAAAGCAACCGGTAGTCCTGTAACCTCAGTCCTACTATAATGACACTGACAAACGTAGAGTCCAAGAGTAACATAAAGAGTCAAATGGGATTAAGCAATGGCTAATAATGTTAACCCCCCTAAACTAATTAACTATCTGTGTGGTTGCTGGGACTGATGTGATATTAATACTATTAATATCAATATACCAATACTATTCTATTCTATTATTATACTATTCTTAACCCTTCCCCACACAGGTACAAAAAAAACAAGCACTGGTATTGTCAATCAAAACCCAAAACTTTTACACCCCCTAAAGAACATTAATGTAAGGGTAAGAAAAAAATATTTTTTCCCTTTTGGCAAGTAAAAATTTGACTACATAAATACATACATCAAAACAAACACCAGGGTACATTATGTATACTGATTTCTTAAAAAAAAAAAAAAAACCTCTAATTTCAGTTCGACCTTAGCTTAAATTGCTGCTGTTGCCTTTTCCTCCCTCACGACTGTCTGCCCACTTCACTTGAGGGTCCCAGCCTTTACTATGGTTCCTGAAATTAACTCAGAAATGCTTTGACTACTGTAGTATCTGAGGCTACTGAAATTAAAATACTTAAGAAATTCAACAGAAAACATTCATCTACACCACAAAAATAGACCAGTCCAATGACTCCAACCACAGAGACAGATTTATTTACTTCTGAAGGAAATACAACTTCTAGCTCCAACAAGGAAGAGGAAACCATTGGAGTTTAAGTAATTTCCAAAGTCAAAAGAGAAATATAAGAACCGTGGAGGAAATAAATACATCAACAGAAAAATATGTCAGTAAAAATAGAGCTACTGCTGGTAAAGGAAATATCGTTTCTCATGTGACACCTCTGACTGCTCCCCATGAAACTGTCCAAGCATCTCTGTCACCTGATACGACTGCAAACCAACCACCTTCAGAATCATGAGATATAAACCCTAGCACATATTTTAGGGAGAGAGATGAAAATTCATCTTTTGATGGATCTAGCACTCCCAAAGTGTGTCAGGACTGATGAATTCCTCAGCAGAAACAGTGACTGCAACTGAGATTCATCCGAAATTAACACATCTCTTTCACCCTTGAGTACAGCTCAGTTCAGCCAAACTATGACATTAAAAGAGCCTTCCTCCCCTTTACTGAAATAAGCTGTGGTGACACACTAGTACCCAGTGACACACCTTCAACATCTGAACAAGACACTCTGACATCTTCACACATTGTTGGCTCACCCATAAACATATTTGTAACTGCCATGCAAGCCGCACCTAAGGCCTCAGACGTCACAACCAGCATTCCACATTTACCCAACAAACTCAACAAGCAAATTCCAAGACAAAACACAGAGGGGCCAAATTTAACTTCTGAAACAAACAAAAAAAACATATCTGAAACAGTCATAATGAATGCATCAGTTTCAATCAACTTCAAAGCCATTAATTCAACCCTTCTGCAACACCAGTTACTTTTGGTTCCAGATGTAGATGTATCCTCTTCCACATTTGGAGGTTCAACTAAGAAAATTTCATCAGTTATTACATCTGTAACAGCAACATAGATGATATCTACTCCAGAGAAAGTCAGCAGTCAAGCCATAGTACACATGAAGTCAACCTCAAAACCGAGCAGCACATATATTCTTCATTATATGTCATTCCCTGGAGACAGCGACAGTAAAATGAATGTCACTCAAGGGCAGAATTCTGAATCCATTCAAATCCCTGAGACAAAAACCACAGAATCCATTACAATGCAGAATTCATCATTGGCAGATTCAGGATCAACTGGTACACTTAATCAAAAGAACTTCACCTATGGTGATTATAACCTCAGTTCCAAATCCAGGTACTTCCTTCATAACAACAGTATCTACAACAGCATCAGCTACAACAGTGACAGAAACTAAAGCGTTTAACACAGAGACACCAACCAAAACAACATCTGTAGAGACAGAACCAAGACAAACCTTGACAAGACCTACAAACCCTGAAGCAGCACAAAGTACAAAAGTTGTGGCTTCAGAAACCCAACACATTGCCAGTATAAAGTACTGAATCACTGACAACAGTGTCTGTTATAACACCACATCTCCACCTGTGGAAAAGTCAAAACAAGGTATCACTTCATAAATCATAACAAATAATTTCTGAAACTGTATCTACCACAACACCACCAAAAATAGCTAGATCTACCACAATGCATCCCACGAAAATAACATACAGTGCAAACAGTGCACATACAGTACTGAAAGAAAGCACAACCACAACACCAACTGAAGCCATTACTGAATTTGTGATAAAATAATTCACTTCAACACTGAAACAAGTAACAATATCTTTAATAACAGATTGCAATGATTGCAATCTCTGATTGCAATACAGAGATGGCCACAACAGCAGCTAAAACTCTAGCTGAAACTATCCTATCTACAACAAAGTACACTACAATGCCAACACAACACAACGTGAACAGGTCTTTAATACCTATGCCATCATCTGTGACTCCAGTTTTGTTAACTGCTGCCCCAGAGACAGTGCCATCGAGCTCTTTGCCATCACCTGGACTATTTTTCAAATACAGTATCAAAATTCGTGCTGTGAAGCCCCTTGTCTTTAATCACCCAACTGTGATCCAGACCATATTTCAGGTTTCAAATGCCTTCAGTGCAGACTCTCCTGATCAGAACAATAGAAGTGAGGTAATTAGAAATGTTTTTATAAAATAGATAAACATTTCAAGAAATATGCTCATTACTTTTCTTGAAAAGAGTTAGATAAGGAGATTGATACAACTCTTGGCTCTGTCCCAGATAATATTTACATATTTAATTAACACAGTACCGTAAGCTGTTTATAATTGAAGTGTAGGAAGTGAGCTTTGTTTTTGTTACCTTTAGACCTAGGCTAGCTTTTTCCCTGTTTCTACACTTATGCTAAGTGGGAGCACTTTACTTTAAGTCCTCCCATTTAGCATTTATAAGCAATACAAAAACATTTAATAAGTAGTTGATAACACATTCATGTAGCCGGAAGTAACTGAAGGACAAATAAGGGATAATGTAGAGTTTTGTCAGTCATTATAAAACCCTGCTATGAGGACATATTACAACTGCGTTTTACAGTATTGTTATTCATTATCTGTTTATACAGAAGCCTCCACTTGCGGGTGTGTGCAGGAGGCTTTATAGTGATTGAAAAATACATTAAAAAACAGTTATATCTGCTTACAATTAAAATATAGTGTGTTATATTCCATTACATGTTTAGGCAATGATTATATAAGTGTTAAACATTTGGGACTTAATTACAAGTGCTACCGGCTAAGCTAAGCTAAATGGCTTCCAGCTGCCAATTCATGTTTAGTCTACAAATATGAGATTGGTATCAATCTTCTTAACTGTTGGAAAAAAAGAACTAATGTGTATTTCCCAAAATGGCAAACAATACCTTTAAGGTATTGATAATCATACTATGATAATCATACTGTATATGGAATAAATCCCCTAGCTATATGTTTAATGTTTATGCTTCATACAACCAAGCTGTGTCAACATATTTTCTGGAGAAAATTATATTTCTCTTTCACTTTCACATATCCCTACATCGCTATCAGTGATGTAAATTAGACATCCAAGGCGTGAACTCCATTTTGTCTAAATGAGCAATTTTAAACCTCCAGTAGGCCACCTGAATTCAATAAGAGGAAAGTCTGTGAACATTGCTGGCCCAAGGGTTGCCCCACCCTAAGCTCGTCTGTATCACTAAAGATTCAGTTATCCTCTAAGTGACGTATTAATGAGGTGCCTGAGAGTTCACACAATGAATGATAGACACATCACTCAACTGCTAATGTTATGGATGGTTAAAACACGGATGGTGGAATTAAGTGAGGCACTGAATGATGACTATGAAGTTTCCTCCTGCCTGTTTGTAGTGGTTAGGCCAGTCATACTGCATTTCTCTCTGTAGATGTATGTAGTATTTTTTATCCACCCTGTCTTATGGACACTCAAGTTCCTTCAATATAATATTAAAAAAAACAAAAACAAAACAAAACAAAAAACCCAGGCAGCCAAAAAATCAAATACATAACTGAAACTAAATTAAAATTTATTTTTGGTTTGTTTTTGTTATATCAAGTCAATGTTTCTGGTTTCCAATGCCATTTAATCTCCATCTCAGTTAAGGATTTTATTCTAACTTTTAGTTACTGATGTATAATGTTTATGAGACTCTGTGAAAGTTCATCTTGAAAATAATAATCAATAGTTCATAGTTCTTACCTAACAATAGTTGAGGTATACCTTTAACAAATCTAGTTTACAATTTGATGTGACTAACATTTGCTTCAATGTTGAATTTTGTTTATTTACTTTAAATTCTTGATATTTTGTGACATTTTGTTATTGTTCTGCATATTTGCATATTTTTCCTTCCTCTCTATCCTGTTGTTTTTTTTAACCTTTTAAAACCAATACATTTTGCCATTTAAAGCCCTTCAAATAATTACGCCTTGATTAAACTACTTTTATTATGTTTATCTATGCTGTGTCATGTTTTATCTCTATTTATTCTTTTCAACTTCCTAATTTTATCTCGGTAGAGTTTGTATTTAGGTCATGGAGAGACATTATTTTGGCACAGTACTAGACAGTGTAAATGCGACTGTCTGCCTGACCTCTAATGACAAATGCTGTTTCGGTTTTCCTCACTGGGACTGGTTCCAGTAAACCTGGATTTCTACCTCTTTGCATTTGTGGTGCATTCAGTCCCATAAATCTCATATTGAAAGTCAGTGGATTGGATAACAAAAAATTCAGCTTACCGTCCAAAAAAGCTACACACTGTTGGTTATTACAGCATATCTAACTTATATTACTGGGCCAAATCATCTGCTGACTCTGCAGGATGTTTTACTATGTTTTAATTTGTGGCCATGTCTGAAGCCATACAAAGTGTATTTATTTTGCCGTGATACCAGGCACCGAAAAAATTCCCACTATCTTTTAATCTTGATGTCAACACAGGGTAGGTCAATGCTAAAATTGGATCCTGCTCTGCAGTTTAAGAGTCATGTTGTTACCTTTCATTTGTTTTCTTTGAGTTTCATATTAACATGACTGGTTTGTCCCATGACTAAACACATGATGGTGACTGAACTTTGAAAGAGGCAGAGAACAAAAAAACATACAGGTGCACCAACTGTACTCTGGCCAGCTATGTATTTATACTGTAAAATAAGATTATAAAATATCATAATAATATAGTCAAATTATTTTTAAAATTAATATCCATTTACAATGTTTTGAGTTCTTAAATCTCACATTACATTCTAGTCGTAAGTTATATTCTTACAACTCCAACTTTAACAAAAAAAAAATCCTAAGATGGATGTTTCTAACAGTAGCAATTTCGAAAATACAACCATCAATAAACAGGTAATTAATTGAAGATATTGGATTTTGATAGTATCATCAACTTGCATAGGAGGTAAGACAATGTCATCCTTTAGTTCACTTGACTGGAATGCATATCTAACAGGATTTTCTAGTGACTATAACAAAACTGACATGAACTTATGGCTGTCTGGGCAGTTTTTTTTATCTTGTGTCATCCTCCACTGACATGTTGAAACATTTCACAAAATATGTCACCACGTCACGTCCTTTTACTCCTAAGCAGAATGCTATATATAGGACCTCAGCAATAGATGGAAACTCACACGATATGTACCAGGGTTCGATTAATAAGAAGCCCTAAAATAAGGAAAATCTCAAGGACATTATTTTCAATTTTGAATATTGGTTAGGGGTAAGTACATTTTCTGTCTAGTTACTAGCTAAATACAGGAAATTTTTTGAAGTTAAATTATAAAATAATGCTACGATGTTTTTCAATTGCATATTCGGTGTTAATTTGGCAATTTTTTTTGTTAAATCCTGCCTTATTGGATTACCACAAGGTGTTATTTTTGAACCCTATCTTATTTTTATTTCAACTGTCCTATAACTATGATGAAAAATGAAATGCAAGAATGTGTTGGTTCTCTGGAGAACCTGTTTTTGCTTGTTCCTTTCCATAGTGAGATCAGGGGTAAGGGTCTGCTGGTCGTATGTCTGTAGCTGGTAGGGCTTATGGCTGTTCAGTGATTAAACAGGAAAGTAATCTCATTCACTGCATATGTAAATATACTCTATATAGTTTTTAAAGATTATAAAAATGAAAGGTTGCTTCTAAGCTTAAAACAGATCTTACAGGCTGCATTATAATTGTGACACGCATTTCTATTTTTTTTTATGTGTCTTGACATTGAACCATGACGCTGATGCTGTGTTTTAGCTGTTTGGCCATTATTTGGATGTTCCTTTGTACTTCACTTCTAATTCATGACTTATCAGAAAAATTCACCATGAATGTTAAGATTAACAAAATTAACATTTTATTTACTGTGTCTATATTTTAAAATTTGAAATCAAATATTAACTCCCAGAAAAAAGAAAACAGGTTCATATAGTATAACTGTTGTTGTAGCACTACATCAAAAAACCTCTAAGTAGTTAAACTATGTGTCAGTGCTAATAGTACTTCTCAATTCAATTTTGAATTAAATTATTTCAAATGGCATTTATAGAAAAATCCCTTTCTCTTTTGCTGCTTTAAAGAAAACCAATTTGATTTGTCCCTTATAATTCTGCAGAACATCTTCCCATTCAAAAAAATGTCATTAACGGTGTGACAAATGGTTAATTAAAACATCTCACTGAGCCTAAAATACAAATGCTCTGCAAAATCGACAATATTCACAGTATATCAAAGCATTTTAGTTTACATTTGTAAACCATTTTAAGCAATTTATGCCTCTTTTTACCTATAAACTTATCAAAATGAACAGTAATATTACATTATACTGCGTTTATAAAATTATGAGGCAAGTAATGTTAAATTCTTATTAGCTGAGGGTAATTGTAAGCTGTAAATCTTTTGCTGCCTACAGAAGTCATAATTACGTAAGGTGTGGCCTTTACTTGGTTGTTTGTGGATTACTGTCTGAGAAAACATGAAGAAAATCTATTGCGTTATACTAATCTTTCTTTGAAAATGTCTTTTTTGTTGTACATATTACAAATCAGCAGAAAAGTTTAAAAACCATGTGTATTTGTTGATTCACAAAACTGCAAATATCCTAATTAAATATGTAGAAAATAATTGATCAGACAGCTTTAATTATCACAGCAAATTGGAGAATAAGTATATGAGAACATTTGCTGAGTATACTGCTTTTTTGAGTGAGTTGCTGTACTGTCAAATATTGCAGGTTCAGAAGCAGTCATAATGGGATTTGGACCGGTTTTATCAAGTTTGCTGATACTTACAGGTAAGTTAGTGTTTGTTGTTATATATAGTGAAGGTGATCATATTACTCTGAAAAAAGATTAATAGATTAAACACTAAATTACTTCCGTTCCTTACAAATAGTGGCCATTGAACTTGCTACGGCACCAGCCGTTGATGCAACCAACACTGCAGTACCAGGGACTACAACAACTGGTGTGTCCACAACAACAGGAGCATCAACAACAACTGGTGCATCAACAACAACTGGTGCTTCAACAACAACTAGTGCCTCTACTACAACTGGTGCATCAACAACAACTGGTGCATCAACTACAACTGGCGCATCAACAACAACTGGTCCATCAACAACAACTGGTGCGTCAACTACAACAGGTGGATCCACAACAACTGGAGCATCAACTACAACTGGCGCATCAACAACAACTAGTGGATCCACAACAACCACCGGTGCATCGACAACAACTGGTGGATCCACAACAACTGGTGCATCAACAACAACTGGTGGATCCACAACAACTGGTGGATCCACAACAACTGGTGCATCAACAACAACTGGTGCATCAACAACAACTGGTGCATCAACAACAACCGGAGCATCAACTACAACAGGAGGGTCTACAACAACTGGTGCAACGACAACAACTGGAGGTTCAACTACAACAGGTGGATCAACAACAACTGGCGCATCGACAACAACTGGTGGATCCACAACAACTGCTGCATCAACAACAACTGGAGGCTCAACTACAACAGGTGGATCAACAACAACTGGTGGGTCCACAACAACTGGTGCATCAACAACCACTGGAGGGTCAACTACAACTGGTGCATCAACAACCACTGGTCCATCAACAACAACTGGTGGATCAACAACAACTGGTGCATCAACAACAACTGGTGCATCAACAACAACTGGTGGGTCCACAACAACTGCTGCATCAACAACAACTGGAGGGTCAACTACAACAGGTGGATCAACAACCACTGGTGCATCGACAACCACTGGTGGATCCACAACAACTGGTGCATCAACAACAACCGGAGGGTCAACAACAACTGGTGCATCAACAACAACTGGTGCATCAACAACAACTGGTGGATCCACAACAACTGGTGCATCGACAACAACTGGTGGATCCACAACAACTGGTGGATCCACAACAACTGGTGCATCAACAACAACTGGTGGGTCCACAACAACTGGTGCATCGACAACAACTGGTGCATCAACTACAACTGGTGGATCAACAACAACTGGTCCATCAACAACAACTGGTGCATCAACTACAACAGGTGGATCCACAACAACTGGAGCATCAACTACAACAGGTGCATCAACAACAACTGGAGGGTCAACTACAACAGGTGGATCAACAACCACTGGTGCATCAACAACAACTGGTGGATCCACAACAACTGGTGCTTCAACAACAACCGGAGGGTCAACAACAACTGGTGCATCAACAACAACTGGTGCATCGAACAACAACTGGTGGATCCACAACAACTGGTGCATCGACAACAACTGGTGGATCCACAACAACTGGTGCATCAACAACAACTGGTGGATCCACTACAACTGGTGGATCCACAACAACTGGTGCATCAACTACAACTGGTGCATCAACAACAACTGGTCCATCAACAACAACTGGTGCATCAACTACAACAGGTGGATCAACAACAACTGGAGCATCAACTACAACTGGTGGATCAACAACTGGTGCATCGACAACAACTGGTGGATCCACAACAACTGGTGCATCGACAACAACTGGTGGATCCACAACAACTGGTGGATCAACAACAACTGGTGGATCCACAACAACTGGTGCATCAACAACAACTGGTGGGTCCACAACAACTGGTGCATCGACAACAACTGGTGCATCAACTACAACTGGTGCATCAACAACAACTGGTCCATCAACAACAACTGGTGCATCAACTACAACTGGTGGATCCACAACAACTGGAGCTTCAACTACAACAGGAGGATCTACAACAACTGGAGCTTCAACTACAACAGGAGGGTCTACAACAACTGGTGGATCAACAACAACTGGTGGGTCCACAACAACTGGAGTATCAACAACAACTGGAGGTTCAACTACAACTGGTGCATCAACAACAACTGGAGGGTCAACTACAACAGGTGGATCAACTACAACTGGTGCATCGACAACAACTGGTGGATCCACAACAACTGCTGCATCAACAACAACTGGAGGGTCAACTACAACAGGTGGATCAACAACAACTGGTGCATCAACAACAACTGGAGCATCAACCACCACTGATTCTTCAACTACAACTGGAATGTCAACAACCACTGGAGCTTCAACGACAACTGGTGCATCAACTACAACTGGAGGGTCTACAACAACTGGTGCATCAACTACAACTGGTGGATCCACAACTGGTGGTTCAACAACAACTGGTGGTTCAACAACAACCGGAGGTTCAACAACAACTGGTGCATCAACGACAACTGGTGCTTCAACTACCACCGGAGTATCAACAACAACTGGAGGTTCAACAACAACTGGTGCATCAACAACAACTGGAGCTTCAACTACAACAGGAGGGTCTACAACAACTGCTGCATCAACAACAACTGGAGGTTCAACAACAACTGGAGCTTCAACTACAACAGGAGGGTCTACAACAACAGCTGCATCAACAACAACTGGTGCATCAACAACAACTGGAGCTTCAACTACAACAGTAGGGTCTACAACAACTGGTGGGTCCACAACAACTGGAGGGTCAACAACTACTGGTGCATCAACAACCACAGGTTTATCCACAACAACTGGAGGGTCTACAACAACCGGAGGGCCAACAACAACTGGAGCTTCAACTACAACTACTGTATCCACAACAACAACAACAACAACAACAACTACTACTACTGCTCCTACAAGTCCAGCTCCTGGACCAGTTGTGACTCTCGCAGCAACTTTGACCGAGCCGTTTGTAGAAGAACTCACTGATCCAAACAGCAGTCAATTTAAGAATCTTGAGGCAAAGGTTGTACAAGTGGTGAGTATAGTGTTAAATTGGTCATAGCATTCATTCGTTTTCTACACGCATTAAGTGACATTGCAGTTGTTTAAGTTTATAGTTTAGAATATTGTATTTTTGATTTGTTAATATTTTTCTATTTGTTTCTCTTTCACAGTATGATGCCATCTACAGGGAAAGATATGGCAATCTTTTCATTCGCAGTTTTTTAATACAGTTTAGGTAACATTTTCATTTTTGAGCCTCAAGCTATCTTTGATTTACTGGGTTGTGATCATCAATATTATTTTAGTTAATTCAATTTTAATGTTAGTAATGATAAAAATAATAATTACACTTAGGTTTATCTTATCAATGCAATTGGAGATAAGAAAAATGTGCTTTTTTGATGCAGACCAGCTGTAGCCAGAACACGAGCAGATAATACTGAAGCAGAGGTGGGCGTTGAGTTCAGCAAAACTGCTTCAGCTGCAGAAATCCCAAAGGCTGAAGATGTTGCAAAAACATTAGTGGAAGCTGTGTCTAACCCCAACAGCACCTTCAATCTCACTGTTGAAGCCGAATCCATCCAAATAATTAGTAAGTAAACAGTAGTCCTACATTTTGCTCTAACAGGTATTTGAATTTGATTGCTTGTTTGTTTGTGTTTTGTTTCTGGTGAACCACAGTATAAACAACTCTGTTGTCTCAGTCAACAATACTAAGCTATTCCTAGGTATGAATTGTCCAAGGATGAGATCTCATATACTCCTAAATTGCAAGGATTATTTTTCACTCTCCATACAATTGCTGGCCTTGCTGTCAAAGGTATTACTGATTCCGTGCCTGATGCCTTTTTTAACAAATGCTGGGCTGGAAAAGTCCATACACAATCATAAATACCATGAAGTCCATGGTGATAAACAGAAGGAAGACTTTCAGTGTGACTTTACATAAACACACGACATACTGTGATATGGATATCCTGTATTGCTGTTCAAAATAAGACCCTCTGGCTACTGTAATGTATTTCTGTTCCATTTTTCTTCATATTGTTCCATTTTTTTTTTTTCAACAGAAACAAATACTACATCAAATTCAACAACAGCAGCACCAATTTCAAATACTACAGCTGCTCCAAATTCAACTACCACTGCTACAGTTATAACCACAACAACTCCTACAACTACTACAACTACTGAGGCAGTCACAACCAGGCGGGTTACTTTCAGATCGGCTGGAGAGACATTTACAAGTGACTTGCTGGATCCGTCATCTGCAGCGTTTACAAATCGAGCCTCAATGATTAAGTCAACAGTAAGTCCCTCTTAAGAGCGAAGCTAAATGTATGCATCCTTATTAAAATGATTAGAAATGTGTTAGAAGATATCCATAATGTCACGGTATTGTGAAATATAACCTATTTTCTTTCATTTGTTTCATTTGTTATGGTACTATTCATTCTTTGCAAGCAACTTTATTTATGGTTTTTACCTAACATCTTCACATAGTAAATGCCCCTTTTAAGTGTCCTTGAATTAAAATGTATACAGTGATAAATTATGCACTTATAATGCACTTATAAGTTTTTACTTGTACTTCTGCAGCTTGAACCTTTCTACCAACAAGCATTTTCTTCATTCCGCTCCTTGACAGTGGTTTCATTCAGGTAATTTGCAATATCGTGTTGACAGAATCTTAAGAATATGTGTCATAAATTCATACAAATAAAATAATACTTTGGTCATTTATTTTGCAGCAATGGCTCAATCATCAACAACATGGACCTTGGCTTTCCATCTACATCTGTTCCTATTAACACCCAGATTGCAGATGTATTGGTCAGAGCAGCTTCAGATATCACAGCCTTCAACATTGACACCACTTCCATTTCTGTGGATGGCACACGTAAGCAATACTGAATGCCACCTTATCAGAAATTTACATTATCACAGAACTGTTTTTTAAAACAAGATCTTGTTTCCTTTTCACAATCTCTACAGAAGTTTCAAGTGGAGTCAGCCACAAAATGAGTCTCATCACTGCATTCTGCCTGGTGCTGATGTCATGGCTACTATCAAGCCAGCAATAGTGTCAGTACTCATGTCCATGTGAAATTCCATTAGAAAATGACTATTAAGCTGGTATGAAGAAGGACATTGCTCTTGTCAAAAATCCAAGAAGACTTCTGAGGATCTCGAAATTTATATGCCTTGGAAAGAGAACCAGATACTAAGTTTAAAGTTGGAATGACCACACATATTCATAAGAAAGGCTGATTTCAACGGCACATCTATTCAAACCGGCCTGGACCTCCGCAAGAGCCTTTCTTTATTTCTCTTTTTGACATCCTAGGAAGACCACATTCATAAAGGAGAAACCTTTAAGCACCTGGTCCACTGAAATGGAAGTGTTCACTGTAAATTAATGTCTTCAAAATTTGAGTAATGATAATTAAAACCTTATAACATCACTTACCCTTTCAAATACAAATCAAACTTGAATGTATTGTGCTTGATATAATTAAGAACTACTATCTTTTAAATTTAACATATCAGTAAGTCATTTTGAAATTCATACTTGCTAAAACATTTTTATGAAAACATGTCTTACCCCATATAGAAACGGGCTATTTAGTAAAGCTGACAGAGAAAGAATTTCAAGAACAAAAATATTCTGCCCAAAACCTGACCCAGTCAGATTCATGTTAAATGCTCTGGCATTCATAATATATACATAACTGAACAATGTCCTGTATGATATTCCAGTCATTTTCTTATTTATATGTATTTATATTATCATACATGTGTGTATTCTGTGATGTAATCTGCATTTTAGTAGAACTTTACTAAGAAATCTAAAGTCTTCATGATGATCAAGGTATAAAAATCAATTAAAAAATTTCTTTACCATCTAAATTGGAGATAAAATCATGCATCACTATAGAATGAATATATTTCATTAAGGACACTGAAGATACGGAAAATTAAACATTGTTTCATATTTTTCTAAAACTTATTTTCCCCTTCAGATATTCTCAGGATGTTCAGTAATTCAGGTTTGTTCAGGAAGAAATAGAAAACATAGTTTCCCAGTTGGCATGGTTCATGATAAACTGTTCCCTTTGGGAGTGCTCTCTTCAAAATACTGTAGTGTTCTACCAAAGGCTCTAACCCGTCTGTTCAAAGCCTTTTACTATCCACATATCACTGCAACAGCTCTTGATACAGAATTGGTTCCAACCTGTGATTCTGGCTCTTACGTATTTTCAACAAAAAGGTACAACTACAGGATTTTTATTCCCTTTTGACACTGAAATAAATAAATCAATAAATAGAAAATAGGCAAGACAGAAAACATTGTTTTTCTCTCATGTTTGTAACTCTTTAAATTTTGTTCAGTATCTCTTATGGTCATTCTGACTTTCTGGTTTTAAAATTCAAAGGGTTACCTTTCAATGTAGACCAGTCTTTGACCTGTCTTGTATAATTATCCTTCCACTGTACTTTATGTGTATTTATGTGTATTTATAGTAACATACATATGTATATTCTGGGAGCTTACCTTCATTTTTTTAAAACAAAAATATATGACAAATAAGAAAATCTATCTGTAAAATATTAAGTGGGTGAAAAAAATTATGAATTACAACATAAAGAAGATCAGGAATGGACGAAAATTGCTTTCATTAAAGGCATTAAACATACGTACTAAATATCAAACCCTGTCTCATCATTTCCAAATATCTGATCTTAGACTGATATTATAAGGCAACCATTCTCAGTCAATTTATAGATTCATTGATTGAATGATAATATTAACCTACAGTTGTATTACCTAACAATTTTTGAGCAAAAATGCCAATAAGATCTGGGGTTTGAGCTTGAAGATGTGAAATTCAGCTCTGGGAATATCTGACATCTTTTCTGACATTTTAGAGATATGAAAATAATTGATTAAACGAGAAAATAATAGATAAATTAAGGTTAGATTCAACAATACTAAACAATATTTTGGATGAGTGTCTGTACCACATCTTAGAGCCTCAAAGAAAAGAAAAAAAATAATGAGTCAGTATTGGACCTTACCTGATACCCTACATCTCCAGCTACCTTTCCTCTGGTCTGCTGTCCTTATAAACTATCTGTTGGTGCACCCTGCAGGTAATACAAAAAATAAGGTGGAGACAACCTCAACCTGATGAAATCACAGTTTACTGGTATTTCAGTAGCAATTGCTGTGGAAATTATAATAGAAATCACCACAGCTGTTACAACTAAAAACTCTTCCAGCCAGTTTGGGCCTCACGGAGCCAGGACAAAGCTCAGAAGCATTAAAACTATCTTTCAACAGTCTCAAAAGCTTCAATTCATGCTAATTAAACCAATTTATAAAGTTGCAGCCGGTCAGTACACTGTGTAATTAGCGAACCTTTAGCTCACCTGTGTAACAGCTCCACTTGCTTGCACTGGCATTGTTAGCTGCTGCAAAAGGGAAATCAGTTTTTTAGGCATGTGCTGCTTCTGACGGGAAATTTTTGTTTACAAATGTAATGATCAAATCGCTGATGAGGATGAACACAAATCATCCGGCGCTGATTTAAAAGTGATAAACACAAGTCACTTCCATTGATGTCCCTACCTTCGGTTACTCCACAATGTGCAGCAGCTATAGCTTATGGGTTGCCAGGATCAGCGGGTCAGGTGAAAAAAAAGAAAAAAAAAAGAAAAAGATAAAATGAATCAAAGATTAACATTTTGAATACTTTGCTAAACCATGTAATTGAAAGAATAAAATTTTAATGTTTAAATGGGGGGTTTAAATGGTTGGGCCAGGGGTTGCAAAAACATTTTTTTTTGCAAAAAATGCAGCTATGTATATACGCCTTGCTCTCCATCTCTCTTTCCTCATTCATAGGCAGATATGTGCACACACACATACACACATTAGCAGTCTGACTCTGCAAAGGTTTTCTTTATTGAATATGTATTAAGAAATTTAGAAAGAGCAGCCTTTATTGTCCTAAGGAGAGACTATTTTTTGTTTCTGCACACATTGGACACAGCACATTATCTTTCTCTCCATCATGGACTCCTTTTAAATGGACATTGGTGCTTGTGAACATGCATTTATTCACATTTCCTACATCTTTCTACACAAAGTCATACCTCCTAAACCTGGCTTGGCCATTGCCATTGGCTTGGCCATTGACCAGACTAGGTCGAGCCTTGCTTTTTCTATTATCCAAAATATCTGAATTTTGATTTTGTGAAATTGCCCCCTGCTCTCACAACAACACCTACACTGACAACTACCACTACAGCACCACTGACAACTACTCCAACAACAACAACTATGGCAACAACAACTGCTACTCAAAAAAAAATCCAAAATACAACAATAAGGAGAACCATAACTGAAGCACAAATGACACCTGCTCTGACAGCAACAGCTACAGTGAGAACACCTGGGGGCTATTTCACAAAAGTAGAATTAAGAAATCCCTGATGACTTCTTTTTTTCACTCCCAAGCTCCCAGCAGACAACTGATGTGGTATAAAAATGCCTCAACACATTGTAGTGTCCTCCCCTTGATTCATGAATGTACAGTACATGGGTATTTTTAAGGTGCTGAATTTTATTATTGAGTACAACATTTCAAGCCCAGAACCTCTTCCTCAGAGTTCACCTTGTGGGCTAACAAGGCCAAAATAACATACAAATAGGAGCGACATACACTAACTTTTGTCTTTCAATAGGCTACGTTAACTAACATAATTAACTACGTATTGCTTTCTGACCAGTCTGCCATGACACGTTTTGGAGAATATAGCAGCATTGTTCCAGTCCATTTCCAAGGCCACTGTGGAAGCCCATTCCTTCCTGAGACAGTTAATGTTGTGGAGGACAGTGCAGGCAACAATGATGTCACAATCCCTTTCTGACTTGACCCTCAAGTTTTGGAGGCACATAAATTGGGACTTCAAAATGCCAACTGCCATTTTGATCCGGGCCCTTGTTGTTGCATGAGCAAGCTTGTACGTGTGCTGTTCTGCTGTCTGTGGGTCTGCAAAGGGAATAAGTGCAAATGGCGGACAGGCATTACCATTATCTGCCAACAACATACCAGAAATTCCCCTGAGAACACAAAAGGTAATCCTAACAATTATAGACTGGCCCAGTTCAGTATTCACTTTTAAACCGTCATGATGTTCAAGGTACTTGTGAAAATTTGTGTGGCTTACCTTGTGATAGTCACAGGTGAATTGTAGAGGCCCCAAAGACTTGTGAGTTGTGGACGAAAGAACTGTACTTCTACATCGTTGAACATGCAGTCAGCATCGCAGATCATCTGAAATGTTCAGATGCGTTATGGCCATGCACATAAGTTAACTGTCATACATGCACTGTTCTGCTTGTCTGTGGGTCTGCAAGGGGAATACTACTGTCAGCTACTGACAGTAGTCCACCCATAAGTCATTCTTATCATGCTTGATCATTGATTATGTGGAGGCTTTTTCTGTTCACAAAGTCTCCTACATGTGCACCCGGGGGATGCTTGATCCGGACAAGCATACGGTCCAGCACACCGATAACATTAGGGAAACCTAACACAAAAGAATGAAGGGTCTGCTGTGACTGTTCTAAAGTTGCCACTTTATTAACAATTTTTGTGATCTGTAATAAACGTTACATGCATTTTTGTAGAATTCCTCTTTAATGTAGCACATTCATCTGTGGCTGGGGAAGGTGATGAAGATGCAGGCACTTTCAGTGCTAAATAAACCCTCTTAATGGAGTGGCAAAGACTTGCTTTGCTGATATTTTCTGCATCTCCTACGGCATATAAAATCATACCATTTGTAAAACTATGGTATTTGTTGGGAAAAGCCAGTGGGTCGGACATGTCCTGAATACTATTTCCCGCCCGAGAGCACTTCACAGTAAGACTGCTTCTTCAACTACGACATTGTCTATAAATGGGAATGCCACTGTAGATAAAGACATGTAGGCCTAGGAATTTATAAATTTCCCTTAACACTGACTTCATTGAAAATACCTTTGCAAATTTATCCAATCAACTAATTACCTAATCAACTCAATGACTGCAATAGTATAGGCTATTCATCAAACCTCTATCACCAACAAAGACTAACGAGTGCGGTGCCATTTCTTTCCTGTGGGATTTCCTTGATTAAATTGGTTTTTCGTTTTGTTTTTTCAGGTTAAAACATTGTTACTAAAATGGTTCACTAAATTTGTTTTATATGCAGGGTTGGTAATATGATGTGTAAATCTGTGTGTAATGTTCACCTTCCTGTCAAACACTTAGCCAAACAGCTATTGATCCCAGTTTAGAAACACACAGCAGCAGCCCACAATCTGCTACATGGCCCAATAGCCCTGACTACCCCCCCCCCTTTCGTACGCTTGCCGATGAATGAGTGGAGCCAACCATGGGTGATTTACCTGACTACCTGAGGCAAAGGAGAGAGGCGAGCAACACAAATAATGATCCATGGCACTGGGGCTGTAACAGCTTGTTCTGTAAATTGTTTGTTAGTAACTGTAACATTCATGACATTAGCCTCTTCAGAACTAGATAGAATTTGAAAAGTAATACTTGTTAACTTAGTCTTTAAGAAATCCAGTCCCAGATGCAACTACAGCTGCTGAACCTGCAACTGCTGCCGATACACTTGAATCACTCACAATAAGACGAGTGACTTTCAGATATTCTCTAGACACATTTACAAGTGACTTATTAGATACATCATCAGAAAGTTTTGGAAACCAACATTTTATGAAAGGGACAGGTAAGTTTCATCCTTGACATAAAATCCATAAGTACAAACTATTGTATTATCTACTGTATTATTTTTATCAATTAAAATGCTATTATTCAACAAAAGTTTCATGAATTATAAATAGATTATAAATAATAATGAATATAAATAAATTATAATAAAAGAATCCTCCCATGTCATCAAGGGAGATCAACTGTAAATAAAATAAAAGAATTTTCTGAGTCAACAGATTCAAATGGATAAAATTGTTCAATAAGAATTTGAATTTGCTGATATGGAATGCTGCTCATCTTGTTATGATAAGGTGTTGGACATGTGCTAAGAATAGTCCATCTATTCTTTTAAACCCAGTACTGGTGCCCATTATGTTTTTCTTCCTTTTTGTGTTTCTGTCTCTTGGCCTCAAGTTGTATTGCACAAGAAAAAATTCAGAAAGCACAATGAAAATACAAACAAGAAAAATTAGGAAGCAATCAAGCTAAATAGACAGTCCACACATTGTATACAAAAAGATGACTAATTTGAGCCTAAACGTAATTGATGACAAACACAGAATATATCAAGTCTCTAATCCAGGCAGAAATAAAAGTAGAATGTGTGTAAATACAGAGTGGTTTCTCTTTTTGCAGCCTGAACTTTCGTATGGAAGGGAATTCTCCTCTTCCTTCAATTCCTGGTGGCATTCAGGTGATTTGTTAACACTTTGGTGCAGCTTTAGTTGCCTGAATCTGATATTTCATTAAGATGTATTCTATTCTTCTGCAGAAGTGCATCTATCAATAATGAAATGAGCCTTTGCCTCGAAAGCACACTTGTTCCAGGTTACACTCAGATTGTGAGTGTTTTGATCAGGGCAGCTAAAATTGTCACTGGCTTCGACAACGAAGGCAGCATCATTATCGTGGATGGCATATGTAAGAAATATTGAGTGCTACTTGATCATAAATTTCAAAAGTTGCTCAAAAATTTATTAAATCAAAGTTTTGATACCTTTTCGCCTCATTTACATCCTCAATAGGAGTAAGACACAAGATCAGTCATGTCACTGCATCCTGCCTGATGCTTTTGTCATGGCTACTGTCAACCCAGGATCTGTGCTGATTTTCTGTTTAATTGCCATTAAAAAATGACTGCCATCTGTGGGCTAGGATTTAAACACTGCTTAAATACTGCTTTTCATTGAGTTGCTGAGTGTTTGGAAAACATGTATGCATAAATGTGAATTAAAGCTGTGAGGTGGAAAATTGATCTCTCAACTCCCTTGTAGGAAAATGTTCACAATGCAGCAGTAAAAGTGCATGTAGTTTATTGTTCTAATTTCAACAATATGCTGCAATTGTTAACTTTGAAAAATGTCTCTATTTTCCACTGATACCTAGGTTGGAAGCAAAATACAGGCAGATATTGAGTATTTATAAAATACAGAGATTTCCTACTATATCATATTGATGCCATGGCTCTGTCCTTTAACAGTATTGTATCATCTATTTACATATTTAACCAGATTAAACCAAATATCATATACAATATTCATTCAATATATTTAATGTAGCCGCAAGGGGATACAAGCCAGTGTCTTATTGTGCCGGTCCCAAGCCCGGATAAATACAGAGGGTTGTGTCAGGAAGGGCATCCGACGTAAAACTTTTGCCAAATCAAACATGCGAATCAAATCTATGAATCCCATACCGGATCGGTTGAGGCCCGGGTTAACAACGACCGCCATCGGTGCTGTTCACCTACAGGGTGCCGGTGGAAACTGGACTACTGTTGGTAGAAGAAGGAGAGGAGGAAGGTGTGTTCGTAGGAAGAGAGAGAAGAGGAATGCCAAGAGGCTTGGACTGAGAGTAGGGACTTTGAATGTTGGAACCATGACAGGAAAGGGTAGAGAGTTAGTTGACATGATGCAGAGGAGGAAGGTAGACATACTGTGTGTCCAGGAGACCAGGTGGAAAGTTTGGGAGCAGGGTTCAAGTTGTTCTACCATGGTGTAGATAGGAAGAGAAACGGAGTAGGAGTTATCTTGAAGGAGGAGCTTGTTAGGAATGTCCTGGAGGTAAAAAGAGTGTCGGATAGAGTGATGAGTCTGAAGCTAGAAATCGAAGGTGTAATGTTCAATGTGGTTAGTGGGTATGCTCCACAGGTAGGCTGTGAGCTGGAGGAGAAGGAGAAATTCTGGTCGGACCTTGATGAAGCCATACAGAGCATCCCTAGAGATGAGAGAGTTGTCATTGGTGCAGACTTCAATGGACATGTTGGTGCAGGAAACAGAGGCGATGAGGAAGCGATGGGCAGATTCGGTATCCAGGAGAGGAACGCAGAAGGACAGATGGTGGTTGATTTTGCAAAAAGGATGGAAATGGCTGTAGTGAATACTTTCTTCCAGAAGAGGCAGGAGCACAGGGTGACGTATAAGAGTGGAGGTAGGAGCACACAGATAGACTACATCTTGTGTAGACGGTGTAATCTGAAGGAGATCAGTGACTGCAAAGTAGTGGTTGGTGAGAGTGTAGCCAGACAGCATAGAATGCTGGTGTGTAGGATGACCTTGGTGGTGAGGAAGACGAAGAGGAAAAAGGCAGAGCAGAGGACGAAATGGTGGAAGCTAAAAAAGGAAGAGTGTTGCATGACTTTTAGGAAGGAGTTGAGGCAGGCTCTGGGAGGTCAGGAGGTGCTTCCAGATGACTGGAGAACTACAGCTAATGTGATCAGGGAGACAGGGAGGAGAGTACTTGGTGTGTCATCTGGAGGAATGAGGAGGTGCAGGAGTGTATACAGAAAAAGAGATTAGCTAAGAAGAAGTGGGACACTGAGAGGACTGAAGAGAGTAGACAGGAGTACAGGGAGATGCAGCGTAAGGTGAAAGTAGAGGTGGCAAAGGCCAAACAAGGGGCTTATGATGACTTGTATGTTAGGTTGGACAGTAAGGAGGGAGAGACTGATCTATACAGATTGGCAAGGCAGAGAGACAGAGATGGGAAGGACTTGCAGCAGGTTAGGGTGATTAAGGATAGAGATGGAAATGTATTGACAGGTGCCAGCAGTGTGATGGGAAGATGGAAAGAGTACTTTGAAGAGTTGATGAATGAGGAAAATGAGAGAGAACGAAGAGTAGAAGATGTGGCTGTTGTGGATCAGGAAATAGCAAGGATTAGTAAAGATGAAGTGAGGAAGGCACTGAAGAGGATGAAGAGTGGAAAGGCACTTGGTCCTGATGATATACCTGTGGAGGTATGGAAGTGTCTAGGAGAGGCGGCAGTAGAGTTTCTGACTGGGTTGTTTAACAGGATCTTAGATAGTGAGAAGATGCCTGAGGAATGGAGGAGAAGTGTGCTGGTGCCCATTTTTAAGAACAAGGGAGATGTGCAGAACTGTGGCAACTACAGAGGAATAAAGCTGATGAGCCATACAATGAAGCTATGGGAAAGAGTAGTTGAAGCTAGACTAAGGGCAAAAGTGAGCATTTGTGAGCAGCAGTATGGTTTCATGCCAAAAAAAGAGTACCACAGATGCAGTATTTGCTTTGAGGATGTTGATAGAGAAGTACAGGGAAGGTCAGAGGGAGCTGCATTGTGTCTTTGTAGATCTGGAGAAAGCGTATGACAGGGTGCCCAGAGAGGAACTGTGGTACTGTATGAGGAAGTCTGGAGTGACAGAGAAGTATGTTAGAGTGGTGCAGGACATGTATGTGGACTGTAAGACAGTGGTTAGGTGTGCTGTAGGTGTGACAGAGGAGTTCAAGGTGGAGGTGGGACTGCATCAGGGATCAGCTCTAAGCCCCTTCTTGTTTGCTATGGTGATGGACAGACTGACAGACGAGGTTAGACAGGAATCTCCATGGACTATGATGTTTGCAGATGACATTGTGATATGTAGTGAGAGCAGGGAACAGGTGGAGGAGAAGCTTGAGAGGTGGAGATTTGCCCTGGAAAGGAGAGGAATGAAGGTTAGCCGCAGCAAGACAGAGTACATGTGTGTGAATGAGAGGGACCCAAGTGGAAGAGTGAGGTTACAGGGAGAAGAGATAAAGAAGGTGGAGGATTTTAAGTACTTAGGGTCAACAGTCCAGGGCAATGGAGAGTGTGGAAAAGAGGTGAAGAAGCGTGTGCAGGCAGGCTGGAACGGGTGGAGAAAAGTGTCAGGTGTGATGTGTGATAGAAGAGTTCCAGCTAAATTGAAAGGAAAGGTGTACAAAACTGTGGTGAGACCAGCGATGCTGTTTGGTCTAGAGACAGTGCCACTGAGGAAAAGACAGGAGGCAGAGCTGGAGGTAGCAGAGATGAAGATGTTGAGGTTCTCTCTGGGAGTGACCAGGATGGATAGGATCAGGAATGAGTACATCAGAGGGACAGCACATGTTAGAGGTTTTGGAGATAAAGTCAGAGAGGCCAGACTGAGATGGTTTGGACATGTCCTGAGAAGAGATAGTGAATATATTGGTAGAAGGATACTGAGTTTTGAACTGCCAGGAAGGAGGCCTAGAGGAAGACCAAAGAGGAGGTTTATGGATGTAGTGAAAGTGGACATGAAGGTAGTTGGTGTGAGAGAAGAGGACGGAGAAGACTGGGTTAGATGGAGGACACTGATTCGCTGTGGCGACCCCTAAAGGGAAAAGCCGAAAGAAAAAGAAGAAGATTCATTCAATATATTTGAATTTGCAAATCAGTAATATTATTTTTGGCAAGTTTCTCACTGCTCCACTTGACCTAACTAGACCTCAATATTTATTCAATATATGGTATATTACTGTCAGACTGGTAGAACTTCATTCACAATGGTGGACTGTATGAGCATATTATACACATTTCACAGGACAAAAGTGGGAGTACACCATGTCATTCTGCCAAGAATCTGACAGATTAACTGCTGACAGACTGAACACTAAGATTTGGTTTTGTTCTTTACAAATATGTCATAACATTTATGAAAAATTAAATCCCCAATGAGTTACGTCATTAGTCTTTATGCCATTCCAATAATAAAGGCTCTGATAGATGTGGCTTGTCACAGAATGTGAAAGGTTTGTAGTGTTACAGATGTGAACTGGACTGAATTTAACAAACACAAAAACTGTAACTTTTCATCTTCTACCTTTAAAGTTTTGGTAAGTATATTTTTTTTAATCTATAGTTAAACTTTTATACATTTAGATACTGTATGTGCCTGGATTTCTACTTCAATATAAATTATTGCTGCCTTAATGGTTTGTCTTTTGCTGATATTCTAGGGTTATATCTTCCAATTTAAAGTTATATTTAAACGTCACTATAATATTAATATCATTGTACTTATCTTTATCTGAACTTAACCATTTTTTTAATAAATAAAAATGTCAAAAAAAGTAGTGGTCCTTTTAGGAGTAACTGCCAGGGTCTGCACATAGTACCCTTGCACTAAAAGGGGCCCAATTCTTTGTTCCATCTGGTTAATGCTTGTGAACGACTTCTCAGATTGAGTGTTTAGGGTGGTTAAAGAGAAGTATGCTCACCCAGTGGAAATCATCCACAACCATAGTGTAGTGTGTGGAAATTGGGAGAAAGAAGCTTGAGGTCTAATATGGAATATAGGAAGCAAGAATATTTTTCATGCAGATGTGAAGAAGAAGAAGGTGAAGTTTGTCATGAAGGTTTTCAGTTTTAGCAAAAAAAAATTCTGACTGATATAGTTTATTGCTGCTATTGTGTTGCATTTGCTGAAGTGATTCTGAAGTGAGGCCTTATTAAGGGAATAAACTTTGTTTGTGTGGGTTGTGGAGTTGTGAGATACAATATCCACTACAACCACAGTATAGTAAAGAAAGTTGATTTAATTTCATAGTGAAGCTGAAAGGATCAAAAATAACATTTCAAAAACCATTAGCATGTCCTAATTACTGATGAAAAAATGCAATTACTCCATGGGACAGTTTATCTTTTCTCAGTTTTCCAACTATTGAATTTGAAATTTGTCACATTAATGCATTAATGAAAATGTACAATTAAAACAAAGACTTTCACAAAAGAGGAAGATTGATTCGATGACAGTTGTGTAAAAGTATAACATCTGTCTGGTTAAGTGTTAAGATAATAATAGACCCGTTGCCTCTGGATGTTTTGATAATATCCCTCTGTTTAGCTGTTTTAAAAGTGCTAGACTCCAGACAATGCTAAGGAAGGTGTCTATGTACGTTCCTTGAGTCATTGAGTTATAAGGGCTTAAAGTACATATATAAGTCATAAAGGCTAAAAGTACTCTGATAGGCAATGCAATCAATTGCAAGTTGAGTGATGTGTACTTGTGACTCTGTTTCATTTCAAACACAGTTTAAACAAATACATGGATACGCAAATACATATAAGTATAATATGATCCACTTAATATGTTTTTAACAGGTTTTTTGCAGAAAGGAATTCCAACAAAAAAAAATAGACTAAAGTAATGATTCTAGTAAATATTACACTTTCTTGTTTGATTTCAGATTTATTGGCAAGATGGATGCCAGACGAATCGCATCAGTTTTCCTGATTATAATAGGTAAAGTGAAGGTTGATAAACTGATTGCCTTTAAAGTCTCTTGAAACAGATTAATGCAAAAGCTGAAGGGAAAAACACAAAATTAATTAATACCAAAATACATCCCATTCCATTTTAATAATTATATCATGATCAGTTACAGAACACGAAAGACAGACTGTATTTTAGTTGTCAATTATAATATTTAGACCATATTACATTGTTTGAAGTAGTGAAACACATCGCTTTAACAAGGTCTGAGATGTTGAGACTGTGGCATAATGTAAAAAATTGTTCATTTGAAATTTTTTAAAAAATTTAATCAGCATCTTCTTTGTCAGTATTTACCAACATTGTACCAGCAGCATGTAATGGACAAAGAAACACTGTAGCAACAACAGAAAGAGCATATGCAGTTACAATGACATCTACTCCTACAACAACTGCAGCAAATACAATACCGGATTCAAAGAAAATAACTGTTGAAATTAAAACGACTGTCTGGAAAATAAATACAGCAGAAAAAACAATATCATCTCAAAAAACAAAAACTGAAAAAACAGCTGCCCTGATGAAAAAAACTGGAGAACAAATAACAGTTAGTCCAACTACTATACCAATAAAAACACCTGCTGTGGAAACAACTACACAAGCTGCAAAACATGCCCCAAATACAATGCAGATAACTGAAAACAGCAGAGGACCAGCGGAAAAAATCACCGTTAAAAAAACACCAGCTCTGAGATCAACAACAATATCTTCAACAAAACTTTCTCCAAAAACTATAATGATACCTGCTTCAACATCAAAAACTACCTCTGTTACAACAACTACTAAAACAACTGAAGCAGACAAAAAACCAGATACAATAAAAACTACTAAAGAAAAAGTTATAAAAAAAATGACAACTACAACATCTGCTACATCAACAACTGAAGGAACAACAACTACTACGGAAAAAACTCCTGCTTTGACAACTACATCTACATTGACAGCTGCTAAAACTACAACAGAAACAACATCGAACGCTATGACAACTGCACATACAACTACACAACACCTGCACCATTACTGACATTAACAACACCATCTGTTAAAACCACTAAAGAAACAACAGCGTCTGCCTCCACAGCAACTGCAGCAACTACAACATCTGCTACATTAACAAAGACTGAAGGAACAACGACTACTAGGGAAACGACTCCTGCTTTGACAACAGAAACTACATCAACGACAGCTGCTCCATCAACATCTACTGATTTAACAACATCGCATGCTACAACAACAACTGCACCAAAACCTACAACACCTACTGCAAAAACCACTACTGACGAAACAATGACACCTGCTCCATCAACAACATCAACAACACCTTTTCTTACAACAAGTAAAGAAACAACGGTGTCTGCCACCACAATAATAACTCCAGCAACAACAACATCTTCTACTGCAATAACTGAAACAACAACTACTACTAGGGAAACAACTCCTGCTTTGACAACAACATCTACGTCAACATCGTCAGCTGCCAAATCTACAACAGAAACAACATCTGATGCTAAAACAACAACTGCACCATCAATGAAATTAACAACACCATCTGTTACAACAACTAAAGAAACAACAGCGTCCACCTCCACAGCAACTGCAGCAACTACAACATCGGCTACATCAACAACAACTGAAGGAACAACAACCCTAGGAAAGAAGCCTGATAAGACAACAAGCATCGGAGCAACAACACCTACTGTGGCAACAACTATTACAGCAACAAGAGCACCTGGCCAAACCACAACTGAAGAAATGAAAGTTGCACAAACAACTTTAACAACAATGACACCTGCTCAAACAATAATTCCCGAAGCAACAACCACACCTGACACTTCAGTACCAACTGCAGGAACTACAGTTTTTGTTATAACAGCAGATGCTGTTATAACAAAAACTGCAGCAACTACATCTGCTGCTACACCAAAAACTGAAGTAACAACAACACCTGCTAAGACCACAACAACTGGGGCAACAACACCGGATGTAATGACTACAAAAATTACAGCAACATCAGCATCTATCAAAACAAAAACAACTACAGAAATGACAGTTTCTCCAAAAACTATAACTGATTCAACATCAACAAGAACTCTAACAGGAACATCTTCAACAACAACAACTGAAATAAGGAAACTCACTAAAACCACACAAATTGCAGATATGACAGTTACCGCAACAAGTACAATAACAGCAACTTTTACAACAAAAACTAAAGAAACAACAGCAACAGTTGCTAAAACAACAATTGAGACAATTTCGACATCTGCTGCTAAAACAACTGCAGCAACCACACCTCATCAGACAAACAATCTTACAACTGCTGCACCTACAACTGTAGCACTTAAAACAAGGCGGGTGACCTTCAGGTCACTTCTTAACACCTTTACAAGTGACTTGTTGGATACATCATCAGCAGCTTATAGAAACCGAGTGTCTATGATAGAGGGACAGGTAAGTCTGAAACTTAGAATAAAACCTGTAGGGGCACTATATTATATTACGTTTGTATCATCTTATCCGAGAGACCAATCCACCACTCAATTAAAATAACATTATTAAAAACAGGTGACATACAATATCAATAAGTTATAAGCAAATGATCCTTCCATTTCATCAATGAGTGTATATGTTGAAAATAGATCTATATTGAATGGTGGTGAGGTACAATAATTGCAATAACAATATGTAGTATGAACGTTTCAAACAGAGCTTGAAAGATGTTTGATATGATGGATGATCCTTGTCTATAAAAGTTAACTTATTCAAATGTATAATAGTAATTGATGACAGAGACATCAAGGTGAATATATCAAGACAAATAGAATTACATCAGGCAAGAGAAGAAGTAAAATGTGTTTAAATACAAAGTTTTTTTCTGTTTCTGCAGCTTGAACCTTTTTTTCAAAAGGAATTTCCCTCTTCCTTCAATTCCTTGGACGTGGTGACATTTAGGTAACTTGTTAACACTTTGCTAAAGTTTAAGAATAGTGGTCTGAATTTGATATTTCATACAGAATTCTTTTACTCCTTTTGCAGAAGTGGATCAATCATCAACACCATGAACATTACCTTTGAAAGCAAATCTGTTCCCAGTAACACTCAGATTGTGAACGTTTTCATCAGGGCAGCTTCAATTGTCATTGGCTTTGACATTGAAGGCAGCTCCATCATTGTGGATGGCATACGTAAGAAATATTGAGTGCTCAGGAATTTCTAAAGTTGCGCAATAATTTGTTAAATTAAAATCTTGATACCTTTTCTCCTCATTTGCAGCTTCAAGTGGATTATGCCACAAGATAAGTCTCCTCACCACATCCTGCCTGATGCTGTTCTCATGGCTACTGTCAAGCCAGGATCTTTGCTGATTTTCCATTTAAACCATTAGAACATGACTACAATCTCTTTTGTGAAAAAGGACTTCAGATGAACTCACTAACAAATTCAGTTCTGTACTAATCAGACACATTAATGAAAATATGTTAGGGATATTGAATTTTACTTTTTTTGTGTTGGAATATCCAGGCTCCTAGAAAGGATGATACAACCAACTCTAAGCTCTTGGTCCATGAATCATCCCTAGGATTATATTCAAACAACATAACAATAATATCGATTCATCCCTGGGATGTCAGAAAATATTTGCACTGTTGCACAATTAATGTACAAATCTATCTTGATTTACTGGGCAAGGTACTATGGCAATATTTAACTTAGCACTATTAATAATACTGTCTTATGTAAACCTTTCTGTAGTCTCCAAATGCTTGTAAACATAATGTTTAGGTTTATGTCTTAAATTAACTGAAGGAAAACATACAGGTCATAGTTCACACTTCAATGACATACAATTATAAATACATTTTTTAAAAAATGCACTGTTAATTATCTTATTTATACAAAGTGTATCCCTCCTGTTATGTTGCAGGTCAAACTGATCCATTTTAAAGTTTGAAAACCTGGGAAAAATAGTTTAAAGTATTTTTTCAGTATGAAGTTTCTTCTGCTTGCCTTGATTAGTGTAATCAACATGTAAAATTAAAAATGGTTCATTTCACATATTTGCAACCCCCTCCCCTCTGCATTTTTATTTCACATAGATACTGTTTGGGTCAATTTGACCCGGCAGTCACAGTGGAGCCCAAAAAGGGTCAGAAGTGTCGAACACTATTTCTTTCTTTGTAACTGTGAAACATATTTCACCCCAATCTGATCCCACCTATAAAGTGCGAGAAAGTGCAGGTGTTGTTATGACTTTTGACAGGAACCTTATATGTTCACATAAATGTCAAGTCAGCTTTTGAGCTGGTCAGGCCTAATTCAATACAGAAAATCATTCTGGAAATGACTAATCCAGAAGGGAGGCATGTTTTTGGGGAGAAGTGGAAGGAGCTGAACAAAACACATTTACATGCATACTTGGGACTCCTCATCCTGGCTGGGATCTATAAGGTGAAGGATGAATCGATGAATCGCCAGTCTGTGGGATGCAGAGTCAGGCAGGGCCATATTTCAAGCCACAAGGTCTCTGGAGACTTTTCAAATTTTCTCCAGAGTAATCCGATTTGATAATTGAGGGAGGGGGGCAGGCAGACGGGGAAAAAGCTAAGCTAAATTAGGACACAGGGGGGAAGTGGGTGAAACACTTCCACAACTCTAACCCAGGCAGGCTCTACACAGTGGATGAAAGGCTAGTGGCATTCAGAGGTTGCTGCCCATTTAGGCAATACATGCCTTCCAAACCAGATAAATATGGCGTAAAAATCTGGGCAGTATGTGATGCAAACACTGCAGGTAAAAAAAAAGTTAAAGCCAGCACTACAAGAAGAAGAATCAGGGCATGAGGGTCATGCTAGACATGGCACAGGGTCTCAAGGGGCACAACATTGGTCGTAACTGTCTGAAAGAACAGGGCTGAGCTCCCTGCTGAGCTGCTGGTAATCAAGAATAGGGCCCCTAGATCTTCCATTTTTCAGCCCCAAGCGAATGACTGCATGCTAAAGTTTTGATTTAATTTTTCCTCATTTAAAGCTTCAAGTGGAGTAAGCTAAAAGTTCAGTCTCTTCCATCTGTGTTGATTTCCCTTTATTCCTTTATTCCTTTCCTTTTTTCCTTTATTCCTTTGATTTGCCTGGGAACGTGCAGGATCCTGGTCAGAATGATATGACCAAATCTAAGCTCCTGGTCCATGAATCATCACTTGAATAATGATTCAAGCAATATAAAAATAAACTTATGTCAAAGCTCATGGTGTAAACGATATATGTCAAAACAATGCACTGTAAATTATCTTATATACACAGAGACATTCAAATCCTGATATTTGATTTCCTGCTTGCCCCTGCCTTTTTTGTACCAGTGAATCAGGTTGGTTTCTTTTCTGTTTGCCTTCATTTAAAAAGGGTCAAACATAAAGAAATGATACAAATATGTATCAGAGCTGCATAATATAATTGCTTTAAGTTAACTCTTGTAAAAGGAGAAAATTTATAAATGACTTTATGAATCGATCACCCTCAGCATTTATAAATCAAATATTTTGATGTAACAGAATCAAATAAATCATCAAATAAATTATTGAATTTTCAAAACAGGGACTTAGTGACCTGTAACCTGAAGCTTTCCATAACCTGAACTTGTAATAACCCATGCGGTCTAGGTTCTATGTTCTGTCTTATTTTCCACTTGTCATTGACAGGTGATCTCTAGGAAGTGCATTGCAGACACAGGAGGGGATTGACCACATAGCTGAAGTATTAACTAAAATTAAAAGTGATGCATCCTTATAACATAATCTTACAATTAGAACAGCTAGATAGTTTGTCACTATATATTAAACAAGCTGAAATTCAGTTAGCTCTCATCATAAACAAGACAAACCAGACCTTTAAAATAAAAAACAAAACAATTAACACCCCTCAATATAATGAATTTTTATAAATATTTAAAATAAATTCAATTAAAGGTAATTTTCTTTTTTTGTTTCATTCATTTTACTATTAAATTTCTGACTATCAAACAAGTAGTTCCCTGGTACTGGTGGATCTTACCTCAGAAAAAAAATACAACCCACAGCAATATAACATAAAGCATGTTCCAAAACAGGCACAATAATAGTTATAAGTTATCTACATCTACTTCCAACATAAAATGTCTAATGTATTAGGAGTACAATTTACGTAAGGCTCATATTACACATTTGTGGTCTAAATACAATGGTCATATTTATGAATATACTGATTATGGCCTAATGTTTGAAATATGTAAAAACTGCTTTGCAATGAAATTTAAGTGAGGGAGGAACAACACAAAAATACGGTTCTTTGACTGACAGGTGATTTTTAAAAGGTACAATGCAGAAAAACAAAACAAAACGAAATACCTTCATAGAGATACGTCACTGAAACCAAAGCTTCTGTGACGTGACACCTAAAAATAAAGAAAGCTAGAGGCATCATCATCATAAATCAATCACTCATGTCAGCACACTTTGAAATAAAAGAAGCGAAAGTGAAAAGAAACAAGCTTTGAACATGGTTCAAGACACCTGAGAATGAAGTTGATATATACCAGAGGAATCAAATCTTAAGATTCAAGATTTAGTTGAATGTTTAACTTTGATCCACTCCAATGCCAGGGGATAGAATGAATATATTTAAATTAATTTGTAGGACATTCAAATTACATATTATTTTTTATTGTAGCTGTGAGATAGAAAATTTATTCTTTCAATTCACTTGTGAAAAAAAATGTTCAAAATGCAGCAGTAAAATACATGTAGTTTAAGTGTCCTAATTTTAGCAGTATGCTGCACTTGTTAACTTTAAAAATTCACTATTTTCTGGTTATACTCAGGTTGGAAGCAAAATACAGCCATATATTCACCATTTATAAAATACAGGGATTTCATACTCAATCATATTGATATATAGCACTGAATTGTATCATCTATTTACATATTTACTCAGATGATGCCAATTATCATATAGACAATTAAATCTATCATTCAATATATTTGAGTTTGCAAATCCATAATCATGTCATCTTTCTTTTGTTTCTTCCCTCTTCATCTTACATCACTAGAACTCTATATTCATTTATTTGGCATATCTTACTATCAGACCTGTAGAACTTCATTCATAAGTCAAATGCACCTGCATATTGTCTGTGATCCACAGGACAAAAGAAGGGAGTATACCATGGTAATGGGCCAAGAATCTGACAGATTTACTGCTGACAGACTGAACACTAGGATTTTGTTGTCCTCATCCTAGTGTCACAACATTTCTGAAAATATTAATCTCCAGTGAGTCACTTCATTAGCCTTTAGGGCATTCCAACATATACAGGCTTTAACAGATGTGACCTCTCATTGAAGGTGAAAGGGGGTAAATAACGTTTCATCTTATATCTTTAAATTTTCGATAAGTACCTTCTTTATATCTATAGTTACACTCTTATACATTTCTGAACTGTGTGTGTGCCCATGTATGTGCCTGTGTGTGCCTGTGTGTGCCTGTGTGTGTTTTTGTGTGTGTGTTGTTTTCTTGGATTAGTTATTTATTATACCAATACAATTTATCAATGACCCCAGTCCTAATTTTGCAGATTGTACATGCATTTCTTTTCCCTTATAGAGTTTGGCATTGTAATGCAATATCTCATGGTTAAAGTGATAATAAGAAAACATCCCTTATCATATTATATATTACAGCCTTTGCTGTAATATGTTGTGAAATCCTGCTTCAGTGGTTCTCTTTAACGGTTTCAAATTTTTCTTCAAATTTAAGGCATAATTGAAATATTGTTATTATATTTGTGTCATTAAATTCAGATAAAAACATGTAAAATAATTTCCTATAAATAAAAATGTAAAAAGGTGTTGTACTTGTAGGGATCACTTTTTGTCCTTCTCCATAGTGGGGTCAGAGATCAGGGTCAGCACGTAGCACCCCTGCACTAAAAGGGGTCCAAGTCCTGGTTAAAGTTTGCAAATAGCTGCACATATTGAGCATTTAGGATGCTTAAAGAGCAATCTTGACATGTATGGCACACTAATGTTAGCATTTAGCTCAGTCACATCACTACTGGGCCTAACTAAAGCCTCAGATCGCTGCTAAAATGGCTGCAGACCCTTAGATTTATTGTAAAATTTCTAGTAACTGAGTGCTTCTGATCCTTGTCTTCCAATCAACTACCTACGCATCCACTATTTCTTTATTTAATTGATTGATTAGTCAGGGCAAAAAAGTATGAAAAGGTACACTTTGCACACCAAAATCTCTCAGGATGCTCTATTAATTTGACTTTTCAAATTAAAAGAGCAAAAATTATTCAACTTTACAAATTAAAGGAGCAATATTGTGCAGTAGCCTTGAAAGATTTTGGTTTGTGAACCCTCTTTTTTGTTGTTTTTGAACTGCAGTTATGCACACAAGCCCTCTCTTTGTTGACCAGTGTATTTTTTGATTATTTGTGGACTGTTTCATAAAATACTTAAATGATAAATGAAAAAAAATGCATCCCCAGTTACAGCTCCTACCACTGCTGCAAGATTGGCTACAACTACTGTGCAATTCATGAAGAGAGGTTATCTTTCAAATGTGCAAGAGAGACCTTTACAAATGACTTGCAGAATCCATCATCCTCAGTTTTTGTAAATCAAGGTGCAATGAGAGAGTTGATGCCATTGCTTCAACCATCTTTCTTTAAAATGAAACCTGGCAACAGAAATATCCAATATTTTGATTAAACAGAGAATTATTATCTCAAACTCACACAAAAACAAAAGCAGGCTTTTGATATTAAAGAAAGTATTGTGGACGACATTTAGGCCTTTTGTGCGACAGGAACTTTGCCACCTGTAACCTGGAGCTTCCCAGAACCTGAACATGTGATCTTTAGGAAGTCTGATGCAAAAGCAGTACAAGGATGGACCACATAGCCAAAGACGTTATTGAAACTAAAAGCGATGCATCCTGATAACGAAAACTTAAAAACAGAACAGCTAGATACTTTGTCACTGCATATTAATAACACTGTGGGATAAAATCAGCTCGCTTTGACATAAATATGAAATAAGAAAGCCAGACTAACCAGACTAACTAGATCTCTTTAATTCAATTTAAAACACACACACAAACACACACACATACACAAACACAAATGCAACCCATAAAACAAAGTATTTTCAAAAACAAGCCACCTTATAATTAAAACATTATACTATATATACTCATTCACCTATACCCAACACAATATATCTAATGCATTAACAGTATGAGACATGTATATTTAATTTGTACCGTAAATGTACTCTTACAAATTTAGGGCATCATTCCTGTGGTTATATTTATGAGCTAGATGCAAATTGCCTTACTTGTGATATATAAAAACTCACTTTAAGAGAGATATACATATGTAGGAGGAGCAAACTCACATCAAGGCTCTTGACTGACAGGTAATTTCTGAGAAGTGCAATGCAAAAATAACACAGGGTTAAGCCCCACAGACAAAGACATCACTGAAACTAAAAAACCTATACATCCTGAAAACACACACTTAAATCTAAAATAACTGAATGTGTTGTCAATACATATTAATTATACTGCAGGATTATATCAGCTCACATTGAGATAAAATAAGCAAAACTGAACAGAAACAATTGTTAAAATTGGTTTAACACACCTGAAAATGAATTCTTCATAAACCAGAGGAATCAGATCTTAAGAGTTAATCTCATGTGAATGTTCAGCTTTGACCCACCCCTCTGCCAGTGTATAGAGAGGGTGTTTTTAAAATACATTTTTGAAATACATTTGTTTTGAAGCTGTGAGTTAGAAAATGAATCTCTAAACTCACTTGTAAAAATATGTTATTGATGCACATGTAGTTTAAGTGTCCTCATTTCAACAATATGCTGCTTTTTTCCTCTGACATTCAGTTTTGAAGCAAAATCCAGGCATATATTAACTAATTATAAAGTACAAGGATTTGATACTAGATCATACTGATAGCATGGCTTTGTCCTTTAACTGTAGTGTATCATCAATTTACACATTTACTCAGATAATACCAAATATAATATACAACAATCATTCAATATTTGATTCTGCAAATCCATAATCATTTTATTTTGCTAATGTTTCTTCCTGTTCCATTTACCTCACTAGAACTCTATCATTATTTCATTGGTATTTCTTAGTGTCAGTGATAATTGCAACTTCATTAAAAAGTGGAATGCACCAGCATATTATCTAACAGGACAAAAGATGGGAGTATAACATGGTACTCTGCCAAGAGTCTGATAGATTGACTCCTTAAATGCACTGTGGGATCTGTTTTGTTTTTTTTTAATTATTAACGAGTTACATTTCTGAAAAAAACTAATAACGAATAAGTGACGTCATTAGCCTTTCAGATATTCAGATAATAGAGCCTTAAAACACCTTAAAAGATGTTCCCTGTCACTGATAGTGAAAGGTTTGTAATGTTGCTGATGTGAACTGGACTGATTTTTAACACACATCTACACAAGAAAGAAAGGGTGAGTTATTTTTTTTTCTCTTATATTTTAATTTTGGGTAAGCACATTTTTTGATTTTATAGTTGCACTGAAATTTATGAACTCTGTGTATGTATGTGTGTCTGTGTCTGTTGTTTCTGTGATTATTTATTCATTATACCAATACAGTTTGTTAATGACTCCAGTCCTACTTTCGAAACATGTACATGCATTTCTATTCCCTTATAGATTGTGTCATTATTACACAATATTTCAGTTTTAAAGTAATGATAAGGAAACATCATTTATCAACCCTTTCGTGTAATATGTTGTGAAAACCTGCTTCAATGCTTTCTCTTTAACAGATATTCAAATATTTTTCCAATTCAAATCTCTATATCTCAAAGATAGTGGTTCTTGTAGGGCTGACTTTTTGTTGTGACCGATCGTCATATTAAGTTATCAGTTTTTTTGTATTCTTGTTCAGTGCTTCCTCTTTTTCGTTTCCCCAAGTTTTAAGTTTTATTTAATTCTATTTTTCAGTTTTCGTTATCATGAAAAAATGGTAACCTGTCTTTTTATGGCCATGGCAGAAATGCATTTTTACAAATAAATGAGCATCCTGTTACCAAAATCAGATGACAGCATGTATTATCATTTTTGAAAATAATGGTTTATGCTTGTGAACATCTGAGCAGATCAAGTGTTTAGGGTGGTTAAAGAAAAGTATCTCCACTCAGTGCAACTCTTTATTTATATACTCTACTTGTTAAGGCAGTGCCTGTACATATTTATATTCCATCAGCTAATACATGAATTAGATATTATTTAGAGATTGACTGAAAAGACGATTGAAGTTAAATATATCGGGGCGAGAATTTTTCTCATTAATATGTGAAGAAAAAGATAGTTTTTACTGTTGGTACAAAATTCTGACCACTTGCCATAGTTCCTTGTTGCTTTTGTGTTGCATTTTCTGAAGTCAGGCCTTAATAAGGGAAATAAGCTTAGTCTTTCAAATAAATGATAACCACTCTGCTCAGTGACTTGTAAAAAAAAAGCAATTTTCCTAAAGGAATCTTTGTAAGACAGTTGTTGGATTTAAGTTTTATAAGTGCACAGTGAAACTTTTGAAAAGAAAAACATTGATTTGACTACAGGGATTTTTAATCACAAAAATTAATGTCATTTAGAATTTTTTTTCTTTAAATAAGATATTTAACATTCATCCTGTTCCTTAAATAAAATATCTAGCCATGCAAAAAGTTTTGCTTACATGTGTGGGTTTTGAGATTTCCATCTCAGAAATAATATATCCACTACAAACACAATGTAATAAAGGTAACTGAAATTAGAATTTCTTTGTGCTGCTGAAAGGATTAAAAAAAAGACATTTTAAAAACCATCAGTACGTCCTAGTTACTCATGAAATAATGCAATTACTCCATGGGACATTTATATTTTCTCATATTCTCATATTTTTAATCAATATCAGTGTGTTAATTGTGACTACTGTATTTGAAATTTGTCAGATTAATGCATCACTGGAAATGTACGATTAAAACAAATACTTTAGTAAAAGAAAAAATTTTGATTCATTTGTGTAAAAGTATAAAATCTGTCTGGTTCAGGGCACAGATTATTATGAACCTGTTGCCTTTGTATGTTTTTATAATCTCCCCCTGTTTAGTAATTTTAACAGTGTTATAATTGATATAAATCTAATTGAAATGTCCCTGTAAAGTATATGGAGTTATGAAGGCGAAGAGTACACTGATAATGAATTATTTGCAGATGTAATCCATCATAGTGAAATGTGGTTTTTTTTTCCAGAATCATGTCTAATTTAAAATACAGATCAAAAGAAAGACATGAAAATATATTAAAATTAAATTCTGATTGTGGTAAACATAACAGTATTTGTTTGAGATTTTTTGAATACACAGTTTGCTCATTCTTCATTAACATTACAGACAAAGTAATGATTTCTGGTATTACTCAAACTGTGGTGCCAAATTTTTGACATGCTGCATCTGTGAGTAAGTGTCTGTCCTGTTTAATTTTATAGCCTCAGTGGCAGGATGGATGCCAGACAGATCGGATCAGTCTTCCTGATTCTCACAGGTAAGCTGAAAGATAATAAATTGATTGCCTTAGAAAGTGTCTTGAAACAAATTAACAGAAATGCTGTACAGAACAAACACAACTGAAAGTTAAGATGGAGATCTCGGCTGATCTTCATCCAGTGTACCTTGTACAAGGTCAATTTATATGCCATTAATCAAACTTATATCATGATCAAATACCGAAGACATATATAAGACATATATATTTCCTGATTAATGTTTTAACACCTTTTACTGAGTTGAAATAAACAAACCCATAGGTAGTAAAGATGAACCTATGAGTTTTCTGGTAAATTACTGTGAAGAATAAGCTTTGTATCTGTAGTTACTTGCAGGTTATTTTCCCTGTGAACTAATTTTAACAGAATACTGACAATGTTTCACCTAATCATTCTGGTTAATAGTTGCTATGGATTTGGCAAATACCAAAATTGCTGTACCAAAAACAACTGTGGCAAAAAAAGCCCACGTGACAAAAACATCATCAGTTTCAACTATAAAAACATCTCCAAGAATAAAAACTGTAACACCTGTAAAAACAGTCACAACAAGAACAAGTGCTGCTTTGAGAACAACTGGTGGAACCACAACATCTACTCAAGCAATACTAACTGCTGCAACTACAACACCTTCCATGACAAGCGAAATAAAAACACGTGTTCAAACAACAACTGCAGCAATCACGACACCCTCTCCTGAAACAATAACATCAAAAACAATGACCCCTGCTCCAACCACAATAAATGCCACAACAAGTACAGCAATTGTTCTAAAAAAGACAACTGCTGCAACCACAACAAATGCCAAGACAACAAGTGTGGTGACAACATCACCTACTCCTACAACAACAACTGCTGTAACAACACCACCTTCCATGACCACTACAGAATTAACAACACCAAACCTGACAACATCTACTCAAACACCTGTTGCATCCAAAACACCTTCCACAACAAGTGCGATAAAAACAACACCTAACCCCACAACAATATCTGCAACAACTACAACAGCCACTCTTACAACAACAGAAACAATGACCCCTGCTCCAACAACTACTGCTACGACAACAAGTGGAATAACAATACCTGTTCAAACAACACCTGCTGCAACCTCAGCACCTTCCACGACAACAAGTGCTATGATAAAACCTGCTCAAAAAACAACTGCAGCAACCACAAAACCCCCTCCTATAACAACAAAACCAAAAACAATAACTCCCTCCCCAACCACAACTACTGCAACCACAGCACCTTCAATGACAGCAACTGCAATAACAATGACACCGAACCCCACGACAATAACTAGAGCAACTACAACAACCACTCCTGCAACATCACAAAAACAGACCCCTGCTCCAACAACTACTGCAACCACACCGTCCTCAACAAAAAGTACAGTGACAACACCTGTTCAAACTTCAGCAACTATGAAACCCTTTCCTACAACAACATCAAAAACTACAACCCCTTTTCCAACCACAACTTTTGCACCCACAACACCGTCCACAATAAGTGCAGTAACAACAACCCTTGCTCCAATGACAACTGCTGAATCCACAACAAATGCCAGGACAAGTGTGGTGACCACATCACCTATTCCTACAACAACAACTGCTGTTATAACACCACCTTCCATGACAACAGGTGAAATAACTACACCAAACCCGACAACAACACCTACTCGAACACCTGTTGCATCCTCACCACCTTCAACAACAAGTGTGATAACAACAACAACAACAACATCTAACTCCACAACAACTACTGCAACCACAACAAGTGCATTAACAACAACATCTGTGTGAATTTCAGTTTGAATTCACTATATGAAAGTTTTTCTTGAAAGCTGCCCAAGGTCTAACAAAAAGTGAATCAGGGTTTCTTTAGGGTTAGGAGCCTCCATGAAACCAGCAGTGATGCCTCAAGACATTCAAATCCTGCCATTTGATTTCTTGTTTGTCTCTGTTTTGTTACACCAATTATTCAGGCTTATTCAGACAGAGAGGACCAGCAATGTTCAATCATTTACTTTTGTTATGAGATTCTTATTCATTCAAATATCATAACATAGTCTGAGAGATCTTCTCTCATATCAACCGAAACTCAGTGTAACCAACAGTACCAGCATCAACCTCTGTCAGAGTTCATTTTTCCATGATGGCATTCATGGAAAAGAAACACTTTAATAGATTGTTACTGTGCGATAGACTTGAGGCTACTGCAGTAACAATAATGTTTAGCATGATTCTTCCTAGCAACTTTCAATTCACTCATAAAATTCAAAGTTCAGTGCAGTTGTGCATGGCAACGCTAAGTATTCTGTGCAATACATATCTGGTGAAATTACTGAAAATGCTCATCGTGCTACTAGCCTATGAAATGCTTAAAGATTCTTCCCTGACTGAAGCTGCCCCATGGCAATGATCTGTAGTCCTCATTTTCTTTATAAATTCATCATAAATTCTTCATAAACCAGAGGAGCCAAATCTAATGTAAAGTCAATGTTCACAGTGAATAGAAGGGGGAAATTCATCTCTTAACGCACATGGTAAGAGAAGAATTTCATTCATTTCTTAACTCTTAAGTAAGACTTAATTAAATTTTTCCATTTCAGTTAACATAAAATAGGGTGTATTGTCCTTCTTCATAGTGGGGTTGGAGATCAGGGTCAACATGTAGCACTTGCCCAATGACATTTCATTCTGGTTAATGCTGGTGAGCATCTACACAGATTGAGTCTCCTCATTTAGTGCAACATTTTATTCATGTACTGCACTTTTTAAGGTAGTGCATGTAAATGTTTATATTCCATCAGACACCAAAGGCAGCTCACTCATCATGGATGGCATATGCAAGAAATATTGAGTGCTATTTGACTGGAAGTTTCATTTTTAGAAATTATTATTCTATTATTATTAGAACATGGCTGCCATCTCTTGTATGAAAAAGGACTTATTTGTCAGTAAAAATCCAAGATTCATGATTGTCTTATGTGTTAAATGGCTTTGGAGCCTGCCATCAAATTCAACTTTGTATTGATCAAACACATTAATGACAATGGGCTTGGGTGTGGCTGTTGAACTGTACATGTTTCTGTGTGGGAACATGCAGGATCCTGGTCAGAATGATACAACAAACTCTAAGCTCCTGGTCCATGAATCATCACTTGAATAATGATTCAAGCAATATAAAAACATTATCTATCAAACCCTGTGATATCAGACAATAATTGCACTATTGTACTTTGAATTTACAAATCTATCTGTCTTTACTGACCACTGTGCTACAGCAATATTTCTATCAGTGATGATTATGTATTATGACTCGTTTACTCTTATTTGCCAAACAAGTAAAACCGGCCAAACTGGAAAGTAAAGCACAGAGACAAAGGAAGGCTTTAGCAGGTACACCTCTGAACCTTTCTGTTATCCTTCACATACTTATATTGACTTGGAGATTTTTTTCTGTAAAAAGATTTTTCACACATTGGCTATTTACATCTGAAAGTTTAACTGTTTTTTTTTTTAAATCCTGAATTAAATTTTAAATTAGATTATTTTTAAGACAGCACAATAAAATAAGTGGATAAAGGATTTAATTTTTCCCCACCAGAATTCCTAGCAGCGTAGAGAAAGTTTATAAAACAATATTTAGAACATTATAAAGTATAACTAATAATTTTAATGATTAAAGATTGAAAATCACGAATGAGAAATTTTAAAAGACTTTAAGCCTCATGGCTGGCAAGATTTCACTGATGATGGGACTAGGAGAGCATGAACTTATGACCTTATAATTTCTAAAGCCTGGCTTCAGCCCTGCCCCTGAGCTGAACAAAGCTGTGTGTTATTGCTTATATCCTCGTTCTTTATTTACAAGACGAAGGAGACACCTCTTTTTTCAGTATCACAAAAATAGTGACCCTGTTGGTTGTCAGATTGCCTAAATTAAATCAAGGTTACACATTTGACCAAGGCCTAAAATGAATAATGATAATAATGCCGATTGTATATATCTATTTTCAAATGCCTTTAATAGCTATAAAGAGCAAGAAATGTTAAAAATTGTTTTTTAAAAGTATGTTAGGTGACCTAGAGCTGAAGCAGTTAGTAGATCAACTGAAAAACTTCTCCTCTATTCTTTTCTCGACTTTGTATAATATTTTTTGCTTGGTATTCAAATATCCTTGCTTTTAAATTCGTCTAACATACTCATGGCGCTGACAAGGTGCGTGTGCAATGTATTAATGTGTTTTATTTGTATAATGGGATTTGTCTGTATTTCCTATTTCGCCTGGTGATGTTCTTTCACTGTATGGGAGTTTTATTGTGACCTGCCAGGGGACTTCAGAGGAAATCTAACCTCGGGCCAACTGTGGTACAAATACTTCAAATGGGAACATTTATGTTTGATATTGAACACGGTCCCTCGCAAAATGAAAATATAGAAATTAAATAAATTGACAGAGAATGTATCTGGGTTTCCAGCTGCTGTTGGGACTAAGCATCCTTGTGACGGGCATTTTCCACTACCTGAGGCCAAAAAAAAAAAAAAATTGATTCGGCGGGTTAATCAATAACATCTTCAGCTATTTTCCTGAACATTTGATCCTGATATTACTGCTGCTCTCTCGGTAACGTCGACAGGACGGAGGGAAACTCGCCCACCGGTTGGGAAAAGGTTAAGATCGGCGGAACCGGAAGAGGAAAACACATGGATTAGTGTGTTTACAACTCCTCTCAGCTCGGGTGCACCCGGTGTCAGCCCGCCGTCCAAAACAGACCCCTGCAGTTTTGCGTTTGCCTGCCGGTGCTCGGATCCGACATAACAGTACGTTGCACTACGGGGCCCGTTTCGACAAGTCTGCGCCGAGGACCGGAGGCTGTCGTCGGCGTCCGGGGCTGTGCGATAACGGACCCGCCGCAGCGTCGGGCCGCCCACCGTCTGTGGAAGTGGGACGAGGGGGAACAGATGGCGCGTCCGAGCCGCGCTGCAGGGCTGTCGACGCTGACCGGTTAGCGCCGAAGATGAGTATCAATCATTAAAAAATCAACGCCTCTGCCTCTGCCTCTGCACAGTATCTCTAGCGGACTCGACGATGCCGGGGTGGCTCGGGTAAGAGCGGAGCACCGTCGCCTATTGATCACATTGGTGCGCCATCGACAACTCGACCACTGGCATCGGCTTAATCCCCTTTGACGCGCCTCTGGCTCGGGCGAACAATGGTCGACAACCGCTACGCCACGGCCCTGGTCATCGCCTGCGTGCTAAGCGTGCTGGCCACCGTGTATCTGTCGGTGGCCATCGGGACGCAGCACTGGTACCAGTACAGCAGCCCCGCCGTGCGCGGAGAGGCCAACGCGTCCGAGCTGCGCTCCCTGTACGAGGAGTTCATGGACGGGGAGTTCGACGAGAAGACTTACAGCGACACCCTGTTCCGCCTCAACGGCACCGTGGGCCTCTGGTGGCGGTGTGTGCTCGTCCCCTCCGGCGCTCACTGGTACAAGGAGCCAGGTAATGCTTGTGTAACTGACCTCACCTGCTCACCGACGGCGTCTCCTCTGTAGACGAGTTGGTCGGTGGTTTTAAGCCTGCAGTCCGACGACAAGGGCCCCCACCTTGTCTGTAGGTGACACCAGGTGTGGCTCATTCTACGGCAGGTAGGCGGGGAATTTTTCGGACTTGTGGGCAATTTGCCCCAGTTGTCGACGATAAGCATCTGATTTTCATTGAAAACCCCAGAAGACCCTCCAACAACACTTCCAGCCATTCTGAAAGTAACGGATACATTTATTCTGGTTTTTTCTTGGGTTTCCCCCCCAAATAGTTTAGCAGGGTTGGTAAACAGCCAAGATACTGATCTTTCTCATGTTTAATGCTGGATTACCCATTGGGAAAAATGGGCAAATGCCCTTTGGGATCCAAGGGGCCACAGCCACAGGTTTATTCCATGTCATTTCTGGTTACTCAGCAACTCTAATGGCTGACTGACAATTAAATATTGAAATTATTTTCATCTTCATTCTCACTCAGTCAACTAATTGACTAGTCAACCAGTCACTTCAGCTGTAGAGTATGGGTTGGTTTCTGTCAATGGCCTGAGGAAATGATGAAACAGCCAGGTATACTAGGGGTCAGTAGAGGCCCCACAATAATGTTTTGCCCTGAGGCCCCTCGGTAGGTTACATTAATCTGGCCATGCTCACTATCTGTTTAGTTTGTAGATGCACAAAATATTTTGCTTTTTGCTGTGTGAGATTTTTTTTCAATGTTATGACTCACAGACATAAACATGTGTCATGCTGTTGGTTGAGTTGGCCTTTGTGTCAAATTATTGAATAACTTACATTTTCAGTACAAAATCATTTTATTGATTTTTTTTTTTTTTTAGCCATATTCCCAAACACATTAGGCCTCTGCAAGTGGATTTTATCATCATTTGAAATTAAAAGCGACCGGTTTTTCAATGGAACTTTCGAAAAAAACATTTGAAAAAAAAAAAAGATAATGTATATACTACTTATAGTAAACTGTCTAATACATGTACGGATACTGGTCCTTTAAGTAGATAACCTCTTTCAGATGCCAAAATGGTGCTGGAGTGTCGAAGCTTCACTCTACCTCAACAGTTCACACCCAAGTATAAAGAACCAGGAAACCACAACAGTGGAGAGGACATGCTGCGTACCTGTAAGTACACTCACAACATATTTACCCATACTTAAACGGTATAAGTTGCATGAAGCTGTAAACTTTGAACTTGTGCCAGATTTGGCCTCTTCTCCATGTAGTGCATTAATTATAACCAATCTGTGATGTTGAATAATAAATTGCCCCCAATCAAGGCACTGTCTTCTGTCCTGCAAAACAAGTTGGACAAATGAAGGCCTCTGTTACTGTGATGCCTCTTGTATCTGCATTTTTAGACTTGTGGAGGTGCCAGTTTCTGCTGCCCCTCGTCTCCCTTGGCTTGGTAGTGTTGTCAGGCCTGACTGGGTTCTGTGCCTGCCTCTGCCGAAGCCTCAGCCCCACCCTTGGCATAGGAGTACTTCACCTGCTGGCTGGTGAGATGCGTTTTTACCCACTTACTTGTAACTTGCAGATATAATGTTTAGGAATAGGAATGTCATTAATTTTGCTAGAAAACCAGAGTCATTTGGATTAACTGTCTGGGGACCATGGATGTCTCTACAAAATTTTACAGTAATTCATCCAGTAGTTGCTGAGATATTTTAGTCTAGGCTAAAGAGGTGGACCACCAGAACAACACTGCCACCCCTAGACGAAAACATTAACTGGGCCACAACCAGAGTACATGGACCAAGTCGCCCTTGGTCACTTCACCATTCCACAGTGCAAGCTTAAAGTCAGCAGCAAGCAACATTAGCAGACCTTAACTTTAATCTATTAACTTTAATAGATATAGTTCACAGGTGGCAGGTGTGTCTTATAAATACACATCATTACAAGTTGTTCTTTATTTTTATTAGGTTTAATTTCTTTGATTATTAAAACTGTAAAGCCCTAAATCCAAATGCAGTCTTCCTCAGCTTTAAAGAGTGTTTTAGCATCTTTCAGCTCATTGTTTTAGTTTTGTGGCCAGCAACTCTACTGTTTTGGTTTACTCTCACCACCTCAGCCTATCAGCCTATTCTCCAGCTGCTGCAGGCAGCAAAAAAAGGCTTTGAAGAACTGGCTGTACTCTACCCACCCAGACACAAGCGGCAAGAGGAAGAGTTAGCAGCTGAATTCTCTAGTGGAGAATTTAGCAGCTAAAGACCAGATATTTTTCTCAGGAGATGGAAGAGACTAAACCTGAGCTTAAAGGAGAGATAATATCGTATTTACATCAGAAGGCCAGAAACACGACTCCAGACGGATGCAAATGTTTTCTGTCTGCTGTATGTTTTGTTTTGTTTGCTAACATATTCACCATATTAGCTTTATAGGGTGATAATACATCAATATTGTGTTCACTACTTGTTCCTCCTCCCCCAGGCGGCCAAAAAAAGTAAATCGATGCAGGTTTAATGACTTTTAAATCAGCATGGAGAGACCAACAGAAAAGCACACTGTGTACTGAAGCAGCGTAACATAAAACCATCCAGTAAGAAGATACAATATATCATATTTTAACATGTCAGGGGACAAAATGCACAGGTGTCAATAACAAAATTAATTATGGCTGTTTCAGTTTCAGGAGGCTGATATTGTGCTGAGACACTTCAACAGTCATTGTTGTGTTATTAGTAACACCTGTGATTTTCCTACCATGACAAGTCAAAATTTCTACTGTTAAAAAAAGGCTTGTTTGGAGTAAACCTGCAAAAAAATAAAATAATACAAGGACGAGTGTATTTGTGTTTGGCATGTCCAAAAATCTATGCACTTAAAAGGTCAAGCGCAAATGTTTCTCCCTAAACACCTGCTAGAAACCTAGTTGGCTTGGAAATGCTATGACAGCTGAAGAAGTGTCTCCATATGCCCCCTCATCCTGTGCCCTGCAGGTCTCTGCACCTTAGCCACCGTGTGCTGCTACCTGGCAGGGATGGACCTGCTCCATAGGGTGTCGATGCTGCCTGATAAGGTGGATGGCTCTCTGGGCTGGTCGCTCTACCTGGCCCTCATTTCCTCACCACTCCACATGATGGCCGCTGCGCTGCTGGTGTGGGCGGCGCGCAGCCACAGTCAGAACTACTACCGCATGACTGCTTACCGGGTGGCATAGTCTGAGATCTCTGCCCTGTTAAAATTCACACCACATTCCGATACCAAACAACATTTTATAATGATCTCAGAGGAACGGGATGTTGGTTGTTATGTGCATTTTGCCCTGTGTCAGTTTGAAAAAAGGGTCAACCAGCATAGTAAAGTATAGTAGAGCATACGTTTGGTTCAGAGTAACTTAACGCCAAGCAGAAAAGCATTAGCTGTGTCTCAGTTTCATGCAGCAGTTTCATTCTCTTCGGAAAAAATAGCTAAATTACAGGATAATTGTGGTTTATTTTCACAGTTGTGGCCATGACTACTGTAGATAATAATGTGACTGTACAGCATCAAGGTAAATGCAGCAACGTCACTTAAAAACATTTGGCAGGGCAAGAAATGTGGGCAGGTCATACAATCACACACCTTTTAAACAAAAAATAAAATGAAAGCAGACAATCCACCTGACCTGTTGTACACGGTGTTATGCATGTTCTTTTTCCTTTGCAGTGAAAGACATTTAATCTGCGCGCTCTCAGTTTTAGCTCATTAGTGCTTGTTTCTTGCCCCGTCGGCTTTGATTATAGGGATGCTGCCGTGTCCTTATTATTTCCTGTGTAGTGCCATCTTATTAGAGATCAGTGATTCAGAAGCAATTATGTCGAACAGGAATGCTGATAAAATAAATAAGATCCACATAGAAAATATGCAAGACACCAATTGTACTAAACAGGAATTTATCTTTTAAATTATCAAGTATGTGGTATGAAATTGGGACACACTAAATGTTTCACTGACATCTTCAAGTTGAAATTTTCAAGCGTGCCGAGCTTCTGCCCACATGTGGGATGGTAGTGGGTGCGGTCACCCTGTGTTACATTTATCAAAATCAAGTGACAGTTAAGCATGGGTGAAATGGACACACCCTGACTATTGTTCAGCAACACTGCCCCAACACAAAACCCTAAGATATTTATTGACTTTTCACCTGCACCCTTTTTTTTTTTTAACTTAAGTGACATTTATTTTTTGGCAATTATTAAGGTCAGACTGTTAATGTATACTGTTTTATTTGCTATTTTCAAACATTTTTTAATGTGTTGACTGATTTTTATTTATTAATTTTTTTTTTAGTCTTTGTAGAAAAGATGAAAGAGTCATCATGTACTCCACATAGTAGTGCTTCCTCACCATTTTGTGTTTTGCTGACCTTGTATGCTCATATAAATTGGATTCCACATCCTTTTTGTAAATTTAGTTGTGTTTATTGATATTTATTTGATTTATATTTGTTCCTTGTATTTTTGATTAATTAATTTTGCTATCAACAGTATGGAAAAAACAAACTAAATCAACAGGATTGAAGGGAAATAGGTTTTCCCTGATAGGCATTATGAATGTACTTTAAAGGCCCTCTCATGATAAGCTACAGGAATCTTTTGCACTTAAATAATTTTTGAACATATCCATGATATTGCTGTAGTTCTTGATAGTGAATGTCTATTTTTTGACAATCTAAATTTCCCGATAATCAAATACAATTTGATAGAAACACCATTAAAACCTTTAATATCATCCTATATGTCTCCATGGATATTAGCAACACTCACAAGGTTCTATGAAATTTACTATTGCCTATGAAATGATGCACAATGTGTGGTCTGATAAATCATTTCTATATGATGCATTCAGCCTTTAAATACAGGAAATTGCTCTGTCCCTGAATCCACTGTGGTCTAATCATAACAAATGTTTGACTGTGCTTTTGTGAATCTATAGTGAATGTGGTGTTCATTCCCCAGTTGTGAGCTGAAACAGTCAATAATTGTGCACTTAAATATTGTGTGTGAGTGTATGCAAGTGTAAAACATGCAGTGGTGCATGGTTCCAAGCAATTGCTGTCATTTCAATAAAAGCTTTTTTTAAAATTTATTTCACAGTCACATCAGTCTCATCATGTTTTAAAAGCCCATCCTCACTCCTCGTCTTCCAATGCAAATCCCAGTTCGTTAGCTTGCTGCTCTGGCTCTGTCTGCACCCGGATTGCTGGAATCATCACATGCCTCTTTCTGGCCAGGGAGAGGGCGATGCCCTTCTCGTAATAAGCACATTCATTGATAAAGAAAGGATAAAGAGGTTCGTTGCCTTTATACCTCAGCGTTTCACCTGAGAATGTCTGGAATAGTGCGTCTTCAGGGTGGAGCAGGCGGAAGTCTCGGTCCTGGGGGCAAAGGAAGACAATTAGGTTGAATGCTAATGAGCATCACCTGATAGCTTTAAAATTTGTAAGGCCATCTTCACTTTTAACGATAGTTCCGAAGAGGCTGTAGGTGTGGAAGCGGTGATCACAAAAAAACGCTAAATGATTAAAAGGAACCTAAGCTCAACTTTTTGGGAGACAGGCGTGTTTGCCCTTTGCTAGAGATGAACAAACATCACACCACAAACAACAAATTAACACACATTTCAGTCCCTACAATAAGTTGACTAGTTGTGGTTTTATGAGGAGATACTGTACATGATGAGTCTGGTTCTCTCAGGATAACATCACATTCAGACGTGAGAGTTGTATTAAAATTTTCATCTAAAACTGAGCAAGAAAGCAGTTTTGGTTTTTTTTCAAAATGTCACGTTATTAATTCAACCTTAGTGCTGAGTGCATTGTGGTTCCATTGGTTTCATCCATTAATGCCCCTAAACTGTGTTGCCTGATGACTACACATTGCATTAGTGCTGACACTGCGCATGAATTCAGTTGGTTTAAAAGGGTTTTAAACTAAAATGAAGTTGAATTGATTTCAGATACTGTCAACTTCATCACAATTCATGACCACAAGTTTTCATTTATTCATTTATTTACTTGCTTATTTTTCTTTTTATTGGAAACAATGGTTTATATGTTTGAACTGCAACTTTACCTTTCACTTCTCAGTAAAAGAACCACAATATATTTAGAAACTTGACTTTTTAAATCAACTTCACCCGAATGGAAAGCACACTGACGGATATTTTTTTTCTGTCAAAGTTTAGTCAGGTTATGTGACTTTGAGAACTCCTAGAAATTTAAATTGAACCACACACTGACATCCTTTATGTTTCTGCTCAGAACAGACCAATCTGATTTTTATTTACAATGAACATTATCCGGTGCTCCAGCAATTTAGTATTGTTCTTCGATAAAGTCGGAAAGTGGGTTTGGAAAAACGATTTAACATATAACCAGCCTTTTTAAATTCATATTAGTAATGGCTCTGAGGTCTGTCAAGGCTGTGCATACTGATTACAAATTATGATAAGAGACCAACCATAGTGTCGTAAGGCGCTCTGACTCATAAGATTGCTGCCAAACAACACAAAGGTACAGTCTTAAAAATTACCACTGATCTCAGACAATGCCTGTGACGCAGTTTCCACTGAAACTACACTGTAAAAATCACAATGCTGGTTTATTTATGGAGAGCTTACTCATTATGCCAGTCACGAACAGTGAGAAAACATTATTAACAGGCACTATTATCAAATACTCCAAACTTTCTATTCTTGTTTTCTAGGGATTTTATCACATTTACAGTGTGATCAGCCTTCATTATTCACTGTGAGTTCATAGTGTTCATACTAAATTGTTGTTCTTGGAATTAGCAGCAGTAGCCAGTAAGTAACAAGAACTTTTTAGGATGGAATAAAAGTACAACACTTTATTTTATGGGTGTTCCATATATTTCCACATAATTTCCTGATAATTTTCAAGGAATTTTCCTTGAAAAAATGTATGTAATTAGACACCAATTACAGAGAATATCGGCAAAGAAAAGCTCAGTTTAAATCTCAGACAATCATGTTGTTGACGTCATTAATGTTCCTTGATGTGAAGCCCTTTTAAATCACCCTTTTGTTGTAACTAACCCTCTGAACCGTTTAAAGTTTTAAAAACAGCAGGTGATGTCACGTACTAGATATAATTTGTCCCAACATCATTTGCCTTTCAGCAAAGGATTTGTTGTAATTTTTCCTGGGACTAAAGGCTTTGCTTCTTTTGTGGTCATCTCTCTACATAATAAAAACAGTCATGTTCTTTATGTTCAGGTATTCTATGTTTCCTTTTGTTAGTTATTTCATCCACGCCCTCACCATTTCAAACTTCCATGATTGGGCTTGGTAGTATTTCAATCTGACAAAGGACAAAGGATACTGAAGCTACAAATATGTTTTAGTCTGTACCTGGAGCTGAGGATGAATGGCTGCTGTGATGTTGTGGGTCTCACTGTCTCTTGGGTAGTCGATGTGTTTAACCATGGTGAACACATCTACAAATCCGCCTTCAAAAATAGTACCTGAAGATAAATGCAGAACAAAATGAAGTAGGCCTGAAGAAGTTCCTAAAGCTTAAAAGATACACAATATTTGAAAGACTTGTGAAATTTTGGAGTCATGTGTCAAAGTGAAATGTTTAACTGTACCTGAGTTGAAGAAACGGACCCAGTCGAGCATGTGCTGCACGCCAACTTTCATTGCTGTGTAGATGTTTGACCTCACCACACCATGGGGCTGAGGGCCAATCTCCATGGCTGCAGAAAATGGGTTATAGATGGAAAACATTAGAAATGATCCAACCTTTCTATCCTTAGAATAAGAGGTTTGTAATAAAAATGAAAGTCTTACCAAAGCCATGTTTTCCCACTGAATCAAGGGAATATGATTCTTTACTGGAGATATCAAAATGGATGTACCTCACTGGTATATCTGACATCTGCCTCTGGAAAAGGCCAGTCAGACTTAACTTTAGATTTCTGGCATTATCAATTAATTCTATCTAAATGTACCTGACTCTGTAAAATTTGTCAAATATTCAGGGGGAATCGATTTGACCTCTGTGTGTAATAACTGTTTTGGCTTGCCTGGAGGTGTCGGAATATGTGCAGGCAGATCCAGTCGCAGTCAGAGTATGCGATGAGGCACAGGCCCATGTTGGCAGTGGTGTTGTGGAGGTCACAGACAAGATCCACCGCCTCGGGACTACCTTTGGGACCCAGCATCGCATTCAGTTCTCGGGACCTGATCATCTCATAGGGGGCCATATCCGACATGGGACCACTGGGAGACAGAGATCCAAAAAACAGACAAGTCAATATCGTCATCAGAACTTTTACCATAAGCATCATCGTCGCCCCTCACTGCCACCTTACCTGAGGATGGCGTGGGTGAAGCAGCGGTTCAGGTCGGTGTCGATGTATCTTCGGCATTGCTGCATTGCCCGTGGGTTCGACAGCACCATCAGTACTGACAGGGGCTCCTCCTCCTCCTTCTTCTTCTTCTTCATCGCTTTCCTCTCCACCTTCAGCAGCTCTCTTACCAAGTACACCCCGGACAGCTCGTTGCCATGGGTACCACCGCACACAGCGACTCGGGACAACCTTGGTAAACACACCACCTCATCTACTTCCATCAGACTGAGAGCAGGCAGAGATACAAGGGGAAAAGTGCAAGAATTAAGACGTTTGCGCCTGTTCCATATTATGTTTTAGTCCTCATGCATGGTACAGAACTATGTATCCAATTTTTAGCAGATCACATGCATAGATTTAGTTGCATTTCAACATTAATACACTATTTGTATCAGTTTTTATTCATTATGAATCCGTGTCAAATGATGTCAAACTACATATTTGATTCCCTCTTGTTTCACTCAGTGGGAGGTATCGGGTACACCAGCGTTGATGTCACTGGGTACATTGTAGACAACACTGCAACATAAAGCAGAGATATATGATCTGTGAAACCTTACCTCGCTTTTCTGGCTTGCTGAACTGAAAATGGGCAGTTCCGGCTTTTAACCCTACAAATGTACTGTACTCTAAAGCGGCACTGAGATTAAAATCTGTTAAAAGTCTCTTAATTGAGGAGGAAAGCCTGAGGTAAAACAGGGTGAACTTGCAGCTCCACTTTCACAAACAAGAGATGAAATGAATGACCAGGCATCATACTGTACATCTTACGCAATCTACCCTGGCTGTTACCTTTCTCTTCCCTCTCCCCCTGGCGTTTACCCTCTTCCACCCTCTCCCAGGCTTTCATGCAGTTTCACTGATTCAGCATTCCCATCCCTCCCACTGTACAGGCTGTAGCCGCCTGTTATGCAAACTCTCACCGTCCCTCTACCACCTTTTTTCCACTGCAATGCACTGTACTACACTGTATCGTAGGCAGGGCGTGTCCGGAGTGTGATGTGGTGCATCAATTGCTTCCTTTGGTCCCAACAGCTATGAGGTCAGCCGAAACGTAAGCCCCTCCCCAACTTTCCCCAAATCCCTGTTTCCCTCTGCCCCATGTATAGGATGGTAGGTTCCAGTCTTCCTTTCAGAAAACTGGCTAAAAATAAATCTGCTGGCATGACACAGCAAGAGAGGCACCTACAATGTGTACAGTGGAAGAAACAGCTCTTCTTGCAGCGAAAATAACATGTCTCTAACTGGTGATTTATAGACTGAAGCTTAAATGCTTAAGGAAAAGTGAAATAGCTGCTTAAGCTCATCTTAACACCTATTTTTACAGAATGGCTTAACAACTCATTCCATTTTTGTTCAATGCGACATGGCCTTTTTCCACAGGTAATTTTGCATTTATCTTTAATTGTTTTGATTTTTTTTCCCTAGTATATAATAGTAAATCCTGCTATATAATTGTGTGCTGCTTTTAACAGTAGCCTTAACTATACTGGATTTTAAAGGTCCATATCTATATCAATATAGAAGCCAAATACTCCTTTTTTAATCTTTAAAAGATGCAAAGTTCTTTTCTGTTAGAGGCCTTAAATTAGTATTTTTAAGGATTTTACGGTTGAACCGGAGTTTACAGCCATGCTAGCAGCTCTGTGAAGCTATACCGACACACGGTGGTGCTTTGAGCTAAATGTTAATACAAGCATACTAACATTTAGTAGATATATTTACCATGTACACCATCATAGCTTAATGTATACACACACACACACACACACACACACACACATACATACATACATACATACATACACACTGTTGTGGCTGGCGGGTGTATCTGCAATAAGCTAGTGTTTATCAATATACTGGCTAAGCCCAAAAATTTAAAAGCAAGTACCATTTAGACTGGTAAATATTAACTGGTAATTATTAATCATTGCTTTCCTATCTAGAGCTCCACCTGGACAAATATTCCTGAACAATAAATCTTACAAACCTTCAAATGTATTACCTTATGAATAACTAATTGAAATGTTGGAACAAATGAAATTGAATAACAGTACAAAAAGCTATTTTTTTTTGACATCACAGCATTTGTTTATTACAGATTCTTTTTCTTTGTTAATACAAAATACTGAACAATGTCATGTCCCCGCGCTCAATCAAGTATGGAAACTCCCTTTTTTCTGAAAATGAAGACAATCCTCTTCCAATAATATGAGAGGAACCAATAATACATGAAAAAAAACTACTTTACAGTTATCAATACTATAATATGAATTTCTATACATTTATAAAATCATAGTTATTTGCAATGCAATTAAATTCTTTGTTTCTTTATTCTTCATTTTTAAGTACACTTACAAACAAAATTATGAAATGCGCACACACATTATATCCCATGTTTTTGGTGTCAAAATGTACTTGCATATGTATGAACTCTTTAGCAGAAACACGAATGTGTGACATTTATTTTTCACCACTGCACTTACTTTTCATTGTTTACTTAGCCCATTTATCTGATACTGTCAAAAAAAAAATACAAGTATCCCACTTTTTAAAACAATGTTTACTGCCATGTAACTTAGTTACCATTCACTTCATTTGCAAAATGGCTAAATATTACTCCAATGCTGTGAAAAGGGGTCATTTAATTAATTGTTATTGAATAAAACTACACTAATGTGAGATTCCATCAGCACTGGAACAACCTTTTGCCATTTTGCAGGTTTGTAGTCTTTTCCAGAGTGTTTCTTCATGAATTCAATGTTTGTACAAGAAACCAGCAATAAATGTCAGCATCATATCCACTCCAGGTGTGATATAAATACAAGTACGAGCAGTTTGCTCATTTCTAAGGCGAAGAGAAAGAGTATTTAGGCCTTGTACCCACATTATAATTTCCATCAGGCCTTGGTAATGAACAAAAATCCTTCTGACTATAAAAACATGACAGTGTAGAGGGTCAACTCGTATTCCGGACCATCATTTCTTTCTTTTCTTTTTTTTCTACTGCACAGTGGCAGTGTTGTAAAGTGATGAAAGAGCAGATATTCAGTCATACACACAAGCACACTGGAACCTTCACATCATTACATTAAGACACTAAATCAGAGAGATAAACAAGAAATCCTCACTAACATCTTGAAGGCCACCAGTTGACATTTTAATGAAATTATTTGAATCATATTTATATATAAATCTATATATTAACCAGGTCATACACCCCCTTTTTTTTAGATCTATTACCAAAGTACACAATGCTGTGGATGACAATGGGAACACTACATTATCTCACAGGGTGTTATCAGCACAAAACCTCTTCTGCTCCTGATATGAGAGACTGAACAGACTTCAGCAGAGAGTCTAAAAGAATGAGTTACTATAGATTTGGAAGCACTGCCAATATCATTTCGTCCCCCTTACGCTCAGCCGGACCCGAGTCAAAGCAGCACAGAAATTTTCCAGTCCTCTCAGATGTGGGACAGCAAAATGGGGCAGACGCTAAGACTCAAGGTGGCAGGAACCGAAATGGGGATGAGGGAGGCCCTGCTCCCTCTGGATCGGACAGCAGTGACCATCCTGGAGATCTCTTAGAACAGAGAGCCACTGGAGGGAAGCAGCCGTCCAAGTAGGGGACAAGCAGGCCACTGTGGTAGCTGTCCACCGGGCGGTTTTTGATGGATCAGTCTCTTCAGGGCACTTTGAAGTCAACATTGAGGTCAAAATATGTCTGGGCAACCCTCCCAGCTGCCACGGTCCTTAGCTTCCCAGTAGCCTCCCTTATAGATATGGATTTCCTCACCTGTGATCCGGTCATCACAGCGTTCAAACCAAAGTGCCTGGTAGTTGTCATGCAGGGCGCCTGAAAGAAAGAAGAATTGTGTTATCAAAAAAGCTGAAAGAAAAAAATCTAGATAGGTGATTAGAACAGAAATTGAAGCATGAGGAGGTGACAGTGAAAGACACAAAAAGAGGAATACTTGCTTTTTAAGGAGGGATCAGTAAGAGAGTCCTCATCGACAGCTTTTGGAAGAGAAAAGGGGATCACAGAGATTTTTTTACCCCTGAATTCCAGGATGGATCGGAAAGGTAGAGAGGAAAACAGAAGAAGTAAAGCACTGAAACACACTTGACTCACCTTCTTCTGATTGGCTGGAGGTGCGTTGGCTGGCAGCCTCCCTCTCTCTTTCCCGCCGGGCGCTACGCTGCTTCTCCTCCAGCCGCTGCTTTTCCGCATTGGCCTCATCCCAGCGACCTTCCTCCATCAGACGCTGGTCAGGCCGGCGCCGGCTGTCAGTGGGCGCCACGCCCTCCTCAGGCTCATTTAGGGTCAGAGCCAAGGCAGTGAAGTAGTACATGGTCTCTGCTCCCTCACTGTGGATAAAAAAAAATGGACAGCAGCAGGACTTCAAGTCAAAACTTGGGCAGATTTACAACATGACAAAGATACGTTACAAAGACATGTAACACACTGCTCTGCATTTGGTGATGCTAGTGTCTTGATTTTCTGCTCAAAAAATGTTGTTTGAGTTGTAACTTGTAGGGTTACCCGACCTTTAAACAAGTGCAATTCTGGCAATAAAGACCGGAAAGTGAAATCCATCTTCTTCTTTGGCTTATTTATGCTTCTTTTTAAAAAACTTTTGTCATAACATCAATGACTTTTGTGATTTGCTTTTGTTGTCAAGAGGCAAAAATAAACAAACAGTAAGGGAATACATTCAGCTGGATCACTACTCTCTTTGGATAGCTTTTCAGTCTGTCACATTATAAAGACTATAGTGTGTTCTTATTAATGCCAAGCCTGCAATGTAGACACAAATGAAACCAGTCCAATCCTTTCTTTTGAGAAGTTGATCAAAAACAGCTTGTCATGCTGCCCATCACCACAAATTTTTGTAATTTTGGAATCAGTTCCACTTCAGAAATGTTCTCAATAACCAACAATGTACAGTACATACAATAAAGAGAAGTTAAAATAGTTGGCTCACCGGCTGAAGACTGACTCATTGGTTGTTCTTTGGAGACCGTGTATGTGACTAAGGTTTAAACACACCTTGCCCTGCATTGCACTTACGGTAGAGGATTCCGCCTCCAGACCTCTCTGGCTTTGAGTGTTTGGTAGACTGTCTTCTGTTTGCCCTCAGTTCCGTTCTCTCCACCTCGGCTGCTCTGCATCACTCTGGAGAACTCCATCTTCTCATCCCACGTCCCCGACAACACGTAGTGGGCCTTGCCATCTTTGTCCATCACCACACCTGTCACCTATCAAAGGGGGTTCAAACAGAGGAATAAAGCATCAATACCCACAAAGCATTTTAAGTACATTTAAGAAATAAATATAACTGTAATTTGGTTAAAAAATAACAGTTCATTACAGATCTTTATTATCCCACAAGAAAATAATAAAAAAAACACACACACACAAAAAAAAACACGCAACAACAACAACAACTGGAAACATTAACAGTATATGTACTTAACAAACCAGAAAAGAGTTAAAAGGTTCATGTGATAAAAGAAGAAGATAAAAGAAAACAAACAAAGCTGAGCAGGGAACCAAGAGAAAGATTCCAGTGCATCACAATTAAGAGAGTTTATTGTCATTGGCCGTCCTCTTCCCTCCCTGGATGAGCCTACCAGCACCCGCTACCTCAGCAGAGCCTCAGCCCTTATTAAAAACTGTACACCCCAGGAAACCGTCTGTTTGACCTGCTGCCCTCCAGTAGGAGCTACATAGCACCCAAAACCTGCACAAACAGACTCAAGCAAAGCTTTTTTCCAAAAGCAATTAGCATTTTAAACCGACTAGACTACTCAAAATGAATGTTCTTATTCTATGGGAAGCTTTTCCTATTTATATTTATAATTTTGATGAACACAAATAAATGTGTGATGGTTGTGTTCTTTAACTGTGACACCTTACCAGAGTAGCACTCTGAATCTCACTGTATGTTCAAGATATACCGGTTGTCCGTGCAGAGAAAAAGGAGAATTGTATTGACCAAAGGTTTCTGCATTTTTCTCACCTTCCTGGCTACATCTCTAGAGAAGTAGCTGTAAGGAGCAAACTTCAGATGGCAGCGATCTCCGGTGACATGGTTCACGACATCTATCTCTCCAGACTTGAAAGGAAACAGAAAAAATGTTTGAAGGAAATTATTGTGGGGTAATATCGTTTTCAGTCAAAAAAAATGTTTAAACTTTAGGGCTCGGCAATGTTACAATAATATAGTGTAAGACTACCAACCTACCTACCTGTGTGTATATATACAGTTTAAAAAAATAAAAAAAAATAAAAAAAAAATAAAAACTGGAAAATAAAAATAAAAAGGATCATTTAAAATATAAAGTATAAATATACATTATGTAGTATGAGTATTAAAATGTCAGAGATTTTGTCCCCTTTACATTTCTGGATGTATGATCATGAATTAGGAAATGTCGCATATTAGGTCACAGCAATACTGGATTTGAAAATTGTTTTTGTTTTGTTTTGTTTTTTTTTAAATCAGTGTGAGGGAGCAACTTCATTTGTCTGGCATGTGTTTCACCAATTTAGCCAAAAATATATAACGTTTTTGTTTATTTTATCCATAAATGGTTTTTCAATTTAAATTCCAGCTAATTTATTACATAACATCTCGACGTATACATTGTGAAAGAAATATTAATATACTTTGGTTCAAGATTTATACTAAGCACCCCTAATTACACTTCACTAACAATTGTCTGTGGCTTAGAATTCAAGGCACTGACCATGTAAATGCAACATCCAGGTTTGAGTCCAACTAGGAATCTTTGTTTGCTTGTCATTTCCCATTTCTATCTCTCCACATTTCCTGTCTCCTTACTATTAAAGGCTTTCTTGAAAATGCACTAATCATCAGAGCATTACTTCTAGCCAACTGAAAGTCTGACTGGTTGTTCAAAGCCTCGTTGTCAATGGTGTGATCTTGCTTTATCACTTTCAGCCTCACCTGATCGATCCACAGTTTTCCTACAATGATGTTGTGCACTGTGGTGTTAACTTTCTTCCATGTGTAGTGATTGCTGCTCTTTTCAAAGATTGCATGAATTGTGCCTGCACAGAAAGAGGAAATACAGACATTGTAAAAAAAAAATCAGCCTCAACAAAACAGATTTTTCTGAATAATGACCTTTTATTGAGCCAAGGTGTGAGCAATACATTCTTCAAACTTTGCTCACTGATCTCTCAACACTCTCAACAGTCTTTTTCTATGTGCACTCCTCTTATTTTCTCCATCCAGGAAATAACCACAGTATTTTCAACAACACCCTACACATACATCCTTGGACTGCAAAGCATGCTTAATTTTTTGGACCAGACCGTCTCTTACCTAAGGGCATTATGGAGAGATATTTTCCTCTGAACTTGCTTGCAACAGTGATTTCCTGTCTCAGGGTCCAGCCGCGATCAGAAATCACATGATGCGCTGCTGCAGGGGGGTGGTGACTTACCTGGGAAAGAGGCAAGGACTAAGTAAACCACACAGTTTGATGGAAGGTTTGGATACTTAATTTGTCATAGTTATGACACATGCATAGTTATATATAGACACATTGACAGAATTGTGAAGTTAAAAAAAACAAACAAACAAACAAACAAAAAAACCTAATTTTATACAGCAGTGTTTGAAAATCCCTGCTGTAAATTTCAAGTATTATACATATAATACTTAAGATGTCTATATATATAAAATTTATAAAATTTATAAAAAAAGCTTATACTCTATATACAACTTTTTCAACAGCTGCCTAATTATTGGATTATTTATTGACCTGGATATATTTTCTTGTTCTTATGGAATAGAAACCTCTCCGTTATTCGAATTTTTCAACCTAAAGCCTTAATTTGGTGTCCTCCACAAACACTTTCCTATACATTCATTATACTTTTTCATTTTCAAAGACAATTCTCCATCTTATAGTGTGTTTAAACTCTCCTTCTATTCTTGATTTGATGCGCTAACTCTAATGAATGCTATTCCCTATAACATGTGAACCATAAAATTCATCCAAAAAATAAATACTTCCATTCCTTTTTCAATTTCACTTCCCTGCTAAAGGTTCTCCAACTTTGTGTTTCTTTCTTTTTCCTCTCACCTGCTCACAGAGGGAGCGGTAGCCGCTTTCTCTCCGGCGGTCCAGCTCGTACGTCTCTCCCAGCAGAGGGTTGAAGGGTTTGCCTGTGCGGTAGACGGTGGTCGAGTAAGAGGACACAGAGAAGGCAGCCACGTAGCACAACTGCTCCAAGGAGCTCTGGCACTTAGCGGCCTTATCCAGCAGCTCGTGATACTCAAGGTCCTCTGACAACCGCTGCAGCATCGAAATGGGCTCGTTGAAGTTCACCTGAGGGGAGCAAAATAATTTGGGTGTGGATCAATGTTTTCGGTCAGAACTATTTTAAGTGAGAATAAAATTTACTTTGAACAATTTTTAATAATTTCCTGAGGCAGGCCTACTTTTTTCAAACGTGGTAAGACTTGACTATGAGGGAATTTTCTGCTACCCTGTTCTTTTTAAGGACCAACGGATTGCACAAATTAAGATGCTACATTACTTTATTTATCGCAATAATAGGACACATTTAAGTATAGGGCATTTCAAAACGATAAAATTAGTAAACATTGTTACCATTAATTTGGTATTTAGCTTCCTGTGTATAGATGCCTAAACCCTAGGCATATTAAAAACAGGCTGCTTTTAAAATTGTGACAAATAATAAAAATACTTATCTTGACATTTAACAGTATAAAAATCAACTTGTTAGTGCTCTCTGCAAGACAAACTATGCAATGGTAATGGTTTCAAAATTACCCAAAACCAGTTTGGCATTTCTGTACAGCAACTTCATTGTTACTTATCTGCAATAGAAAACTGCAGAAGAGAAATCTTTTGTGGTAATGTGTGCAAGATCAGATTACTCTTAAAATGGACAAATCACTTCCTAAAAACAAACCCTGAAAATGATCACAAACTCATATTTACAGAATGTCCCTGAGGCTTTTCCAAAAACACATACATAACTTGATGACTGGTCCCTCAGCAGGTCTGACAAGAGAGCTATTTTAACTATACAATAGAAGGCTCTCAAAGAATGTTGCTGACCTAGTCATGAAGAGAATCTGTGTTTTGGTTCCACCCCGAATCACAGATGCACACTGGTGCCAGAAGTCTATTACATTTAGACATTTGATTATTATGCTGTGTTGGTTATTTTTTTGTTTTTTGTTTTTTCTTTTATTGTCAAAATGAACTCATTGTACATCTTGAATACTCACATACTATGTAAAGGACTTATTTTTTACATAAATATTTACAGTGCTGTACAGAAACAAACCTTTACCCCAATTATAAAAAATATCCTCACCTTGTTAATTTGGAGGAAGACATAATTAAGTGAACATGAAACTAAAGCAGTAGAAGTAGGAGTGTTTATCTTGTTAAAGTGGGTACGTTTCTGCAATCACACAGACAAAGACATGAAAAGGGCAGCCGAGGGACAGCAGAAGAGGAGGTGAAACTTCCTGAGGTTTTTAATGGCCGGGCCAGCAAAAAAGACTTCCTGTGAGTCAGACTGGATATTGAGTAACCTCTTCAGAAATACTCACAGGCATTGGGATCTTGGACAGCTCTTTGCCAATGCAATTCTTCATGATACTCCACAGGTTGAGGGAATAGTTGGGTTTGTCTGGGATGCGTGTCCGCCTCTTCTTCAATGGCAGCAACTCCTGAGAGGGGGATTCCTGGTTCATTGCAAGAGGCTCCTCATTAAGCTTAAAGGGTAGAAAAGTTCCATCAATAACCAGCATAAAAACCACTGGAAATGATACAGCTGTAAACATAGATTCACAGTTTTTTCAGATGAGTCACTGTTAACATGTTTCTAATCGGATTTATAACTGTAGCACAATCACACCTTTAGTATTAAGAAACCTATCACCTGGCTGCAGCTTTACAATAAAACACTGTATCTCATTATGAAAATGATAGTAGACAAAATTTTAATGGAGTTTTAGCTGAAAAACTGTGGCTGACATACCGACTGATCATCAGGACACATTTCACTGTTGAAACCGCTGATATTACTGCTCGACCTTCTGTAAGAAATAAAAAACAAAGATTCTCTTGGTGCCTTGAATGTTTCTGGATAAATGAACAGCCAGTGTAAAATACAAGGAAACAGCACAGATCCAGCTAAACTGCTACTATCCAAATCAATCAACCATAAATGATTGCATACATGAGTGTAGGACCTCATTACACCTTGTGGCTTCACGTCATACAAGGAACTGTGTAAAATTAATAAACCAATGTTCTTGAGAGAAACATTCTTTTAAAAGGTTTCTTCCTATATAACGACGTATGTGGTAAACATACATGTGTGGTAAACGGGAAGATACTGACTTGTGGAACTGTGGGTCTGCAGGTACGGTGATAAACTCAGGAGCCTCCTCCATGGCATCAAAAAACTCATTGTCATCGTCCTCATCACTGGCCTCACCTTTACCTGGGCCAGCAGCACCTGAACAGAAAGCAATCATTGACATTGAAGCTTCAATTGATTTACCGGTTATTATGTAAACATTTTCAAATTCCCACTAAAGCCTTTCCCGTTTTCTGTTCAAGAATGAAAGCCCTATTACTGACAATAGCTGTCAGCATTGGGGCTGCAACTCACAATTATTTCCTTAATTAAACAAAATGTTTGGTATTTAAAATGTTAGAAGATCAAAGAATAAAAAATACACGATTTCCTAAAGCCTATTGTAATGTCATCAAATTGCTTGCTTTGAAAAGGCAAACGCAGCAAATATAACTTAAATTATTAAGTGATTATCAGAATAGTTGCAGGTTGATTTTTTTGTCGGCCGGGAGGTAACAAGTAAAATTGTGGTCTTGAGATGATTAACAGGAGATAAGTGCAGTAATAATCAAACCATGCAGTGATGTGAGCAGAGGAGAATAGCAAGATGGGAAGAAATATGAGTTGGGAACTAGAATTTGGGAAGTAGTCAGTGTTAAAGTCAGTGTCAGGTCTTACTTTTATTGTCCGCTGTAGCATTAGCCTGTGCAGCCCCTCTGAATGCTCGTTCCAGATGATTATGCTGCTTGGCCAGCTGCTCTAGAGTCTCCTCCAGCCTCACCCTTTGCTCCCGTTCTGCCTGGAGGGCCTTCTGCCATCGCTTATTGTGAGCCTGAGCCAGAGTGAGGAAGTCTCGGCATGCCTAAGGGTCAACGCATCAAACAGAGTCAACAGGAACCATTTAAACCCAAAATTCAATTTTGTGACCAGTTGATTTGGTTTGTACAGAGTTCAGAGTTTCAGTGAGTTGGGATTCTTTGAGGTCAACAGGATTAGTCCAGAGGAAATAACCAGAGTCACTTAAAACAGTCAGCAGGCCCACTCTCATTGATAAATTATACATCAAAAAACAAGCCAAATCTAGATACACTGAGAAAGGAGGTGACACGTACATTAATCATGGCATTAGAGGTGATGCGGAACAGTGTAGCCCTTTCCGTGACTTGACGAAGCTTATCCCCAGCCTCTCCAGTCAGACGCAAACTGTCCAGTTCTGATAACGACCTGAAATAAATATTAAAATGTACAACATGGATCAACAGTTGGGACAATATATCGTCAATTTACAGAAGTGTAAAAGACCTTGAGCCTCTCATTCCATGGGCCAATTATTGCAACTCGACACCTAAACTTGGCACATGACCATCACAGCAACTGGATCTTGATATGACACCCTGTTCATACACACTTCAAAAAGGTTTTTAGTCGGAGTCATGTGTTTGAAATTGTTAGTATGTGCATGTTTGATCCTTATCTAGGTTTTGATTCTTCATTTCTAAGGTAAGACAGAAGAGACATGAGAAATAAATTACACTTTAGCCTGAGGACTGAAGCAAAAGCGAAGCAACAGTGTTAAAGCCTGACCTCTGGAGGGCAGAGCCGTGCTTTGAGATCAGGTCATTGCATGTGCTGAGATCCTCCACCTTGCTGCCTAGTGTTCTGAGAGCTGACTGGACCTCTGAATTCTGTGACCCGCCACCTTGTCCGGGTGCAACCGGTGCAGATGATGGTGCGAAATCATCCCCAGAGTCATCTGTTGGAAAACAATTAGATTTAAAGACTTTAAGAGTCACAGATTTTTAAAAAAACTGCCACTCTCATAAATTCACTCAGCATTTTAAAAGATTTACAGAGCAAGAACGCTAATTTTTTTTTTTTAAGTCTGCCTGATCCTCCAGTTTGTTTGTGTGTTTTTACCTGACTCAGCCTGAATGCGTGCCGCCTTTGCTTTGGCCAGCTCGAGGGCAGTGATCCAGTGCTGACGTTCCACCTCACAGCTGGCCTTCAGGTGATACGTCTGTGCCCCACCATTGGAGATGACGAAGTTGCAGGCGTCATCCACGGTGATAGTTGCTGTTGCCAAATTAATTGTGCCCCGACATGTGTGGCCCATCTCTGCCTGGGTCCTGATAACCAGAAAAATTTGATTTTAATTTTCAGTGAAAATGTAAATATATAGAAAGAACATTGGCTATATTGGAAGCTATTTACATTTTTTTTTAGGAAATTTAACAACCAGTGCTATTAATTATTCGACAGCAATCCTAAAGAGATTAAATCTCCTGAACTTTAATCTACCAAGGAAATGTGTTTTGATATAAAAGACACATGATGAGATTGGGTCAATTGCATTATTCATTCACTTAACGTGATCAATAGCTTGTTGGTTGTAAGATATATGCTGAGGGATATCTCTTGTGACATTATCAATGCTATAACCCTTTATGTTATCTGTGTTCTGCGGGAAAATGTACCTGTAATATGACAACAGCCCATTGCTAAGGACAAACCACCTCCGCTGATAACCCTTGATGTAATTTGTCCACTTGAACACCCATCCTTTGTATGTATCGCCAGCTGGGATTGGAGTGGGGGTCTTGGGCTCCGACATCACAGCCCCCACAATCAAGATACAGAATTGAGGAACCTTGGAGAGAAAATTAAATTTAGAAATGTTAGAATTTACATGATAAGGCTTATGTTTTCAAATACGGCTGAAAAGATTAGTCAGTTTATGACTATCTACACACATTCAATAGGAAACTATTTTGATAATCTATTTATTGTTAAAGTTATTTTTTAAGCCAATATGCTCCAAATTCACTGGTTCCAACTTCTTAAATCTATATATTTACTGGTTTTCTTAGTCTTAAATGATATCAGACTTAATATTTTATGATTTTACACCATGTCAAGACATTTTAATAAATTAACCTGGACTTTGTGAGGCTGCAACAGGTTTTGCAAGAGACACTCGCCCATATGCCCTACTTTCTTTTTTTTATGGCCCAAACATTCAGGCGAGAAACTAATCAGCAACAGAAACTGACAATGAATATATTCCTTAATCACAATTCGTTTTCATACTGAACAATCTCAACATTTTATCTAACATTAATATGAATCATTGCAGGTGGTTAATATTGATCCTTCATCGTGGTATGCAAGGTCAAAGGTTAACTACAGAGTCAATACAGATTCACTACAGGCAGGTTTTACTTAAGAACTTAGTGTTTAAATCAGAAGTGGATTTTCAGAGGGACTTAGTTGTGATTAAATCATATTAGTTAGTAATTCTGTCTATTTCAATTAATTATAAGCCAATTATTACTAACTGACACAGATATCGAAATTTTAGAAACGGTCATTCTAATTATCTTTGGGTAAATATGACAGTTGTCCAATAAGTAGAATTTAAAAAAAAAACAGACTATAACAACGTAAAAAACAGCTCATAACGTAGCTTGATACCACAAGCTATCCAACGTTAGCTGTAGTAAGGCTAAGTGGGAGTCATGGCAATAATAGCTCATTATTGGCAGAACATGAGCTAAAGTAAAGCAGCCCCAGCTGACATTTTTTGCTCGAAGTGTACCAGCTGACGTGTTCCTATTTACAAGACGGTGCAAGCGTTACACGGCCGCCACACAACCGTTAGCTCCCCGGCTAGCTCCCAAACTCGCCCATAGCTCGGTGTTTACCTTGACGTGTCCGAAATTTTGAGATCGGGCAACCAGACGCTCGGTGGAGTCACGGCTAGCTCTTGACACCCATACGCTACCGTGTCCGGCCGAAGAGGCTAACCGGCTAACTGGCCGAGACGGGACGGCTAATGACGAGGACAGCCAGACGGGAGACGTCGGCGACGACGGCGGCGCTTCCCTAAAACAAAGTGTCGCCGACGACGACCTTCATATTCGTGCCCCGATAGTCGTGTGTGTAATGTTCATTCTACAAGCTGCGGTGCGCCGACGAGAATCTAAAGCTAGACAGCTACATCTAACTAGCCTAACATTAGCGCTTCGGTTACACCCGGTGCAACGCTATTTGGTCCCGTCTGGAAACTAGTTAACCGACGTGAACGTCGGGCCCAGCGAAACCGGCCCCCTGTCCTTCAAAGTAATAGTATAGTATAGTGTGTGTGTATAAATATAAATATATATATATATATATATATATATATATATATATATATATATATATAATGTGTGTGTGTGTGTGTGTGTGTGTGTGTCTATATATATATAAAGAGAGAGAGAGAGAGAGAGTTTTTAATTGACTGACATCGTTTGCTTCAGTTTGTCTTTTTTTATTTTGAAGGACGTAATCGGAAACCCCCTTTGATCTTATCTCGCTAGCTGTTATCTTGATACACACAGTCCGAGCATTACTAGCTAGCCAGCTAGCTTAGCCGAGGTTAGCTTCATGATGATGGCTGGTACATTGTTCGCATAAAATCCAGTTGAATCCGTGTTACAGTTTTTGATTAATATTCACTACAGACAATATCCAATGTTTCATTATAAACATTGTTTATGTTTACGTTCTTCTTTAATCGCAAATCTGTACTAAAAACGAATGAAATCCAAACATCTGGTCGTAATGTAAAAACGCGACTCCGGTGGGACTCGAACCCACAACCTTTGAATGACTACATCTTAGCCTAGAAGTCCAATGCGCTATCCATTGCGCCACGGAGCCACCTGTTGAATGAGCGCCACACTGGGGTTTTAACTGAAGATGGGGCGATGCTCTTTGCACTTCTGTATGTTTTTACTACCCGTGGTGAACACGGTCCTTCACACCAGAGCTCAGCTTCGTGTGGAACAACGATGAGCCTGCGGTGTTCAACAGTGAACACTGAACGGCGCTGAAGGGGCCATGACAAGTTTAACACGGCCTGCAGTATTAAATTTACCAAAAAAAATTACCAGGACTGTAGTACGTCTGCTTCTAGTTACAATGGAAAAATAATGGAAAAATGGCCGATCATGAAAATCTTATTCAAAAAGGAATCCGTATTGATTGCAGTGATAATTTCATTTAAAATACTCTTGAATGCAAGTCTATTCCCTTGAAATTTTTTATAATTATTATCATTATGGGAATGGGAAATCTGCAGGAATCGATTAGTCTCGATTAATCGGTTAATTGCTGTTTGTAAAAGTTCTGAAAGTGGTGGCAAATGATGGGTACCTTCAAAATGCTTGTTTTGCCCAAAACTTTAAATCGTTTTTTTAAAAAAATAGTAAATAAATCAAAATGAAAGGAGATGCAGCAAATCGTCACATCTGATAAGATGGAACCATTACATTTTTGGCATGTTTGCATGAAAAAGAACCTAAAGGATTAGCAATATGGTTAAATTTCTGTCAGCTGTCCTATCGAATAACCAGCTAGTCGTTTTTTCAGCTGTACTCATTTTTACTGCTGTGTAGTTTAATTTATAGCCACAGCATATTTTATATATATACGCCTTTCGCGTGAGTTTAATCCAACATTTCAATCTGTAAATGTAAAGACCGACCCAAGATGTTAAAAATACTGTAGCTAATGCACTTCGTTACATTTGCACCAGTGCGAAAGTCGACACGTTTTGGAAAAAAAAACCAGCGCAGACGTCGAGACGGGACATGCGCGCTGCGGCGAAGCCGGACGGTAACAAACCGGCGTTTATTGAATCAGTTTCCGCGCTAACGTGTCCTTGTCGGCCAGGTCTCCGCAGGCGCGTCCACATCCGGTCCGGCAGCCAGAGATCTGGACGCAAGCGGACGACAGAAAGCCTCTCGACTCCTGCGCGTCTCTTTGAGATATCCTGCCGGGAGCGGAAGTGTCTGGGATTCCGGTCTGTCCATCTCTTCCGAGCCAGTCGCTTGTGAGGCGAGACGGGGGCGAGCGGCGTCTGCGTCCCTTTCCCACACCGCCGTCGCCTGGAGCCTCATCCGGCGTCGCCGTGCAACCGTCTGATGAAGATATATCTGCACGGGACATGCTCTGTCAGGTCAGCTTTTTTTGTTTGTTTGTTCCTTTTTTCTTTTTTCTTTTTTGTTTGTTTGTTTGTTTGTTTTGCTTTAACTGCAGCACGCTTGGATAATCAATGACAAACCAGCTGGTGGACAGCTGAAAATGCGGTGGCAATGATTCGGATGGGTCTCTCGTTTCTAATGCATTTGTTATAGGTCTGCGCAGTCGACGTGAACGCCTGCCCGGACACAGGAGAGGATTAAGTTACTGCTGCCGGCGGCGGATTATTTTATTGGCCTCCTCCTGTCAGGCCCCAGCCTTTGGTGATCCTTTTCCCAATTAAGAGAGGTCGCTCAAAAGTCAGGTAATTCTGTTGTGCTCGATAATAAGAACCGTGCCGTTTCTTTGCAGTGTCTCGTCGCTGGGATAACTACGCATTAGTGGGCGTCCTTTGTTGCTCGTGCATTACTGGTAGTTACTCTCTGCAAAACCACATTTCTTTTGTTTCGTGTGCAGACAGAGATGAAGTCCGTCATTTGAAGGGTGTGAGATTGCTCTGTGGCTTTTTTATTTATTTATTTTGTTCAGTAAGCGTAACGCATGATGTTGAAAACATGGGGGCACACTGTTCAGCAAGACAGGGCTGAATACCTATGAAGGTGCTCGAGTCTTGAAATCTACTTTACCAAAGACAAAGCATGGGTTTTGGACCAGTTTCACCCTTACAAGCAAAATGTAGACTATACTACCCTACGTATACCTGCGTAACATACACTTTGCGATGACAACTGTGCAGAATTAGGTAAAAGGCGTATAGAGTTACTGGCTCCCCTGCCTCAGCAGCTCTGGCCGCCCAACCCCCTTCCCCTCACCGCCACAGCATGTTTTGGTTTCAGGCGGATCATGCCCTTTTGTCCACTGAAGCCTGACTGTACTTTTCAGGACAGACTCCCAGTATGAAAGAATTTGCCTGCTGTTTTGACAGCCCTCTTTTCTCTCTCGCCGGCAGTCTAAAGATGTCGGGGATTCACTGAATCAACTGTGGAATAATGAAATGCACCATGATTTTAAGTGCAACGCTGGTGCAGAAAGACTTAACATAGATAATCTATTTAACTATTTGGGGATCTTTTTTATTTTCAAATATTTTTGTGTTCAAGTGAACAAAACAATAAATTTGAATAAATTCTAATTTCGCCCAATTATTATTATTATTATTATTATTATTATTATTATTATTAAAATATTGTAATTTGTAAAGTGTAAATATAAAAACAACAACATAATATCGGCATTATATATCGGCCACTTGCCACTTTGCTCTTTAAGTATCGGTACCAGCCTTTGAAACACATATCTCTGACCACTAATTTTAAAAAAGGTGTAGTTAGCTTATGCCAAGCATTTGGCACATGTAATACAGACAAGTACATCAAAAGCATAACTAGACACCCTCTAGTTAAACATATACAAAACTATAAAAAAAACACAAGAAATATTTTAATCATTTCTTTATACTTTCAAATAATATATGTGTGGAAAAATCCAAACACATTGTACACTCTGCAGCAGAAGAAAGCATAAAATGCTACAAGCAAGATTGTCATCTGGATAAACATCAGTGTCTGAAATATCAATTTCCGTTTTTATCATTATAAAACAAATTATTGTGTGCATTCCTAGCAAAAATCACAAAAAGTAAACAATATTTTGTGCTAATTTTACTCTTAAAATAATATACACAGTGCTTGAAAATGATCATTTATTGCCTGGAAAGATTGAACTATGAATTAAAGGTAATACAAAGTCATCTGCAGCACTTATGTACAATTTTGGCTCAGGTAGTTCAATCTAGGGCTGCAACTAATTATATTTTTCATTATCAAATAATGGATGACTTGTTTGGACAATGGAACATCAGAAAATAGTGAAAAATGCCTGTCATAATTTCTGGTCACAGTTGCTTGTTTTGTCCAAATAACAGTGTAAACAAGATGTTTAAGTCACCAATGATATGACACTTAGAAAAGCAACAAATTCTCACATTAAGATGCCAGAACCAGAGGGTGTTTTGCTTAATAAGTGATTTAAAAGATTAATCATTATTCAAAAGTCGTCACTGATTAATTTGCTGATCATCCACTAATTCTTCCTGCTTTACTTCCTGCTTTTCATTGAAAGTAAACAGAATCCATTTTCAGCTGAATTTACCTTGTAATTCACTTGTGACCTCTTTTTTTTTTCCATCTCCACAGACATGTCTTTCCGACGAGGTGTCGTCAGGCAAAGCAAATTCCGCCATGTTTTTGCCCAGGCGTGGAAAGCTGAACACTGCATCGACGACGTCAGGGTGTCCCGCGTGACGTGGGACAGCCCCCTCTGTGCCGTCAACCCCAAATTCATCGCTGTTATCATCGAAGCAGGAGGGGGGGGGGCCTTCCTCGTTGTTCCGATCGTCAAGGTTTGACCATCTCTGCTTCACATTAACTATCAGATAAACCGTAGATCAATATTTTTAAAAGCCCTTGTTTCGTTTCCCCATCTTCCAATATGCCACTGAAAGCATTTGCATATGCACCACTTTTCCAGTTCCGAGACAAATAGTGGATAAAGGTTATGCTCCCTTAATATGTGTAAATTTCTCCAGCAAGATGTCACAATTTTATCGTTTTGTTTCTCCCACAGAGTGGCAGAATCGATCAGTCCTGCCCAACAGTGTGTGGCCATGCGGCACCAGTGCTGGACATCCAGTGGTGTCCTCATGACGACAATATCATTGCAAGCGCCTCGGAGGACTGCACAGTAAAGGTAGCGTGCTGGGGGTTTGTGACACTTCATCACTTGATTGCTTGGTGTTATCGGCCATCACATATACTGCAGGTTACCATGACCAAGGTTGTGTAAAATAGGTCTCTGACAGCTACAGTGAATTCATCCTCGCATAAAGGAAGAAACCCACCATTGTTGCAGTTGAAGAGTTGTCATTTGTTGTGCCTCAGAGCCTCATGCGGGATTTGGTAATTGGCAATAGTTAACGATTATCAAAATAATCGTTAATAATTAACGAGATTTGGATGGATCAGCTTAATCAGGACTACTAATAACGGGGCACCACCAGGAAAACCCGGACTAATAGCCAGATCTTGCTCCTGCACTGCACAACAAATGGTGCCTTATATGAGGTTGCATCAAAATTAGGGTTATTAGTCCGGGTTTTCCCGGACTAATAAATGCAAGCTCAGTTAAGCTAACCATCTCCTAGCTGTCACTTGATATTAATTGGTTAGACGTGAAAATGGTATTGACCTACTCGCCTAACTCTTAGCAAGAAAGCAAATAATTTTATGTCCCAATATGTCAAACCAAGCCCTGAAGGTGCTCTTAAGGTTTAAAAGAGTAGGCACTGAAAATAAAAGGTTCTTCAGTCTCTCTTAGCAAGGAGAAAACTTCTGTTTAAAGTCTTGTATTTAGCTGGAGATAATGGTTTAAAGCACCAAACATATTCTTTATTGTGACTAAGAAGAAGTTCTGTAAGTTAATTTTATGCCATGAAAGTAGCTCTTATTATAAAGGAATGAATGCTTCTTTTCCTAAACCAATGTCTGTGTTGCCCTGTTGCTTGTAGGTCTGGCAGATCCCAGATGGGGGCCTCACAGCTCCAATGACTGAGGCCATTGTGACCCTCGAGGGCCATAGTAAAAGAGTGGGCATCCTGGCTTGGCACCCTAGTGCCTACAACATCCTCCTAACTGCAGGTATTGTCATTTATCACATCTTCATAAACTGAACTGTACGACTGTGTGGTTTATATGTTGTTTACATACATTTACATAAAAACAATGAAACAATATTAAAGCCCCTAAAGTTACTTTCAAATTTCAAGTGTTTCCTCTATAGCATCAAATATTTATGACAAAATAGTAACTACCAGAATTAAAGTTTTGAAAAACAAATGTTGAGCTCTTATTTATTAAGAGTTAAAACAGTCAGAAGTGGGCTAATCTTCTTCAGGGCGATGGTTTGGTCAGATTTGATTGATGGTAGTCTGGCAATATAAACAATTAACCCACCAGCTGTCATCAGGTTTTTATTTCAAATGTTTCTAAATCCCAGTTGGCGCACAGAAGTACATGATGTCAACTTTCTCATAATGAGCCTAAAGAAAATAGTGTGATTTTTATAGGACCTCGCTGCTCAATGTAAGAAGCTGATTGAGAAAATGTGTTTTCAGGCCTTTAACAAAACTGGCAGCCCACACCTACAAACTCCTAAAGGTAACTGCATCAGCATGGCAGATTGAGCATGTTAAAAAATCACAAAATGGTAAATGGAAAGTGTTGCTAAGTGGGAAATGAGTTCTGCTCAGCTGGAATCATGCTCCATTTTGGCTCTTTTATACAGTCTTTTGTTAACAAGGCGGAGCCTGCAGATGCCTTGGTTAGGGAACCAGTCGCCATCTTGCCCCATATTTGCATGCAGGCACACACCTGTCACAGGTCAAGCCCATTCATTCACATGCTGAGAGAGAGCGCGACAGACCTGAGAGCCGACACACAACAAAGAACAAGCACAGCTTTAACAATACAGTAAATCTATAGTGGCCCTTTCCCAGACCTCTCCACACAGATGTCTTGTCTGATTATTTGCCTTAAATGTCCTCTGTGTGCTGCTTATTAAATCAGTCAGACCCAAATACTCCAGTGCACAGAAACCTCTGTTGGCTACCTGTTGCTGTCAGAACCATGCTAATCTTACATCTTATTATCCAAAGCGCTTAATCACCATGCTCCACAGTACATTTCAGACGGCCGCTGTTTATAAACCGAGCAGATCAGTCAGGTCACAAGGCACCAATCTCCTTTTATATTCTGTCATTCAGCATTTATTCACCTAAAGAACTGAATAGCCTGCCCCCTGAACTGAGACTTAAAATATTGTAAAGCACCTTGAACTGCTTTGGTATGAAATGCTGCTATAGAATGCAATTAAACATAAACTTGAACTTTTAGGCTGGAAATTTTTCCTCTCATATGGACCAGCCTCGCAACACTTGATTTGTCTCTCTCTCCCTCCCTTTCTCTCTCTCCTCAGGCTGTGATAACGTCATTTGTGTGTGGAACGTGGGGACTGGGGAGCTCGTGTATCAGCTGAGTGATGCCCATCCAGACCTGATCTACAGTGTCAGCTGGAACAAGGACGGCAGTGCTATCTGTACTGTCTGCAAAGACAAGGCCCTGCGCGTCATTGACCCACGAAGAGGCAACGTCCTCAAGGTTATTTGAATAATTGCAGTGCATGCAGACGCTCGTGAAAGAGGTTGTAAGATCCCTTGGTCCTCAATTATCTTTTTTAATTGTTCTCCTAGGTGAGAGAGAAGGTCCATGATGGTACCAGGCCTATGAGAGCAGTGTTCCTCTCAGATGGGAAGATCCTGACCACAGGTTTCAGCCGTATGAGTGAGAGACAGCTGGCATTGTGGGATACAGTAAGTCTCTTGTGTTACAAGTCTATCAGGAATTTCATCCATATCAATAAAAATTTTGCATTCTGCAAATTCAGTTCCAATGTAAGTTAGAACAATAAGTTAGTTGGACATTTTTGTTTTTAAATTACTTTCCAGAAAGATCTCTCAGAACCAATGGCTGTACAAGAAATGGATACAAGTAATGGAGTTCTTCTACCCTTTTATGACCCTGACACAAACATGGTCTACCTGTGTGGAAAGGTATAAGCTAAACTCAAGCTGATCCAGCTGGTAATATTCAGTTCGATTCATGATACCATTCATGTTTTGATGCACTCATCTTCATTTTGTGTGTCCTCTGGTTTTCAGGGGGACTGCACCATCCGATATTTTGAGGTGACAGATGAATCCCCATACGTTCACTTCCTCAGCTTATACAGCAGCAAGGAGCCTCAGAGAGGGGCAGGCTTTCTTAGTAAAAGAGGTGTGGATGTCAACAAGTGTGAAATTGCCAGGTCAGTAAAGTACATTTGGTCAGGTGAGCCTGGTGAAGTCGATATTTTCCTCTTATCAACGAATTCAAGGAAACGACTTAAATCACCAATGAATTTTATCCTGCAAGCAAGAAATGTCTGTGTTGCCAGATCAGATCCTGATACTTAATTCTTCTGTGCCCCCAGTGATTCACATAAACAAATAAAAACACATTGTTGAGCCACACTTTACCTTTAACAAGGTTTCTAATTTCCTCTTCTTTTGTAGGTTCTACAAACTGCATGAAAGGAAAGTGGAACCCATCTCTATGACTGTACCACGGAAGGTAAGCCATCAACATTTAAAAAAATTACTAATCTGTTTCTTACTGTTTAAAAAACAAGATTTTAAGCTCTCTACAAACAATAAAAACACTGAACTTATCCACCCCATCTCCATGTTGCCTCCCCAGTCAGATCTGTTCCAGGGAGACCTTTACCCAGACACAGCCAGCTTGGAGTCGGCTCTCCTGGCTGACGAATGGATCGCTGGGCAGGATGCACCACCGCTCTTGGTCTCCCTGAGCGGTGGTTACACGGCTCCTCCATCCAAGCACCGAGACACCCTTAGAAGCAAGCCCAAGCTCGTCTCGCAGGACTCTGGGACCGGGTCTGCCCCACCTTCATCCGGCAACGTAGCAGCTTCAGCATTGACACATTCCTCTGCCGCCAGGGAGACAGAGGAAGAGGTCCCACAGCCACGAGTAGCCACGAAAGAGACTGACGGAAGTGCTGAGAGGCCGAAGAGAGAGGTGGGTCGATAGAATGAAGGGGATGAATTGACCTTGCTGACATTTTTCATGCTCAAAGTCTTTTTTTTTTTTTTTGACTTGTTCATTCTCTCCTCGCTCCTTTCAGGACGACTTGCTGAACGAGCTGTTAGCAGAAATGAAGGCTTTACGTGCCGTCGTACTCGCTCAGAGCCAGAGAATCGAGTTGCTCGAGAGGCAGCTGGCTCGCATTGAAGACGGGGATGTGTGAGAAAGCAGGAGATTCACTACATTCTGAGGGCATTCTTACTAAATCCATAGACCCTAGCCTTACTAGAATCAACAGTACCTTAAGCTGTGTGATTGGGAGAATGTAGTGCACAGTAGCAACTAGGCCAACTATTGTGATGAAAACAAGACCACAATTTGTTTCTGTGATTGTTTTCAGAATTGTGGTTGAAAATGAGGTGTTAAGTGCATAGATTGAAACTTAACAGTGAGATAATGTTTGATTCTACACATAAAGGAGCATTAAAGCAGCTATTTGGTGGTGCATTTAGTGCAGCTTTGAGTTTTAAAAATCCATGTTAAATTTGAGGGGCTTTGAAGGGGGTTCAGTGGAACCATTGCCTCAAACTAAAGCACAAAGTAGGAAAAAACTGCATTATATCAAACCTATTGAAGGTTGACCTTCTATAGCAAAGCAATTAAGTAGCTCTAATGTGATTTTTTTTTTTTTCTCCTCTGACACACTGACACATGTAAGCATTAGGGCTATTTAATCAGGTAGTTAAAGCTGCTGAAGTGTGATGTCGTATAAGACCCCCAGCTGTTAACTCCTCATGTGACTTGTGCTTTGTTTTACTACTTCATTATAGGATGCCATGTGATAAGGTTAAATGTAGGAGAATATTGGTACACAGATTAAATCATGACCTTGACAGAAGAGAATTGTATAAATGTTAGCCGATGAGAGTGTAGCTAAATATTTACGTGTACTGTAATTCTTGTCTAGTCTTTGCAGTCAATGAAAAGGTAACACTTGTGGTTTTTGTACCTCATTTTTGCAGGTTTTCTGTAAGATCATGAGGCAAAATATTTGTCTGCATTATCATTAAGATATAAATACGCAGAAATACTTAGCTCTTTCCCCTCTTTTGACGTGCAGCTACACTATCGCATGCCACCGAAAGAACCAAGATCTCTGAGTGTTTTGAAGAGCAGTAAACCTACACTTTTTGATCATCACTTGTCATGAACAATTTTTCAGAGCTGCCAGCTGAAATTAAATTTGCCCAGTGAACAAAGGGCCTAGGTTGTGCTATAGAAACAGCACATACAAATATAACCTTAATGTTATTTACAGTGTACTACTAACACACACACTAAATACAATCAAATGATTTGAAATTATCAGTGAAAGTGTTTGCAGCCACAAAAAAGAGGTAGTTATGTTGAGATGCAGAACATTTTCTGCATTTTGCAATTGCATTTGGTGTGAAAAGATGAAAAGATCTTTTTGATTTTTTTAAATTTTTTTTTTTTATTCTTATTAAAGTTTTGTGTTTTTTGCCATTATGTTTAGAGGCACTTATCTGTCACCTGTCCATCAGTCAGTTACAGTGAAACAATGGTACATTCCACATTGAGTTTATCCCTTTATTACTTTAATTGTAATTTATATTTCTTTATGCACTGAACTATCAACACTAACTAAACCAGTAGGATTTTAGATGAGACTACATTGTGAAAGCTCAATAAACATTCATTCCTTCTTTGTATTTATTGAATGATTTTTTTATTTACACTAAGAAATGTTCTGCTCAAAATCATATATTAGTGGTAATTTCTAGGTCAAATTGTGTTTGAATAGCTTACACTGTATATTGAGGGTATTGGCTGTATGCCAAGCAGCTTCTGCTTTAATAGACATACAGTATGCACACACAAAAAAACCCACAACCTAGGAGCTTGCACGACACTAGAAAATGCACCCTGTAGACCACATACCCTCGATAGGGCCGATTTCAAACAACATACAGCAGACTTCACAGGAAATGAATTTTAATACATAGGAAATTATCTGGATGCCCATGGCCAATCCTTCCACCAAGTTGAGTGCAAATTAGTTCTGTAGTTATTGCTTAATTCTGCTGACAAATAACCAAAAAAAAAAAAAAAAAAAATCAACAGAAGACCAGACACAGATCAATTTGACCATGGCAGATGTAATGATCTGTGGTCTGATAAAATGGATACTAAAGTCCGTTTATAGAGCAAAGCGCTAGGCCCAGGCACACAAGCCATCATCATAAAAAGAAGAAGCTGATGGTGGAATCATGAAAGATGGTGGTGCTGCTGTTGTGTTTTGTAGCTGTGGGGATGAAGTATGATCCTTTTAGTACAGGATCATTTCAGTTGTACATGTCACAAGACACAAAACAAGTACATAACTGCACATCAAACGGCCATGTGTATGAACTTCACTCAGAAATGCAGTGTAAAATTGTGCTCCCTATTTGGTATAGGGGCAGTGGCTACCGCAACAAAAACAGGATGTGGCTGACTTGTGTCACATTAGAATCCATGCAGCTTTTGAAGTTGGTGACCTCTTTTGATTGGTTCAGATCTTTCACCTTTATCGTGCAATTTGTTGTATTAGTATCTCCTGCCTAAATCAAAGAATTAACACGGTTTAGTTCTTGACACCTCTAGCTTCCTTTTTTTAGTGTATATATATATATATATATGTATATATATATATATATTAAAAAAAAAAAAAGAAAAACCCAAGAACCCATGACTTTAGCAATGAACACAAACTTAAAGGTTTTGATGGTACAAACCCCTGTCATTACTTTCTTACTTACTTAACCTTCTCTTCCTCTAACCTTTAAGAAGCTTTTATTATATCCACTGACAGAAATGGCATTAGTTGTCACAGGAAAGACATATTGTTCACTGTATCATGTTCATTTCCAGCAGGTTCATTCTAGTCAGTAAAGAGCATTCATTTACAAAGAATATTATTAAAATATGTTGCACCTGTGGAAAAATTAAAATTTGTATGTCTTCCTCTTTCTATAAATAACTGCACCCTTAACTGTGCTTTCAACGCACCCTGCTTGATTTTGTTCTTTAGTCTGACCTCTCAGCCCCTTCATCCTCCACCTACTCTGAAGAGTTTCAGCTAGCTTTTTTTTTTTTAATTCATGCATCAGCCCTCCATTCGCTTTCTCTCTCCTCTGCTCTCTCTCTCTCTCTCTCTCTCTCTCTCTCTCTTTCAATCTCACACACACACTCACACACTTATTCAAAAGCACATGTTACTTGTCAGTCCCTGACTAGCTCTTCGTGCTCTGGCAGTTACTGGCTTCACAAAGGTTATCTCCTGCTAAAAACTTTGGTGAGTTTTTTACCGTTCTTTTTAATATTTTGAAGAGCCTCTTGACTCATTTTCTTCCTTTCTAACCTGAATGACTAATTTTTTGTGTGCCCTTCTTTACAATTGTAGCCCCATAAGAGGATCTTAATATTTCAGATTTTAGACTACCTGAATAAGACTTGAATAATTATTTAATGTACCATACATTTCAGCTTCAATTGCATCTTTAAAACTCTTACTTACTTAATACTTAATGTTGTAATACTTAATATCTGATCTGCTCAACCATGACTAAAAACGTTTCCTCCCTGACTCATTCTGCTCAATTATCATTCTGACAGGAAACCAACAATACAGTGAGCAGTCTGCTAACTTCCTGTCAAAAGAGAGGCAATACAGACTTGGAGTTACATCTCCAGCATATGTACGTATATTTTTTTTTCCAGAGGTTTGTGTATTATAAAGCTACTGTTATTATTCAATGTCATGTTAAGCCATCTAAAGGTTTTATTGCAAGCACCGTGTGCTGTCATTTACTTCACTAATTTACTTTTTTTTCCTCTAGATCCTGAATGTAAATTCACCAATGGATCATACTGAAACTTCACAAATTTAAGACATTTGACTGGAAAAAAAACAAACCAAAAAAAAATCTTCCTGATACCAAGCCAGTGGGATTTTTCTACTCAGCAGGGAATTTTTTAAAGAGGTATAGTACATTTCTGAATCTAGTCTGAATGAGTATTGTGGGGGTTTTTTTGGAGAGATGAAACACTGGATTCAGAATTGGTTCAATATGCCTGTACGAAGTTTAGCATCTGTGTCAACCCACCTCTTGGCCGGCCAGGTTAAACTGGGATAATACTACAGAAACCATATAGCACAGGAAACGCTTGAAATTTAGGTTTGTTGGGATCATGTAGTTTTGCTTTCACATACAGCATTGTTATGTGATGAAGACACATGAAAACACATCTGACCCCCAAATAAGAACTGAAACAAATCATAAGAAATGTATTACCCAATCCAAATGTCTGGTGTTTTAGAGAAATAGTCCAACATTTTGGGAAATATGCCTATTTACTTTTTTCCATACAGTTAGATGATTGTAAGGTAAAAAGAAGAAAAAAAATCAGCCTGCAAGCAACACTGTTTCCCACAGTTTCCATGTTTGCTTGGCTCACTCCTGGCTCCTCCTACACATTTGCAGTACAGATGTTAAAATACTATTGTTTTTTTTCACCTAGCTCTTTGCAAGTAAGCAAGTGTGCATGGTTCCCAAAATGTCAAACTATTCTATTACAAGACACAAGAACAAAAACATTCACTAAAATGAATAAATCCCACTGAATAATGCGTCATATACTCACTCAGTGAACCTTTTTCCCCTCTTCACCTCAGGCATGGGAACCTCTGATGAGCTTTCACCATCCAACCTCAAAGTCGTGATCCTTCTCATTATCCTATTAGGCTTGATTGTATTGCTGATCCTCTTGTACAAGAAGTTGAACAGGGAGGCTAATGGAGAATACACCATCCGGCGCATGGTGTACAAGGAAGGAGGGATCAGGGACCGGGTAAGGGTCACAGCATATACCCTGGGGACACGTCTCGGAGTCCGTCTATGGCGTGGCAGTGAAACAGATCAGGACGGAGAGGAAATGCAGGAAGTCCAAGAAAAGGACAGTTGGGTGGAGAAGGGCAATAGCCAGGGGAGTGAGAGCGAGGGGGAAGACGAGGAGGAGGAGAATGAGGATGATGGTGATGCGGAGCAGTGTGGTGAGACAAAAGGAGAAGGAGAAGACATCTCAGACACTAAGTCAGGTTTGGGGTGTTTGGATGCACAGGAGCAAACCTCGGTAACAGAGCATCCAGAAGGAAAGGAAGAGAAAGAGGAGAAATGGGAGAAGAAGGAGGAGAAAGAGGGAAAAGCAGAAGGTAAAGGGGCTGGATTGTTGGTAGACCTAAAGCATTTCTCTGGAAGTGCCCTCTGGTCTGAAGAAGAGGCACGAGAGGGTTTGGACAGGGATATTACCGCACTGTGAGTACAGAGTGTGAAGATAGGAGATATGGAGAAGGTGAAGGTAATAGTCTTAAGAGCTTACTTTTTATAATGTGATTGATTATGATAAATCATACTTTGTATTATTGTGTCAGCCTGTTGCATGCTGTATATCATGCAGTGTAGCTAATGTGCGATGTTTTTTTTTTTTTATTGCTTTTTAATGTTTATTTTCCAAACTGATGTGATATAAACTGAATATTTTTGTGAGTTTTGGGCTGTTGGTCTAACAAGTAAGTCATTTGAAATACATCACCCTGGGTTCCAGGAACATTTTTTTAAAATTCTTTTTCTCCACATGTTGTATTATGTAAATGATCAATTCAGGAATCAATGATGAAGACTATCAATAATGAGAATAAGGGCTCCTTCAAGCCCTCCTCATAAAACTGTGATTGAGAGACAAACTTTACATTAATTGACAAGATGTAAAATATGTAAATGTTACATTGTTGCCTAATGTGTAGTAATAATGGGTTGTTGCCTTTATGAAAAGTACAACAACAATGATATGTTGAATGAAAAAACTCAGTCAGAGACATACAGTACTTGTTAAAATAAAAAAACAAACAAAAAAAATGTATAGCATGGCCGATCTGACTTCAACTGATTAATAAAAAGTGGTGCAAGAAGGACTCGTATCTTTTACTAGTAAAAGTACAAAACTATCAAAAGCAAACGCTTCCTGAAGTACCAAATATACTAATACACGCTGGGTATTGTTGCCCTTTTGGAAGTGTCCGTATAGTGTTTATCACACGTATCATTTTACTGGAATATTTTCACACCGATGCATTAACACATTAGCATTTTTAACTTTGAGAAGGTATTAGAGCTGCGGCTAATTTTAACAAGCTCATCCTTTAATCCATGACGACGCATCATATTATCTAAAACGCTCATACACTGTATATAGAAGGACAATATATCGCTCTGGAATGTAGTGGAGTTAAAGTATTCAGAAGCTGTGCGGTCTGTTTCAACCAATGGGGATGTAGCTCAGTGGTAGAGCGCATGCTTCGCATGTATGAGGTCCCGGGTTCAATCCCCGGCATCTCCACTACTTTGCTTTTTTTTTCGGTTAAGGGATCTTTACATTTTGATATTAATATAAACAAACAAACAAACAAACAGATATTCTAAGCGACCCGATGCGTAAAAGCGACGGTGTCAACCGACACGAAACGGGAATAAATCTCGACACACACAACGCAAAAACCCTCGCAACTACGAGGAGCCAGCGGTTGACGCGAGGGTCGTACGTGATTGGCGCGACCGAGCGCTCGCTCGGATCTGATTGGACGTCCGAGGGCGTGGGCGTGTTTCCCACACGCGAGTTGTCAAACATTTTTTTTTATTTTATTTTATTTTATTTTATTTTATTTGAATGACTTTTTTTTAATATTTTTTTTTCAGTCGTTCGGGAGCCGCCGGGTCGACACGCAAATGCAAGAGCCGGGGAATCGACCCGAGTCGGGGCTAGATCGAACCCGGGTGTAGCGACAGAGCCTCGAAACAACTAATGCAAACCAGCGACCCGGGATTTTTACCTCGAGAGTGAAGAGATCCACACGCTGCCGGACGGATCGTTTCTATAACACCCCGACCGTCCTACTGAGCGGCGATTTGACTGGAGACACCGGAGCTGATATAAGCCGGTAAATATTTATCCGTTCTCAGGAATCCGATCCAGATTTGGCAAGAAAAAAAAAAAAATTAATTAATTAATTAATTAATAAATAAATAAACGCAACCTTGCACCGCACAATCAAAGCCATTCTGCCACAGTAACCCACTTTACGAGTGCCGCACCAAACCCCGAGCAGCCCAAGTTGCGTTTTCTCCTCTCACCCTAACTTGATTGTGCCGGAGAAATGATTTCGGTACACGTCACTCATCTGCATAGGGAGTAAAATGCAACCGTCCTGCAAGGCTTTTCTTTGCGCCCCGAAACGGTCTCTGTCCTCGGCGTGTGAGAAAAGGACCCGCTAATTGCTGCATATCAGAAACTACAAACATGGAAGGTACAGTTTGCATGTAGTGACATCCCAAGTATGGATATATATATATATATATATATATTTATATCCACAGATAGGAGACACATCTGGGTTGCAAACTGTCCAAGATGGATGCAGCGCCGCTGTGCAGCGCAGGGATGCACGGCGGAGCGGCGGAGGGGTGTCTTTAAATGCCCATCATCATCCCCGCACCTCGGGTTTCATTTATTCCTCATTATTGTCATTTTTATTTATTTATTTATTTTTTTTTGCACACCCCGCAGGAGTAGGATGTTACTAGCATCCGCCGTGGTCGTATGGGAATGGCTGAACGAGCACGGACGCTGGCGGCCCTACAGCCCGGCTGTCTGTCATCACATCGAGGCAGTCATCCGGAGCGACCCTCGGTGTGGTAGTGTTGTCCTCGGCCAGGTGGACTCTCGCCTCTCGCCCTACATCATCGATTTGCATTCCATGCACCAGTTCCGACAAGACACAGGTGAGGAGCAAAGGGAGGAGGGGGGGGGGGCAAGAGACACGCGGAGGAGGATGTAACGGTGTAGCCGGGCCTGAGGTGGAGGCCTTTTTTTTTTTTATTTATTATTATTGCTCATGTGTGTCTACTTTATCTTTGCAAGCCCCTGTGATCATTCTGGCCCAGATGTTGACGCTTTTGATGGGAGTGTTTTGCTGCAAAGTGGCCTCTCTCTGCCCTAAGGTTTAAATTACCCCGTGTCGTTCCATGAATGCCACAGTTTGCATTTTAAATTCCCAAATCCCGGTCCCTCATAGTTTCTCCTCACGGTATTCCCAGTTTCGTGCCAATATTATTAAAGGACAGGCATGTATGCTGTGCATCTGTGGTTTTTCAAAGATGTTAGTAGTGAGGGGAGTCATTCTAATACGACCTGCATTTGTGAGTCTGTGTGTGTGTGTGTTTGTTTGCACATGACACTGAAGAGACAGTAGCAGCGGAAGTGTCCAGTCATACTCGGACATGGTAAACAATTTACTCCTGCAGCTATATTGTAAAAAATGTCATCGATACTATTGTATTTCTTATTGCAAGAGAATATGGAGGTAAGAGGTGATCTATCACAAGTCGGAGCTTCATATAAGGGAGGCGAACAGGGCAGTGTGAGACAAAGCAGGGAATTGTCAGTTGTCAGACGTCTAACTTTGGCAGAGATCCCAACACTGTCCCTCTATCTCAACATTGGCTGACAAAAGCCTTTGTGCATTTTTGTTTTCCGAACCCAGCCGAGGCTGAGATGTGGGAGGCAGGGAGGGCGCCCCAATTTAAATAGGAGACAGGGATGAGGAGGTGGGGGGTGGATGAATTTCAAGAGTCTGAGGTCGTTCACTAAATGGGGTTGATGGGAACAGATTTTATGAATGAATTCCCTCTCTTGTCATGTTAAATGTGGCATACCGTGCCACACATACTGTATGGATGACAAGTTGGATCTCACTGGGTTTCTTCTGCCTGGTCAGTTTCTTACCCTGTTTTTACATATCACCGGGATGGCTTTACCAAACCTACTAATCTACTTACTGTTCACAAGCCCAGATCAGTGAGAGGTCATAGGCTGTGAGGCCAAAACCGCAGCAAGAAGTGAATGTTAATGTTTCTAGATCTTAGTTAAAAAGCACGAAATTACCACCGGGGGAATAAAAATCAGCATAAAGATACACAAAAAATTACAAAGGGAGGTAAAACTGACCACCAAGAGACACAAATTGGCCAAAAAAGACAAAAACTTTCAATCCATTGGTCCAAATATACAAGGGGTGGGGGCCCTTTTACCTATCTGTACTTATTTTCTCTTAATCCATCCATGCTTGTAATTGCCTCTGATTGTTTAAAAAAGAAAAAAAAAAGAGAAAGAATAAAGCATGAACTGAAAAAAAATGAAAATATGCAGTGGATTTTACACTTCTGAAAAAAAAAGCTTTTATTTCTCACCTTAACATAAGTCTCACACATCTTAAATGCATCTCCAAATCCTGGAGCCGGGATTTGATACGGGAAGGCTTTACAGTATGGAGGCTCTTTAGAGTTTCTCTGTTCACCCTGGGAAAGCAAACACAGCCAGCTCTGGGTCGGATCAAGGCTGCCAGCCAATCAGAACACAGAACACAGTGTGCTGTTACCAGGGGCAACCTGTTTGCCCAAATTCTTAGCAAGCAAACACAGACATGTTGAATTTGTCAGGGTTGTAATCTACTTGTCCCAAGCAAATAGTGGTCCAGTCACTTACCTCCTCTTGTATCTACCGCTCATCACCCCACATCATTACAGCAGTTCAAGAGACTTAGTCAAGAAAGAAGGATTCTCAATATATGCGTCAAACTTTCTATTTACAATAGTGGTCAAGGATCTATCCAGAAATGGGCATCGACGTGCAGTAAACGACTCCAGAGAGTCATTCAAAGACCCCTAATCATGTTAAACACTTCATAATGTGTGTGTTGTGGCCCTCTGACCCCTGCCTCAGGTACCCTTCGACCGGTACGACGTAGCTTCTACGATCCCACCTCAGCGCCAGGCCAGGGCTGGTTGTGGGAGTGGGAGAACGACGCCGGCAGCTGGACGGCGTACGACACGGAGGTGGGCATCGCAATCCAGGCAGCACGAGATCGTCAGCAGCCCTGGCTGGACCTGGCGCCGCTGGGTTTCTGCTACCTCATTGACTTCGAAAGCATGACCCAAATCAACGGGCAGACGCAGCGCTGCCGGCGCATCCAGCGCCGCTCCGACCTGGCTTACCCGCTGGTGTCCGGGCCCCTGCCCAAATCCCACCATGCCTGGGGGCCCACGTCGATGCCCAGCCACGGGGGACTGCTCGGTGTGGATGTATCGGGAGTGGGGATGGGGATCAGGATGAGCAGCAGTGGGACCGGAAATGGGAGTGCGTACCCCAGCGGGGCTCTCCCTGCTTCAGCCATTACCTCTCTGGGACAGCCCTGCGCCTGTCAGCAGTGCATGCTGGTGCTGAGTGTCAAAGCTGGAACCATGTCGACTGCTCACACTCTGGGTCGGAGACCACCACAGACCAAGCCGCCTAGTCCCAAAATCAGCAGTCACCCTGTCCCAGGAGGGTCATACTCACTAACCCTCCCCCGGCCTCCATCCCTGTCACGATCACTTTCCCCAAACAGGACGTCTTTAGTGGGGGCGACAGGTGGATTCAGTGTAGGCGGTATGGGTGGTGCAGGAGGTGTAGGTATCGTCGGTGGCAGCGGCGTTAGCACTACCAGCCTTGGCTTTGGAGGAGGCTTCACCCACTCTCTTTCCCTCCTTGGCTCAGCCACCGCCGCCCTCTCCATCTCCTCCACCCGTCCCCCTCCACCACCTCTCCCCCCGCCCCCACCGCCGCCCCCACCACCCTCCACCACACCCTCATCTGTCCCCACCTCTCCCCCTCACCCGTCCATCTCTTCCACCCACTCTGCTTCCTGTTCCGCCCCTGCAGCGCCCGCTCCGGGCCCCCCTCTTATCTCCACGGCCGCCTCCACCTGCACGCCCTCGCCGTCCGCCCGTGTCCTGGGTCCGGTGTCTTCGTCTGGTGCTGCTGCCTGCGCGGCCCCTCTGCCGCCCAGGTCCAGCCTGGCGGGGCTGAGCCGACCTGCGCTGCAGCGTATCGCCATGGCTCAGTCACGTGCCCTTATCGCCTCTGGGTGAGTAGACAACCGCTGAAGTCCCATGTTACTCTGCCCAACATTCTCCTCCAGCGACTAAAGGTTCTATCGTCCAAGAAACAATTAGAAAACCTCTGAAAATACAGCATATACATTTCTAATTTAGCATATTTAGGAATAATTTATATCCCTACAAAATAAGAAATTATTGATTTATTGATTTTTAGGACGTTTTTTATAGGAATTGATCTGTATTCTCAATGTGATCCAAGTGATCACATCTGGAATCTTTTTACTGTATCCAAAACAAAATAAGACCAACTGAACAGGATTTGTAAGAAATATCAGTTTAGGCTGGAATTTCCTTTTTGTTTGTGGCCCTAATTACACAGTTCCTGACATCAGCGCTCATTAGCATGCATGAGCCTTCAGGCTTTGTGACAAAGTCCACCAGGCTTATTCCTTTCCATGGAAAAACAATAAGGAGCATTCATACTGAATAAGCAAAGCTCTCACAAGAGTCACACGAACTCCAGACATGTGTCATGCAACAACTTAATGATTGAATTCATTCATGAACACACATACACTTGCGCGCATGTAGTCTGTGCACGGTATATACTATAGTTGTCACCAATCAACATAGGACTTGGGGTCTAGGAATCAGAAACAGCATGAAAATACTTGCACTTCAGCTAGCAACCCTTTTGGACCAGGGCTTTTTTCACAAAGCAGGTTTTTGGAGTTGTCTGGATAACAATAGCTGATTAAAGCCTCGGCCCTCTCAAATATGATTAATGGGGTAATATGAAGAGAGGTATAGTACAGCTGTGGTTAAAAAGTTCCAGGTTTTACCCGGCCAACCACATCTGAAATGCATTTTGGATGCATTTGAAATGCACGTGGGGTGATTGTTGTCAAATGCTTGACATTTTTCATCAGTGGTGCTCTTGTGCCAGCGACTTCTCTTCTTACATTTACATTTACTCATTCGGACACTTTTATCCAAGCGACTGGATAAGTGAAGCAGCTTAGGGGTCAGTGTCTTGGCTGAGGACGCTTCGGCACTCTGACTGGAGGAAGGGGGATCAAACTGTCAACCAGGCGATCAGGGGACCACCTGAGCCACAGCCGCCCTGTTTTTCTACACTGTTCTGATGTCCAGACCTTGTGAAACAAGGTCCTGTTGACCCTTAGTCTAGTGAGTAGAGGAGAATAAAATCAGTGCATAAAAAAGTATGGGAATTGCATCAGCAAGAGTGATGTTTTCACAAAACTAGTTTTTGATATTGTGTTGATTAGTGTCTTCTTCCTTACTTCCTTAAATATCAGTTTCAGCCGAGAGCTTAGCAATAGTTCTTTGAGTAGTGAAGGCAGAAGATTATCTTGCTAATATTAAAGCTCCCCAAAGACATGTACTCTTCAGTGAAGTAGGAAGTGTCTCATTTCCAGTAGTTAAAATCTAAATTGAAAAAAAAAAAATTGTATATTTAAAGATGCTGGATTTTTCAATGACAGAGGCAAAAGTAGATGTATTTGCTGTGACTTTATGACCAGGTAATTTAACTAGAAAAAAACATATCAGGTGCAAGATTTAGTTGGTTTATTTTTTTTATATCTTAATACATGTCTTGTGATGCTCTTAATCAAAGTAAGTCGCAGTATCCAGGTGCCATAGCCAGGGGGTGCTGGTTAGTAAGATGTTTGTGTTTCAGAGAAGACATACAGAGGAAGACCATGGACTCTTTCATTATTTTTTCATTACTTTCTGTTTTGCAGCTGCTGGTTTGTTTTTGTCAGCATGTTACAAATGTTAGCATATAGATTTAATTATATTCAAGTTATAGCCTTTTCATTTTATCACATTTTTTTGGCTCACAATCCTTAACTCTCACTGAAGGAGATGTTTCTGCGATCATCACTTGCTTTGCAGTTGCGTCAAATATGTAAATGTCCAAGCGAACAGGAAAAGCAATGCCTCCTGCATCCCACACTGTTCAAACACATAGAGGCACTAAAGAGCAACTCTTCATGAATTTGGACGCTTGTACATGATCAAACATTAAAAAAAAAAAAAGACCATATGCTGTGGATAATTTCCATGTGAGTCAGACGACATTGCCCCAGCAGAGCACTTTCTGACTTTCCGAATCCTCACATTAGCTAAGACAACAGTTTAGCAGCTAAGCCCCAGATTAATATCGCAGTTTTAATATTCCTGCTCCAGTAATCTCTGGATTTTGTGTCAGGCAAGGTGTGCGGTTGACCTATTCTTTTGACACATCAGGCGAGAGTCCCGCTCTGTCCAGCAGATGGTCGCGCCTGCTGCTGTGGTAAAACCAACCACGTCACAGATGAAGAGCCCCTCTGATCCCATCAGCCCAGGATTCCCTGCTTACCCCTCTGCCTCTTCTTCTAGCCTTCAGTTTGTTCTTAGCGCAGGCTCCGCTTAGTGCTCCTGCTGTCTTCGTCCCACTGCTTTATCTCCAAGATTCATTCATGTGGCCACATGAACACTGACGCTTATGTGGTGCTGGAAAACCCTCCATGGAGCAAGTGAAACCAATGAGAGTTATATCGCATGAATCCATAAGTAAATCGTGTTAATTAGGCCCATATTTATGAATAAAGTAATTTTTAGCAATTTTGACATTTTGAAGCATTAGCTGACGTAATGTTGGAGCTTCTGCTGCTACTGCGCTTTTCACTGGATGTTTTTAGTCAGTGGCAAAGAGGTAAAAATGTGTGGTTTCAGTAAGTTCTACAAAAATGTAGTGTTCCATTTTGGGAAAGTCAAAGCAAAAACTAACTCATAATCTTATTTGATTAGCCTCAGTGTTCACTCTCCGTTTAGCCTGGCTTTGGACTTCAGCAACTAATGGGGTCTCTTTAGTTTCTAGCTATTTGCTAACTACACTAGTGAAACAGTGAGAGTGAATCAAAACATTAAAGTTGCAGGCCAGGAAACCAAAACAATTAGGGGAAAGAAATTTAAACGTTCCCTAATACAAAGGGGAACTAAACTGTAGCTGAGTGTTAATTCTCTTAGGATTGTCACTATGAGAAATGTTACGCAGTCATCTAATCTAATGTTAATACAAACATAATTATTAATGCAGCTTTAAGATGCTATCTATATGCTTTACCTCGGATATAGGATGTACATAAATAAGTAACCTTAAAATGCTAGAAAACTTGATGAATCATGAGCATCGGCAATATGGAACATGGAAATTCCCTTTATTTCTGAAAAACAGAAATAAAAGGAATTAAATACTTCATACATAAACCATAACTTAAAAAGGTTATTGAGACAGAAACAAGTGACAAAATGAGTGTGATATTGTTAAATAAATACTGACAGTGATATTTACTGATATTAATGAATATTGATTTCGAACAGGCTGCTTAAAGACATAAAGGAAAGTATGTTGTTCTAGTTGACAATCATGATGCTGTAATACATTCTGACAAGACAATTACCAGAGTTATACCTTATTTTAAGTGTCACTGAAAACTAAATGTAGGCTAAAAAGAATCCTCTATAGCAGTTGGGTTGGTGAGTTTGTTGGTTGTTACGAGGTTTGTTTTTGTTGTTTCCTGCAGTGAAATCCAGCAGATGGTTTCTTAGTGAAGTGTTAAACTCTGAGGGGTCTCCAACGTCACAGATTATCAGAGTGACGAGAGTTGCCTTTGGTCCACACACCTGTTGTAGGCCGCAGCAGGTTTGATTTCTACGAGTGTGTCACTGCCGCAAAACAAGTGCCTGAACTGCGTCTTTTCTCCTTCCTACAGAGTTTGAATTTTTTTCTATTCTCTCATTGGACCTGATTCAGGGTGTGAGCTTGTATCTGCAAAGTTTATGAGCATTGCCATATGCTGCAGCATGTGTGTTTCCATCGTCCAGCGCTGCAGATGGAGGCTGCTCTAATGCCACTAGATTAGCTGGGGATCAAAGAAACGTGACTAGCCGACAGTCCTCGCTTCCCCGTTTTCCACCCTTTCTCCACTTTTCTCCTGCCGTCCTTTTCTTTTTATCATATAGCTGACATTTCCCTGCCTGTAACACAAATGTCAATCAGCTTATTCATGCTCAGGTTTGACCCAGCCCGCTGCATGTTGTGTTAGTCACGTACACAGGGTGCTAATACCACATTCTGGACACTTTGTCGGTAAACAAACCAATATAGTAAGACAGTACAGTTTAATCAGATTGACCAGTGGAGGAACTGGACAGTACAGGAATTTGTTTTTCATGTCACTGTTGCATCATTTATCCAGAGAGGGCTTGTTGTTGTTGTTGTTGATGTATGAAGGCATACACTAAAGCTAGACATTCAAGTCCTTTAGCCTCATCAAAATGGTAGTCTAATGCTCAACTTGTTATTAGCAAGATTGACAAAGTTTATATTTTCATCTTATATCTTAGATAAAGAATAATTGATTAACTGTTTGATAATCCAAGTATGAAATCGGACACCTTGCAGCCACTTATTGATTTCTTTCCCACAGAAACTATGCAATCTTCCCATATTTTTGAACAATTTAAATGTATTATTTGAAGGAGGTCAGGTTAAGCAGCAAAAACTTTCAGTAACCACTAAAAAAACATTGCTCTCATTGCTTCCTTTCGATAAAAGACCCTTATCTGATGTCAACCGACCTCTTTAGATTTTACTTAGATTTTACTTAGACCCTGCTTGTTGTCATCATATGTCTTTAAAGTTTTAGTTAGAGACATGTATGTATAGAAAAAAAATCATTACAAAGATGAATAGATTCTCAGGAAAAAAATAATAAAATACTTATATAAAAAGATGGATGAATAGTGCAGAAACATTTAAAATGACAAAAGATGAGACAAAAAAGACTTATTTTAAACAAAAATAAATGTAAAATAGCAAAGTGTACTGTGGAAAGGAATGTACACAGTGAATGATTTAGTAAACGTAATAGTAAGTTGGAACTAGTGTGGTTATTAAAAAAAATGTTAATTTCATTTTTCAGAGGAAAGACATAATAAAGTACATGTAAGACAAAAATGAGCCTATACATACTTAAAAAAGAACAAGATAAAAGTAACGTAAAGGCCAAAGGCTGTGCTGTCTCCTTTAAAAATATATTAATTAATCAGAAAAAAAGATAAACACATACATATATCATTAAAATAAGTTCAGGTTCAGGTAGTCGAGGAGAGCTTGCCTAATATTGTTTAGTAGTTAAATGAGTGTAGCTGTTGATTTTAAATGACAGAACTCAAGCATTTCTCTGAAGCAATTTTAAACATGGAGAATCTGAGGATTTCCAGTGGGAAAGTATAATTAATTCAATTAATGTGTTAAAGCCTTCTTTTAAAAAGTTGTCAGCAAAGTGCACATTCTTAAATCTACAAGGACGATAGGATGAGATGCACGTCTTAATTTGGACATATTGTGATATCTATTTGCTGGCAATGTTCTGTACCTTACGGCAACCTGGCAGCGTGACGTGGTAACTAGCAGGTAATCCCTGCTGTGATGTATCTCTGGCCCGCAACCAGAGTTTAGTCAACAGATGGAAACAGGTGGATTAGCCCTATAAAAGAGGAAGGAGACCGGACACCAGCACACGAGCAGAGGAGCAGAGAGGAGACAGATGTACTCACATTCAGCCGTTACACTTAAGACTTAATCGGAGGCGGGAGAAAAAGAGAAGAGTGAGAAACGACCAGAAAGAGAACAATAGTGCAACAAGTGGATATAGTTGCTGGAACCTCTTGACTTGTGTCTGTGGTGTTTGGAGCTTTCAAGAAGGGAAGATGACTGTTATCAAATCTGGCAGACAGTAAGTACACACCTGCGACTGTGCAGTCATAGCGGCGTTACCGCTGTGCTCATCTGCCACTGTTCCTGTGCGTTTCATGCATGTTTCCCTGGTTGCTGAGCAGAGATATGGCACAGCTGCGGTTAAAAGTAGTTTGATATTTTACCAATATAATATGTGATAATATATATCATATATGTTCAACTTCTATCGCTGTCATGTCAAAAAAAAAAAAAATTGGTGTTGTCAAAATGGTAAGGAGGGTTTTTGTTTTTTTGTTTTTTTTTCCTTTTAGTAAGATTAAACATAAACATGGATGGTGCTGAATAAAATCACAGCTGCTTTAATTGGCCACGAGTTGAACCCCCCATTTTAAGTTGAAAATACTTAATTTGTCTTGAAAAAAGGCACCTTTGAATTCAGTGAGAGTTCGTGCTTTCATCATCGTTATTTTTTTTTTCCTGGATTACAGAGGAGTTCAACATAAATTGTGCCCAGGAACTAACAGAAAAATAACCAATTTACCATGTGCCGACACTCTAAGCTTAAGCCTTACATAGCAGGAAGTCCTGACATACAGGACAGTGTGTCAGGTCGTGGCGATCAACGTCTGTTTGTTTCTCCACATGACTTAGCAAAAGCGCTTTAATCCGCTGACACTGGGTGAACTAGGAACTGGCATATGCTCGGTCCAGCTGTGCGTAATTCTGTCTGTTTACAGGTGACTCATCAGATTTTGACACCTTCATTCTGGGCTGCTGAGGTGACCTGACTCTCGGCGTGTCTGCTTTTGTCGTGTCAGTCACCTGCAGGTTGATATAAGTTTGTTTTTCTTGTGTTTCAGAGTGCCAACAGTTCCGGTGAAGAACCTGAATGGATCGAGCCCTGTGCACCCTGCACTGGCAGGTAAATATATTGAAAACCAATTTTCTAGTTTTATTTAAATCGATGAATACATATCGGCACTTATTTTAAAGTAGGTGTAAAATTGAGCTTTTTTCCTTTTAAGAGGAATCTTAGTTCTTAAAGTGTGTTCTACTTTTACTTGACACTGATTTAATACAGATGACACAGCTAATGACATATGGCCCCAAATGTAACTAGTATTTGAGCTAATCCAACAGCCAGCCTTCAACAGTATGGTCAATAGATAATTCCCTGGATAAAGAGCTCATTATGTGAGTAAACCCAAATACCGTGTCTCACATCTCCCCTCCTCTGGCTGTACACAGGTATTACAGGCATCCTGATGAGCGCAGCAGGACTTCCTGTCTGCCTGACCCGCCCACCCAAGCTGGTGCTTCATCCTCCGCCTGTCAGCAAAAGCGACATCAAGCCCGTGCCGGGTCTGGGCCACTGCTGCCGCAAGACTACCAAGAAACAGGCCCGTAAAGGTGGGTCTGATAATGATAAAGCCGGCTTTTGCTTTTGGCTGACTGTGCATTTTACTCATAAACAGGTCCTCATACTTAATATCTTCATCTCCTAGGCAAGACCCCCGAGGAGGTGGTGAAGAGGTACCTTCAAAAAGTTCGGAATCCCCCAGAAGAGGTGAGTTCAACTTATCGATGATTTTCAGCTTTCAGTGATTCAACTTGCAGTTCTTTGTGAAACATTTTACCATCCAAATACAAAGGGATCTTATCAGAAGTGCAGCTACTCATTTGTCTAGGAGCTTTCAGCCACATCTCATGCTCTTCATCGGCAGATGGATTTTTTTGGTTGTGATGGAGATGGTTTTGTTGTAATCACATGACGAAAGCACTGAATTTAAGTGAAGTGATAACAGGTTGTTATTTGTGCGTAGGGGATCATAACCCCTGACCACTGAGCAAACTCCCTCTACCAGTGAAGACCATGACATGTGGCAGAAAGCTATGGTAATCAGATTTATAAATTCTTATGTTTGACATGCATTGGCCAGTTGGACCACCAGCTTTATGTCAAACAATATGATGGACATTTTTGACTATTCTGACAATTTTCTTTTTTTCATTTTTTTAAAACAGGAAAACTTGAGAAAATTTGTTTTTATTGGCAAATAATAGAAATTGCAGAAAAAGCGGTCAAAACTGTCTGCTGTATCAGATTGGATGAGACATAAATTGCACTTTAAATTGTCTTCCCAACTCAGGACTGCACCATCTGTATGGAGGCCCTGGCAGGACCATCGGGCTATAAGGGCCCAGGCGTGGGGGGTATCTCCCGGGCCGAGTCGGTGGGCCGTTTGGCACAGTGTGGTCACCAGTACCACCTTCAGTGCCTTGTTGCTATGTACAACAACGGCAACAAGGATGGCAGCCTGCAGTGCCCCACCTGCAAGACCATTTATGGAGTCAAGACTGGCAACCAGCCCCCTGGCAAAATGGAGTACCACGTCATCCCCCACTCCCTTCCTGGCCACCCTGACTGCAAAACCATCCGGATTATTTACAACATCCCTCCTGGCATTCAGGTAAATTGAGGCCAGGTGCTTCTGTGATACACGAGTCAAAAATTTCCCTCTATTAGGTGTTTAGACTTTGCTCGGATGATGTGATTAAACATGGTCTCTCTCTTTAGGGCCCAGAGCACCCAAATCCTGGCAAACCCTTCACCGCCCGTGGGTTCCCCAGACACTGCTACCTCCCTGACAGTGAGAAGGGACGCAAGGTAAATGAGAAAACATCTCCTCGTTCTGATTTTATGAGTAGTATGAAGATTACATGACTGGATTTTAGGATAAAATGACATTGCCTACTTCCTTCATTCAGGTTCTGAGGCTGCTCCTGGTAGCATGGGACCGCCGGCTCATTTTCTCCGTGGGTACGTCGAGCACCACTGGCGAGTCCGACACAGTCATCTGGAATGAGGTACACCACAAGACAGAGTTTGGCTCTAACCTGACCGGCCACGGGTACCCTGACCCCGGCCACTTGGACAATGTCCTGGAGGAGCTCAAGGCTCAGGGCATCACCGAGGAGGAGTGTCTACCGAGAGACTGAACAGAGACTCTTAAGGCACCGAAGACATAAGAAACTGGAGTCTGTAAACAAGCAATGCTGGGAAGGGATACACAGCTGAACAGACGAATTATTTTCAAAATCTGACAAAATGAACAGAGAGGAACTTTAACCACTGGAGACGGAAAACAACTTCAAAAAACAAAAATCCTCACAGGAACGTTACAGAAATAGTTTCAGCAGAATTTTCTGAGATTCAAATTTCTCTTATGACTGCATGAGTCAGTTTTGAAACATGAAATCATTTTCTTTCCTGATGCAGTAACAGTGTCAAGATCGCAGATGTTATTCCGTGAGACATTTGAGCCCACTGTGCACATGAGTCGGTGTTAAGTTAAAAAAAAAAACAAAACAAAAACTGTCATTTATACTGTGAAACTTCTTACCAAGAATGTAATTAAGTGAATTTTGCTGAATTGAAGCGTTTATCACAACTACTGCTGCTATGTGGAATTGAACAGAGGTTAAAATGAAGAAAAAAAAGTGGTGTCTGTAAGTTGTTTTTTGTTTTTGTTTTTTTTTCAAGCGTTAATCCACAAGCAGAAATAACTTTTCACTGCAGATAAATATTTCAAGTCTATAACTGGATATCTGAGCATGGATATTTGCTGACCTCTAGTGGTACTTTTCCAGATCTACATTCCTGTTTAGGTTTGGTTTTTAAATTGTATGTTGTATATTATGAATACTTGATATATTATTAGATTATATTGTTTCCATTCTGTCATGATTTTATATTTTGATTTTACAATTTGTTTATATGCGGTGTGGTTCATTGCATTGATTTTGAGTGCGCCGTGATGGACTGAGATGTGGGGCGAAGTTGAGATAAGCTGCCGGTGTACCTGGGTTTGCCTGACACTTTATATGCCATTTACCAGCCCCTTTCTTTCAAAAACATTATTTTCAGTATTTTGTACTTGATAGGTTCACAAACTGACATTCCTTAATTGTTCTGCCCCTAGAGCATGGGTACATTTAATAGCTTTCTGTGTCTTCTTGTATCTGCATTAATGTTAAGGACTGATAGAGGAAAAGCTACGACGGATTATACCTCCCCCCCAGGAGGAGTAAATACCCAAAAAGATAGGATTGAACCTCCTGCCTGAGCTCAGATTTGCACAGAGCTTTCTACTTAGTATCATAAGGAAACGGACAGCTTGTATCTACTGTATTTTTGTGTAGGACACACACACCAGCCTCAAATGCTCTAATCACTCTACAAAATGTTGTCATTAGTTGGTTTTTTTTTTGTTTGTTTGTTTTTTTTGTCATGTTCAATGTTTACCATGAGCAGGTTGCAAAAGACTGTCCCTTGTTGTGGATCCAGCTTTGGCCAAAGTGGTCCGGTCAGTTTGCATTCGGTCCAAAGCGGTCCGATCTATTACATGGTACGTTAGACAAGATGTACAAGAGTATGTGTTGACAGACTAAGGTAGGCCAACATTAAAAGCATTTATACTTTATGATACATTATGTATGCACTGTACTGTATGTATGTGTTTTATGTGCACAAATTTGCATTAAACGTTTTTCTAAGGTTCAAAGAGATAACAGAACCCTACTCTGGTTTACCCTTTTACTTTAAGTAACGTTGATAATGTAATATTTATTTAAGTCCACAAATATGCCAACTTTAAATACTTCAAAGTGAGACTATATGTTTCTTTAATAAACAACAGTTGCTTTGGCCTCAAGTGAAAAATACAACATAATTGCAAACACTAAAAGGTAGTGTAACATATAAAGTCCATAAACTGAATCCATCAATTGCTAACATTAGCAAACTATCTAAAGTTAGTTAACATTACCCACCATGAGCTACTGGTCATACTAGACCAGCTAAGACTCTAGCAGCAAAACCCTTGAGTGTATTGACCAGGGCTGCATTTGTTTACTTCTGAACCGAGCTTTTAATTTATAAGAGGATGAAAGTAATGTTTTTATCCTCAGATGTTATGTAGTGTCACTTTAAAAAGCGAACGCCCTTATTGGAACCCAGTCGCCAAATCACATATCAACAACATACAGCTAAAACTGTAACTGCAGTTTCTTACTACATGTTTGACCTCCATCTAAATTTTTTAAGAAACATACTAGATTGTTTTTGGCACTTTTTCGGCATCTTTCATATGAAGTATAAAAGTGGGACCATTAAATTGAAAAATTAGTTGAGATCACATCTGTTTTCTTGTGTGTGTTTGTGTACTGTGTTACTGTCACCAAAACACTACAGATGTATGAATAGCAGTTTCTGGCTACAGGGGATAAATGTACCAATACTCCAAAAATGATGGAATCTTTAAAAAAAAAAAGAAAAAAAAAGATAAGTCTCTTGAAATGTTGCTTTCACTTATCTGAACTGAGACGTATTCCAGGGTTTTTTTCATCAGATTTATTTTGTTTTACTGAGAGTGGAGTTGCACTATTAACTAACAAAATATAGGTAGTACTAGTGTTTAAAATGGTTTGGTTTAGTTGATTCTGCAAGTGCTTACTAAATAAAATGATAATACATCTTGATTCTATGTATATTGCTTACATCTTTTGAAATGTATTGTGTCAGTAAAATTGTGTCCAATTTCTTCGTTGATGAGCAAAATTAAATAAGAAATTTATAAAAGGTTCCTGAAAAAAAAAGTCTTTTCATATTGTTAGATTTTTCAATGTGGTTGGATTTTATAGATCATTCATTACTAACTTCTACTTCTAGACTTGAGCGACACATGAGCACTTTATCCGTAGATTAGTCTGGCTCCTGGATTAGTAATCTGGATTACCTCCCCTTTAATGAATGAAAAAATGTACAAGGGTAACTAAGTACAATTATATGGGACCCAGCAAGAGGACTCATGATATTTAAATAGTTAAGTTAATAGGCAGTTGTGATAGTATTGTCACTGAAAGAGCAAATATTTATTAATACATTAGCATTTAAAATATATTTTATGGCTAATTTAATGTGATTTTTTCTGTGAAAAAGCCATCCAATCTGTTTAAATCTGTGCAAAAACTATAAATGCAACAATTACAACACTGCAAAAATAATGAACTGAATGTTTGCTCATAGCAAAAAAAAAGATTTTTTGAGGCGCAGACCTTTTAACTGGCCACAGGAGGTAAAAAGGAAAAGCAAACATTCAAAACCTTTCACACTTACTTTCATTTACTCTTCCATTTCTGCAAAAGCAGATCTTAAAATTTGTCCTCGGATCTGACAGATGTGATGGATTGGATATAGCTGCCAATTTGCGGCATGGAAACACACCAGCCGCTGGTTAGGTTACCGAGGAGCAGATGGGTTAAGGGTCTAATCAGGCCAAGACGACTGAGTTAAGCCAGACTGACATCAACTCATGGCACTAATAAAGATAAAGTGAGGACAGACAAATTGTGTTGCTGCATTACTTTTTCTGGAGAGACAAAGCAGCTGCTAAGACTCTGCAGAGGAAGAGTAGTTTGGGGTTTTACCGTCTGTGTATTTGTGTAAAAGACAGTGCAGCTTCGGTGCACGAGAGGGGAACAGAGAAGGGAGGGAGAGAGAAAGGGAGCAGGAGACAAGAGAAAAAATACTCATAATATGGTAGATTAGGGTGCTTGAGATGGGGGTAGATGGAGATCTGCGCCTTGCTGAGACCCAAATGGGGGAGGGGTCTCCAACTGGTCAGAGAAACCCCTTCCTGCAGGGGTCCATTGTCTACCACCCACAGCTATGAATAGAAAGCTGATTACAGCAGTCAGCATATTGTATTCCACTGCAGGATTGCCTACGGTTGATCACCACGTATTACCATTTTGTCTGATGTCTCCCCTCCATTATTTCCACCTACAGCAAAAGCCTTTTTCAGTGAAAGGCTTCTGCTCCCCTTTCAGGTCTGAACTGCAGACTTGAAGGGTTTTTCTACTCCTCTACATCACGCCAGACGAGGCAAAATCTTCCCTCTCACTGTCTCAAAATGACTTGTGTATTATTAAAAGCTTTTAAATGGAGCAGAGTGTTGGCTAACTACCACATCTAGTGCCTTGTTGCCAAGGAAACAAATACCCGTGGTCTCAGCCCCCCGCCTCCACCACCACCCCAACCCACCAACCTCCTCCCCTCCCCTGAGGCTCATATTTCAAAACTGTCAGCAGTCTGGTGCTCTAACACTGCTGCCTTTCAGCTAAAAGCTTTTTGTGCTGCCAGTGGAGCAGAATGGAGGGGAAAGGAGAACGGACGGGAGTGGTTAGAGCAGAGGGGAGGGAAAACGAAGGGCCTCCCTCATCGTTGCCAAGGCAACTTGATGTCACGGTGACATCACGCACCACTAAAAGCTTTTAACCGGATTCCTCTCCTGCCTTAGGCCCCATTTTGAGTCCTCTTTCAGCTAGGCTAGGGGGAAGGGCACAGGCAGGACGGTGGTGTGTGTGTGTGCCTTCTTGCACGTCTCACTCCCACACCTCACGCAGCTCCTTGCACAGTAAAAGACTTTCAAATTCAACCTCTAAAGATCCTATTTCCTCCAAACACAGCCAGTTTAAAAAAACAACAACAAGAGAACCACAATAATAATGGCATCAGATGATGGTTTCAGCTACCTAATGCCAGGCCACAGTGAGAAGCACAGGCGGGCCCCAAACTGGACCGACGGTGAAATGAAAGCCCTCCTGTACGTCTGGGAGGAACATCACAACGAACTGAAGATGAGCAAGAGGAACGCAAAGGTTTACGAGAAGATGTCCCAGAGGTTTTTCCAACTGACCGGAGAGCAGCGTTTCAAAGAGGAGATCAAGATGAAAATCACCAACATGTCTTTCCAGTACAGGCAAGTGCACCAGCTCCCAGAGTTACAACTCCGAACTCCAGCTGTTGCATGACTAAAAACTTCCCTTTTTGTCCCAACAGGCGCCTGAAATCCACAGTTGGTGAAAGCGGGGAAACACCGGACTGGCCCTACTATAAAGCCATCGAGAAGATCCTATCCAAGCCTCTGGAGAACGGGCGGGTGAACTCTTTGGAGTTTCAGGTCTCCACTGCAGGTCCTTCCACTTCCTCCCAGTCTACAGAGAACCTGGTGCCCCAGTCCGAGGAGGGGGTGTTGGGTTTCCTGCCAGAGTACACAGGCTCCTCAGATGAGATGGAGATAAAGCAAGAGCTGGACTCTTTGAGCTCTGACAGTGAGAACACACAGGGCTCCAGGTAAAAGGAACTAGAAGACACACATGATTTATGTGTGTGTGTGCTTGTGTGTGCTTGTGCTTGCTTGCGTGTGTGTGTGTGTGTGTGTGTGTGTGTGTGTGTGTGTGTGTGATTTAATCACTGATAAAAGTAATAATGGTTTAAAAAACTAACTGACGTTTTCCAGTGTTTCAGTGAAGCAATCGACCAAAGTTGTTCATACAAAAATCAACTAAGCTGACATGATGGAGATAGTGGTTACAGACTTGAATTTGTCATGTTGCAACATTAGAGAAAACTCAACTTCTAAAATACTTTTATTGAGAATTTGTATTCAGATTGTGAGTAGATGAATTGGATGTCTATGTCATGTCAGGGTTTTCTTTTAATTGTATTTTGTGGCCTTACCCAGCTGATGGAGTTACATGGTTGACATGGAAATTGTGGTCAAATAAGGAACAATTCATACATATAGATTTTGTATGATATCATCAAATAATATGTGACAATATCATATAATATAATTTCTTGATATGCCTTTATCATATGATTCACTGTATATAACCACGTGTTATCACATGATTAAATTCATTAAAAAATTAGTTTAAGCTCCTGCATGACAACTGAGCATCTCCATCTGCTGGGGAAGGTCATGACATGTGGCTGAAAGCTTAGTATACACCAAGTATGCGGAAGTTTTTTTTTCCTGAACTGCTATTTCCAAGATCAAGAATGAACCTTCAGGCTCAAGGGTACATATAACTGGGTAATAAAGACAATAAATAGGAAGTACAGTAACTAAAAGATTAGAGGGAAAAAAGGGATTAAATGTTTTAGGCCAACTGGGTAAACTATAGCATGATGGCAAGGATGGGAATGCATTAATTTTATGTCTTACTATTTTACAACGAAGGAGTAATATAGTTTTGGAAAAACTTCAGGAAATATGAGGGGAAAACAATTAATTTAAAATGAAATATCCAAATGTGTTCATCTCTAAACTTTCCAAGCTTCCCAGTTTTTGTTAATATTACCTTGAAATGAATATAATGATCTATAATTTAATAAATATATGACTAAAGTAGGTTATCCAATTCCACCAGAGTCAGAAGCATAGATGGAAGTTATTGCTCTCAGCTAAGCTAGGCTAGTTCGCTTTTAGCAGGACTATTTTTTTAAATTCTCCATAACTGAATTTGGCTGCTGCCTTACTTATTTTGGATATCAAACTAAATTATAATGATGTTAGTTAAATTACTAAGGTGTTAGTTTAATTAGAATAATATATATTTCAATTAAATAAACAGGTGAGGTCAATTACATAAACAGGTTTTTATATTTAGCTTTAGCCAAGGCTAGCTGTGTTTATCTTCTGCTAGCTTTAAATGGATATGTCTGTCTGGCTTTAGCTGTGTAGTAGACTGTTAAGTTTGGTTTTTAGTTGTGTTTTCACTAACTGCAAATTTTACTTGCCATTTTCTTTGAAATTATACTTAAGTAAACTTAAGTAAACTAGCTTTGACCCAGGCTAGCCATGGTTATCTTATGGTTGGTCATTCTTTATACCGTTATCAGCGCTTTTGACTGGTTTCGGTTTAGCAATAGCCATATTTTGAAGTAACAGCAAATTTTAGATACCATTTCTATGAAACCATTCCTGGATGACATAATTTCTAAATGAAGTAAAATAAATGTTTGTTTACAAACAAATGTCATTGGGTCAGACTTAAAATTTGGCTTGATATGCATTTACCTCATTTTAGCTTTTGTGTGGAAGAATATATCAGTGCCACTTTAAACACTTCATTAAGTATTCAGCATTATTTAAAAAATACTTTTAATACTTTATTTTTATGACTTCTGGTTTTGGGAGAAAGTTGCCTAGGTTTACAAATTGCAGAATGGACCATTGTTGAAGATTTTAGGATCAAGTTCAATCAATCAATCAATTTTTGGATGAATTTTTGGACTCTGAGGTGATCACTTCTTATGAGGCACTGCCTGCTATAAAAGGCCACCCTCTGTTTTCCAGCTCCCATCCGATTTCAGTTAGGAAAAGGCATGGCAACAAGCACCTCTCCATGAAGAGGAAGAAACTGCGGGTAATGCAGGCCATGCTACAGCAACAAAGGAGGTCGAGCCGAGCCATAGAGGAGACGTGCAGGGAGGTCCGTCGGGCCATGCATCAACAGAACCTCCTACAGGTCCAGTGTCTGCAGCTGCAGGAACGTATGATGAACCTTCTGGAGAAGATGATCCAGCCTCCCTCTGCCACATCAGCGTCATGGGGTCAGAGTGGGGTCAAAGACCCAGGGAAGCCATGAAGTGTTTGGGTTATGATTGTTGGGAGAGATCATGGTCTTGCCTCGCCTATAACCTTTTTGACGCAAAAATAAAGTATATTTATTTTTGATTTTTAGTTAACATTGAACAGAGACATACTAAAATATGCTGTTATTATTTCTGAATGTATCATCAGCCTGAATATCATTAATGGAAAATGACCATGTTAATAACCATAATGAAATAGGCCTATACTGGCACTTTAGCATCTACAGTAAGTCAGGCTCCAGTGTTTTAATTTCAAGGATAGTTGTATCTGATCTTCTTTATTGGTAATTTGTACCTCATTAAAAACACAGTGGGAACAACAGCCTTGGAAAAATAAACTCATCTTGTCACTTTGTTTTTTTTCACCATGCCTGGATAATAACAAGTTGGGAAGGTTTGATGCCAAAACAGGGTAATTTGTAGAAATATGAACCAGTAGTTGAGGCAATAAACTTGCTGTTACTGCGAGGTTGTCAGCAAATAGCGTCATAACCAATACAAACTTCATGATTTCTTGTAAAAGGAAATTCCCTGACTCTTAAATGTGTCTTTTGTGCTCAATACCAGAACAATACCAGAACAGTCAGTATTAACAAAAGCATGCTGGCCACCATAATTTGTAGTCTGCCTGCACACTAATTGGACTAAGTATAGTAAAATAACAAGAACAAGAACAAGAACAAGACCAATAATAATACTAATAATGATAAGAAGAAAAGAAGAAGAAGAAGAAGAAGAAAAGAAGAAGAAGAAGAAGAAGAAGAAGAAGAAGAAGAAGAAGAAGAAGAAGAAGAAGAAGAAGAAATTATACAGCATTTAAGTTTGGATAGCGTTGTACTTTCAGGGTTGGACATAAATGCAAAGGTCAAGACAGAACGTAAAAACATGTCTTTTCAATACTACATAAAGATGACCTGTTCCTGTCTAAATTTCTGCTGAATAAAACAACTCATGGTCTGGCCATCACTTCATGAGTTTCACCGTAATTTTCCTCACTGTTACCCAGCCATATCTGTTTCTGCAGGGTAATTATTGAGATGCAGATATAGAGCTTAAATGTTAGGATCTTTGCCTTCCAGCCTATTTTAAGGGGATTTGGAGAAACTAGGGATTAAGTCGGTTCCATCACACACTACGCCGATTCCACCGAAGTCACTACTTAATGAAAAAGAAAATGCAGTGCTGTTTTGTTTTCATTTTTCACGAACTGCACACACTAGTTACAAACGAAGCAAAATGCAAAAGCTTTTCACTGTCTGGTATTAAACGATAATCCCATCGTCACATGACACGTTTCATCAAATGACTTTCGGATATTCCCTCCTTGTCTGCAAACGCGTACGGCCGCACACGCGTAGTAAAGCCACGTGACTCGGGCGCGCAGCCGTTGAAGCCCTTTTGACCGCAGAGGTACGTTTACAGACCATCCGCCGTAAAATTGCTGCGCCGGTGTGAGAGAGACAGGTAGCGACCCACCTGCAAAGTAACTGAGAGAGTAATGGCATAATCATATTGGTAAGATTATCTAACTTTTTACTAAATCATTATTATTATTATTATTATTATTATTATTATTATTATTATTATTATTATAGAACTTACCACCAGCGTGTTTTGCATTTTCAAATCTAACATCCCTCTTTATGTGTGCGTCCGGTATGATGACCACAGAGCTTAAAGCGCGGTTATAATCCTGGTTTATCCACATTTAAATCGAATTATTTATTTAACAAACAAAAATATTGATTCTTTTTAAATCTGATTTACTTTGGCGCACAAAACAAAAGACCCGTCACCCGTGGTCGACGTCAGCCAATCGCGTCACTCCGGTCGGTTTCTTTTCGAATGTCGAACGCGACCGGAGTGACGCGATTGGCCGGCAAGGGGGGAACGCACGTCACACGCAACACGTCGCACGTCGCGGAGGACGTTACGCTGTCATGGTTACGGCGAAAGACGCTTCGCTGTCCCCCCTCCGCGGTTTGAGTCAACGGAGGGAGGCGGGGCTGCCGCGCGTCGCCATATGGACCAGAAACCGAATCGACGCTAGGAAATATTGTCCCGGACAATGGAAGCGTAACGTGAACGATGTGAACGCGTGGACTAGGATCAACGTGATTATAAAACTATAAGTTTCCTTTCGAAAAACAAAAAGGTAAAAAAACTTTTCGTCCTCGAACAGCTTCATTGTTGCGGCGCTCGTCGGACCGGAGTCCGAGCGTTGCGTCCCCGCGTCGGCTCGTTCGTTTTTCCGTATCTGGCTTTTACGACGAAATCAAACGACTTTTTTAAGGCTCTGTCAGGTGTTTCCTGTGTGCGAGGGGGGGAATAAACGTTTAACTTGTGCGGTGGGATTAGTTTTGGAACAAACTGTGGTTGAGAGATACCAAAGATTTGTTATCTTTAAAGCGCTGTCGGTTGGTAACGAGCCAGCTGGCACTCTTCTTTTTGGGGGGTTAGTTGGTGGAGGGGTGGATGTAAGTAATTTGCAAACTGTGTGAGGACATAAAAGCTATGCGTCCTATCCCTGACAGATAATTGCTAAAATAAGATTGATATCGGTGTGTTACCTTGTTATTGAATTTCTTTTAAAATGCAACTGGGAAAAGACCCTTTTTTTCCCCCTCTTTTTAGGTCCATTGATTTTTCTTATCTTCGGTTTTAACCGTCTTTCGAAACTTAGTCATAAAATGAATTTAGGGGAGTTGCATTTTAATATCAGGTATTTTCATTTGTTTCAATGTGTATTTTGTAATTCTGTTTTTAGCAAATGCTCAAAAAGTGTATGTACTTATAGTATTCAAACAGTAATGTACGTTTAACCATAAAATGCAGCACCTGACACAAGAAGTCAATTTATCATTTAATGGATTGAGAAAAAAATGAACTGCTTATTATTGATTCATTGTTTAAGTTAGTTTTCAAGCAAAAATGACAAAAAATAGCTGGTTCCAGCTTCTTTTTTTGCTTAATGTTTGTTTAAACTGACTGTAGACTTAATTTATTCTGGTTTTGAAACAAATGAAGACATATGGGATTCTTACAAGCTGGGTGTTTTGACTTTCTTTTTTTTTCATATTTTATAGTCCACACAACCAACCAATTAATATATTTTATTATTCAACAGAATATTGATAATTAAAATATTCAGTAGTTTAAGCCCTGGTTTAATGCTTTAATTAATATTTTATCCCAACAGGTGAAAGATGATGAGCAACTGAATTATTTCTCTAAGTGATCTGTCATTTTTTCTATAGTTTGCTATATATAAAAAATCCAAACAAACTGCTAACTACTTTTCAACTCTGTCTCTTACAGATTTTTGCCCACTTTGCATAACTGTAGGATGACAGCCACAGAATTGTGTTGACAACTTGCAAGCATTTCAGTTCTCACACACTGGATCTCACAGCACCCTGCGACAAAGATGAGGATACAGGGACAGCCTGAGGGTGCAAGGAGGCGTCTGGAATTAAATGCAGTTGGTGAGCTCAGGGGTGTGGAGGTCATCCGTGGTCGGGCGGGATATGGCTTTACTATTTCTGGGCAGAGGCCTTGTCTGTTGAGTGGCATTCTGGAAGGAAGTCCTGCTGAACTAGTGGGGCTCAAACAAGGGGATCGCATCATGGCGATCAATGGAACTGACGTGTCCACTGCTCTGCATGAGACTGTTGTGCAGTTGATTGGCAGTTGCACAGGACCCTTACAGTTGGTGGTGCATGCTGATGGACGCATATTGGGGAACCCCATCCTTACAGATGAAAAATTTGGGACTGGCCACAAAAGTGGTATTTTCCAGAAGGCAGGTGTTCTTCGCACTATATCTGATGATTCAAGCAATTCCTCTTTTCACTCAAGTCATATCCTCACCACCAAACAGAGGCCAGTATCGGAGCCTGATATGTCACAGTGGTCAAAACAGTGGAGTGTTTTAGCTGAGCAACCAAAGGAGGACACTTCTAGGATGGGGGACACAGACTCTGTTTTTACAGACCCAGAAGATGTCAACCCAGACTGGTGTATTTTAAACATGACCTTGGTGGTTGGCTACCTCAGCTCCACAGAGCTGATTTTGAACACTACTGGATCAGAGGTGGACTGTTTAAAAGCCATTAGGGAGCGAATACGGCAGTTGGGAACAGAGCAGGATACCCATACTCTAGTGATCATGAAAATTATGTTTGACTGCATCCGACTTTGTGACGACGCGGGAGCTGTTTTGGCGGCCTTTCCTGCTGAGAACCTTGTCTTAGGGGCTGTGTGTGCTGAAGACCCACGATTCTTTTGCCTGGTTACTACAGCACATATTATAGATGGCCGTGTACCAGAGGATGGTCCTCTGCGGGCCTCCTGCCATGTTTTCTTTATTGACCCTGAGCTGGGAAACCATGAAGACCACAAAGGGATTGCAGGACGCTTTGGCTTTAACTGCACTCCAGATCCAGATGCATTGGGCTGCCTGGAATTCCCTCAGATCCCCCCAGATGTCCTCCACTTTGTCACAGTACTGTACAGTGACATGGGGGAGGCTGTGGAGAGGCTTAGAGTAAAACTGGACATGGAGGCTCAGCAGCAAGCCAAGGAGAATGGTAGCACTGGCAAACAAGGTAGCGCCAGCAGCAATGGGGACAGTGGAATAGGAAATGCATCCCCCCCTGAGGAGAGAGCGGACAGGGATTTCCCTTCTGCAATTCAAGCCCACCCTGGGGCCCTCCTCCCCAGCTGTCCATGGGATTATCCTCCGGCTGAAGACCTCACCCCAATAGACCTCTCTGAGAATGGCCAAAAACATAATCCAGAGAACAGTGCCAGCACACATTCCCTTTCAGAGTCACTACCTGGTCCCGATTCACTAACCAGCTTTTATGGAGGTCCCCCACCCAGGCTTGAATTCCAGTTTAAACCTCCACCACCTCCTCTGCCTCTGGGTAAAAAAACAAACTTCTTTGGAGACCCTCTCAGGGGCAGCCAAAGGTGGTTCTCAAAGCCAAAGTGGGCTAAAGCCTTAAGCAGTGATCCTGAGCCTCAGGAGACATTCACCAACAACTGGTCCTCCAGTGTTAGCCTTAACTCTGGCACAAATAACCTGCCGCCCCCCATGAGCCAGATTCCTTCAGATAGGTACCAGTCAGCAGAGCTCATGATGATGCCACCCAGAGAGGAATGGACCAAAAGGTTTCTTGAACAGAGAGATAAACAGCGTAAGGATGGTAGTACCAAAAATGTGAGTAAGGATTTTTTTTTTACCCTTTAAAGCTTAAATTTTCAGCATTTGAAAATGGCACATTTAACACATTTTGAGATGCTTTCCTCATTCAGGTCACACAAGTGAACTGTGGTCTAAATCAGGTTTTCCATACCTTATTTCCTTATAACTCATTAAGACAAAACAATGTGTATTTATGACCCCTCATGTGTATTGGTTGTCTAATGAGAGCACAGGGTTTTGTTCCTCTTATTTTGAGAGCCCTAAAGAAGAAGAAAAATGATCCCCAGAAGCAAAAAATTGAGAAAAGCCTGAGAATATAAACATAATTTTGTTTAGCAGAAAGATATGTTTTTTCTGGTTCTTGTCCTTTTATTGCCCTGCAAACCCTCAAGTGTATCTTGTGACCCCTATTGGTCTCAGTTAATTGCTTGAGTAACGTTAACTCAGTCGGCCAATTGAATTTCCACTGCTTAGCAACAATGAGGTGAACTGGCTTCACAAAAAAAAAACCCAAAACATCAACAAAAACCAGTATAATTATGGATTACCTTTAAACTTGACATATATATGTTTTTGATTTGTGCATAAGTGTGTATTTTTTCCAGATACTCTTGGATTTTAACCAGCAATTAGTCTAATTATTGCTCATATACACCTTATCTTTGCAGGTAATTTCCCAGCCATGTGTTAAAGAGAAAACCTTATGCAAACTAACATTAAATAGATCCATTGTAAGCACAGTCATACTGAGACCAAGAGCATCTGTTTCTGTACTTCATTCATGTTTAACACAGCAAGACAGGAAGTATTAAATGGTCACAGGGAGTTAAGTTTCCAGACATTGGGGGGGGTATTAATAAGTGTGTTTTTGGTGGAGCCTAAAATGAGATACAATACTACTATTTCAATAGTAAATTGGTGTTGAGTGTGAATTGAAGTCAGAAAGCACCTGAGTTGTAACTCCATGATGTCATTGTCGTAAACATGTGGATATCGTTTTGTGTTGGTGTGCTGCTATCCACATTGCCCACAAGATGTCCCTGTGTTTCCATGTAGTCCCGGCTTTAATAAGCCTTTCTTTGGATTACAGTGATATGTATGCAGGATATCTCTCTTTTTGCTTCTTTCTCTCAGCCACAAAAATGGCTTCAGTTAGCTGGAATATAGGGACAAATAGTTTTGTAAATGACTAAATATTAAAATTGATGGCAACCTAGGTTATGTGCAGTGAGGTTTTTTTTTAATAGTTATTCTAGAGTTTTAGAACTCGTATTTTCAGCACTTACTGTAGTTTTCCACGTTGTTTATATAAGCAAGGTAGTTTCTTGTGTTTATAAATGAGAACTGGATTGTGCCTTTGTCCCTTAGCTTTCATTAAATCAGAATGAAGACAATCTTGTGCAGGAAGCCAGGCAAATTACAGGGTACAGCCCATGTCATGCAGTGGTAATTATCTGCAATTCTTTAACTCTCGTTCAAACATTAGACATGACCTCTCCAATCATAAGAATAGGGGTAGCTGGTTAAAATGCATTATACTTTCTGAAGTGACATGGAGGCAGAAAACCCTGATGCTTCTATCTGATTTTTATGGTAGTTTTTGAGAGACTGCGAGTAAGTCCTTCTGTTTTGGTACTTTTGAAACAGGGCTGTAGTAGTTCAAGTAACTCTTATGGGACCAGTTTGACTGTTGTCAGAGAGGACTGTGTGTCATAGTAATACTGACTTACCTCAAACTCACTTCTCACTTTACTAATACTGTAATATTCTCATATTCTCTCACACTTCACACATCATTATTTTGAACACATGTGAAATGAGAATATGGTTGAAATAAATTAAACTGATTTGCAATCATTTACAGCAACTTGGAGCAAACACTGTTGACTGACAGATCATTTATATTTGTAGGGGTATGCAACCTAAAATGTGCTAAAAAGAATTAAAGGCAATTTATACAAGGATAAAAATGTTGATATAACTTTCAGTAGAATTTTTCCTTGTGTCTTTTCTCATCTTACTCTTCTTTATTTTGATAGGGCTCCAGATTTTGGGGTGTTGTTCGTACCTCAAAACGGCGCCCGACCAAACGTTTCAGCCTGGCACGATCACTGGATGACCTTGAGGTATTTACTGAATTCTTTTACTTATTATTGGATTTCTTAGCATTTGAGTTTATTTTTTTTAAGTTCATGCATTTGACCGTTGTTCTTTATTTTACCAAAGCTGTCTTAAAATGACAAGCACTGGCAGCATTTTTATGTGAGGTGCATCACTTTTTCCCCTTGGAAAAATCCTCAGCAGTATAAATTTCATGTAGTTTTTTCTTTTTTCTGACATTCTGTCAGTCCTCTGTAGTTTCCATATGTTAGGTCTGTATGCAAAAAAGCTGGTCAGCTTCACTAATGTGGACATTCAGGTGAACCATCCCCCTTTCTCATTCTGCTCCACTTTCAGCTCTTTTTTAACCTTCCATTTCCGTTGCCTTGAACTCTGCTTTGCTGCTACACTTGTAGCAAGGGGTGGCTCACAAAGTGGTCTTTGTGCAGGGCCAGAGGCATGGTCCTGTTTGTTTGGTCTCACTAATGAGCACTGCTGCACTACTGAATATTGTGCTCACATTCTCTCATATTAATGTTGCTGAAGAGCTTTCTTTCTCCAATGGTCTCTGCATGCATGCATTACCCATGCACACTGATTGACATTCATAAAACACATGCAAGCTGTTCCTTCATGTCATAATTGCTCTGAACACACATGAACAGACACAAAAAAAAGTGGCATAGTGTATCGTATTTACAGTCACACACAGACACACCCACAGACCACACATCGGACTCAAAGTGGTATACCACAAATCTCCTCCTCGGGATTGTCCCAACTCACACTAAAAATGCTGTTGGTAAAAAGTTCTATGTTCTGAGCAGGTCTGCCCCAGATGTACAGCCACAGGATTAAAGATCGCTATAAAAGGTTGCAACAGCTGCAGGGTTTCTGCTTGCATAGCACACCTCCTATGCTTTCTTTCATTGCTGGTTTACTGTAATCCCTAGACCACAGTATGCTCAGGCTCTCATTCAAAAATAATAAAAATAATAAAGGTTATTTCCCTTTATCCTTAATGAATGTTCAAAGTGCAAGTAGTTGCTATGAAGTTCTGGACAGTGTACCTTAAGAGGGTACAAACTTTAAAACAAGTGGTATATTATGTTTTTTGTTTTGTTTTTTTGTTAGTTTTTGTTTGTTATTTTTTTGTTGTTCTTGTTCTTGTTTCTGAGCTCCAAATTTAATCGTCTGGAGATCCGCTTACAATGTGAGTTTGTTGATTTGGTGACGTGTTCCCATATATTTTGTTTCTTTGGCTATGGCTTCCAAGTAGTTTCTGAAAATGTTGCATCTATCGAGAGTCAAATGAATTTCAGAGTTTACTATAATCCCTAACAAACAATTCTGGGAATTGTTATGAGACTTTTTTCCTTATCTCTGTTCAGTTAAAAATTCAGATAACTGGGAAGCTTCAGGCTGCTGTAATTAGTTTTCTGTTTTACACTGTTTTTTTTTTTTTGCTTTAACTATTTTTCATTGAACACATGCCAGAGTGCTGGATGCTTTCACACTTGTAATACGTTGTTTAGTTCTCTTTCTTACACCTCAAGTTTACTTTGTTACACAATGTTTTGTCACCTATTATACCTGGACTTCACACCTCTATTCTATCAGGAACTGCTATGACTCCAATGGGGAGAGACAGGCACAGGCCGGTCAAATGTCTTGAAAAACACTGGCCTTTCTCGTGGTAGCATCATGGATAATGATTTATGTGCATAACCATTTTTTATATGTTGTTTGGGGATGAAATGGCTAAAATGGGTGACTTTGAACAGCTGAGATGTGGTTGTCCATACAATGTAATTAACTGGACAAGACTTTGATTTTTGAATGCTGGAATTATTGAGATATGACTGTTAATTGTCATTGTCAGGAATGCATTGTGCCACTTTGATTGTTAAATAACATTTAACTGCTTTGTCTTTCACTCAAACATGTTTGGAAAATCTGCATTTAGCATGCTGGATCTATTCTACCTGGGACAGGTTAATCGCCATGTTTTTGTTTTTTGTCACACCAGATACTTTTTGATACCAAAGACAAAACTATTTAATTGTCTCTTGCAAGGAAAAGATCAGTTATTCATCTAAACATTTGAATACTTGGAATGGATTTATATTCATATAGCTGAACGTATTCACCGCTGTGCAAACAGATATTCAATTGCCTTGTCCAAAACTTTGCCAGTGGTCCTAGATTTTGCGTCCTTTGTTAACACTGCTTTCTTGCACTCCCAAAGGAAATTTTTGGTGTTCCTAATTAGTGGTAGTAGTTTTTTAAAGTTGATATTGATATAAGAGAGTAAAGAGAAGTTAACATTTAACTATATAACAGTTGACACCAACTCATAACATGAAACAAATATTTTCAAGTATTCCTTCAGTTTGGTTATTAAAAGTTTATATACCAGATCCCAGATGTCCTTATCAAACTATATACTGTCAACTCTGTTTCTGAAACACTGTAATCCTATCTTCATCATTTCCGTGCTGTAATTTCTTGTTATTTAATGGACAATTTATTGGTCAGGCTCTACTTCCTACAGGATAGCATCCAAGAAAAGTTTTTAATGGTGCATCCAACTAATAGCTAGTCAAGCTGCATCTAAATGAGAATAATATTTAACCTGTGCTGTTGTCAAAGGCAATTAGATCCTCAACTAGCACTTCTCCTGCAACGCTAAACTGAAGCCCATCCAATAGTATTGCCAATTGTCTCCTTATAAAGACCTGGATATACAGTATGCAAGGTTTAGTAGTTTTATTTAAGCAACAGATTTGGAGAACCACTTGTTTTTTTGTTAGAAGCCATCCCAATATGAGCTTTTATACTGGAATCTATGAAGACCTTGTATTTCAGAAGGGAGAGACAGGCTAACATCCAGAGCCTGAGAATCTCTTTTCTCTGTTGAAGGCTGTAATCTACTTCAGAGAGAATAGGTCAAATGAATGATCAGTCTATAAAATTAAACCGTTGACCTTAAATGGCTCGTGGCTTATACATATTCAGTGACAGTGCAGGTACAAACTTGGGGGGGTGTGCATTGCTGTGAAGGATGTTCTGAAGGACTTTTCTCATGGCAAGATTTGCAAAAAATACGTGATAAACCCTGAGTCAGTGCATGCATCTGCTCACAAGGACATCGTGAGACTATTTTTGAGTTCACCATCAGTGCTCGGGGCAGACCCTTGTGGATAACCCCTGTATGTGGCTTCGCTGCATGTTGTGGACTAGCCCAGAACAATTTGGATGCGTGTGGCCATGTTGCTTTTTCCATGGTCGGCAGTGTGCGTCACAGTGGCTAGTGCAGGAATGAGCAAATGCCTGTTATTTTCTTCGCATTACAAAGACTCTGACACGTAGCTTTTGCAGCCCACTCACCAAGTCAGAATAGCACACAAATAATCTTATGCTTTTGGACACATTTCAATGTGTGCCTTTCTGGTTCAGTAGAGGGTGAAACTGCTTTATAGTACTATGTTTGTGTTTGTGCTGATGTGTTTTCCATGCATCTTGTGGTGAAGAGTGTATTGATGCATACTGAGCTTTTTTTTATCAGATCCCCTTATGTTTTGGCATGTTGGAGAATGTGCTGCATTGTATCTCCTTGTCTCATTTCTATGCAAAACTTGTCAGAGCCCCACTGAAAATGCCCCCACACCCCTCTGCACCTCTCCACCATTATGATCTGATTTTTTTCTTCATTACGGACTCATTGTTTCTAGCTCCAAACAGATGCTTTGAGTCCTCGACACTCGGCAGATGACAGTATGTTCAACTTTACAGAGATGACACCATTAGCGGGCTGCTGTGCCTCTGTTCACACAGACTTCAGTCTACTGATCTGTTCCTGAATGTGAAAACATCTTTTAATATGAGCCCTTAGTTTATGCACACTATTTTATTAATGTATTCAGGTATTCTAGGTGCCTGCTGGGAAATTTGGCGCACCTATTTCACTGTGTGAAGTTTCTCCTTTTAGGTGTTGAGACATTAGCAGCTCTTGTTTGCACGCCTGCGGGTAATGGATCAATCCTGTGGGCGTAGCAGAAACCAAGAGAAGGCATGAAGACACAGAGATGGGGAGGGAGGTAAACAGAGGGAAAGCAGGGGAATTTACAGCAATGAGAAAGAGGAGGGAGGGAGAGGGAAAGAGGGAGGGAGAGGGAGGGAGGGAGAGAGAGGAACCGGCAACAGAGGAAGAGAGAGGGAGCTTTTGAACTCCGAGTAGCTGTCAGGATTTTCGGCGCTCCTGCGCTCTCTCTCCTCCCCCATTGAGCTCTGTCTCTCTGCACTGCAAACACTGACTCACACACACATCGCGGAGCTCTAGCGGATGGCCTCGTTTACATACACCAGGTGTGTGGAGCAGCGCTGAGGACGAGCCAAACACACGCACACAGCGCCATACATGGAGCAAACTTTAACACTCAACTCTGTAAGTCTTGTGATGAAATCTTGACGTCTAAATTATTCTGTTTGTCCATAATTTGTTGATGCCATCTTCATCTTTCACACCAACAGTATCTCCACCTCTAACGTTACTTTTCCTTCTTTGGGCTCCTTGTCGCTCCTGTTGTAGCCTTTGAGCGGCATACAGTGGTTAGCTTGTGTGGTCTGTCAGAGGAATGTTTTGAGCAGTGCCAACTGAATTCTCATGTGCTGTATGGTACACACAGCACTGCTGTATACAGCAAAATCTGGCCCAGCATCTATATTCGGTTGCAAGCTGACTTTGAATTAGACGTTATACTAAAAGGGTTTTGTGAAATGATCCAGGATTTTTTTTTAAAAAACTGTATGGGCCTTTTAAGTAGGTGCGTTCTTTCTCACTCGACCTGGGAAATTACCCTTTTTGGAGTCAATCGATGCCAATTGGAAAAGTTAGATTTGCTGTGAGAGAAACTGATTAGAGGTTGTTATTGTCAGAATTATCTATCATTCTATCTATTTATCAGTGAATGTTAAGTAGCCTTGTATTTTAGGTTATGTTACAGCAACAGTTTGATTGTTTAGTTTGAACTTGAAATGGTTGCCTGGCTTTGTGCAGGCATGTCCCTGCTCTGATTCACCAGTCTTCTTTTCACATATCTGAAAGCGAGCTAAAAAACATCTTTTTTTTATGCTGCATGCCTACTGCATGATCTTTGTTGCTAATACAATATGTCCTAAAGGAACTAATAAACATTATATGCAAGCAATGATCAAGTTGTGTTATAATTAATATAGTAATATTTGCAAAAAATAGATAACATTCTTAATTAGTAAATTCTCTCTCTATTGTTGATGAGGGTGTTATGACTTGAGAAAATGAGACGGAATAGTGTGTTACTGGGGATCAGGAATAGAGGCAAGAGAACACGATGCACTTTTATCTCACTGACATCACATGGCCAGCTCTGTAGTGTGGGTGGACAGTTGCGCTCACGAAATGTGTCTTTAGGCTAGCATTATAGGATGCATATACTAAGCAGCCTGACATTTTCTAAATGTCTCCATTATGATTCCTTTTCTTCTTTCCTCCTCCTGCAAGAGGTTTTATATTCAATTAAATAGATGGCTTTCTCCAAACCCACCAACTGGAAAAAACGTACATTAACACAACAAAAGTTGAGTGGAAGTTATTTAACTGTCCAGCTGCCTCTAGCTCTATGAATATGCAACAGCCAATAACCAAATGACCAGATGTGGCTGTGGTTGCTGAGTTTGCTGTTTGACCGAGCTGCAACCACGGAAAATACCCGCTGCCTCGCCATCTCTGGACAGAGACGCACTGCAGTTCCAATCTTGGCTGTTGTTACACCAATGCTATGACATCATCTATTGACATTTACAATTATGATATATCTTTTTAGTTTACCACACAGCTCTTCATCATCCCCTGTTGATTGGATATACGAAAGGTTGTCTGAACTAGAATGAATTTGGTACACAACTTCTGGAAATGATTCATTCCCCACTCACTGTTTACCTTCCCCAATCATACTATTAAGTTTCTCTGCTTCGTTGAAAGGGACTCTACTGCCAAGGGTGTGGAGGTTACTCAACAAGGAATGGCTTTAGAACTGCCAATGTCTTTTATCACCTCCCTGGCAACAGTTTAGACATGTCTGAGATACCGAGGTCTGCTCATCATGTTCAGCTCTTTACCTCACACCTGTAGCTCAGATGAAAATGGGGTGCGTTGGCCTCGGGTCTGAGAAATTGAGCAAGATGGCCTATCTTGTTTTAACTGAAGAGCATTGCAGGAAGGCTCAGGACCTGAATAAAATTGTTTCTGTTTTGGCCTAATGTTGGCACAAGAAGCTGCAGAATCAGGCCAAGGTCTTGTCAACTTCACATTGTGATAGTCTTAAACATGGATTGTTGGGGCTGCCAAGTTACTCTCCCTGTGATATTGTGAGTGATTGACTTGGCGCTCTAATTTGGTAGTGTAAACACTAGCTTTTCTTCATTAACTATTTATAATACACATCTTTAGTCTGTGGTCACCATAAAGAAATTTGAAATTTCTGGTTATATAGCTTGATTATTGCATGGCATCCTTGCTTTAGGTTAAATAAAATGCCACATATTTTGCAGGTTGTGTCCTGCATCACATGTTACTGGTTTTCCAAGATGGAAAAGGTTTTCCCTGAATATGCAAATTATGTATTGCGAGAAGACTGCCATATGGGTAATATACCATATGATGCAAAAGGGCACAGAACAACTAGATTGCATATGGCAGACAGGCATTATGTATAGAAGGCATCACAGTCTTTAAGTCTCAGGTTTCTATTCTTTTCTTTTTTTTTTGCCCCTGTGACAATTGACTTGAACTTGTAACCATGTCAAATAACAATAGAGGCTCAATACCATCCTATAACCCTCAGCCTAGAGGGGTGAATTTAAGATAAACCTACCTTCGCCTTTTTGCCGGTCTTAACTAGCTCAGGCTACCTACATGCCCAAAATGACCTTACACCCTGTAAGGTCAGGAGGACTTGCACAGGAAATAAACAATTGTGGCAGTTCCTTGTCACTGGCAACATATAGCCTTGTACACTCCCAGGAGGTTGATATTCATTCATATCTTGGCCTTATCATCAAACAACAAATGTACCCAGGAAACCAAACTTTTCAAAACTGTGTACACTAAGCTTTCGTGTAACTTAGCCTGGTGGAAAATCGGGGGGGAATCACAGGGCTAATTATAAGTGTCAGGTTTCAGGTTGGAAAGTCCATTTCTGGTGTTTTTTATGGAAGAGAATGAGAGCTGTAGGAGGGTGTGGTGGCATCTTATGTGGTTTACCCACCTAAAGCCCTCCAGGCTCATCTGAGTGAACCCCTTTCTCTATGATAATAAATTCAGATGGGAGGGGTTTTGGTCGCTGGTTTTAATTTCCCTCTCTTAAGTTCTTCTATTTTTATTTCAGCTGTTTCTTGTAATTCAACCATATTTTATTTGTCACTCTTTTTGTATGTAGCATTTCATCCAACCAAACCATCTGTGATGTGCCAATATTCCTGTATTGTTTCAAACAATGAAGGGAGTTAAAGTCCTGTTTTCATGCATGCTTTTAGACTTCACAGTTTCAGTCAGTGAGCAGTAGTGAGATGCCATGAGTTGAACAGGTTCAGGCAGAGTTGACAGCAGTTAAGATCAGAATTTACATTGTTATAAGTTGGGAAAGACAAATTGTGATACTGGTTGAAGCACCATGTTCCTGACCCTGCAAGAAGTAGGGCAGTAAAGGCAAGAGGTAAACATCTCCATTCAGAGGAATGCTAGCACACCATGATAGCTTTTTTTTTTTTTTCTTTTTAAGCAGCAAGTGGCTAACACGCACACTCACATCGGTGGCACTGCACAAATCATAGTAATGCCACTTTAATCCAGTCAGTAGCAGAGTCATACCCATCTGCTGTAGCTAACCAGTTAGAGTTGGGGCACAGGCAATAGATTACTGCCGATCAGGGGGATTACAAGATGAACCACAGTGTGATGATGGCCTCTGTTTGCATGCAAATTACTTGTGTCTTTAATGACATCGAGAGCAGCTCGTTTGTTTACCGAGCGGATTACATTTAAAAGCCACCCGACACAAGTCTGGACTCTTTACATGGCTCAGACATGCATCCACCCAACATCATAATAATGTCTGAGGTAGGATCCTTATCTGTTTGTTAACAGAAAACCCTTTTTATTAGATTTGTTTTTTAATTAAATTTCTTCAGAGATCAGCATGATTAAATCACTACTAAAATGTTAGCTTCCCTCTTGAGTCCTACCATGTAGTTTTATACCTACACAAGAAAGTTAACTAAGGTTATTTGAAGTGAATTTTCTCAATTTTTCTTTTTAAGTAAATCTTTATCTTAAAGCAAGTGAATAGACCCGCCAGGAGGGTGAGGTAATGACTGTGACAAAGATGCAAAGGATGCTTTTTCACCCATGTATCTAATAGTATGCCTGTCGATAAAATCTAAAAGCAGTATACATATATGACTGAAATTTGGAGGGCGCACAGTCTTTTTTGCAGTAACTATTATGCTATATCCATTTCTGCAAACCCAAATATCTAGAACTGCCATTGTAGTTGCAAAACACCATTGTGTTTTGTCTAATATACAAATCCAGGATAATTTGAGCAGTGTTCATTGAGGTTTTTGTCAATATCAAATGCTGCCATGTAAAATCAAACCTAAAGTTTGATTTACAATAACCTTTAGCAATGGTGTCATTGTGAAAGGTTGATCATTTCTGAGGCTCTTGTTACAAAAAGGATTTCTCAATGATTTGTTGAGTTCACATCATGAAAATATGTCATTGTTTGAGGTAAATAAATACAGAATTTCACAGCCCTTGATCTATGTACATAATGCAAATAGCAAACCTAAAGGAATGCTAATTGGGTCAAAGTTGTTTATCATTCCTGTTCCCCTTAGCATCACATAAGCTTACTGACCTCATCATGTCCTTTGTAATGTGTTGGCTGATTTTTGGTGACAAACAAGATTTCCCACAAAAAAAGACTGGATTTTACTTCTTAACCTCCAAAAATCAAACACAAGGTTGTCTGCTGTCTGTCTACACTATCTTCAGTTGCAGATATTGTCAGAGGAGATTCATAATTCTCTACATCAAGTCTGTGTCGCTCTCTCCCCCACATTTGTTGCCTGGTTGGGAAAGAAATGTCTCTTCCATCTTATCAGTCGCCGCACCCTCTCCCTCCCTCCCTCAAAAGGAAGTTGCCTCCATGCACGGCTCTTTCTTGATGTTATTTTCAGGGAATAGTTTGTCGTCTGCCACAGATAGTAGGTCTAGATTATTTTCCGTCTTCGGTCAAGATTGCCTGGTGGAGAACTTGACATGCAATCAGTTAGGTCTTGTGACAAGCAGTGCTCATTTTGCTGTAAAGCCTGTCTAGAAATGTTTCACAAATTAAATCAAGTGGAGGCTCACAGCTCACGTGAATCCTTTTTTCTTTGTGGCAGCAGACTCAATTTCTTCACTTAGCTACACTAAAGCAAGCAACAGAGGAATGTTTTTCCTGCAGGCAATTTTGTTTAAAAGTTTCAACAAGCTTTGCTCTTGTTGTGTCCTTATAGATGTGCTCACCTGGCTGTACTGAACACTCTGCCTCAGGGGGGTCAAAGGGCAAAAGTAGACCTGAAAGGCTGAAGTAGACTGTTCTGTGTCCTGTGATTTTGTGACCACAGTTATGGATGACTCAGCTCAGCACCATGAATAGCTTGTAATTACTCCATGGCTTATTTTATCTGCAGATAAAAGCATACACATTCTTTCTGTGTTACAATTCTGTAATATTGCATAAAGTTTACACTATGTAGTTATCTGCACAGTAGTGTTTCAAATGAACACTATATTGTACTAACTGGAAATGATACAATAAATTTGCTGATGAAAGGAATGCAACTGCCAGTTCAAAATTGGAATTATTAATTTAATCAATTTTTGACATGTTCCTGGAGCTGCATCAATGCTGTCTGCAAATTAGTTGGAATTTTTCTAGCTTTGAGTAGCCACTCGTTTTTTTCTTTTGCTTTGCATAGTGTGACAATAATGTCCTTCAACAGCATGCTCAAAATTGAAGTAAATTGATTCTATGCAGATAATTTTGTCCCATATCTTGTCTGAATGCAGTATGCATAAAATGGCGTGCTCATTGGATCATCTCAGTCTGTGCTAAGACCTACTTTTTCCCTACATGAAACATGAAGTTACCTAATTCATCTCAATAAGCCTGCTCCATTTAAGCAGAAGGTGTGCTGATGTAGAAAACTTTGGCAAAAAAATTTAAAAATTTGGGTATTGGTAAAAAAACAGAAACTCAACATTTGTTGCAACTAGAGACGCATTGATCCAACCTTTTTTTTTTGTTTGTTTTGTCCTGATACAGTACTGATAACTGGGCTTTTGAGTATCAGCCAAGTGCCGATCTGATAAAACTTTGTAGCCATAGAACTTGTTGGCAAAGCGTGAGATACCTTCAGACTGCTGACCCTTTATTTTTATCTCCCTCCATACTATGTTAACTCACCTTCTAGCAAAATGTATGGGGCTACGTGCATTTAGACGTAACCATTGAATAACATAGAACTGAATTGAACAGATGGGCCCCATATATCAGCCCTGTTGTCACGATACCTGATCCAGCTACCTGAGTCAGTATCGGACCAATATCTGATATCAGTATTGGATCGGTGGAAAAATTCTCACTTGTAATATAATCATAATATATGTGCAGTGTTTTGGCATCTGATAAGGCTTCAAACCTAAGCCTAAAAGTGGGCTTTGTGGATCATATTTCATTGTCTCACTAGTATCTTAAACAACACACCCCCGCCAGCCTTTTGACTTTTTTTTTTTTTCTCCCAACACATTTATCAGTCTGAACATCCACTAACAGATCTTGAAATCCTTGTTCTGACGGTAGAATTGGGGAGGCTGTGTCTGAAACTTTATAAAATCCAGAGTTTGACAATCACACTCGCTTCATACTATAACTGGACGAGTGTGTGGAGATGTAGAACTACTTCTCTGACTTATAGGTGCAAGCCTTTGAGGAGAAACTGTCTAAAAATATGAACCATTATTTATCCCGATTTGTCCATTTTGCTGCCAGTTGACACACTGAACAACTTAGTGCGTTTGAAGCATACTAAGACCTTTTCTCTCACTCCTACCTCACACTCTTTCATGTGTTTACCTACATGAATACACAGCTCTCCTGTGGGATTTAAGATGTCATCTGTGATTGCCCCCTGTAAACCATCATCACAAACATCTAATTTCCAAAGTGACATCATGTAAAAATTTAATGAAATGGGAGAATTCTACCATGAAAAGCAAGCTGTTAATTAACACTGTATCTCATCCATTATTCACAGCAAAATTCAGTCCAAAGAATGCTAGCTCATTTGCCACGGGAAAACCTCAGAATGTGCCACCCATGCTTTAAGAATAATAGCTGGTCCAAAAACAGTCGGCATGCTGATTGTAGCGATTTGCCAGATATGTGGAGGCACAGTACTGCAGCAGAGACAAGGAGTGATGCCAGAATAAAAAACAATTTCCTTTTTCTGGTACATGAGCTAAATTGCTAGCAGAAAACACCAATTGACACGATTACCGTTGGGGGCGTAAGAATGGTGCTCTGTGACAGTGGATAATGAAGCTAAGAGTTCAGCTTGTGGGCTACCAAACTTTTATTTTGATTAAACAAAATTCATCTGGTTTCAATTTATACTGACTATTTTTTTTTTCTCTCCTTTAAGTAAAGAGAGAGTGCCCCAACTGGAAACAAAAGAGGGGGGGGTGGCCACTGTGGTTTTGACATAGTGAGTGTGTGTTTTTGTGAAGGGAATAAAATGGGGGGTTTGATTCATCTGATTCCTTCATGCCACTTTGGCACAGTCTGTATGTATTGTCGGGTGGGTTGCCATGGCAACAGCTGTGGAGTAAGGAAATCTTTCTCTCCTTATTCGTGCCCCCTTCCTTCTCCTTTTTCTCCCTTTCTGTCCAGTACCTTGTCAAATGTCTGCTTCTTTCTCCCTCCCTCTCTTTCCCTCTCTCTGACTTGTACAGACATGGTTTGGAGGGTTTTGGGTGGGGAATGTTCAGGTATGCATTCGCACACACATATACACACACAGACACACATATTCTGTTTGTGTGCCGCTGTTGTACCAGACCAGGGAACAATGAGTCTCAAAAAGAGACTTTCTTTCAAGAGGACCTGGAACTTCAGCAGTGTAAGTAAACTGTGGTTTGCTAACCGAGATTCCTCTTCCTCATCTGTACGAAGCTGGGAGACTCCTTTTGATCAGTCAGCTGTTTTTCTCATTAATCTCCATCTTTGTTGCTCGTCTCTCTCCCAGTCAGAACAGCTGTTTAAAGTGAGGACGACTCAGGGGTGTTTGTTTGTGGGTTGCTAGAAATCAGCCTTGACTTGTGTAAAACTTTCGAAGGGGTTGTTTTCTGTCAGTCTGAGTGTGGTAAAATGTTGAACAGTGTACATCTCAATCCAGTTTTTGAGGGCAGGAACATGCTGAAACAAGCCCAAAAAGATAAAAGGAATCACTTGTAAAACACAAGAAATCCACTTTGTCAGAAGAGTTAATGGGTCACATTAAAATTTGAGAGATTGCAGTTTATCTTTAGAGTGATTTTACACTGATGAAACTGTGTTTTAGTAGTGATGTCTCAGGTCAGATCATACAGATCAGCAGTGTGATCAGCTGCGTTCCTTCAGCATGTGGTGTCTCGAGATGCCAGACTGTACGGCGTAGGGGCTGTACCACAGTAAAACTGGAAGAGCATTTTCCGATTGGAGAGCCAAAACATGTTCTCCTCAGAGCCAGGGTACACACTGGGATTTGAATTCTGATTTTGTCTATTTGGTTGATAATGACCTAACATGGACAGCTTTCAGAGGGATTCCAACTTGGAAATAGGATATTTACAGCTTAGGCTTATATGAAAGGGATCAAAGAAGGTCTTACTGCAGAGCCACCCACAGTGGAGCAGATTGTCACTTGAGGTGTCAACAGAGGTGATGGTGTGCCTGGGTCATCACTTGGGCCTCATTGTAGGGGACTTGTGGGCGAGGAAGCAATAACGAGTCGAAAAACACACAGTGGTGTGTGTGGTCTAACCCCTGCAGCCTCATACATACAAACAAACACAAACTGCCCTCTCTATGTTTGTCAGGCCTGTCTGGTAAACTTTTCATATGTGATATGTAATATTAGATGATATACAAATAATAATATTTGTATATTTTAATATACAAATATATACAAATATGATATGCAAATAATAATATAGGCTGTGGGAATTTGTGATAGGCATTTTTTCAAAGGTTCCTGTCATTAAAAATCAATGAAAGTGGAAACAATAGTTATATTGCCAATTTGAAAATTCAAGTAGAAATTGTGAGTGAGACAAGACTAATAAATTATGTGACACACTTGCTCAGATGTTGCAGGGTTTTTTTTAACATTTTGTTCCAATTCTCCTCTGATATAAGTGTTGCTTAAAAGATTTAAAAAGATATTACAACAATTGTGTGTGCCAAGAGAGGGTTCATTATGATTTATTTTAACTCTTCTACTGTTACTTTAAATAACACTTAATAGATGGATGTTCTTCTCCTACAAGAAGAAGATACAAGAAGTAAAATCTCTCCATATATAGGCTTTAAAAGTAATATTTTTTGCTCCTAAAGCAGTGATAAATACTGATTACACCAATTTGATAGTTTCAGTGTGAAGACCCCTTTGTTTGTTCATTACCAAAATTTACGTCATAGCATGTGATGTCTGTCTTGTCCTTTTAAAATGAACCACAGTCGCAACGCTCTATATATTTAAGAGGTTTGGCTGTTTTTAGATCCAAAGGGACAGATGAGTGGGTGTTTTCTCTTTTCTCTCTCCTCTGTTTTGGCTTCATGTTGGTCTTTATCCTACCCACCCGTGATTACTGTACACATGCTGGCCACCATATAAGGGATGGCTTTTGGGTGTTGACTATATGGGGTCGGATTCAGCAACAGCAGCAGAGTTGTAAAGAGGCTGTGACAGACAATTAGTGGTTTAGTGGTCTATGTCTGATAGAGCTTTTACATGTGGTCATTCCCAAAATGGAACCAAGTGTCACGCCAGTGCACTTCCCCTGCCTTCAGATGGCCAGTTGAATAGGCTGGTCCATTACATGTCTGGACTTATTCTAAGGCTGATTGATCTAGCCAAAAACTACTCATTAAATAAAAACTCGCAGACAATTAGAAATTATGCTATGAATAAATTTAAACTAGGAAAGAAAACACATCCTAATGTTTCATTTTCAAAACAAGCCTCATCAGCATCCATCATATTTGTTATGTTCTATGATAGTGCAGCTCTACAATCCAGTATTATGTAATTTCACTAAAGCACAAACTGTATGTACTGCTCACACCAAAGCTTGAGCTTGGCAATAAGAGCATTGTTTAGATGTATTATCAGCCTTGAATATTCACACTTTGAAGTGGCAGCTTAGAAAACACTCCTCTGGAAATAGTCTCCCCTTTTCGAATGAATCCTCCAACGCACTGATTTTTCAAGTGTTCTTGGACCAAAACCGAAGATGTGCCTCTCCTATCCTCCCCTGCATTTAGAATGATTTACAATAGCTTCACAGATTGGTCATTAAATCTCTCTTTATTGTCCTAGCCAAAATGATTCTAACAAGTTTAAGAAAAGCTGAATGCTTAAGCAGTGAGTAGTGATTGGGGAATTTAAAGTAAGTATTTGTTGAGCAGTCATGAGATCAGACATGGGTGGCGTGTTGGGTGTTATTCCATGGCTATGATTATAGGCATTTATGGGAAGTTGTCACCGTGAAATTCTCATTCCCACTAGGGGTGCTTGTGCTGTCTCCCCTTTTTTCAGGACCATCCACACATGCATAAACCACTCATTCCCTAAATTAGCAAGTGAAAAGAGCACCATTATGTTCAGTGATGGCCTCTCAAGTAGCTTTGCCTTGATGAGCTCTGATCTTTGTGACTACAGTTAGCAGGAATGGACACACACAGGGCTGTGAGTGTGTGTGAGAGGCTAATATAAAATGAGGGTTGGGTCCTGGTGTGGAGGTGTGAACAGCTGTGTGTGGCAGTAGCCAGGGGTCCACCTACTTAGAAAACTAATGTTTCCCAGTAGCTCACACTCACACACTCTCACATACAGACTACAAAGACACACACCTCAGAGCTACTGGTTGGATGCATGGACAGACACTGCTATCAGCAGTCTTCAGTCTCTTGTCTCAGCACAGGAGGTCATGAGAGCAGCCTTTCACTCATGTCTCTCTTTGTTCTCTTTCAGTCTGCTGCTTCTTCAGATGGTGGTGAGTACCATTTCTTTATTACTGCTTTTAAAACACTGTTCTTTACAAAGAAAATATCTAAACATGAAGCTTTGACACTAAAAGCTGTAGAAAATTTGTACTATGCTATGTACTACTTGTGATGTTAAAACTAAAATACATAAAAGGTGTGTTAAGATCTTAATCACTTCTTTGATCATCCCTTTTTTGCTTACGTAGTGAAACATTTTCATCTTGTCTTGCTTGCAGTTCTGTTTCCATTTTTCAGTATGCATTTTTATTTCTTGTTTTCTTCTCCACCTTAAACACACAACTTTGTAATTGCTCAATAAAATGGTCTAATAAAAAGACCTTTAGTGAGAATCCTGTATTCACTGTAGGCAGCATGCCTCATTAACAAAGTGTGTTTGTTCAGTGGGTTTTGGGTCACAGTTGGTGCTAGCGTGCATGCTGTCTGGTCCTCCTGTTCATAGCAGTTTTATTAACATTTGCTAACAGGCTGACCTAGGCTGGGGCGTGGAGTGCAGCTCCGCTCCTTTCACCGTGGTTGTGGATCAGACATGCAAGGCTGTTTGCTTTCTAAAGCCATCTCATTAACTGAGCTACACACAATGTGGTAAACATGGATCCTAAAGCCTCAGTCCTAATACATGAGACTGGGTCCAAACAAAAGGCTTGTCAGCAAAGTGTAGACAGAAGCTCAGGGGTGACACAGGGAAAACAGTCATTTGGCTCTACTGCAAATAGAGAAGCTACTGTTCCTCAAATTGTCATACTTAACATAAAGCCTTTACAATTTTAAGGGCACAGGTTCTGAGTCAGTTGAACTAAATGCTATGAAAGAAAGATGTACCAAATGTTGAAAGGCCATGTGGAGGCTACATTAGTCATAATCTGAAAGACCTCACCGTAGGGCTGTCAGTGATGTCATGTATTATTTACAGTTCTTTTATTTCACAATGCCACAGTCAAACTACACCTGTTAGTAAATCCACACTACTCTATGTGCAGGTATTTTGGCAAGATGAAAATATGCAGCGCTGTCCCTTTCTTGACCTAGCAAACATTTCTGTTCTTAACAGCAAAGATAAAGTATGTTAATACCAGTTGCCCAAGCCAACCAGTTAACTCTACATTGAATGAGATTAACTATGTATAGGTAAACAATCCTACTGTGATCCTTTTGTTTTTGTGTTTTTACTGCGAACCCGTTGCCTGGTTGACCCACAGTTCTAAAGTGGCCATCTGCTGTCATGATAGCAGGTACTGTACAGACTGAGGCCCACACTTTAGTTACTCCCTCTTTAGTTGACCACCAGCTCCCGGATCCCCACCCACTCTCCTTCAGTGTCTTCCTTTAATCAGCTGTGTCGCCTCTCTCTGCTCTTTCGCCCTGATCTCTCTTCCTGCTTCACTCTCTTTGCTCATCTGTTATCAACTGGGTGACATCTGCAATTTTCTTTGTGGAATGTGATCAGATCTGTTAATCCTGTGTACCACACTTTCCTCATAACATGTTTGACCTTTGGTGTTCACTTATTGTGTAACATTTTCCAGTTGAAGGTGTAGCAAAGGGTACAGTACTGCGCCATTAGCTTTTGCTTCAGCTCCCTTGGCCTTGACATTAGAGTCTAATCCGTGTTCTATTTATAAATTTGTATGGTGCTGTTATAGGGCATGTTTTGACTTTCCATTGTGTTTGGATACCTTTAATCAATAGTTCTTCCCTTTCCTCACCCAAGTAGGATTAAGACTGTGATTAAACTACTGGCAATTTATGTGTCTGTTCCTCTACCCACAATTTCCTTGAGATAAACTTATACTCTTAAGAAAATTGTTGAAAAGACTGTGGAGGGTCTAAAAAGCAGAATCTGATATTTTTGAAACAAAAAAATGTGCTTTTTACTTATTTTAATATTATTTTATTATTGGATAAAGATATAGATAGAAGTGTGTGTGTGTGTGTGTGTTTGTGTGTGTGTGTGTGTGTGTGTCTTTAGGTTTACCAAAATTTATTACAGCTTAATTACAGCATTACTGCAGATTGCCTTCTCAAAAAATTCGGATGTAAACAAGTCCAATAAAAGGAAAAAGGGTCGAAATGCCAAAAGTCCACAGGAATATTAAAAGACACAAGAGGGCAAACTGGACGATAGCTCTGATATTCCCTCTGGCTGGAATTACCCTTTAACATTAGAGCCTTGTAACCTTTGAATTGCTCTCCTCATCTTGCAGACTATAGTGGAGCTCCGCTGCAGGGATGCTGCAGCCAGGGCAGCCTGAACAGTAATGGCAGTCTTCCAGGAGCAGGAAGCCACCGGGGGGTTCCAGAACAGCGAGTGGCCAGCTGGGAGGCCTGCTTTGAGCGTCTCCTCCAGGATCCAGTGGGCGTGCGCTACTTCTCGGTAAGCTGGGAAAACGTTTTTCCTTCTGACCAAAAGTGTTGTCAAAAATAGGTGATATGAAGTGTCCTGTTACTTGATAAGAGTAAAATGGAGTGTCAGGACCATGGGTTATGCATTTGGGTTTTATCGATTCCACTCATTGACTCTGTTTCTTACTCAGCCTTTGTTTTGATTTAAGTAAGGCCATTTGAGTAAGAAAGGAAATTAAAATATCTTAGTAGGTGTGCCAGGTACTTCTGCATTATCTGTCAATTTGACATCATGACCTCATTTAGGGGCTGCCTTAGTATAACTTAGGCCACCTTCCTTAACGCATTAAATTATTTTCATGCAGCTCTTACATGTCACTATAAACTATTTTTTGTGAATCTTTTTGAAACTTTCGAGTGGAAACCTGTGACAACTAATATTCACTGAATTGAAGCCATTGCAGTGCATTTTTTAACAAGCCATATAGCCATTTCCATTATGTTACCATACCTCAGGCATGGAAGAATTGTGTTTGAATTTAGCTCACAAACCCTCACAACACTCAGAATTAAGTTCTGTCGCTTCAGAACTGACTCCCTCCTCACCTTCCCTCAGCTCTGATCAGAGCTGCACCCGCCTACGCCATCCTGCACCTACACTTACACCAAATCCTGGTCACCATTAGTTTCTTTCCTCAGTACTGGTCTCAACAACAGCACTAGAACTGGGAAGATGAGAAAATGACTTTTTGACTGTGTGTTTCCATAGGAATTTCTCAAGAAAGAATTCAGTGAGGAAAATATCCTGTTCTGGCAGGCCTGTGAATACTTCAGTCATGTCCCTGCAACTGACAAAAAGCAGGTAAGTCCACAGTACACAACTACAGATGCAGTTAGGGCTTTGCGGTTTGTATAATGTGTATACTGTCTGTATAAAGTCCATGTGTGACCCCTTATCACAGGTTTAAACGAGTCAATTTATTTCATTTGAATAATTTTAGTAGCCTAGTGGAAAAGGGAATGATTAGAGGAAGAATTCATATACTTCTCGGAAGAAAATATTTTTTTTGACTTTCTCCTCTGCCCTTAATCATCTCACTCATATTTATCATGTGACCCCATTTATGGGTCTGGACCCCCAGGTTCCGAACAATTCAATTCAATTTCGATTCAGTCTTATTCATAAAGTGCCATATAATAACAGATGTTATCTCAGGGCAATTTTTCATATAAAGTAGGTCAAGACCAAACTCTTTATAGTTATTATTTACAGAGACCTAACATTTCCCCCATGAGCAGCAATTGGCGACAGTGGAAATGAAAAACTCCCTTTTAACAGGTAGAAATGTTGAACAGATCCTGGCTCATGGTGGGCGGCCATCAAGTGCTTTAAAGCACACTAATAAAGCCACCAATGGGGCTAAATGCAAAGGGTCAATTCACATCAGATGACATCTTGGGGCCCAATTAATAGGGTGAAAAACGTGATGGGAAAAGAAGTTGTTTTTGTAATTCTGCATTACCAAATGTCTTTCTTGCAGCTGTCCCAGAGAGCAGGAGAGATCTACAACAGCTTCCTGTCCAGTAAGGCCACCATGCCGGTCAACATTGACAGCCAAGCTCAGCTGGCCGACGACGTCCTCACCTCCCCACGGCCCGACATGTTCAAGACCCAGCAGCTACAGGTACAAACAGACAGTTGTTGAATTCTTTTATTTGAGATAGGACAGTCTGTTGGCTGGTAACTAATGTTTGGGTGGGGTTTTTGTTTTTTGTTTTTTGTTTTTAATTTTTTTAAATTTTTCAAAATATATTATCTTTTAAATTCATATAGGCCTTCTTTTATTTTAGCTACTGGAGATCAAGACATTTTTCTATACTGTATTATTAGGAGAAATTCTGTGTGCATTAGGGGGTTTTACTCTCATCAAGCTTTTAGTCACTTTGCACAAGCATATTGGGTTTTTTTGGTGGCCATCTGGGTTTGTTTATGAAAGGGCTCTGAGGCTTTACCAGAGAGATAAACACAAACTGGCATACACCCACTAAGAGTCTAGAGCATACTGTACACAGTACACACAGAGTATATTTCAGCTTGCACATGAGCATGATGAGATGTTAACTGTTAAGATACCTGTCATAACATGAGCTATAACCATATGTTAACACTGGTTGTTTTGTCTCTCTTGTTTCTGCCTTTTTCATTTTTTTCTTGTGCATCTTACACCTTTCCCTCATTTTCTTATTCTCATTTTTATTAAATCTCTTTCCTTATGTCCAATCATAACATTTTTTTTGCTTACAATCACCTGTCTCTTTCTCCACATCTACAGATCTTCAACCTGATGAAGTTTGACAGCTATTCACGATTCCTCAAGTCCTCCCTTTATCAGGAGTGCATGCGTGCTGAGGTGGATGGTCAGCCCTTGCCAGATCCCTACCAGATCCCTTGCAGTCCTGCACCATCCAAGCACAGTGCCAGCTCTGACCGCTCCACCCTTTCCACTCCAAAAAAGGTACAATTAAAGAAGGATGAAGACTGTGTTTTAAAGGGATCATTGATGGAAATATATGGGTCATCAAAAGTTCAGTGTGGCAGGTTAAGTGCATAATATTGGTCTTCCATCCCGCAGGAGGCCAGGAAGCAGAGATCAGGGAGGTCACTGAATGAAGACAGCAGAGATGAAAGCGCTGACAAGAAACGTGGGATCTTCTCATGGTCCCGCAACAGGAGCTTCGGAAAGGGTCCAAAGAAGAAGGAAATTGGGGACATTAACCTTGGTGAGAAATTAATTAACAAGCCTGTTTCTTCTAGGTTACAAAGTTCCCAACTTTTTAAAAGCTTTTTCAAAACACAAAAGACACCAATCACTGCCATTTCCAGGGCTGCCATGAGCTACAAGCAGGGGAGGCATGTAGGAACACAGCTGCCCTGCAGTGATCAAGTTTTCCACACACACACACCCCTGGTACACTGGCAAAAACATTCTTGTTGCAACTCTGGCATTTTGACACAGTTAAGAAATTATATTACACAAAGAGCCAGCATTTTAAATGTGGCAAAATATTAACATGTGGTCAATATGGAGTTGAGCATAGACATCGCCTCGGTCAACTTTTTCAATCATGTGATGTTCCTTTCTTGCTAAATTTAAGCTGATTTGCATTTCACACTGATGCTTTAATAGAAATATCTCTCTTTAAATGTTGCTGCACTTTAAATGTAGCTGCACTTAAATTCAATCAAGCATCTACTGTTTACTCACATACCTTTGACATACATTTTCTTACCTGCCAAGATTTTGTGGTAGCAAACTACAATCCTAGATAAAAAATATTACTAGTCATGCTATAGCTTAACACTGCATTGGTGGTACAAACTATAAGTGTCATTTCATGTGAATAGTAAGCCAATATTTCTTATCTGCATAAGCTCATCCTCTGTGTTGTTTTTTGCAGACTACTGGGGCAGTAATGGCCGAAGAGAGTCCCAGGGCTCCTTGTCATCCGGTACCAGTCTGGAGATGGCCACTTCCTGCTCTGCTGGCAAGATTGAGGTAAGATTCCTTTGGACAGATCACCATGGCAACACAGAGCCCAGTTTCTGCTGAAGCCGTCATAATAGGCCAGAGTTGTTTTCTTTCTCTCTTTTTTTTTCTTTTTTTGGTTTTTACTTGTCAGCCCACCTATTTTTGTCATAGATGGAATAAAACAGTGAGTAAAGAAAAGCTGTAGCTACTATTACAACTGAATCTATGTGACACTTAAAGCCATAAACATTTCCTTTTCGCCAAAATAACACTTTGAGTCCTTTTTTTGACCTTCTATCCTTAGTCTGATAATCGACACTCAGTCGGAGTCTGGGAACGCTCCTCTAAACATTGCAGTGTGGTTCTGCCCAATGGTTCCTGCTCTTCTGTAACTCTTCGACCTGGCGCCTCCATTAGGGACGTCCTCCAAGATCTTTGCCACAACATTAGCGTAAACATCGCAGCTGTTGACCTCTTCCTGGTTGGAGGAGAGAAGGTGCGTGAGGTAGATGCTGCCAAGAAATCGCTGGCAGATGAATATCTGCAACTAATAGATTAATAAAGTAGAACACTGTTGCAAGCATCTATATTAAATACAGTATGGTTACACTTATCATTTGAGCAGGCTTTATTTTTTGAGGAGTAGTTGTGAGTACTTAAGATAAAATCTGAATTCAACCAAGGTGAATTGAAATAATCATGGAGGATTGTGTCTTTTAAATACTGTATTTATGTGTTGGTAATTTCTATTTTTATGCCTATTTTTTTCATAGCCTTTGGTTTTGGACCAAGACTGCATGACCCTTAGCTCACGAGACCTGAGACTGGAAAAGCGGACCTTGTTTAGGTATGAACAATCAATCAAACTTTGACTGGATGTGTCAGTTTGCTTTGAATTCCACATTTTCCATGTTTTAAAGCTGTGATATTTATTTTTTTCTCTTTATCTGCTCTTAGATTGGACCTGGTACCCATTAACCGCTCTGTGGGCCTGAAAGCCAAACCTACCAAACCAGTTACTGAGGTCCTACGTCCTGTGGTGGCCAAATATGGCCTCCATCTCAGTGATCTTGTGGCCAAAATAGTAAGTCGACCCTAGTGTCTAAGATGCCTTAATGTGTTTGAATCTCCTGTGTCCAGACAGCAGCCTGTGCATTGTGTGATCCTGCCACAGGGTGGAGTATCATGGTTAGGGGAGGGAAGCGACCGCATCCTTTTCCATCTCTACACGGTGGTTAGCACTCTGACTCAGCCCAGCCTCTGAAGATGGAGCCCTAAGACTATAATTAAGAATGACGACATTCCTCAAACATGCCGACTCTTTACTCCTCCCCTAAACCCCTGCCAGACGATTTATTTTAGTCCTGTGGGTTTCCAGGCATTATATCTGTATTATACAGTAGACTGAGCTGAAAGACGCTTTATAAATTAAGCAAATACTCATGCACATAGCAACCATATGCTAAGAAGTATTAAAGGAAAAAAAAGACAGACTTCTGCAAAATATGACTACTTAATTGTTTTGTTTTGTTTCGTTTTTTTAGAGTGGTGAAACTGAGCCTTTGGATCTGGGTGCGCCCATATCCAGTTTGGATGGCCTGCGAGTTGTGTTGGAGCGAACAGACCCAGCTGCAGGAAAAGGTAACAGCACCTAACATATTTTAAACCAATATCAATTCCAAATATTACAAACTGGCAAAAAGTAAGAAACTTACAGAAGTTTAACAGCCAATTGTCAATCATATTCACCCCTTCTACTTGTTAACATTTTCAGTTTTTATAGAACATGCCCCTCATGTCTTAAGTGTTATCGCCTCCCCTCCATGTCACTCTCCCCACATCTGTTTTCTCAACCTGATGAATTTTTCACATCTATCTCTCTGTGTCTCTTTCAAATAGACAAATCCAAATCTTCCTCCCTCAAAACCCACCCTCCTACCAGGAGTTTTTCTGCAACAGTAAGTACTCACAGCATCTTCAGTCTCATTTAACATTGTGCTAAAAATTCCAGATGTGGTGTTTTGTCCTTTTCTCTTGCTGTGCTGCTTCTGCAACAGTCAGTATAATTTAATAGCGGCCCATGTTGACCTTTATTAACATTCACCGAATGCTAAACTATGAGGTGTTGTTTTTTTTTTGTTTTGTTTTTTTTTTAAATCCTTCGCCTAACACTGCCTGTGGCTGACTCACTCACTCATTTTTTTCCATGCTTGAGTTATTGCATCATATGTAGGCAGATCATACTTGGTCTAGATACTAGCAAGGTCAGTCAAGACACAGAGCCAACAGATGGACCAGTCTCATCTTTACTTGAGGGTCTCAGTAAATATGGACAAGCTGCTCAGTAGGGTGCTTGGCAGCTCATGCTTAGCCTCCCCCTTACGACTCCCCCCCCTCCGCATCCCTCCATCCCCTAACAGAGTGCATTGTTATTGTTGCATCTGCAGGGAGATGAGAGGTCAACACCAAAGGACTTTTCTGTGAGAGCAAGTGGACCAGACTCAGCACTCCCAGGGGAAAAGAGAAAACAGAAAAAGATTAATATAGATGAAGCCGAAGGTAAATCCCCCTTTTCCATCTTTCTCTCTCTTTTTTTTTTTTTTTTTTTTTTTTTACTTGTGGTGGATTTCTCAGCTTTGCTTTGCCTCAGGACTAACTGAAATCTTTGGCAGCTCTAGAGCATTATTTTCTCCGTCTGGTGTGAGGCTGCTACGCTGCATGTTAAACCTGACTAATCCTTTTCTTCCAGGTGCTTCACCTATTCGGAAAGTTTAAGTGAGAGAAGTTGTTTGATCTGTTTTGCAGAATTCTTCGAGCTGCTGAGCCGGGCACAGAGCACCCGAGCCAACGACCAGCGCGGACTCCTGAGCAAAGAAGACCTGGTACTTCCTGACTTCCTGCGTCTGACCCCGACCACCTCATCCTGTTCAATCTCCTCTGACTTGGCCTGCTCCACTCCTGACTCCCTAAAACAGAGCAGAGAGAACGGCGTCTCCTCACGGGGGCCCCTCTCCTCCAGCCTTCGTTCGGAAAGCCTGGACTCCTCCCTCAGCTCCAGTGCCAATGGACTCTCCCGGCGGTGCCTGCTGCCCCCTCCCCGCCACCCAACTTTCGGCACCCATCTGTCCCCTATACCCCGGCCCTCAGACACCCGGCCAAGCCTCCGCACTGTGGAGGAGGACGCCCACAATGACCTGACACTTGTGGGTGAGGGTGACATCAACAGCCCCAACAGCACATTGCTGCCGCCATCACCAACCCCCATGCCGTCCTTCGAGAGCAGCCTGCCTGAAGCCAACTTCACCCCACCACCACCCTGCACCCAGTCTCAAGACAAAGGTGGAGAGGGAAAGTCAAGTTCAGGTATTTCTACAGTGTAATAAACCAGTGCTCCGTGTGTTTGCGAGTGTGTCGTATGTGCATGTGTGCGCTCTCTCCAGTGGTCTGATCCCGACCACCTTCATGATAAAACTCCCTCTACACTGACTCTGATGCACTTTAATGACAAATTGATATCAAATCTCTCAGTTTGCCAATCATTTAAACTGATTTGTTTTATTAAACATAGCAAAGCATGTGTGTGATTGATCTTAATTACACTGAGATCATGGTGTAAATAGTGATGTGTATATTTTGTTCAGTGAGTAATGTTTTCTTGGCTGTCACTTCCCACACCACAAATTGTTGGGCTCACCATATGACTGGAATAACTTCATTCCAGTTAAATATTTTAGAATTTATTTTGTGGGTTTGGGTGCATGAGAACGATGATGTAACTGACTGCAGAGCTTAAGAATATAAATAATATATGCATAATGCATACAGATTAATGATCAATATTTGACAATACTGTAGTCAGTAAATGTTGTACTGAGGATTACGATTCAGAGCAACTGAACAACTGAAAGTCACAAGATTAGTAGCTGTGTATCCAGGCATTATTGGCTCATCATGATTAATTACATCGTAGCAAGACAGACCCATGGAATTGTTTTACAGTGTTGGACCTGCGAATACTAAACAGTCATTACAGAACAAATGATGTATTCCTCTCCATCCCACCACTTCTAGTTAAGTGCAATTCAACAATGTCGGTGTCAAAAATTTGTGTTTTTTTTTTTCCTACACAACTCTCTACAACTGGTGAGTCATTAAATTGTGTCAGCTTTTGCTGTTGCAATTTGAGCAATGGTGAAAATAATTAGTCACCGAAGGACAAGCGCTTCTGAGCGCTGGTGACATTGTTGAATTGCCTGTCATTCTTTATCTGGGTCATTCACTCCCTCTCTAGATGCCTGTTGTAGAAAATCACTGCCAATAAACTCTGTACCTGTGATTGAGTAGATCTAATAAATGTTAGAATTGGAAATCACTCTCGTCTGTCTTTTTACACGTTTGTGAGCTCAGCCCCCCACCCCCCACCACCATCTCTCTCTCTGCATGCCTTCTTCTGTTCTCCCTTAGCTCAGTCTCATTTTGTCTTGTGGCTTCCTGCTCTCGTCAGCTCCCACTCCTTTGTGTACTTTTCTGTGTGCGCTTGTTTCAGGGTACTGCTGCTCGCTGTGTTTTCTGCACAGATTGTTCAATTTGGTGTGTTTGTGTGGTCTTGTTAAATGTTTATCAGTCTACCTGCCTGGTGATTCGTGATTTCTTTTTTTTAAATTGGGTCACTGCTCCATTGTGTATAGCTTCAGTGTGGTATTGTGGATCTCTTTAGTCTGTCTTGTGTTTTTAAAGCTTGTCGGAGTTTTAGTTCATTCTGTATGGAGTGTGAGATCATTATCATCTCCTGCAGATGGATTTCATTTCCTATTCCCCATCTTGACTTGTCATTTTTCCCACTCCTGCACTCTGCATGTGATTTTAAGGTAAACAGTCAAGCGGTGAATTGATTTGTAATGGTGTTGGGCTTTCTGCAGTTGATGTGACATTGTCAGAATCTCTCTTTGCGTGTGTGTGTGTGTGTGTGTGTGTGTGTGTGTTTGCAGATATCCAACCAGAGACATATTTTGATACTGGCTTTAAAGAAAAAAACCAGGAGGCCTCTTTTGAAACACTGAACGCTACAAAAAAGATAATCATGCTGAACATGTTTCCCAACAACGGCTACTCTTTTTTTGAGTATCTCTCACTTTAAAGCACTTAACTGAAGAGCCACAGATGTGTTCACTATGACTTTGACTTGCATTGTGTTATCAGATAGGTTGTAATTAGAGATGATGAATGCACAAGATGATGAGGAGGGATCGAAACCTTTCAGCTCCTCTACAGACTCTGCTCCTCTGTTCTTGCTGCTAAGTACATGAGCCTGATTCTTCCCACCACTGGGCGCCATGGTAACCTTATCCACGAGCTGACTAAGCTACAGATAGAAACTGTCACTAATGGTTTTCATCTGTCTCCCAGCCTATTTCTCTTGGTCTTTCCTTCTCCAACCCATTAAAACAGACACGTACTTATGATTCTGTGCAGCAATATTTTTTAATACTAATAGCCATCTCCTTATGACAGAGTCTATGATGAGATCTGCAAAAATGGAAATGCAGCTATGCCTCTATTTTACCACTTTTTAGTAGCTTCATGAAGTTGTCATGTTTGAATTTGGGTGTTAAGCCACGCTCACAGGCACAATGATAAGACAAGCACCTGCTGAATAAGGATAAAACCATCCGTCCAAACCAGTCCATTTAAATAAATACAGTTCAATAGCATTTCTCCTATTTTATTCTCAGTCTGCTTGTTTCAGTCACTGCAGACCTTCTCCAGTTTGTTTATTACTATTAGACTGACGCCCTCTGCTGTTCCAGGGGAATAGATATAATTGCTGCTGAGGTGGATCAACATATTCCTGAAATCAGTTTTATTCAGATCTTGCAAAACAGGTTGCCACTATACCACAAGGTTTAAATAACAAGAGTCTCTCTCTGGCCAACAGGTAGTTTACTGCATTCTCTCAGGTTTAAATTACCCCCCTGATTACACTGTAAAAATCCAAACCAAGAGAACTCTGGTCAGCATCCAGAGGACCAGAACTGCTGCTCTACGTTAACACAATCATTTCTTAATCATCGCTGTAATCACCTCCCCCAGTTTGGCAAGCATTGGGTCTGTTGGGACTGATGTCCACTAAGGGCGGATGTCCACTAGGGGGTGACATCACACAGTGTAACTCCATTGATATGAAGCTGACTTGAACTTAAAACATGGGGTATTTATTTCAGTAAAACAAACAAAAAGTTGGCCTCCTCAAAAACTAGAGCTAGATGCAGTGTTTAGCTGCCTTTGGTTAAATAATAAGTTGTTAATATGTAGCAAGGATTTCACTGAGATTGGGATTCTTTTCCCTCACAGCAGTCAAGGTCAGGAGGTACTTGTTTCTTTAGTAATTCAGAGGAAAGATTTGGCCCATAGAGAGAAGATTAAAGGATTCCACAGTGTATGTGTGACAGCTATCCTATGGCCACGCTGTCACCAAAAAATTCCCTGCAATGACTCCGCTTCAGCAATGTGCACTTAAGGCAGCAAATGGCTCAGTTTTGCCCCAGGCCCCATTTCACTGTCTTCCTCCTCACATCTCTGCATCAGCTCTCTAAGCTGGCAGCTGCTGACCCTGGGCCAGCCTTATCATCCAGCTGACAGCCAGAGGACTCAACGCAGATCTTTGGCATTCAGCCTCAGTGAGGACCGTAGCTGGGTCCGTTCCAGTCTGGCTTTTGTCTGTCTCATCCCCCTGCTGCTGCTGCTGCCATGGCGTTTGAGCAGGCTCACCACAGGAGACGCAGCCATGTAAAGTGGATGTGTCAAAAAGTTGTTTTTACACGTCACAGCAGAGTGAGCAAGCTTGAATACTGAAAACATGCATCCGAAAAATCTATAGGTACATAATCAAGACCTTAGGGAAAACACATCTATTTTAGTGAGGTGCTGTCTTGCAGATGAGGCACGATGTATCGGAACCTGAATTAACTGATTAATTGATTAGTCAATCAACAGAAAATTAATCCGGAACTATAGATTAATTAAAATTGAGTAATTTTTCAAACATTCCCTTGTTCCAGGTTCTCAGTTGTGAGGATTTGCTGCTTTTCTTTATGTCATGATCATAAACAATGTATCCTTGGGTTTTGGTCTGGTAGTCAGACAAATTATGATATGATATATCATGACATCACCTCTGGTTTTTGGGACTTAAGAATGTGAAAAATTGTGAGGGGTATTTTCTGTCATTAAATGGACCAAAAATTTAATCAATCAAGTTACGGTTAGATAAAGTTATCATTAAATTAAGTCACAGTCCTACTTTTGACTTGTTACCCCTTGCAAGTTTTTATGAGCTACAAGCAATTTGAAGCAAAAAGTAATTTTATCTTCACATGTTGATTTTGAAAACATTTTGTCTGAGATAAAACTATTCAATATTTCAAGAAAACAGCAATTATAAACAATTTTTACATGATGAGGTTAATTTTCATCTGTCTTGAATTCCTAATTGTCTTGTGACCCCTCAGATCATTCCTGTGACCCTTAGGGGTTCCCATCGCCCAGGTTGGAATTCACTAGTAAAGTGAATGGACAAGCATGGCATAACGAATGGGTGAACCATCCACCAGCTCCACATACCAACATCAGAAGGTCACATCCTGCAGAAAACCCTGTGACGCAGATTTGTGTTTATGCAGCACAAGTTCTGACAAGACAAGAGGCCTGAAAATTTTTTCAATTTCACCCAATGTCATGACTTTGTCCCATGACACAAATCGGCTTTAGATGCAGTCTTTAGAGTTTGTTAAGTGTTTGTGTTTGCTGCTCTGAGCTCAGTTTGGTTTGGTCACCTTGTAATTGGCTACATCTAAGTCACTATGCTGAGGGTCTGTGTAAGGTCAGCTGCTGGAGCTCACAGGCTGTGTTTACGTATGCCCTGGACAGCGGTGAATCACAGCCAGCGGGGTTTGGAGAGTATATATGATAAAGTGCTGTGTTTGTGTCACTCGGGCCTCTGTGTTTATAGTCTGTGGGGGCCACAGGGTTCACGTGACAAGCAGAGAGTTTATCACCGATCATAACTATAGTGCCAGCATCCTGGAAAATTTGACGTTTAGCCTCCTGAGTGAACTCACATAAGAACAGATCAATGTTAAAGCCCCCGTGTCCAACACACACACTTTAAATTTGGTTGTAATGCCTTAATAAGTTGAGACCAGGGCCTTCTGATGAGGTCATGCAGCTCTGAACGGTTCAAGGTACAGAATGCAATGTTGAAATATACCACATGTGACAGCAATGCAGTGAATTAATAAAATGCATCCGGCTTCAATTTCATTAAGTTCCTTCCCATGAATTAGCGAGCGAGTTCAGCAAGTTTGAGCGGAAACGATTATGTCACCAAGTTTATCTTGAAACAGCTGTCCAGATTACACAACTATACAATTGTCAGATTATACAAAACGCATTGAACTGATGTGTTCAGTCAAGTGATGCAGAGTTAAAATGTAAGTGCACCCACGCAACGGGTGACAAAGTTTCCATTTCTTAAACTCTCCGAGATTTAATGTAGTCATTCACAGCATCTGGTCATCAGGCAGTGTATCGTGAGGTCAATGCTCATTTGCCTGTGGGTCCACACGAGTCATTGATGTACAGAGATGAGGCAAAGCCCAAGTATGATTGGGGTTTTTCTGTATCTCTGTTTAGTTGCTGCGATATAAAAAGCTAGTTTGGACAACCATATCTTAAATGAAGATTGTTTGCCTGTTGTAATCTGCTTAATTTAATGATTTTTTTTTTTACTGAAACAACAGAACAAAATTACTATGTGAAGCACGTTCGAAGTGACAAACCCACAGAAAATTATCTCCCAACTCGGCAGCTTCCTCAATGACACGTTTTCCGAGTTTTAGCTTCTTTTTTTTTTTTTTAAAGCTTCTTGTTTTTGTTTTCCCGGCCGTAAACTCCACTCTCATCAAGCCCATCTGAAGCCGCAGCAGGCAGCGGTTTTAATTAGAAAAGCTCAGTGCTACTTAGGCTACCTGCTCAGCAGACAAAGTTAGAGACCAGCTGGTGAACAAGTTGGAGGCTATAGAGCCAGGTATTTTTTTCAGGAGTTCGTTGAGACCTAAGCGGGACTTAAGGTAGACTAAATATTGGGCTTTCATTTGGTAGTAGGACAAAACACATCACTACCACAAAAAACATAATGTTGCTCATATCTGCTAAAGATACTGTAGGTCAGCGTTCGTTAAAGGGTTTGGTTATAATGTAATAATATTTAAATGCTGTGTTTGGCTCTTTTTGTTGCCCGAGTGGCCCAAAAAACAAGGAATGCACCTTTAAGTGTTTGGTTGTTTGCCATTTTTCACAACTGCAGTCAGAAATATTCAATTAGACATCTTGGCTATCCATAATGTCTCAGATGATCTTAAATCCTCTGTGTCCTTCTTTTCCCCAATGCACAGAAGGAGGAACAGAAACAATTCCCGACATCAGACCACCTGCCGACAGAGCCGAGGCTGCACCGACGGTTCAGGAGGTGATGGATGTGGAGGGAGTGCATCTGGAGGAGGGCACGCTGGAGGCATCCCAGGGAGAGGACTCTGAGCTCAGCCTCAGCTTCCAGGGCTACGTCGCCGAGCTGCGGCAGTGCCAGAGCAAGATGAGGAACGCCCAGATGCCCCAAAATGGGCGCAATCCACCAGAGGGCAAGGACTGCCAGACAGACCTTTTCAAGGCCACAATTGTCTAAAGGGAACCCCCACTGCTGCACTTTTAAGCCAGAGGCACTGTCTTTAGAAGGAGAATTAGTCAAACGACGGGCTGCATGTACAAAGCTGTCCATTATTTCCACTCCGAAACATCAATGTTATGGTGATAGATATTGTATATTTCTTAAGAATTCTGGCATCTTCTTGTTGATTTTTAGTACTGGTTGTAATTTTGGGACAGTGATACATTTTTGTTTTGGATTAGTTTAATAATTAAGCACAAAGTATTCCTATTATGAGCCATTTTAGACTGAGGACAACCATGGATGGAGCCTGAAACTCACTTTTGGGTACCATTTTCTGATGAGGAATACATTTCCAATTGTTCATAAGTTGTAATTAATGGTTTAAGCCATTGCTTGTTAATAAGCCTCAAGTCAGTTACATCTCTGAGCAATATATATCAGCCAAAGGGATTAACCATTAATTAAGATATTTATTACTATATATAGATTCTTCATGAAGTTTGAAAAAAAGATCTTAAGTCAGTGTCCCCTAATTGATTTTTTTCGCCAGCCTTCTCCTGAGGAAGACTATGAGATCCAGGTAAAAGCTCCAAAAAATTCTTTTTTTTAATGTAATTTTTTTTATTCATAATTTCTATCTCATTACTTAATGATTCATTATCCATTAATTGAGCTATTAATTACAATTAATTAAGATATAAATTGCTTTAAAAAGCTTTTGCCCTATTAGAAAGTGGTACCCATTGTTTTTGGACCGTATGTGAGAGAGGACTCTGTTTATAAGATCAAATGGGAGGTAAATCACAGTTTTGTCGGATATTTAACTATTTCATGTTTATATCTTCTTCTGTATGTTTTACACATAATTACACGACAGTACCTTTTATTGTCTCTACTTCCTGCTTCTGTGGTTTTGAGGTTGTCCAAATGTTGACTGATTAAAAAGCTTTGATGGCTGTAATTCCAACCGATGCCCTTTTCTTTCGTATGTTGCATCCGATTAGTCATGGGAAAATTCTCACTAAGCTTTTAGCTCACTTTGTTAAAAAAAAAACACTTGAAATACTTCCCCTTTTATAGCTTTTAAACCAAAGTCTTATGTAAGACATTCACCTTCCTGAATTGACCTTCTTGGCACATTTTTGCTAGCTCAAAATGTTTGCTAAGTCAAATTTGTCAATAATTAACGGCATAGTTGTGTTAGCCAAACAATTTCCTGTGAGAAACAGAAAGGGACCACCTTCACCTGGGGGTAGGTTACCCATGTAGATGTGTTTTTAAGTCGTTCCCCCTCCTCTTTGTTCTCTTAGCTAAGCATCTGGAGTGGGATTATCACAGCTGGTGAAAATTATAGGTTAGATTACGGGGACTGGAGAGTTTGTCTTGACACAGCATGTCACTGCTGGAATGCTGACAACACACAGGGCCTATAGGGTCAGGCTCTTCATCTTCATTCTCGCCTGATTTCAAAGGTACTGTCATTATTGAATTCTTCATTAGAGCGGTAACTGTTTCCAGATCTTCAATACTCCCCCGGGTTGGACTTTTCTCTTATCTTAAAAATTCATAATAACTTTGTGAATGTTTTGTTGTCTACACTGCTTCCACCCTCTGCCTGTTCCCAGGTTAGCTACTTTGGCACTATGTATGTTGGGGCGCATTATTTTGAAGGGCAGGCACACCTGTGTCACTTCCCATTTTTGCAACAAATTCCCAAAACAGCGCACTTCCACCCTGATGCGATAAATGTTTTAGTCCCTTGTAGCTAGTGATAAATACATTTTGATGAGAAAAACGCAGGGGGTGCATGGGATAACTACAACAAAGTGGACTTAAAATTACCTTGTAAAAGGATATTAATTAATTACAAAAGCTTTGTTACAGTCTTCAGGACTCTTTTTTTAATATTCTGATGTTATTTTTGTGTCCTAATGTTTCTGTTAAAAATACAAAAAAAAAGACTTACTTGGTTGTTAGAGCTCACTGACTGAGATAATTGACTTTCGTGCCAATTTTTCATAAGACCTGACTATCAATATACAACAACCAGACATCACAGACACTGAAGAAAAAAAGAAAATGGTATTAAATGACCCTGGCCAAATCTAACTTGACGCCTAGTGGCGCCTTCCAAGGTGCCTGGCGGCCCCGGGCGGGAGGGGATCCCGGTGCGCGCATCCGCTGGCCCCCAGCCTCCGCCCGGGCCCCCGGGAAAAAGTTCCGCGTCTCTCCTCGCTCCGTCGACGGTAAGAAAGCCGTGGGCGTCCGCGGCGAGGGTGTCCGGGTGGTGGTGGGGGGGGGGGGAGACACCAGCCGCCGGGGCGCATCGGATAGACCAGCGTCATTACGCAACGGGTTTACTCAGCACAGCCTGATATTGTGAGGGACAGGATAATACATGCAGGGTTTCCCACGTTTCCTATGACCAAAACCGGGCTGCGGACTCTGACACTGACAGATAAAACGTGACAGACCCGCTTCCGAGTTAAGGACGCGAGCCTATCCGGACACAAGGGCAGCAACCGGTGCAAACTTTTAGGATGGCACACATTATATTAATCTTCCTACCTTGTGTTTTCAGTGCACGGGCGGTAAGTTTTCGACCATCCTACTCACCTCTGCGCGTTTTTTGTGTTTGTTTGTTTGTTTGTAATTTGTTTTTTTAAATACGCGGTGTGCGCGTAAAAAGCGAGAAAACGGTTCAGTAACTCACCTTCCTTCTTTTCAGCGCATATTAGTTCCTGGATATGAAACGGTCACCTCCATAGAGCCGTACGGGGAGAGCAGGAAAGGTCAGTGCTTGTCTTCAGTCCTGGTTTCATTTAGAGGAAGAAGAGGCAGGGAGGGGAGGATGCACGACGAACTGGCAGAGGATCTGATATGTTTTTCAGCAGCAGTTGAGTGATAAAAGTTGCCGGTGCAACATGAATGTAGGACACGTGGGAGCTAGTGCTCATGTCTGTAACCTGTCATTTAACAGCACGGTTTTTAGCTGTGGGCAGGATCATGGTTTTAATGTCTTTGATCAGAAAGCCAGGGACAAAGTATAAGCATTCTTTGTTTGTGAGGTACACTGGGAAACTGCAAAAATGTTTCGGAGACAGTTTCTAAAGTCATTGTTTTGTCTTTTACCCAATCTGTGTTCAGTAAGAATCAGAAACAAACTGGGTTTTTTTTTATTTATTTATGTACTTGTTTGTTTGTTTATTTATTTCTGCTCTTTTGTCAGTTTTTACCACAACCGGCAAAGAATGTAAATTCCCATTTCGTCAGGGTGGAAGGCTTCACCATCAGTGCATCACCGTCCTGTCCTCAAGACCGTGGTGAGTCCTCGTCATCCTGCCTCTTGTCTGGATCCACTGTTTTGGTTACACAAATCACCAGTTTTGTGTGTAGTCACACAAAGTTACCACATGCTCGGATTGAACATTGACAGCTCAGCACCTGTAGAAGTGCCGCCTTGTCATATTTGGATTTGTTCAGACACACACCCACAAACCACAGAGCTGCTCCTTGTCACTCTCGGGCAGAGCGCAGGTATTAAATCCCAGGCTTTCCGTGTGACTTTTCCTCAAGGTGGCATAACCTCGAATGAACAGAGATGCAGGGATTTTCCATCATACAGTGCATCAATGGCAGTGACACTGATGCAGTGTGTAATTGGGGTGTGTAGTCTCAACCAATTACATCTGGCAGCAATGATGGATTTGTGCAACAGTGTAAATGGGAAACATAATACATATTTTAATGAGGTAATGACTTAACTGGCTTTAATAAATAGTTCATTGCTTGAATCATTTGTGGGCCGACGAATGATTTATGTGGCACAACTAGAACATCAAAATACAGCATTTGAAGCTGGCATAAGATTAAATGTAGAAACCTCCTCCAAAGGCTATTGATGAAGCTTACAACACATTTACAGCATCACGCAGTCCTTCCTAAGGGAACATGATCATTATTAGATGTTTATTTTAGAGAAAGAAAAGAAGAAAAGTAATAGACTTGCTGAAGGGCTTTCGAGTCGTCACTCCTTGACTCTGAGACAGGAAGAGCGTGGGTGTCAGCAAGTTGGAGCAACTTGCATGTTACTGTATATATGGACCAACACCTACACAAAGAGTTACTGCAATATGACCCAGCATATTTTCATTAGCTTAGTGTTGACATAGGTTTGCCATTACAGTCTGTGCAAAACTATGTTAATGTAACCTTACTTTAGTTAAATGAGTGGATGATTGACAGAGTTAGTCAGTTCTAAATGATTATATTGATCATTGCAGACTTTTTTTTCCCTTGCTGGCAGTTAAATATGCATTTCCATCAAAAAGAGATTGTTAGATCAGGGGTAGATAAAACCATCTATCATGATGCAAGTATTTTTTTGTTAAAATATCATTATAAAAAATTTCCAGAAAAATCAAGTTAGAAACTTTTAATTGGTAAAGGTAAAATTTTTGCCATCTTAGTATAGCTTGGGAATGACTCGACACAATCATGGTGCAAGACGAAAATAAACAAAAAATCCAACATTGCCACAAAGCTGTTTTTCTCACTGACTTAATACTGAGAGAAATGTTAGACGGAGAGATAAGAGACTAAGTCAAAATTTCTGGCAGTTGACAAATTTATATTGTGTCACAGTGAGAATCGTCACATTACCCAACCCTATTTCCACTGTAAATTTTTCTTCAGTTTGTAATCCAGTTGACTTGCCGGTGACTATATCGTGTCTGTCTCCCTTCTCATAGGTGCTCTCTTACTCATAATTTTGATCGGGACTGGCAGGGAGGCTTCTGTGCACTGCAGAATACTCAGACAAATGGTCAGTATGCTTGAAACACCTGTTCATTCAAACACAGAGAATATAGTATTTTGTTTTAATCATCAGAAATAAGTGCATTTTGCTGTCGCTGGTCCTCTAATGATGTTAGCGTTGTGCCATTTCTCATGTGTTTGCAGTTTTTGTCCCCACATCTCGCAAAATCCTGGATCCGTGCCAAGCGAATCCGTGTCAGAATGGAGGTGTCTGCACGCCGATCCAAAGTAGAGGCACGTTTGAGTGCTCCTGTCCCGAGAGCTTCTCTGGGAGACTGTGTGAGCAGAGTAGGTAGACATGGAGATCAGTGTTGTTTTATGAGTTAAAAGTGTAATGGAACTTTTTTTTTTTTTAATGTTTACCCTTTATTCAGTCGTAGCGCAATATTAGACACAATTATCATAGCTAATAATTGCCAAAATTTGGCAATCCATTTCTGTACACGAGTAATTGAATATGGTTTTGTTAGATTGTATTGACTCTACTCCTTGAGTTGAGTGTTTTTATATCAGTTTGCAAAATAGGCTACTTACTGTCAATCCCCTTTCCAGAAGGAAGCACAAGTCCTTGCCAGGAAATAATCCCTCAAAACATGTCACATTTTACACATTTTATCATCATGTTCATGTTGTTTAAAGGAAACATCTTAACAGTGTTAAGCTTTAATCTACTCTGGATTTTACCCATTTACTTTATTTTTTAAATGTGATGAACAATGACACAGGAAAAATAACATTAGCAGAAGTCATGGAGTTGTTTTAATTGAATTCAGTGGAACGAACACCAGAGGCAGAAGATATATGACGCTCTGTTATCGACATGATAACTGCAACAACAAAATGACTACTGAGCAAACTCAACTGATCAAGGCCCTGGGATTTTTTTAAAAACCCTGGTAAAATTTAATAAATGGACCTCGATGATTTTGTTGAAAAATGGGTGAAATGTCTATATATGCTGTTTTAAAAATTACTTTGCCTGACATGCTACATAAAATACTGGAAGGTACATGAGTAACATTTTAATTGTGTGTTCTTTGTCAGAGATAAAGAATCCTACTTCATACTCCTCTTCCTCTTTTTTCCTATCTTCGGTGAAGAAACTTCACCTTTAGTTCCAGATATGCCAAAGTAAAATGTAAAATCAGCTTTGAATCATATGCACATAGATTTCAATCTGCATTTTGTCCTTTAAAAATGCTCGACAATACCAAAACAATACGACCTAAACACTGTATCAACGTTCATCCACTCAGAATGCGTCTCGCACAGCTCAGCCACCCAACTTTGCTTTGTACGGACCAGTGAGCTCTTCAGTCTCCTCTCACATTTCAACCTAGTGCCTTTTATGTGTCATGTTGGCTTTTCAGAGAAGTGCTATGAAACTATACACCTGCGCCATTATGACATCGGAGAGTCTTGGGGACGAATCCACCTACGTAATGTGGAGCTGTGCACATGTGTGGCAGGGGAAACCAAGTGTGAAAGAGTCCGCTACACAAGTAAGACCTCAACTTTTGTTTTTCTGCTTCAGCTGTGTCTCCTGTTTTCTTCTCTGGGGTCTGCTCTTGTTCCTCTTATATTCACTTTGACAACTTTTCAACTAAACTGTGAACCAGGAAGAGGATAAATTTCCAGCAAACACTAAAAATTTTTAGTTAGTTCACATATCATGTACAACTGATCCTTAAAAACCTAAAGATGGAGAAAAATTAAAAACCTACACAAAACATAGACCATTATTTTCGGTTTCACAACTTCTTCATGGCTCAATAAAGTATCAGAGGAAATACTTTTTTTTCCATCTTCCTAAATACCCTCCAAGCAGAAAATATGAATGACAAGTCCTACCCTTTCTTTGATAACAGCTCTATAGTTACTAGGGTAACATAGCCATGGAAGACAGATTATATGACTCACTGTGTCTAAGGAATGGTGTTTTAGGACACACCCAATGTGTCCATAAGGTGCTTTCATCCTAACAAATTCTCTGGCATAAAAGAGCAAGCAGCAGGGAGGTAGTTTCATGCTCCCTGAACTGAAACAGTTTTTTGTCATGATGCTAGGGGCTAATCTTGCAGTGGTTAAGGAAAAGTCCTTCTAGCTAAATGCAACTCAGTGTGCTTTGACTTGGGTTTTCGGATGATTCAGAATGTTATGTTTATTTTTCAGTTGAGCTTTATCTCTTGGCTTATTTGAAGTTTCCTTTTTTAAATTTTCTTAAGTTTTTCCTAAAACATTTTTTTTGTGGGGGGGGGGGGGGGTAATTCACCTCCCAAAGAAAACTCACATTTGGGCAAAGAGGCTGGTGCGCTTTAGATTGACACAATGCAGATGTGGAGTCACTCTCCTCTGGTATATTTTACACATGTTGCAAAAGATTTTATGAGAATATTTAGGACCAGATATATTTTATGAAAATTCATGTTCAGGGCAAGTTTGTACTTTGCCTTTCAGGTGATGACTGCTGGGGGAAAATAAAATGGGAATTTAATTTCTGAGATTTATTTAATTAAAACTGCATTCATTTTTTTTAGCCAATTTGGGGGGGGGGGGGCAAATGCTGTAAACAAAATATTCACTTATAATCACCTTATAAAGTTGTTATGGTGATTGTATTAGTATTTGTTGTACATGTTAACCAGCCGATCGCTGAGAATTATTACAAAACTGCAGAGTTTTATGATAATTGTATTTGGTTTTGTCATTATGAGCATTCCCTGTGGTACTGTACACCATTTTTTACGAACATGAAAATATTGATGAGTGCAACTTTAAGTTCAGCAAACCAAGAACCAAAATAATAGAGTAGGGATGCTAGAATAGAAATACTGATTAATACATATATGAAAATCTAAAACATTTGTTCAGGCTGCAATTAAACTCATGAAAACATATGAAAAGAACTATTGAATGCCAGACACGCACAATACATAAATGGTTTATAACTTACAAAATGTGACATTGTGTGTCTTGATGTGTCCAGTGTGTCATAGGAACCCTTGTCATAATGATGGAACATGTCGACTGATCACAGCCACCAGCAAGGAAGTGTGCAGCTGCAGGCGTGGCTACAGTGGACCATACTGTAGCTTTGGTAAGTAAAAGCAGGACTGTGGGATACTGTGTCCCCTATTCAATTAAAATAATCCAGTCAAGCATCAATATAATTATATAATTCCTTCATCAGACTGAAAACAATGGATAATAGGATTCACAGTTTTCACCGGCTGCATAGTCGGCATCTTCAGAGCAGTTCTTACATGTATTTATCAGGCAGTTGAATGACATTCTTTACATGTGCCCTTCTGTGTCTTTATCGTGTTCATACAGTGCATGCGTGTTCATGCATGTGTGCGTGTGAAAATGGTTTGATTAATGGTGGCAGGTGAAGACATGAGCGAGCTGCTAAACTTGTCCTCGGCTCTTGTAACTGTTGATGCATGCAGAAAGTTCTTTTTGAGACTTGTTCTGACTGATTCCAGTGTAAAGGAAACTTTTTGTCACCACACAGATATGCATCTGCATCCGAAAATAGTCTGATTGCATTGCCATTGTTTACATACCTGTGTTGTGCGCTGTGGAATCGAGACACGATTTAGATTTTTCCTGTGTGCTGCTGCCTGTGGTTTTGTGCGTATGCATGTGTGTGCAGAGCCAGAGACAGAGTGCTATAACAGCAAGGGCAGGGGTTACCGAGGGCTGGTGAGCACCACCGTGTCTGGCGCCCGCTGTCTGCCGTGGAACTCAGACCTGCTACATGACGAGCTCCATGTGGACACGGTGGTTGCATCGCCCCTCAGGGGCCTCGGCGAGCATGCCTACTGCAGGTGCGTGTGTGTTGAGAAATCCTGCTGATTATTTTCTGCTGTAGATTTCTTGCAGCATCATGGCATGTGAAAGACACATCTAGTTATGGCTTTGTAATCATAATTAAGGCTTATCTGCAAATCCAGGTTTCCTTATACTGTCACCCTAAAATCTATTTTAAAGCTGAAATATCAAACTTTTTACCCTGTGCTTACAGAGCTGTTTGCTAGTCCCTCGCCTTATCTGTCAAGCTCATTTGCCAGCAATTGTCACTCAAATGCCCTCAAACGACATCTACTCAGCGGCAACCAGCGACCATAAAATCACCACAAGCATTAAAGAAGCACATAGCGAGTTGAGGCTCTGTACAAAAAAAAAAAACCCAAAACAGGTCTTATCTCTGGCACATTTGCTACTCTTCCTTTTCTTAATGCTTTCAGTTGTTGTTGCTATGACTACCCAGCAGCAAGATAGCATGCCCACAGCAAATGGTATGTGACCTTAAAATGCCAGAAATTTAAAAAAATAATTAAAAAAAATACCAATTTCCAGCAAACATTGGACACAAACACAGAAGCTCAGACTTCCTGACTGCCTCAGACTCAGATGGATCATGTGCATTTACTGATAGTTTATTGCTGGAAAAGTTGCACATTACAGCTTTAAAATCCCTGAAAACCTCTTACTAGTTATTTAAACCTTTTAGAAATGAAAGCAGAAATTTATGTTGTGAGCGCGACACTTGGTCAGAGAGCAAAACCAGCTTTTCACCTGTTCTCGCCGTATGGTGACGGAGTCCCTCCCTGTAAGCCAGGGTAAGTAGTTGGTTTTGAAACCAAGCGGTGCCACACCTACGAGCGCTCTGTCCGCTTTGCTTGTGTGTGCGTGCAGGAACCCAGATGGGGACAAGATGCCGTGGTGCTACACACTAAATGACGGTGCCATCTCCTGGGAGTACTGTGATATCCCCTCCTGTGTGATGCCTCAGTGTGAGTAGACGGGGCAAAGGACAGGAGTTTTTTAGTCTTTTTTCTGTTGTCAGCATGTCAATGATCTTTTTTTAGGGAAACGTGTTTTAAACTGGAATAGCACCTGTAATCCACTGGTACTTCATGCCATATAGTTAAGTATGGCAAAGCCTTTTCCTGAAGGCTATTTGCTGCATCATGTGATATCTTCATTATCCTCAGCATTGATTAAATGACACAGTCAGTGCCCCTTGTCATCTGAGAAACATTCAAAGCAGCTCAATGACTCATTGAATAATTACAGAAAAGTGCGGCGTATTGGGCCAATCTCGCTGCCCTGAAAAACTGAACTCAGCCGAATAGACTTGTTTGGTGTCTGATGTTTTTTTTCTTCTTTTTTTTTTTTTGAAGTCGGATAGATGAGATAGGGGGAAACAAGGCATGAGTCACGGTGAATCAGCATGTCACGTCAGGTGTAGTTTATGTGATGGGTTGGGATGGGTTGGCACAGTTGGCCAACTGTCGGGATGCCAGGGGTAAGCATTCGATTCATAAGCTGGTTCCATCTGTTGTGTCCTCTTCAACATACAATTTGCAGCGTCAAGATGCTCTGTTGCCTTCACCCTATAGAAGAGCTTTTTTGCTCTTTGCTGGAGGGAATCAGGCAGCAGCATAATCACAAATATTCCTTTATATTTAGGAAATGTGCCCGTGAAATATTATAGCTGTTAGACTAGTTGTGATTTCATTTGCTTTTGTTCTATAAATTGTAGTTTATAGTACCATTTAGTGATATATAATCACGCACCTGTTTCCTCATGCAGCTACTCTTCGAAGGATTATCCCATTTAACGTCTGGCCCGGTATTAAAAAACCTAACCGCCACAAGCCAGCCAAAAAGCCTGTGTGTGGGAAAAAGCACAAGAAGAGGCTTTCGATGGCTCGAGGGCGGATAATGGGTGGCAACTCAGCCCTGCCGGGGACCCACCCCTGGATGGCGGCAATTTACATCGGACTGTCAGACTTCTGCGCCGGCACCCTTATCTCCTCTTGCTGGGTGGCTTCTGCAGCGCACTGCTTCTTCCGCAAGTATGTCATGGATGCATTTCAGCTTTATATTTATGTCACTGCAGGACAAGTAAAGGTTTTGAACCCCTCTGGGGCCAACATACTGAACACAATGTCATTGTTTTAAAAAAATGTGAAGAAAAAAAGACTTTCCGTGTCCTTGGGAGCCCTTTTCAGCCCTTTGTATGGAGGGCTGAAGGCCAGTTTGTAACAGCAATATAAAAAAACCATCATCCCTCAGAAAACATTCTCTGTTCAGAGGGGCGCATTATTCCCTCTGACCGCTGTGGTTGAAGAGGCGGCCACAATTCAAAAGGAACGTCATTTAAAGACTCTGACCCCTTGGCTTCACGGCTTTATGAACATACTATGTTTAGACCAGCATCCAGTTTGAGGAAAGCCTAAAAACATCACAAGCACAGATGCTGTTTAAATGTAAAAGCACACATTTGCTCCTGATGTCAGCAAACAGGCATTTGTTTTTATTAGTTCAGAGTTCCTTTGTTTAAAGCATTAAATCACTTGATTGGACTAAAGCAGAAAAATGCAAAAAGCCTTTTTAGCTCCCAAATAGTGCTGTTTGAAAAAATCTTTCTTTTAAATATACAGTCAGCTATTTTGGTGTCAGCTCGGCTTTGACTGAAGTCGAACAGGAGTCTACAATGTTCATTCATGCAAAAGTGCAAAATCTGTTTCAGGGAAGTCTACCTGTTGGATTTTAGTGTTTCTTGTGCAATCGTGGAATAGACTAAGATACTGGCAAAAGAGAGAGGGTGAGGTGAGAGCATATCAGGCTTCACCATCTGGAGACAATTTTCAGAAAAATTTAAGGAAGTCCTGCAAGCATTTTTGAGATAACTTGGCTCTGGACTAAAATGGTGGTCAGAGAGACAGTATTATGAGTGGAAATTGTCTGTGCCATTGATAAAAAAAAAAAATTAAATATTAAAAAAATGTCCTCTTGTAGCCCTCTGAAGTCTCAGCTCCGCGTGGTGCTTGGCCAGCAGAGCTTCAACGTAACCAGTCCCAACACCCAGACGTTCGGAGTGGAGGATTACATCTTTCCAAAAAAATTCTCAGTGTTTAATCCAACACTACATGACATGGGTAATCATTAATTCGTTAATGGCACACACACACACACACACACACACACACACACACACACACACACACACACACACACACATAAAAGGATACACACATTCCAGTGACTCACGTAAATTGGAAGACTGCCTATTCCCATTCAGAAATACACAAACTCACTTAAGTCTGCGTACACAGCTGTGCGTCCCTGAACAGCTGTGCCCCCTGTGCTGTGCCCCCCCACCCCCGCATGAAAACACACACACGCCCACACACACACACACACACAAACACACACACAGCTGGGTGTGGCAGTGTCACTGAACAGCGGAGTCTCCAAGTCTACCACTTGTTACGTCGCTTTATCTACACTTCTCAATATCGCTACGCAGTTTCGTAACATTGTTTTTTTGCTTTGCGGCAGTTCTGATCAAACTGAAGAAGCGGGACGGGCGGTGTGCGAGGAGGAGCCCGTTCATCAGGCCCATCTGTCTCCCAGACGTAAGCATGACGTTCCCCGATGACTACTGCTGTACCATTAGTGGCTGGGGACACATGCACGAGAGTGAGTGATGAGGTGCATTGCCAGGAAATGATTAACTCATTTATACCTGGGGCTGTCACAACAGAGTTTTTTGTTCTTATCTGTTAGAAATATTTTTTTGTCAATATAGGTCTAGGATTTGGTTGCACCAGCTAGTCGCAAACCCATGACTAAGTTGCTGTATAAACTTCCTTCCAGTGTTATTAGAAACTACAAGCTTGTTTCAAACCACTGATTTACTAAACTATGATGTACTATTAAAACTTTGGGAATTGCTCTTAGCTAGTAAAAACTTTATTCATGTGTAAATTGGAAATTCAGGTTTTTAGCAACCTTTCCTCTCACATTGGGAAATACCATGGAAATATGTTTTAATAAAGTCTGTAACTTCCCAGTAAGTATTTTGAAACAAGCTACATACTTTGGTATTAATTATAGTGCAGTTCTTTTTGTTAGATTTCAGCTTGTTGGGTTGATTTTATAGCCAGTTGTTGATTTTTCACTACAAGGCCCTTCACCCCCACACAGGGCCATTTCAATTACTCTGGCCAATTAAACCACCAGTCAGGAGGAAATTGGGAGCAGCTATGCTTAAAGCCGGTCTGTCATTAAACTACCCACTGATGCCATTGTGAATGGTCCCACAATGTAAGCTGACAACAAAGCTAACAGGAGAGTGAGGGACATGTCAGTCAAGCCCAGTCTGGACACACCCACACGGTCCTGGGAAGAATCCGATCAGGCAGCCTCAGTTACGACACTTGTGTGGGTGGACCATGGGTGTGTTGGAGCCTTAAATACAACTTCTAGATGATACAATATGAACAACTAAGTGACAAATCCAAATAACAGTAAACGAAACGTTTTTCTTTCTTGTGTCATTTGGGCTTTATTTGCCAGAGGCAGACACGTACTCGAGTCTACAGGAGGCTAGAGTGAAACTAATCCCTCACGACTCCTGTAGGAAGCCAGAAGTCTACGGCAACCACGTCACCACCGACATGATCTGCGCTGGGCTGAACGGGTGTGTCGACGCGTGCCAGGTAGGAGAGAAGTTTCACGACAGAGTGGGATTATTATACCTGCCGACTGGATGATAATGTCTGAGCACAGACTCCAGTGCAAGCATCCAGTTACACCTGGCAGTTGATAGATGTAAATATTTAGCATTAACTAATCTTTGAATAAGTATGAGTTTTAATTTTACTTCAGTGCTGCATCAGGCCAACCTAGCTCAGTTTGAATTTACAAAGAGCTACTGCAACCTGCTCCTATTGCTCCGGAGTGGTACTGGAAATTACGACGGATCATGACGTGTTCTAGGCAGGGTTTACTCCTGGAGCCGACGTAGGTTCCAGCCTCCTTAGCTCCACAAGGGTCGATAACAGCGAGTCGTTCTGAGGTATCAGAGTAACGGAAAAGCCCTTAAGGTGGCAGCAGGGATTCCCCCTATTGAGGGGAAAGTGGGTGAGGGTCCGGTGTCCCCACAGAGGTCTGCCGTGCTGGACTGCCCACACAACCTGCCTTGTAAACCATTTGAGATCCTTCTTCTTCAATTAAATGTCACAGTTAACTGTTTACCTCATACGTAGAGTGCAGTTTCTGGCAATATGTAATGTTGAAGTTTGTGACTCATCTGTTTGTGTGACTCCGCTTTGATCTGAGCATGTATGTTTATGCGTGCGGACCGTATCTACTTAATGTGTGTGTTCCCCCAGGGTGACTCCGGGGGCCCTCTGGCCTGCACGAGGGGTGATGTCAGTTTCCTGTATGGGATCATCAGCTGGGGAGAGGGCTGCGGCCGCTCCGGAAAACCTGGTGTTTACACCAAAGTGGTGAACTACATTGACTGGATCAACTCCGTGATCAGACGCAAACCCAAGCCCTCATGAATGGAAATAACCCGAACACTGGCTTTAATATATCGTACTGTAATATTTTGTAAAAGTATTTTTTATTGTAATGCTTGTGGAAGATTATCGGTTGTCTTTTAACTGTGAAACATTTTGTGACTGAATAAACTTTAACTGACTTGATAAAGCTTGTGGTATATAAGACTAATTAGATGACTGTTTAAGGCAGTTCAAGTAATTTGACAAAATAAACCCTCACTCAAGGTGCAGTTATGACATAGATGATGGAGATAGATTTGCTGACATGTGCTCCCCTCACTAAATAGGCTAACCATCTGACATGGTCTTTCTAGCAGATATGCTGCAAAGATACAGCAAAGTTCATTGTTGGATATGTGACAAAAACAACTTCAAGTGTGGCTGTTCCATCCTTTTCAGAGCTTAACTGTTGTATATATCATGTGAAACCCTAAGCATCAGTTCATTTTGACCTTGTGCAGAATGGACAAACTAGGTGCTTCACAGTCCACTACCATCCTTTTCAGGAGCTTTCAACTGATTTTTGTTCAGTGTATTTTAGTACTAGATACAACCAGGTGAAAAAACGACGGCAGGACTAGGCACATATATATTTCTATATAGGAAATGTATATTCTAATTATCTCAAGGTTCAAATGCTTACAGTTTATTTTTGTACTGGTGGTGTGTATTTACGGTGATTTCCAGCCAATCATAAGAATAAAACAGAGTTCGGACATCAATACTTATTTTGAATAGAAAATGTATATTTAGTGCTGGCGAATCATCTCGTGTACAAATGCTTACAGTTTATTTTTGTAATTGTATTTTGATTTCAGCCCAATCATACAATTCCCATATGGTTTTAACCTTGATACCACTCCCAGTATACAAATAATAGATACCAATTCCCCAGAAAGGTATAATTAAAAACAAAGCATAGATGTCATACCTTAACATAGCGTTTCTAGTTTACGATGTATACACATAGGTGTTTGATAAGGTATGAAAGTAAGAAGAAAGCGCAGGATGGAACAACTTTCACTGCAGCATCAACACGGTGATGAAAGGGCACCATACACGGTAATGAAAAGACCCTCGGTTTCACCTCTACTGCAGACTTTAGGACCCTGGGGCTCATGAGATACGTGCATTCAGATATGCTGGATTATCATGCTGTGCTCAACCCCTGCCCTGAGAGGTCGGCGGCGGCGGCGGTGCCCGCCCGGGTGGCGGCGGCGGCGGCGGCGGTGGCACGGTCGGCCTGCCCCGGTCCGCTCGCACAGGCGCTGCCGGTGCCATTCCCCATGCGTCGGGCTGGGGGGGCCAGTCTGCGCCCCGCGAGCGGACAGAGCAGCTATTTTGAAAGTGACCCCCTCACTCGGGCAGCGACTCTGCAGCTGTCAGGAACTATGACTGAAGATGACGGATTCTGTTGTCGTGGAGGGATATGCCAGACTCAGAGATGGGAAAAAGGTGTTTTTGCTTGACCAAATTTCGCGGACGGATGTGGCGGGGGAGCCCCGGCGCACTTTTATCCGTGCTTTAAAAAGTTTGTTTTGCTCTCTTTTGCAGTGGAAAACTAGGTGGCTCGTTCTTCGCAAGCCGTCGCCTGTAGCAGGTAAAACAAACCCCAAACAAACAAACACAAAAAAGAAAACCAAACAAATTTTTAAAAAACCAAAACATCGACCCGCGCCGGTCGCACTCGCTCGTTTCACTGCGGTTTCTTATTTTATCCAAATGGGAAAATTACGCGCGGTGCGTGATTTCGCTGGACGCGCGCTTCAGCTGCGCCACAATGGGTGGGGCCTGGCGTGTGTTGGCGTGTAGGGTTTCGTAAACCTGTGGGTGTATGTCGATTCCGGAGAAACCTGGTTAAAAAAAAATCTGTCATTAAAGCGAAGTGGCACGGAGACTGTTGGGAGGGAAAAACAAAAACAGGATCCGTTATTGCGAGATCAGTGATTTCTTTTTTTTCCTAGTGTAAAATATTGGCCCTGAGTTGGGCCCTTACTTGTTTGTGTTCGTTTGCCTCGCACGCATTATGGATACGTTTAAGTTTCAGCGTATTCAGCTTCAAATCTTCACTCAGAGGTTCCTCGAGAGCATTTTCTTTCTCTTATACAGCCTCGCTGCTGATTCAATTCGTGCAGAAATTTGATGTTTGCCTTTTAAAAGTTTTTTTTCCTACACATTCACAAGCTTGACTTACACACAAGGAGTTTTCATGGTGCACTGAGGCTGATGGAGGAAAGTTTTCAGATGATCTCTGAACCTAACTTTAAGAGCTTGAAATGAATTTTACTGGTTCTCATTTGATCCCACCGTCAAAGTTAATGTGCTAAAGACTGATAGTCTGAGCCTCGCTATATTTTTAGATCCCTCATGAATTTGCACTTAGTGAAACTGGACTTGCTATTTAGTCACATTAACTGAGCGGGCTTCGGGTTGCCTGAAGTCAGGTTTCGGGTTATCTAAACCCTTGAATATCCCAATTACCTCTAGCCTTTTTAATTTTTTTAATTTTTTTTTTGACTTTTATGAAAAGGCAACTGTGATTCAGAGGGACAAGGGTCTATATTGCACTACACAGTGCCACAGAAGAGGGTCTTTGGATATCTGGAGCTGGACAGCTTGACATGCTCCTCAGGTTAGACTGAGGTTGAGTGATGCTCCTCCTCAGATCTTTGATACCAGTGTTATCACAGCTGTCTGTGCTCATCCCGCAGTTATGTGTGCTAAGAGGTGTGTCGGTGTGAAGGAGAGTGATGTGCACACACCCACACACACACACACACACACACATGCATGCATACATACACACACAAACACACACACACACACGAACGGTCTTGTTTTGACAGTTGACACTGATTGTTTGAGGGTGCTAAAAGACAAGAGGACACTGCAGCACCTACTGTGTGTCAGCATACATCTTATTAGTATTTGACCCCGTAACTTTGGGAATTAATTATGGATTTCGAAGTGTTACATTTAGAGTAGAAAAAAAAAACTTTAATGCTAACTGCAGCTAAGTGCCTTCACTCTCTAAGCCAAAGAAAACCAAACAAACCCAAGTGTTCGTCTGCTTTTGCAATGTCCCACATTAACTCTCTGACTCCTCCAGACTGCCTCGTGCTGCTGGTTTTTAAAGACAAGTCGGACAAGGCACAGGGCATCAAGGAGAGAGCCAGCGTCACCTTGGAGGAGATCTGCGGCCTTGAAGCAGGACAGTGGTACGAGGGGGTGGCTTTTACCCTGGTCATCCTCTGCCTGAACCAGGCGGCTCTACTGGGTTTCGACAGCAGGGAGGCCCTGCAGGCGTGGGACGTCCGCCTACGATACAGCCTTGGAGAGGGTGAGAAAATCTGTCGTTGCTTTTTTTTTTTTCTACTCTTCTTTCTATTTTTCCTTTTTTTTTTTTTTTTCCTCAAAACTTTTCATGAAATGTCAGGGACTCAAAATTTTTTTTACAAAATAGCGCTTTTGTTGACCTTAATGTACTGTAGTTTAAGTAGTTTTCAGCAACCAGATGAGTTCATCCATCAAGCCGGCAGATTCCAGTTTTTAAATTCACTTCAGTCAAATCAAAGCGCCCTGTAATTTGTGAGACCGATAGAAACTGCAGGTAATTTTAGTTCCATGTAATTAAATCTGCACCTTTCTAGAGAAAGAGATTCAAAGTTCACAAGTCAATAAAAGCAGAGTGCGCGGAGAAAAAGTAAATGTAACTACACGCAACAGCTGTGATATTTCCTGTAAAAGAGAGTTTTCAAATTCATTTTAAAACGGTCCATGTTGCTAGTGGAGCTTTGTGTCTACAGGTGGTTATCGATTTTTTTGGAAAATTCGGAAAAAGAATATTGTAAACTCACACCTGTTTCCACCCACTGTTGTTATGTGAATATTAAGAACTGGTTTACCAGGATAAACAGTTGTTGGTCCTACTCCTCCATTAAACCATCGTATAGGACTAGGATGCAGTGAGATTGCGCAATTAAAGCACCAGTCAAACCACTAATGCAGAAAAACAATGTAGAAATTGGTAGAAATATGGCATTCACTTTTGTTTCATGTATTAATTAAAGAAACCTTGTGGTCTTATGATGGTTCCTCACAGATTTGATCGTTTCAGTCACGTGCTTTGTGTACCTCATTATTTATTCACTATTTCCAATGCACTTGGTTGAATTTTGCCTTGATACACCAACTTCTCCAGTTCAGGCAGGTGTAAAAAGACTTTTGTAATATTTGAGGATTTTATTCTGAATTTTGTGCTTTTGCAAATTGAAAATGCAGAACAAACTAGGGGGATGGAAAACCACATTAGTATATTCTGCAGCCTGTTAGTCACAACAGGAAAATTGTCACCCTACACAAGGCTCTGGTCAGATTACCCTTGAGCTTCATTTATGAGAGTCTTACAGGTGATTAGCAGGATCTCAAATACGCTCCAGTATATAACCTGCAGAAGGTGAAATGAAGGCAAGACACGGGGCAAAGAGTTGCTGCAGCATTTTGGATAAGTAGTAGTTTCTGCACCGATGATTCGTTAAAGGAAGAGAACAACATGGTACAGTTGTCCAGCCTGGATGGAACAAATGTATGAATAACTGACTGTGAGTCAAGGTTGGATAGATGAGCATAAATTAGAAATATTAAGAAGTTGAAAAAAACAAGAACGAGACAGCGACTTGATATGTTGTTTTAGCCTGATCAAAGTAATTCCTAGGCATTATAATGACAGACAGTTGCATCTGCCAACACTTTTTTTATTAATTTTTATGACTTCACCAGATGCAGTTAGTCTTTGATTTAGCTGTTGTCGTTGCAGGCCAGGCACAGTGTATCAGTAGGTCTTACAGACGTTTGAAAATGCAGCGCTATAGATGTTTTAGTAACATTTCACTTAGATTTGATTTGATATAGCTCTGTGATCAAATTGAAAACTTAACACAACTGATATATTACACAGTAGGGTCCCCAATGTCCTCAAGGCATCATCACGTCGCAGGCATCTGCTTCGTCTATCTACCCAAAACAAATTTCTGGCCCCATAGAAATTAATGTTCATTTGTAGCTAAGTGCAGACACTCGTTGACATGTATATAGTATACTGTGTGGATCTATTATGCAAGTTATAGAACTGATAAACAAACAGGAGCTATTCATAGTACTGGACTTTGCAGCTGGTGGCAGGAGTCCAGCTGAATTTTTAAAGCAGCCACTAATGACGGTGTTATGGGAGCCGATGGTGTGGAAGAGGACGCGGTGCCTCATTTGGCATTTGTTTATGTTAAAATATATGTGTGTGCTTTTATAGATGCACCTGTGTCTGTTCAGGCTTGTGCATGTGTTGAGGGAGCTGGATAAAACTGCATTGTGCGTGTGTGTGTGTGTGTGTGTGTGTGTGTGTGTGTGTGTGTCTGTATGGGTGGGTGGGTGGCCTGATGCTTAATGCCACAGAGTAGAGTGTGTCCAAATCAGCAGAAATGTCACCTGCCAGCCTGTGTGCGGAGCTTTTGTTGTTGCGCGCGACACCGTATGAATCTTTCTTAACCTGAGCGATGACGTGACGCAGCTGGCCGACATTTCCTCATCATGGCCTCCATCAATCTCATCTGGCCATGTTTGGTCAGCGCAGTAAAAGTCCCTGACTTATTGCTGCCGGAGAACTTCACACATTAAATTCCACAAACTCACAGAAACGCAGCGGCCAGGCTCTGTTAAAAAGGTTTTATACTTACGTCTAATTTTACATCCAATTTTCCTGGTTTAGCAACAATGCACAGGCTCAGATAAACAGATGTTTATGACAGGTTTTAATTGTTAGCATTGGGCTTTAGATCTGAGCCTCCACGCTGATTTTCTTCTCTGTTTCCATCTGTTTTTTCTTTTATTGGTGAATGATTTCACATCCATGCTGAAGTAATCATTACGTTAAGACACTGTGTTTCCTATCCACTGTAAAGTTATCTTCAACATGGACAGTGTAGTGCTTCATTGAACCCTTCAATTCACAAAAAAATGTCAATACCATTATAATGACACCCACTCCAATGTCATGTTGACATTGTGAAAAATCGTTATTAATTTTCTTGCTGAATAATGGATGACTAGATCGATACCACCCTCATGTCTATATGGTAAATATACTACTACCAACAGTTGGTTATCTTTAGCTTAGCATAAAGACCGGAAACACAGCTAAACAGCAGCCAGAGGTCACAAAGTACCTCTAAAGCTCACCAGTTAACATGTCATATCCCGTTTGTTTTATCTGCACACACAACAGTGTTTAAAAAAAAACACGTAATTTTATGGGGCGTGGCCTTGGCTGTTGGCTGAGCCGGGCTAGGCGTGTTTTGTTTCCTATTTCCAATGTTTATGTTAAGTTATGCTAACTGGCTGCTGGCTTTATTTTCATGTTTATTGTAAAGATATGAGAGAATTGTTAATCTTTTCCTCTAATCTTGGCAAACAATTTTTTTTTAAATTGGAAGAGGGCCTACTCTCTGCCATTGTGTCCCTAAATAAAATTGCTGGATAACTCTGTGTATGCACATATATATATTGGTATGCATGTGGATATGTGTATGTAAATACATATAAAGATATATGGAACGTATGAGTATCCATTCACTGCTTATGTGACCATGTGAGACGTATATAATTTCATGTTGTGAAAACAAGTTTCTATCGTCAAGATAAAAATCCCCTATTCGCTGTTTTTTTTCTTGCTACATTGACTATTTCCTCTGCATGATTTAAACCTTGTTTTTCATTCCTGCACTCCTCATTACAGTGAATGTCAATACATTTTCAATTGTTAATAACATGCTTTAAGGGGGACCCTGTGCAGAGCTTACTGTTCCATTAGGGCCCACCAGTAAGAGGCAGGTCCCTCAACTGAGGCAAATGTATTGAATTTAGAAAGTTAACGGACAGTTGTTGGATTACGCTTGAAGGTCTAAGACCTAAGTGTCTGTTGTCGCCCTTCTTCCAGTGCTCTGCCAGTTTCTCTGTTTGCTCAGTTCATAGATTCAGTGTTGGAGTCTTACCAGGGACCAAGTTGGAGAGCGGACCTGCAACTCTTCATTTGTGCAACAACTTACTGGCTCTGGCCCGGGACGTCCCTCCGGTTATTATCGGCCACTGGAACCTTCCAGACCTGCGCAGATATGGACCTGTACCCAGTGGATTTGTGTTTGAGGGAGGAACAAGATGTGGCTACTGTAAGTTAATTGCTGCTTATATTGTTATTTCTATTCTACATATGTATGGGTTTAGTTCCTGGCCATTTCACTATTGTTTTGCTCTGTAAAAATGATATTATGTGTATGGCAGATTCAAGGGATCAAGATAATTGGTTGTTAGGCTGAACTGTTACGACAGTTACAAGATTAATGAGCCATGGACATTTAGTACATTTAGTTAAATCCATTAATACCACAAAAACATTGAGTGGTTAACAAAATGGGAGGATTACAAAATGAAATATCGGCAGCAAAATTGTAAAAATGAATAATAGCAAGGTTAAATAAGACTTAACAGAGTCTCAATACAACCACATTAAACAGTGTCTTCATCATCTCATGACAGTCTCATGGGGTGAAATTGGGTTGCATCATTACAGGCTCATTAAATCATGATATGAGCTGTGTTTTCCTAATGTGTATCTCAAACAGACCAAATAATCACTGGCTGGGATTCAGGATGATTCATTTGTACATTTTTCATTCAACAGTGTTTGTGAAAGAGAGGCTCCTACGGTGACTGGCCCGGTACAATAATGCCAGGGAAAGAAGTTCTATATTCTTAGTTTGAGTCTTCATTAATGATAATTAGGTTGTTCTGCCTTCATTATGCTAATGTGGTTTGTGGGAAATATAAACCTCTTTCTTGTGACAGCAGTAACAATGTTTTGGTCCAGCAGTCCAGAGACAATTGATCATTCCAGGCTGCAACTCATTTTCCCTTCAAGGCCCAACGATTGGGTTGGTGAACTCGTGCCGTCATAACTGGAGGGTGATTAGTTTTGATCACGCCCTTGTTGTCTGTAGCGTCCGGTTGAAGAATAATTGGTGAGGCATGGACCAACCGAGAGCACAAAACTGTCACATTCTTGATAAGTTTGTGGGATTGTATATACGAGTCGTAGTTCGTTTGAGTCTTATGGTGCGCCCTTTTTAGAGAAGCTGTGAAGCATAATAAAATCTAGTCTCTTTTGATTCAGTCAATCCCCCAGAACGTCAGATGGATTTATATCATCGTGACATCCTGGATGTTTCAGTGCTGATTCCTGTGTGCAACGCTCCCCCTTCCAACTGGCATATCACAGCATAGAGAACATCAGTGTCAGCGTCGGGATTAGTGGGTTGAACTGAGTCACTGGATGTGTTTTCCTCCCTATCTCCTCGTACATCTGGCCTCCCTCAGGCAGACACATTAAGAAAGATGCTCAATGGGCTTTTATGAAACAAAGAAGAAAAAAAAGGGGGCTTCAGATGCATTTTATCATTGCCAGAAGGATGAGATGTGCAGATGTCATCATGAGAGGATTGTAGGATTTTCAATAGTTCCTTGTTTAACTGCCTCATATCTGAAAGACGTGCGATAGTAACTTTTATAGATTAGTTCATGGCCTGTGACTTAGTTCTTCTGCTGCAATTGTTGTTTTATTTTGCGGCACTGGAATTCTGTTTTCAGTTTTTCACATTAGTCTTCAATTCAGAGTTGAGGTGTTTTTCCGACTCATAGAAGATCCATTTGGAGTTTCGTTCACACGTTCTCCCTGCTGTGCCTTGTTACACAAGGAGTATCTGGACACCCTGGAACTTAAGTCTGGGGCCATTTTTCATGCTTCCACTTAGTTTCATTGAAGTGAAATCTTAAATGCTGCAGCCAACAATTATAGACTAGTGTTTCCCAAATGTTCTGGAAAAACTCCTGCAGCCTTACGAGGGTTCAAGTACCCCTGGTGACATTGTGGCTGCATGTGTAAATTGTACAGTGATCCTTGAGTTGTTGATGTTTAGCTTGGATTGTCATCTTTGGTATGTTAATTGGTCAGATGTTTGTAGTTTGTTGATTTATGCTTTTTCTCATTATTTACACAACATCATTAATGATGTCTCTTATTCATTCCACAACTCTAAAAAAAAAAAAAAAAGGAGAAATGGATTACTCACTCCCTGCACCAGCCTCCGATTCTCGTGTTATACCTAGAAATTCTCATTTGTTCATCAAACTGTAACAAACATCAAAAATCCAACAGTCAAAGAAAGTAAAAATTGGCATCTTAGTCATAGCTCAGTTATGAAATCCTACCACACCCGCAGAGTGACTCCTCTGCTGGGCTGCTGACAGCGCTGTCATCCGGACACCGGAGCCGAGAGTATCGGAGCAGCCGACAGGAATGAGTCGCGCTGCCTCACGCCAGCCTGTGTCGTGCTGCCCTCCGCTACCATCACCCATGTCTACTTCTGTCACAGTTAGTTTTGCGGTTTGAAAACAAGAATTGGTTTGTAAAGTTCACAGGTTGCTCCTGCATTGCGCTGTGTACTGTGGGGCCGTTAAAAAAAATTTTTTAAAAAGCACTGTGAGTCAACTCAGGATTTCTCCAGTGATGCATCAAATCGTCAGCTATTAGGGGACAGCCCTACTTTCAACATTGTGCCGGAAGCTTGGGGAAGGCTCGGGAGAGAGTCCATGAAGACATGGTTTTTCTTAGTTTGGTTTAGAAGGAAATTGCCTGGAATGCCGAGTGCAAGTTAGGCCTTATCACACTGCAAAAGTGTTGGACCTCACTAATGCCTTTGCGGCTGAATGGGAGCAACTCTCTGTAGTTAGGCTCTGAAACCTTCTAGTAATCCCTTCCAATGAGTGGAGGCTGTCAAAGCAACAATGATTCCCATGGTAATGGTAGCTGATATCGAAAAATCACACATGGATATTTTAGTGTTCACATTCTTTCGGCCATGTGTAATGTGAGTGTGAGTATTAGTTATAAAGTCAAAATAGTGGGCTCTTATTGGTAATCTGGTTTGCACAGCTGAGTAATGGAAAGCATATGATATAATAGACGCAGTAAACCTTTTTATCACCCGTTCTCATTTGTTTGTGTTTTGTACTCTGAAGAAAAAAAAACAGCCGCCTCATGACAACAAGAAGCCTGCTGGAGGAAATTATTCAGTCCATGCAGTCCCCCCCGCTGCGCCCAAAACTCAACATCACGCGTCACTCTTGCAGACTAGCGGTTTCCTAGGAATATGAGCTATCCCTAACCTTGTTTATAACCGTCACAGCTGTGTCTGTCACTGTACATGCGGTAAACCGCAACTTTACATCTTGGAATAGACATGAAACCATTAAAGTAGAGACGAGCGTTTGTCAACACCTGGAGGGGACAGACACGGACACGAGGGGAATGCCAGCGACATCAGAGCGTCACGGACACACGATGACCCCACGGGAAACATGACACTTGGGAATGTGATGTGTGATTTATTTAGCTCTATTAACTCCTAAGCAGAGGATCTCGCATAATATGAAGAAGGTCAGACATCACTTTTACTCTCAGATAAAAAATATAGTTAAAGGAACGTGAACATGGAGGTGCATCTAAGTGTTTGTGTGTTGAAGGGTGTGCATTCCTGCGACATGTAATCTCTCAGCACAGTTTATCCACAGCAGAGGGAGAGGTGGTGTAACGGTGTTGGACCTCTCGCTTCTGGCTGGAGCAGCTGTAGAACTGTGTATTAGTCCGACTTTGTGTTTTGTTCACGTCCTGCTTCATAGTTCAACCTGAGTGTCTGTAGTTATTCAGTAGGAATCGCAAGCCAAGTAACGAAAGCCCGATGGAGAGGATTTATGTCTGTAAAATCAACAAGTTGATAAAACGGTCGGATGGATGCTTTGGTAATGCCAGTGGGAAATTGCAGCAATTGAGTCACATGGCTGACAAAATAAAACAAACAGGACAGTCAGAGAGATAGATAAGAAAAAACAAAAAGATAAATAATTAAAATCTTTACTTTAAACTGAACAAAATTATTAAACTCGATCGAGTAGTTTCTGAAATTCTTCTGAAAGTTTAGTTTCAGATAAATGTTAGCTGCAGCTTTGCTTGATATACTTTTTCTTGATTTGTTTAATGATGAGAAAGATACATATCCTCAAACATCACATCGAATATTTTAAAGCCTCACTAAACAGTATTCTTATATCAACAGTGGAACAAATGACAAACTGTGTTGTGAAAGGGGTTTTTCATTGTGGCCACAGAGAATCATCACCTGCCTCCATGTTTTTTTTCTTGTTTTTGTTTTTGTTTTCTATCCTAATCATTGTTTTGGCTTTCGGTCTCACAACCTTAAGCGTTGGTTCGCTCCCATTGGCTCAGTCATCGGGTTTGTTTCCAGTCGCAGGGGTCAGCTATCTTGAGTGAAGAAGCTTTACAAAAGAAACCTACTTACCTCTCAAGCCAAGATGGAAAAGTTTTAAAAACTAGCTGGAGAGGACGGTGGAGCATTTAGCAGATAAAGAGCCAGGTTTACTTCAGGGGTTGATTGAGACCAAAACAGAACGTGAAAACGCAACTGTTTGCTGACTGGCCGCAGCAGTTTGATGATGATAATATTGTGTTAATATTTCAGTCTTGTGGTTCTAGCTTGTTGTGATGCTTTACCACTATAATTTAACTACACATAGTTAAAATGTGTATATATAAAGGTGCTAATATTACTATTAAGGAAGCATTGCATGTGGAGTAGTTCAGTAGCTTTGAGAGAAGCTGCCACTGGGTCCTTAGACATCTGGGAGTTTGTCTCACTTGTGTATTGAAAGAATATAACAGTTTATATCAAGCTATCCCTGTACTGTTTGTGTGCGGGGACGACTTTGCTGCTATAAAAAAATAAAAAGACGAGCCTTGGCTCTCGGTGCCTGTGAGGATTCAAGCTAATTTACACTTGCTGAACATGATTTAATACGTTTTTGCTATGTTGTATGGCTGCTCCTTACTTTTTAAACCAGAGAGACAGAAGGGGCCACTTGAGTTGTTTTTTGGTTCCTACATAGAATCTTTATCATGTTGTAAACTAAGCAAGCTCTGCCACCTGTTCTTTGTTCTGCTTGGTGGGGTTTTTTTTTGTGTTCTAGCCATTGGCAGTGGACCTGATTTTCACTCAACTGTTCTCAAAAGCGCAACGTGTATAACGTGTATCCTCGTGAGAAAAAAATGATGAAGTGATTGAATTTAGCATCTGATTCTAATCTGGGTAGTTTTCATTCCACAGGTTCTTCTCTTGGCGTGATACTTCTTAATCAGATCCGTATCATAAGGACCCCAAGCTAGTAACTCATCATCAGCTTCAATTGATGCAGACATCTGAGCAGACTTTGCTGCTGATCTTTGACCTCCCTCACGGCCAGGGGAGTGTTGGGAATGTGCTTGAGGTCAGCCTCGACATGGGTGGTCTCGGGGACATGGCGACACAACGACCTTTTATTGGTGACACCTTGTAATGGACAGCCAGTTGTATTGTCAGAGGAAGGGTCAGTCTGTGCTCTACATTGTTATATCCTTTTCGATGATGGTCTAAATCGAAGTGAAAGACAAATTTGGAGCCATAAAAATGAAATTAGGTTTTTCTAGACTTCCTGAACCAGATAACGGCAACCAACACTAGGGCTGGGTATCAAACCTCGTGGACAACTATCAAAAGTTTGCAATGATTGCTTGGTCAGATTTCTATTCTTTGTTTACCTATTCCGTGTTTGTATAGGTCTTGGTTAGCTTGTTATTGACATCTTTCATTCATATTTATAGTCGAAGAATTGATTTATCGATTGTGGAAATAATCTTTAGCTGCAGCCCTAGCAGTTATTAATCATGTCATTGCTCTTTTATTCAGGAATTTCAAATGATACCAAGCCAATCCTGTTATAACTGTCTTATTCGTTTGTACCTGTAGAATAAACTTTACTAGTTATAGCAGATTTGGCCTGGCAGTGTATATTTCATTGCTGCAAAAAAAACCCAAGACGCTAATAAAGTCTGCTTTCTGCAGGGGCTGGTGTTTTTCTGCTCTCATCTGCTGAGGGCGAGCAGATCAGCTTTCTATTCGACTGCATCGTCAGAGGCATCTCCCCCACCAGAGGCCCTTTTGGACTGCGGCCAGTTTTGCCAGGTCAGTACCAGAGGTGTTTAATGCTGCTTAGCCGGACGGGACTGGAAAACTTACAGCACATGAGATATCTACACAGACGGGGAAAGTTTAGTTGCATGTCCTGTTAATTAAATAGAGAATAAGCATCTGTGCGTGATGCTTGTTCGGTTAATGAATAGCTGCACTGTCACCAAGGAATATGAGCAGACACTTCAGTCAACACTTGCCTTTATAATTGTAGCAAACCCTGCATGGCTACCCTCCTGTGCTTCTAGGGATTTATCATAGCTTTGAGGTGTTCTGCCTTCCTGGAATCCAACCATTTTTGGCAGAATGAGTCAGAGGATTGCTCCGTGGATGGATGTGCTTTGATGGGACTGCATTATGACTGACAGCTGTTTTTTACATAATTGGGTAATCCTCTGAGGCAATTTATAATTAAAATCAAATGTCCTAACCCCTGACTTAAGTGCACCGTGTTGAATGTAAAGCTTAGGGTAGCCTCACAGATCAGTGAGAGGATAACTACTGTTCTAACTGTGGCAGCAAATTCAGTTGTCACCTACGTATAGCCGAGCGTGCAGTGCTACTGATGGGTTCCGAGTTCCAAATAGCTACACTGGTTAAATGGACCAACTAATATGTGAATATCATGATCTCCATTTGTGAATATTAAAAAACTAAAGTACATCAAGTTTTCCAAGGAGGTCATTGGGTGCAGTACTGCAGTACTTAGTCGGTAACACTGAGGTTTATCTGTATAATGAGCAACCAAGCTCTGGCCTGTCCAACCTCTGCTCCTCCACTCTCCTGTTCTGCAGCTGACCATTGTGCAAACTTGACAGTAACTAGTTAGCTCATCGACTAAAAAAAAAAAAAAAAAATAAGAACATTTTGGTTTTTCAGTTCACAACTTTCTTTAAAAGACTTTAGCATTGTTTATTTAATTTCAGTGCTGAAAGTGGATTAAAAGAAAAATAATTCCAAACAATTTTGATAACAAATTAATCAGTAGTCATTTATCAATGCCAAAAAATTTTTTCTCATTCCAGCCTCTCAAATGTGAGGATTTTCTGCTTTTCTTTATTGTATGTGATAGTAAACAGAATATCTTTGGGCTTTCTTCTTTTAGGGAATTTTCATTTGGTATTTTTCACCATTTTTATGACAGTTAAAAACAACCTAATTAATTGAATGATTAATCAAAAAAAAAGAAAATATGATCAATGATGATAATATGATCAAATACTCAACTCTTAGATTCAAAGTGGCTGTAATCAGTATTTTAATATATCAAAAATCACTGTCAAAGTTATCGAATATAGTAATGAACCATCGGAGAAATACCACCTGACTCTGCAGCTCCCCTAACACTTACAGTTTTTAGCATCTTCCAGCTCTTTGATTTCGTTTCTTTAATGTTTTGGTTCAGTGTCGTGACTCGTATCAATCCTTTCAAGACAAAGGCAATTTTCAGTGAAAAAGCTCTAAAAAAAAAACTATACACTAATTACCAAGCAACATACAGCAAACAACAAAGTTAGCAACTAGCTGGTGAATAAAGAGAAGCATGTAACACCTAAACAGTGAGATATTTATCTCAGACACAACTGATGGACACAAACATGACCTCTGATAAAAGGTAATGTAGCTCAGTGTCTGTGGGAAAGAAATGCAACTGTTTGCTAACATATTAGTAATAAAAACACTTTCTAAAGTGATAATTGCTGCTTGTTTCTGCTATCCCCAAGGGTAAAAAAAACCCAGTTATCGCAGTTCCAAATATAAAATAAACTATAATTTGTAACTTGGCACCTGGAAAAAGAATGTAGGAGTAATATACCTAGTTAATCAGCGAGGCCTATGTTACGTACTTAAGAGTCTTCAAACCCTTATTTTCAAATCTTTTATATCTCTCTATCCACCATACACTGTCCAAAAAATAAATGGTTGAAATTGTTTCAGATACAAGGAATCATAGAAGAAAAATGCTCTAATCGTAAGAGCAGGTATAGCACAAGTCACAAAAATATTATACAGTGAAGACATTCTGATGCTAGACCAAATATTACTAAAGCCATTATCTACTCTGCTCCTTTCCACTATAACACCTTTGATTTTTCACACTAGCATTTAAAAAAAAAAAAATCTCACCAAGTCTGCAACTTAACAGTAAATGTGAAGAAGGCAGCTGTGTGTGTGTGTGTGTGTGTGTGTGGGGGGGTTGTCAATATTCTGGTTTTCACACATCCTGCCGCTCACTCGCAGGTTGAGCTCATACTCCTATTATTGTTGCACGTAGTAGAATAAATAGCAGGGAGGATGTCGGAGGGGGAGCAAGGGGTCAAAGTCACAGTTCACGCAAGCAGAGCAGCCAAAGCCTCCTAATCACTCCGGGCATGTATGTAACCTCATCCACAGGATTCCACTGCTGCCTCCCCCCCAGCCCCCCACCCCTTCATTGCATACTCGGTCACTCACCACTCCACTTTCCCCTCCTATTTCTCTCATCTTATACGATCTTATTCCTCTCTGCAGCCCTGAACTGTGCCTCTGATTCTCGCTTGCAGTTCACCTCGCAGATCTTGTCTATGTCTCTGTCCTGCATAGCTAAAGACTTAATCTCTCTGCCTCTCTGGTTGTCACGATTTTGATTGGTTGCGGTTTCATTCTCAGACTCAGTTATCCGTTTGTTACCCTTGCGCGCTGTAGCGTTTTCACCTCTCTCTGGTCTATGTTTAGTCTCCAGGATGCAAACTTTATTCCCATGGAACCTGTAACATTCAATCCCCAAATTTTTGGCTCAGAAACATGGAAAAATGATTTATCAGGTTGAAACTAAGATTTGACATTTATAGGTTATTGCACCAACAGTTTACGGCAACTTTCCAGGAAGTTTTTTGTTGTCCACTGAGTGCTTTCAGTGCCAATTTATCTAGTTTTGATTCCTTATCTCATATCTATCGCAGAACATTTTTTGAAGCCTGTTTACAGCTCGGTGCCATCTTTACCAGCTCGTAGAGCCAGAGAATCCTAACATGGTCGAAGGGGAGGAGGCGTCACTGGAGCTTAGGTGGAATGAGCGAGGCGCAAAAATACAGCTGAGTGCGATAGGCTACAGCACCTGTCAGTTAAGCAGGTATTACACAAGATGCATGCCTTTTTGATCTCTTTGGCTGCGCTGCATTCGGTCGCGCCGGCATGCCGCTTGTTACACATTGGCAATGGCAGGGAAACCTGCTTAAATGGAGAGCAGGTGGCATATGACGCAGCAGGTATAATGCTGAATCTTTCTCAGAGCAGCAGCAGGTCGTGGAGATGCTCTGATAAACTTCCATTTCTTCTTCTTTTCTTTTTTTCTTTTTATTTTTTCAACAGCTTTTTAGCACCGGCAGGGCCAGTACAAAATCCTCTATTCTAATATGATGAAGCCATGTATCATGTCTTAATCAGTTTGTTTTGTTTAAAGTGCTGCTGATGCAACTGGGACAATTTTAAACAAATCACTACAGCAATGCAGAACTGCCATCCATTAAAAAATATCATATATATATATTAAGAAGCATGTTAGAAATATTAAACACTAATGTTTGTACAACCATTTGAAATTTTAGGTTTAAACTTTCCAATCTTAGTTTAAATCTTAGCGATTACGATGGGGGGGGGTGGTGACCTCTACAGTGGACTGAAGTAAGTAGGTTATCTTAGGCCAAATTAATTTCGTGAAAGTGTGAAGTTTTATCTCCTTGGATTCTTGAGATGAAATTTGTTTGTATCCAGGAAATCTGTGCCTCCTGATGTTTGTATGTTGTGCAGCATAGGACAAACAGCTGTGTCTTCTAGTTTCTGATAAAAGTTTAAAAGGAAGGAGAAGAATTTCAAAATCCACATAACTGTCTGACTAAATGAAAAAAGAAAGTTAAACATTTGTACATACATTTTAAATCCTAGCTCAAATTTTTTAAGTTTAAAAATTTTGAATGTAATTTTATTTTGTCTAAACTAGATTGCAGTAAGGGCCAAATAAATTTCCTAGAGAGTGAATCAGTTTCACTTCTTTCAGTGAGAAAGTAAAAAATGTTCCTCTTGAAAATCATAAGCTGTACATCCTTGTAAACGCCATCAGGAAACACAGCTCTTTGTCTTCCAGTTAGCGACATACGACTACGTGAGACAAATGACACCAGTGGTGTCACCAGGACTCACTGAAGTCATCTAATGGTTTGTCCCAGTGTATTAATTTTTAATCAGAGGACACTTTGTGTACTGTAAGTCAATACTCCACATGTAGGACCAAGGAAGTTTCATACATTTATCCCATTAATATTGCAGGCTCCAATAGGTCTTTAAAAAAAAAAAAAAAAAATCGATCCAGTGTTAGAGTTGACCTTGGCGGTCTAAGGTACATTAGATCCTTGCACGGCACCAACAATCTTTAGCCACCAGCAGCAGAGCGCGTACCAACAGAGCCATGTGGCAGCGCTATTAATAAACCCAGTAGTGTTGCACAAATGCTGCAAGGTGTTCCCCTGTGTGACCCTTTTTCTCTGCCCGTCTTATGCTCAGACCAAAAAAAAAATAGTACTCACCACTCCTGCCAAAGTGTTAGTTTTTTTCCTGTTTTTTTTGTTTGTTTGTTTGTTTGTTTGTTTTTTTGGGACATGAATAAACAGTAGTTTTATTTCCAGGATGCCACATGAAGATGAGCGAGACCCTTGTGGTTTGAAGTGTCCCTTCTTGTTTCTCTGGGGTAGCTGAACGTGTTATCCCAGCTGTGTCACCGCAGCGCAAAAAATGCTCAGCTGCGTCAAATTTGATCCCACATCTCAGCAAAGTAGTAAAACTCGCAAAACTTAACTCAGTTGGATGAATCACAGCCTCAGAAGTAGATGATATTTATTTATTTATTATTTTTATTTATTAATTTATTGATTTATTTATTTTAATGATTATGCTGATTTCTCAGGCTATAGTATGATTTGTGGGTGAACGTTGGTTTGCTCTCTCTGGCAGATCCTAGTGCCAGTCAGACCAATTCGGAGGAGAAGTTGAACCACGAGACTCAGGAGCTGGAGAAACGACTGAGTATGCTCTCTCATAGGAGCAGCACAGGTAGAAAAATGTTATTTATTCTCCGCTCAGGCTAGAGTAGAAAAACAAGTGAAACATAAATGTTTTCCCATTTTATGCATACACCTGTTCTAAATGTGTGTCTCGACTTTCATAATTATCCCTCACTTAGCCCTACAGTGACCCCTCTTTCTCATTATAAAGTCTGCAGATTTGATATTACTCACACGTGTTATATTGTCTTTTTATTTGGTGAATTCGGTGGAGAGAAATGACTGAAGAGTGTAACAATATTATGATGCTTTAATGTTCTTTATTTTTAAAAACCATTTCTTGTGTTGATAAAATTTCATTAAAGTTTTCCCAACGTTGTCCTCCTTGGCAGCCTCGTCCACCTACTGCCCATCTGCTGGTGGAGACGACCGCAGCATATCCGGTTCCTCTGACACCTCCGACACCAGCCAATCGGACTGCAGTATCGGCAGCCGGCTGGCCATTTGGACCGAACCGGCGTCCACTCCGTCCGAGAACGTCGGCCACGTGGCCGCTAAGGTGGCGCTACAGAGCACGGAGAAGCTTCCGGTCGGCCAGGGAGCCGGCAGTCGGCCCGCGGCCAAGCCCCCCCGGCAGCTTCAGGAAATCGGCCGTCAGAGTTCATCTGACAGCGGCATCGCCACCGGCAGCCATTCCTCTTACTCTGGAAGTTTCTCCTCCTACACAGGCAGCCTGGATATCACCCCAGGGGAGGACTTTGGGTCTGTTTTCAGCTTGCCCCCCCATTTGGCTCAAGACCTGAGCCCTTGTACTTGCCCCACTGTTCCTGGACATGAGTACCAGGTGCCGACATCACTTAGGTATCTCTATGACACTCCTAGGAGTCTTTTACAAGAGGGGAATGTGGGCGCCAGAGACGATGAACCTTCCACTCCAACCAAGGACCCTTCTGCCCTGTCAGGCCCCGCAGCGGAATCAGCAAAGATAGAAAGAGGCAGTCTCACAACTTGTGAGGGTCGCTCGCAAACTACTGAAAGACAATCAGCGAGTGAACACTCACAGGGCACTTCAGAGGAGAGTAAAAAAAACAAGGTGGCGCCCTCCAGTGAACATCCTGACTCCTGTCACACCTGCAGCTCTCTCACATCTGTCTCCAAAACCATTATAGCCATCTGCTCGGTATGCGGTGGATTCAAGGTAAGTGGGAACATACCTTTTTGAGTGTTTAGACCAAGTTTCATTTTATATGCTCATTAATCCTTTTTTTTTTTTCTCTTTTTACACTTTTGACCAGAAGCAGACTCTGGTTAGAAATGAGTGTAGTTCTATGTTTTTCGGCCATGTTTTAGTCTTAAAACTTGGCACTTTTCCCGTTCCAACGGTCTCACAAATGAGCTCTGTTGAAAATCACGCTGTCATGCAGTAGCAGCTTGTGCGAACAGGACTTATCATCACTGTATCATCTGTTCTGTGGCTCACTGTCAATATGACCCTTGTGGTTGTCGTGCAGGCTGACAATGATGCAGTCCTGTGTTCGGTGTCAAAAGAACTAACAGTCCCACGGCCCATCTGTCTAACAAGTTGGCATCTCAGAAACCAATTGAGGTTGACACTGTCATTGTATCCAGCAGATTCTGACCTTGTGAATTGTGAGTGACTTGGAGGTTTTCTCTTTTCACAACTCCTACCTCCTTAATACTGTAGAACTAAGGCAGTGTTCTCTTTTTTATGAGAGCTATGTGTGAACTCCACACTGAATATCATCAAAGTTTAATTACTGTATTTGTAAGCAAGATAACAAATGAGCTTCTGATCTGTCGCTTTTCTAGCAAAACCCTCTAAGTCCAAAGCTCTGAGGTTGAGTTTTCTTGTTCTTTCATAGTTGGTTTGAATTTCTTCTTCAGAGTTTGATTGATCTCACTTTTAGTGCTTCAGCTAACAATCAATGTCATTATTGATTAATCCAGTTATTAGTGTCTCAGTTTTTATGTCTGTAAAATTTCAGTAAATTAAAATTTCCTGTTACAGTTTCCCTAAGCCCGAGTTCTCATACCCACACAGCTTGTTTTGACTGACCACCAGGCAACAGCCCAGAAAGATTTAGTTTAGAGCTGCAACAATTAGTCGATGAATTGATTAGAAGATCGACGCAGATCTGAAACCTATTTTGATAATTGATTCATTGGATCGGAAAACTATCTTGATAAGTATTTTGATAATTGGTTCATCGTTTTAGTAATTATCAACTCAAAAATGGCAAAAACTCAAAGGGTTCCAGCTACTCTCAGTTTTTTAAGTCTTGTATATTTTTAAACTGAATATCTTTAGGTTCTGACTGTTGGTCGAACAAAAGAAGAGATTAAAGGCATTACCTTGAACTTTGGGGACATGTGACAGGTAATTTTTAGACCAAACATTCAATCAAGAAAATAGACAAAATAATTGATAAATCAATTACTTGATTTAAATAATCTTGAGTAGCAGCCATATATGGCGTGTGTATATATATAGTGTGAGATGCATTAGATTGTACTATAAACTAGTTGCTGCCTTAAGACTTTGAGATTTATTCTGCCAGGCTTCAGTATGTAGCGCTATATAATTTATACCAGTTTCATATCAGTGTCTTTTTACTGATACCTTCAATGATTTACAGTATGTGTCTCCTTGCATTCATAACACAAGAGTTACTGAATGTTGATTTATGTCATTTTGAATTTCTTTGAGAAAACTTATCATTTGAACACCCAGGTTTGTTCACATCTGTCACTTTATTGAATACACCTAACTTACGGCTCCACCTGCTGGTAGTGCATTTAGTTAAGAATGCAAATTGCAATTGATTACCTTTTAAAATGTTTCTGGATTCTCTTTGTCCCTTCAGTCAAGCTTCAGTGAACTAAATTAAACATGAGTTATTGGCCAGAAGCTGATGGATCAGGCTTGAACGGTGCGGGAGGGCATTTATCACATGCAGCCAGAGCAACACAATTCACCCGATGTGTTTATTGGCTCATGGTTCAAGAGCAAGTTATGCCTCCACAGCAACAACAACCAAAGCCGAAGGCATTATGTCTTTTGGTTGTCCATCCATTATCCGTCCCATTCTCATGAATGCGATAGCTTAGGAAAACCTCGAGGGAATCTCTTCAAATTTGTCACAAAAGCTCACCCGACTCAAGAACCATTGGCCATAATTCAATAAAAAAATATATGAGTCTGGACAGACGGGAACGTAAACTGCAACTTGACTAGTTGGTGATGTAACTGCAAGTCAATAAATCTAGTTCAAAACAAAAACATAAAAACCCTACCGAAATACATGACCTTTCACTGTTTGGAATATATTGATCAATTTATGAAGATCATTTTATCTTAAATATGCCATAATTGCCATCACACAGTTGTCATCAGACTTAAATGTCCAATCTATGAGGAAAAATCTGGACCATGATTTTTTTGTGAGGGGTTTAGTCATATGACAGCCATGTACATGACATTTGCTCACAGTCATGACATCTCACACAAATTCTGAAAATATTTGCAGTCCTCTTTTATGCAATATTCACGGGATTTTCCTCAATAATAAAATATACGTATATATAGATCTTTGTTTTTCTTTAAAAGGCCCCATATTTCAACACCAGTCTGTTGTTTATTTAAATTTCACACAAAACCCCCTAATCAAATTAAGCCAGTTTTGTTAAAAGAATCTAATTTGTATATTTTCTTTATCATTTCACAGGGGACATCGTGTATCTCTGCAAGTGGTTCAGTGATAGCCGCCGTAACAGGTAAGTGTAATCAGCTGAAATATCTGCATATTGCATGCATTTTCTTTTGCTTGCATAAAGAGATCTGATGCATGCTCAGACAAACCACGGTTTAGCAGCTGCAGCTTGTGATTTGATTTGGGACAGGAATCAAAATGTGTTGAAGGGTTTTTGCCTCCAGAACATCATATTCTCAATCCAGCAGATCAAAGTGTTGACAAATCACCATGCAAACCCAGCACTGCCACTGAATACAGTTTTGCAGTGAAGAAAATTCTGGAGAAATCCTGGGCCTCTCCTGGCTCTGGAAGCATCCATAGGATGAATGAGGATTTACCGCTGCCAAAGAAAGGAAGAGAGAATTTAGCCAGTCTCTTAGCTGATCTGCTAGGCTTTCCAAGTGCGGATAGGCAGCCAGAGGCAAATACAAGCGGACTGAACCTCTACGAGTCAATGAGCCCTGCTTTTGGAAATGAGCTCAAATCGGCACCAACCGGCACCTGTGCAACATTACAAGACTGGCAGCAAGACGGAAGAGCTGTCATTTATGAAAACTGTTCAAAGTGTCAAAGAGAGCGTTGCCAGCCTCCTCCCCGGGTCCTACCTGCGGAAATGTACCGTAACAGGAACACTTCTTCTTCGCAAAACTTTGCATCTGAGCTGCACCTAAAGATGAGCCAAGAACATGAAGTAGCTGTTAATGAGGGACTGCTCTATCAAGCTCACAGTGATGGATCACAGAGCGTGGACAGGCAGTGTCAGTATGAAGAGATGAATGGTCGCTCAGTGACCAGTGAAGGTAAGATGCCTCTTCAGCAGTTTCCTTCTCAACTGATAACAAAGCTTCTGCAATTCCTTTGGTGTCCTTTTCCTCCTTGGTCCTTTGGAATGGGTCTTCTTTTCGATTCTGCCCCGTTCCTCTCTTTGTAAACAATAAAAAGAACACACTTTCCTCCTGGCTTCTTTTTATTTAATCTTGTTTTCTCTTCACATTCTGTGATGTTTCTTTTTTTGTGTTTGTACAGCTCAGCTCTTGGAGGTCTCCAAAAACCAGAGGGAGTTGAAGTTACTGCAAAGCTTATAAAATCAGAATTAATATATTTGTATAGGCTCTAATACAAACTGAGTGATGGTGGATTTTCAAGGATGACAGTCTTTGGTAGCACTCTCTAATAAGGCTCCTGCTATAAATGGTTTCTAGGTTGTAACTGATGGTTTTATCAATTAGGTCATTTACTAAAGGTTTATAGATTAATAATAAATCCTTGATAGACAATTTATAGGTTGTAAGATTAAGTCCATGAGATTAATTAAACCTAATGACCAGTTACCTTCCGGAAAAGGGTTGCAGAGCATCCCGACCAAAATGTTTATTTATTACTTATTAGGCATTCATGAAACCATTATTACCAGATATTTTTCACAAGCAATTTGGTTCTTGTTAATGGCATATAACTTGTCTTGCATATGTAAATGATTTATTAACTGTTATTAAATCTGTTAGTTACAACTTTTAATCCTTCATAAAAGGTGCCTTATTTCAAATTCTTAGCAAAAAAATCTAATAATGATATAAATTTAGTAAATTTAATTTCCTAAGAAAAGCTTATTGTAGATCTTTTGTATCATTATATGCATTGGCTGATAAGTAACAAGAAATTGCAGTAAATATATCTGAGGTAATTGAGAAACAACATCACTGCCACATAGTTTGTAAGAGTCTTGCTCACTACACACTTTGGTCAAAAGTTCCTTAAAAGAAAGAAGAAACAGGCAGAATCTTTATCTCTAAAAAAATGTGTGTGATGAGTTTCTGTACCAAAAAAGACATTTGACAACTTTTTGTTGACAAGTTTGTTGTTATTTACCTTAAAAATCCACCACCAGTGTGGATAAAACATTGATGCCACTATCTGTAAAAAAGGGAAATGTAAGGTTATATCGTCAGTGCTGATGATCGGTGCAGTTAAGATTTTATAGGAAGGCTTTCTTGATTATTACACTGAAAGTAACAGTGATAACAATGGTTAGATTTTGACGTTCGGATCGGGAGTTACACCTGCACAGGACAGGAAATGACCACAGCATTTTGATTCTCTTAAGCAGCATGCAGACTTTGAAGTCTGCCCCTTGTACATTATCCCTGATTAATACCTGATTAATATCCATTATTCCTCACACCGGGTAGCAGTGGGGTGCTATTTCTCCATGTGTAATAGTTTGTAGTATTGTGAGATAAATAAATCAATCCACTGTTGTTTCTTCCCATCGCTTGATCTGCAGGAATTCATGCATTTGTAACAAGAAAGCATTTTGTCTGTTTTGTGTTACAAAATGGATTTGAAAACAGCAGTTTGGGAATTTTTTTTATTCTCCACTGGCAATTGACACACAAAAAAAAATTGTTCCACATGCTTAAAACACGCAATGTTATTGTCTCCCACCAGACAGGAGGGTTAGTAGCAAAGAGGAAAGACGCAGAGCTGATCCTGCCTATGAGGTCATGGAGAGTCGGGCACTGGAGAGGAACTCTGAGGTGGGTCATATCACAAGTCTCTTTTCTGCTTTATGTTCACTGTTCACAATATCTTGTCTTTTTGGGAAGTGTCTGATAATATGGGAATACCAATAGATTGGGGTTATAACAGCTCATAAAGCATCTTGAATGCAAGAGCCATAGGAGTAAGATCTGTAATTGAACAAGAGGAAATTTTGCTCTCTCAGCATTTTATAGTTCTGAAAAAGTCTTATCCAGTAAATTATCCCATCAATAATTCAAAACAAGCTGTTAAGAAAACCATCAGTTGCCATTTTATGTTGTTTTGTGAGGGTGCTGATTAAGTTTGTGGTTCTGTTGTACTGTGCTGGTGTTTGTATAGGACAGATGCCTAAAACGGAGGAGAGGTATTTGCAGACATGATGTTTAAGGATACATTAGATTTATATAGATGAAGGTGATTTATTCATCTAGATAATGAAAAATGTAACTGCTCAACAATACAACACTGTATATTTCCTTTTTGTAGCGGCTTCTTATTCCTGATTAACTACTTTACAACTAGTTAAAGACCAGCTCTGGACTTTTTGCCAGTGGAAGATTTTTTTTGTTTGTTTCTATTTGAACTTCTGGTTGGAATTCAGTGGTCGTTTAAGCCATTTCCAGTTTCAAATGATAGTTTAAAATTTTGGAAATTCACTGATTCACCTTCTGAGAGTTAGGTGAGAGGATCGATACCACCCTCGGTTCTTTGAGTTAAGTACAGTTAAACACAGAGCTAGACCCAGGAGGTTTAGCTTGGCACATAGCTTAAACTGGATTTATACCGCTGCAATAAGGGGTTGTGCTTTAGCTTCAGAGGTTATAGGAGAAGTCAAACCGTAGATTTATCTCACACATTTATCTCGGAATGTGATGATGGTTCCTTCAAGGACTCCCTCTTTGTGTGCACAGAGTGACTATGGCTTCTCGGTGAGACTGAAAGCAATATGGCTGCACTGCACCACTAATTTCCACTCCACAATAGCTGTGCTTTACAGTGGGTGTCTGGAATCAGAGATTATGTGGCTGTAATTTGAAAGGCATTGCTTATTGCCATAACAACGAGGCATTACGGTGTCTCCACATGTAAGACATAGCCCTGAGCTCTTGGTAAATCCTGAATATCAGCCTCAGCCTATAAATACTCCTGTCATGGCCACTGAGCTGTTGAGAAAGTCCTCATCACACTTCTTATGTAATAAACTTACGTGCTGGGCACAATCACTCAGTGCAAATTATAATCAACAGTGCAAAACTGTCTGTGTGTGTTTCAGGCAGAGGAAAAAAGCAAGTACGAGTTAATGGGCAGCTGTGGTCAGCAGAGGTTCCTTCAAGAGACTGAAGGTGAGTGAAACTGGCATCACGACATTAAGCAACATAATGTGGTTATTCTTTGATTTCATTTTCAAACAGGCGAGTCAAACATATGCATATTGTTGTATAGAGCGACACAAATGGATTTTCTCAAGGGACGATTTCACTGTTTGTTCTTGTTGTTGTTTTTTTTTTTTTGTTTGTTTGTTTGTTTTTTTAAGCGCTCTGCATGTTTTCAGCTGATCGCTACGCGGGTGTCTTACCATAACCATGACCCACTTATGGAAAGTGAATTAAATTGATGACTCATAGGCCCAAATCAATAGATGAATCACCTGTTTCTCGGCGTGCATGATTTGATAAGAAGAAATGAATAAATAAAATGAGGCTCATTCCAGTCTGCCATTTCAGACTGAAATGTCTGGCACAAGCCATAGCATCTACGAGGGCAATGTTAGGAACAGACACGTATACCGCACACACCGTGTTCGCTTGACTTTTTCCAGGATAACGGACTGTGACATTAATAGGAAGTACCTGGCCGCCTCTACGTACATAAAGTGCTGAGAACATATAATGAAAATAAGCTACAGTGCCTGAGTTAATGGTAATGAATAATGGTAATGAATCGTGTTTTTAATGGACAACAGCTGAGGTCTGTGACACAAAGAATAAAATGACATTAGATAAATAGTCTGTACGGTCCCAGAAGGAAATGTATTTCTCTGTGGGATTTGTTGATCGTAAGAAAAACTGAATATTACCAGACTTACTCATTAATCCATTTCCCAACTTGTAGCCCAATTTCATTAAATTTAAAGGTACATTGAAAGTGACTATCTCCTTGCTTAATATGTATGATCCATCAGGTGTATTTATCTAAATTTATCTTATTATCCACTGCTTTATATTTTCATGTAAAACAATTTGTTTATATATGCATTTTTGTGCCATACTAAACAAGCAAGGAGATACAGTATGTAACCTCTGGCCAGAGTGTTCATTTATTCGTCAAAAAAAAGGGATTGGCTCTTTAGAAATCAGCTTAAACGTTTATTAAATGTACGACATATGGAATAAGTATTCTCATTTCTCAACGAGTCTTTGATGATTCTGAAACACCTTCAAAGTAGCATTAAAGGGTTAAATGATCTGCATAGAATATTACATTATGTCATGTTGTAGAGAAAAGAGAAACTGAATCTTAGCTGTGTGACTTGTATATAATAATATATTTGAAGCACAAGCCAGGGCTCTGCAGAGGGTGAGAGTCGAATGGTTAAACTCCTGTGATTGTCAGAGATGAACCGCATATGCACCTGTACATTACTTACAGGCATGAGTCACACATGCAATTTGTATTACCATTAATCTCATTTAGAATAAAGGATTCGGTTCAGTGACCCCTGCTTTCCATCGCCGTAGCGGAGGGCTCGCCTACTCTGAGCGAATCTTCATTCAATCTTCAGCGCCAATTGTGTCAAGAGAAAACACACAGATATGTAATCAAACAGAGAGTGCAGCGATGCGTGATGGGATACCTGCCCTGATGTGAGGTGAGAGGACAGTTGTCAGGGGACATTTGGCCACTTAAGCATCCCACACCCAGAAACATGCCCTCAGTCTAATGCACACCTGCTCTACAGAGTCCCAGCAGCTGTCACACTGTGGCACCAAACCCATCAGTCATGTTCATGTACCAACACACACGGCCTCGACTCCCATGTTGAATTTCCCATCATCCTGCCTCGGCGGGCAGTTAATGGACAGGGACGTGCTGGAGGTGGATGGAGGCTCGATTGCACCAGGAACAAAATTCTCAGCAGCTAAGACTGATGAGGTTATGATAACTTATTTTGGTGCCTTTTTCATAGAGGTGTTCTTGTAGAGTGGTGGGTTTTTGGTGGGACACTTTCACCTGTGGTAAAACTAGTCTAAGATGCATGAACTATTGAAATGTGTGATGAATACCTGGTAAATCGTACTGCTATGATATATTAAGAACAAAAGAGAAAAGTGCAAGCAGAATCGAGTTTTGAATGAACTTGCGCAATCCATTTGTGACGTTCTCGTGTTCTGAGAGTGTTCTGAAGTTTTTGCTGTGGTATTCTTTGCCATGTCATGCCTCCTCCCAATTGTTTGGTTCATAGAAGCAGGTTATGTAGTGAGAACTTGATTACCAAAGATTTCACGACATTGCTCTCAGAATTGTCTGCTTTTTTAGAAACTTTTAACGCATCGGCTTAGAATGAAACTGGCTGTCAAATCGCTGAAAAGCATCTGGAAATGTGGATAACAATGTAGAGACCTGGGCCCAGTCCTGGTCAGTGAACCCTCTCGCTTGGTTGCGCATTTTAACTAATAAAATTGCAAGTGGGAGGCCAGTGAGGGATTGTTTTGTCCTCACAGTAGCAAATCCTGCTGGTTTGTCTGGGATCTTGGTGGGGTAGTGCTGTTCCTTTTGGGGAGAAGGCAAGTCTATGAAAAACAGAGTATATTTATGCGGAAGGATTTTTCGCATTTGGAAATGAAAGGGGTTTGAAAGTTTTTTTTAGTTTATGCAACAGTTAGCGTGCCAGAAAAAGTTTGAGATCCACTGTGCTACGGTAACTTTTGAAAGGTGGAAAACAAGCTGACAGCCTGAAGATACAGTTGTCATTAGACCCATGTTTCCCTCAAAAAGCAGCTGACTTTGTTGAGTTCGGGTCACTAAGCTCAGCCAGGTTTTGCGTCTAACATGTCCCCTAGAGGCTTTGTAAAGTGTATAATCGAAAAGTCCCCCAGCCTTAGAGCTGTGGGCAGAGCCCACTGTTGTAATGGCAGCCATTATAAAACACCACTCTTCAGCGAGGGCTGCTTGGTGTCTGATCAATTGGCTATCGGGCCTCTTAGACACTGACAGAGGCTGCGCCCACGGTGACTGCTGGCGTCTAATGGCTTCTCACTGATTGTATGTGTCCCCCCAAGGGGTTCATGCTGAGCTGCGGGTAATGGTCACTGCTGCTGCCAAGTCCATACCTGGTGAAATCTTTCCTGTCCCCAAATGTTAGGTATTACCGAGCATTTGAAAAAAGTTAATAAAAAATGTGCACAAATGTTTAGGACAACCTTGTTAACTAATAGCAGAACTTAGGGCTGTAATATTAGACCTGCATCAGCACCAGCTCAGAAAAAAACAGGTTGTTATCGTTGCCTGATCCAATATTTTAAACACTGGACAAACCTAAAAGGCATCGTGTTAGTTTATATCTCTTTCTTGTATTTCAGTTTTATTGTATACAAATAACATCACTAATAAATGCTTATTATATATCACTGTTCAGGAGAATGGGGTTTATCTTGCTTTTTGTTAGTCGCAGGTGAGATGAGAAGTAAATTTACATTGTGCAAATTCCTCAGATATTCTTCAGTGTACTTGACCTTGTTATTGAAGGTTGTAGCTATCATTGCTGCCATTGTAGATACAGTTATTTAAAAAAAAAGCTTTCGACAGTAGATGCTAGAGCTTGAATGCGCACATATTTTATGTGGTTGCTCAGATTCTGTATCAACAAGATAGTGAGCTTAACAGCATCTATGCAGCCAGCAATGAACTCCCCTCTTTATCCTGGGTGGCTTTTAGGTTTATAGCCACCCAGGACTTTACCCGATAGGGGCTTCCTGTTGTCACTGGAAACCATTTATCATGCACAATAAATTACAAGGACAACGCACTTTGGGCAACACTGTGGCTATAGTTTGTGTGTTTGACAGGAAAAGCTATGGGTTGAGATGACATTTCTTGTTAGTTTTACCTGTCACCTTTTTCTGCTGACTTCACTGTTTGATGAATTGCATGGATTCTTGAAGGATTTTCCTTTTTCCCCCAGAATATAATAATTCTTGTGTTCAGGATCATTTCAGAATTAAATTATAGTCAGGAAACTTCCTACTTTTCAGTACATTTTTGCAAAAATGTAAATTCTTTTTAACAGTGGTTTAAACACATATTAAACACAGGAATCTGTCATTGGTTTATCAGTACATTGCAGCTGAGTTTGTAGTGTTTTGTAGCTCTTTTAGTGCGGCATATATTGGCAAAATATATGATCTTACTTGGGCTGTAGTCTCCCTGATTAACTAGCTAATTTGTTGGTCAATAGGCTGTTGTCCGACTTACTTTTATAAGTATAAAAGTGATACATAAATAGTCTACCAGAATTAATCTATTATCAATCTACCTGTGATAATGAGGGGGGGGTACTGTTTTTGCACTGTTTTTTATGGGCAGTTGCACGTTGGTCGGTCTCCCAGTCCGTTATCATTTCAGCATAAAGAAAATAGATTAAAATGATTTAATATGCTGCAAATTCTAGTTTTTTTTTTGTTTTGTTTGTAATTCGTTCAGGCTAATAAGGCTAACAGTGGACCTCAGCCAAATTAGTTAATCTAGAGATAACAATTCTTCCCCTGCAACTGATCGATTGGTTGTAGAATAGCTACGATTTCAGTCAACCAAGATTTTTTTTTACGTGTGTTTTGCTACAGCCCTAGGACCTACGTAGATTTTGAATTTTTTGCAGAGAGAAAAACATCACATTTTGGTCAGTAAACTTACCAGACTGTTAAGGAATATGATAGAGGATTTGGATCTCTGCACACACTTTACAGCAGCATGATAGAAATAATAAAATAGTTTGATGGTTTAATTAAAGGGGCAATAAGTTAGAGTTTTACCACCCCATAGCACAAAATGACTATAATGTATCATCATGTATCATCACGTATCATATCATCACTGGGGTCTATCAGCTAATTATGCATGATTATCCTCTGGGGGAAAAGGGCAATTCAGTGGGATTCACTATCCTAGTTTTACTGCTGACCCACTATCTGCTTCTGAGCTTAAATGTTGAAACAGAATATTGTCGTTTTATTGCAGATGACTGTATTTGAATGACTTTAATTAACATGAGCCTCAAGAGTTGCTCAGTCTGGAGGGGAAATCTCCCAGCTTTTGATTTTATGTTAGAATGAAGTGTTAAAATAGTACTGGCCTTTTCCTTAAATTCTTCATTATTACTATCTTTTAATTAAGGTCATAATGACAAAAACAAGTCCTCTTTCGGTGAAAAGTCTAAGAGCTTGAGTGTTTTTTTTTTGTTTGTTTGTTTTTGAATATTTTTAATATTATCCTATTAAAAGACAAAAGTCCAGAATTAATTGATTATATGTATTGTCTTGTAGCCACAGTATGTTAGCAACAGTGTTGTCCACAAACTATTCAAAATGCATATGAGTCAAAATGTTGCATTAAAGTGACATATTTAGTGTAGCCCAGACATTTAAAATACTGGGAAAATACGTGCCACCGTTAACTGTAGTGAAAGAGTAGTCATCTAAATGCAAAAGTGTGGCTCTTTTATGTTTTCATTAGTTTTTGAATGACTATGGAGTTATTTTGCTGGAGATGCAGTGTTAACTATCAGGCTGTGGCTACACAGACAAATCCTACCGGTAGAAAAAATAACCGTAAAAAAAAATTTGTTCACACCAATTATATATTAAAAGAAAAAAAAAAAAAAGTCACAGATGTAAATGAACAAAAGTCCACCTGAGCCAAATTAACCGTTTCACTCCTACATTGACAGGGGCTGTGTTTGTTTTCCCCCCTGAGGCGCCGCTTCCCGAAAGGCCTTGCGGCGAAGGTGCGACATATGTGAATATTCCTGTTAGTCCCACATCCAAGAAGCAGCTTAACTACATGGAGCTGGAGCTACAGGAGCCAGGGCCCGGCACCCGGGGGACTGTCACACATCTGCCAGCTCAGAGTAAGGATGCATCTGAAAGTAAAGCCGGTTGGTAAATGTGCTGACCTCCAAACGGTTTCTCTCTACAGCGTCTATCATCATCAATAATTTAACTTTATTCAAACAGATGGCGTGTTGAACAGTCAGGGTGGCAGACTCCGGCTGTAGAGAAAACTATCCAGTAACTTCTTTATGACAGGATGCTCAATA